>OU538824.1:7712142-8354821 GCA_912999785.1 Hydriomena furcata
TTAAGGAAAGGATCATTAAAAAAAGGTAGACCCCAAGCCGTGTTTGTTCCCTGATTCTTCTAGGCTTGGTCGCGAGGAATCGGCGTAGCTTCACAAGACGTTTCAAGTGATCCTTGTGATTTTTATTTATTAAAATAAATAATTTTTGATTTTGATTTTGAATTTGAATATAGAGCTGCAAAGGCTCGCGCACACTACTATAGCAACAGGCCGCAGCGCCCATATTGTGAAATTGCGCCAAAGCACATAGGAGTTACGTCGGGGCGCGCCACAACGCATTAATTGAATCAATCATCAGTCGTTGGCAGTCCAAAGCGATGGGTAGTATGTATTTATTCAATCTGTTGTTTGGCGAAAAGTTAAAATTAAAAAATAAAAACATCTAGTTTATGGTAAAATAAAGGTTATGAGATTACAAAACCACCTCTATAAAACTTATACGGAACCAATTTATTTTATTTCACGTTTATTGGAAATACCATGAGTTTCAAAATATATACAAACTATTTGACTATTGTCAAGAAGATGCCAAAAGAAATATTTAAATCTTCTTTGCTTCTCGAATCAGGAAAGTTATAAAAGGCGAAGTAAATGTCAAAGCATCTCATTCTATTGAAATCCCACGTGAAATAAACATAAAATTATAAAAAAAGTTTAAAACTTGAAAAAATATTTAAAAATATTTTCTATGTTTTAGACTATTTTATAAGTCAAACCCTTCACCGAATTTTGGTGAAGTATCCTTTACTCATCCTCTACAGATTCAAGGATCACTGAAAATGTAAGTAGCTTGTTGCCGAACGCTCTATCCAAGTATAATCTTTAGCGGCGCGTTTCAAAAGTAAATCATGTCTGTTTGAAATTATCTTCATGTGAACAAAATCGCAAGGGTTTCCACTAGTTTATTTATAAGCGGCCTCCAGACTCCCGCGAGATTCACGGCGTGAAGTCGCGCCGTGAATCGTGCGCGAAATCTCGCGCGTACGACGTCGGCTACACATTCACGCTAGGTTCACAGTATAGTTCGCGCACTCGACCACGATGGACCCCGAAATTGCTGTTTTTTTTTCAGTTCTTTTTCGTTGTTCCAAACAGCCATTTTTCTCTAAAGCCTTATCCACATTCGCGCGCGGATCGCGCGCGAAGCCGCGAACATCCCGCGAACTGTGAGTGTAGATTGGATTCGCATATTCTTCGCGGGTTCGCGCCTCGTTCCCCGAAAATTGTCGGTATTTTGTCCCGCGACAAAGGGCTCGCGGGCCGCGAACTTGGCGCGAACTTGTCTTGGCTACATATTCGCAGGCCGCTCAGTCGTGCATCGTCGGTGGATAATTAACATCCACCATCTTCTTCTGCGCTTCTTTTTAACTAGCTTGTGCTTGACAGAAGCGTAGCTATAAATAGCTAATGCGCAAAGAAGTCCCGCAGCAGCAATTTCGGGGTCCATCGTGGTCGAGTGCGCGAACTATACTGTGAACCTAGCGTGAATGTGTAGCCGACGTCGTACGCGCGAGATTTCGCGCACGATTCACGGCGCGACTTCACGCCGTGAATCTCGCGGGAGTCTGGAGGCCGCTTTATAGCCTCGAAACACAACTTCACCAACACTACCGCTCTCGACACTCGACGATGCACGACTGAGCGGCCTGCGAATATGTAGCCAAGACAAGTTCGCGGCAAGTTCGCGGCCCGCGAGCCCTTTGTCGCGGGACAAAATACCGACAATTTTCGGGGAACGAGGCGCGAACCCGCGAAGAATATGCGAATCCAATCTACACTCATAGTTCGCGGGAAGTTCGCGGCTAAACGCGCGATCCGCGCGCGAATGTGGATAGGGCTATAAAATTGCCTTATTCTTCGCCATAATCTTCTCTTAACAAGGTTTGCAATTACAATAATTTTCTTTTCCAGGTGCTGCGGTGGACCTTGCTGCGGCCCTTGCTGCCCAAGAATCACAATATACACATGCTGCACGAAGATTTGCTAAGCACTACTGGCCAACAAGATCTGGCCAACCGCATAATGAAGCGAACTTTACAAATGCTGCTCGCTTCCAGTAAACTTCGGTCCTACAGTGTTGTTTTAGTGCTGGTTAATAAAGTTTGTAAAGCTTACTTCAACCTTTTATTTAAGATTTATATTTATTTTATGTAGTCGGGCTAGCTCAGACCATTCAGGCAGGATAGAATGGCGCGCTTCAGCCACTATGGCGCTTCAGCCACTTTGGTAAAACTGATTCGTAACCAGCTACGTAAAAACAAATTTTCTTCGCTGTTTCGTAATCAGTTACTAATAAACACTTATTTTTCCGTTTTCGTTATATTTTATAACCAGCTATGAAAAAATACTTTTTGTTCTCTGTTATGTAACCAGTGAATAAAACCTTTTTTCTAAATTAACTTATAGGCCGCCCACGATACAGGTTTACCTATTGTAGGGGCCGCTGCAAAACTATTTGTATATGCATATGCATATGTTATGTGCATATGTGCTAATAAAAAACATTTTGTTTAATAATGTATTTACTTCAACTGAAAAACAAAAGGGGCAACATCTTCTAGGCCAATTCGACACGTTTTTACTCATGATGAACTAAAAAACTTTTTCATGATGTATTGGTAACCGGAAGTAATATATTTAAGGGGCAAACGAGCTAGACCCGCACATCGGGCATTAAAATGGGCATTATCGGGCATTAGGTTCATTAAAATGTGGTGTTGTAATGAAGAAGAAATACGTAATACAAATTATGTAGAAGGTTGGCATTCTCGATTAAACCGGTATGTTGGTATTAAAAATCCATCTATCGCCAAAGTGCTTGACATTTTAGAAAAAGAAATAGAGATAAAAAATACCGCCGGGAAGGCTAAAACCCGAAAACAGAGCAAGTACGAAGAAATCGATGATGAAATAAATTCCGCCATTGAAGACTTAAAAAAAAAGATAATTAGTGTCGGCCATTGCATAGAGATTATTGCCCCTTTTGTTTTTTAGTTAAGACGCTGCCAGTCGACGATTATTTTTGTTCGAAACGAAAAAAGAAATACTTGTGAACAAGCCACATCTCCTATTTTAAAATGTATAGTATATGTGAATAAAGCTGTACCCATTTTTAATCACTTCGATAAATAATCCTACCGCCCGCTGCAATGACGACAAACACACGTCGGCGCGCGGTCCGCCTTTGCTTTTCGAATAAATTAATGATATAAATTATGTATAATTACTTTTTAAAAACCTATTCTAATAGAAATCTAGATCTACATATTACCTATCTTTAACAATAAATCACAAGTTGATCTTAATAGTAGGTATCAAAGTATTTCGATCATAAATTCTAAAACGTATCATTTTGAAATAATATTTTTATCGTGAAAAGTTTCTGCTATTATGTTTTCAGCTTAATAGAAATCTAGGTAGGAACCTGAAGTAATATACTTATAAAAATAGGAGATGTGGCTTGTTCAGAAGTATTTCTTTTTTCGTTTCGAAAAAGAGCAATCAGCGACTCACAGCCTCTTAAAGTAAAAACGTGTCGAATTGGCCTAGAAGATATTCCCCTTTTGTTTTTCAGTTGAAGTAAATACATTAAACAAAATGTTTTTTATTAGCACATATGCACATATACATATGCATAATATACAAATAGTTTTGCAGCGGCCCCTACAATAGGTAAACCTGTATCGTGGGCGGCCTATAATTTAATTTAGAAAAAAGGAAGGTTTTAGTCACTGGTTACATAACAGAGAACAAAAAAACTTGAGGTGTCAAGGGACACCCGGATGGAACGAAGTTCTCACAAAATAACGTGGGACAAGGGAAGGGGAATCAACTTTGACTTCGACCTCAACCTCGACCTCGACCTCAACCTCAACCTCAACCTCAACCTCAACCTCAACCTCAACCTCAACCTCGACCTCGACCTCGACCTCGACCTCCACCTCGACCTCCACCTCGACCTCCACCTCGACCTCCACCTCGACCTCCACCTCGACCTCCACCTCGACCTCCACCTCGACCTCCACCTCGACCTCCACCTCGACCTCCACCTCGACCTCCACCTCGACCTCCACCTCAGATTTTTCACCTCGTGCTCTTGATTCCCTCGCTTAACGCTCAGGATTCTAATTTAAGAATCCTTCGCTTGCTCGGTCATCAAAATTGAACACGCGGTTAAAAAGCAACTTTGCACTCTTGTATAACAAATAACTATTTCATAGCTGGTTATAAAATATAACGAAAACGGAAAATAAGTGGTTACCGATACGAAACAGCGAAGAAAATTGTTTTTACGACGAATCAGTCACTTGCCGAGGCAGAGTGCTACCCGTCATTAAATAACCCACCATGTGTCATGCCGGGAGGCAGAAGGCCAAACCGTCACCCACCATGTGTCATGCCGGGAGGCAGAGTGCCAAACCGTCACCTACCATGCGTCATGCCGGGAGGCAGAGGGCCACACCGTCACCTACCATGCGTCATGCCGGGAGGCAGAGGGCCACACCGTCACCTACCATGCGTCATGCCGGGAGGCAGAGGGACACACCGTCACCTACCATGCGTCATGCCGGGAGGCAGAGGGCCACACCGTCACCTACCATGCGTCATGCTGGGAGGCAGAGGGCCACACCGTCACCTACCATGTGTCATGCCGGAAGGCAGAGGGCCAAACGGTCACCTACCATGTGTCATGCCGGGAGGCAGAGGGCCAAACCGTCACCTACCACTTGCCGAGGCAGAGTGCTACCCGTCATTAAATAAAGGCAGTTTACGCTTATAGTCATTATAGTTTATTTTCACAGAACGGCACGTAAGTATACTTCAACACAAAGTAATAAGCTTGATGCGCCCACACGGACACCGCAGGCCCCATGGCTTGCCTGCGCGTCCTAAGCGCATACATGCTCTTGCTTAGCGATTAGCAGATCTTGGTGCAGCAAGTGTAGATTGTGATGCAAGGGCAACCGCAACCGCAGCCACCGCAGCAGCCACCGCAGCAACCTCCGCAGGGTCCACACCTGAAAAAGGATAAAAATGTTAGTACAGTAGCCATGCTTTATAACTAGGGACCGGGATCCTAAAAAACTACTAAACTTACATCTTGGGTTTTTGAAATTGAAGAGTACTACTAGAGATCTAAAAAGGGGTCAAAGAGACCGAGAAGTTGAGAAAAGATACTAAATTAAATTAAATTGAATGTAAAGAAACTTTGAAAAGTTGTGATGCATATATTTTTGATTAATTTTTAATGTAATTTTAAATGTTTTAAATGTTTTTTTAATGTTTTTAATATGTGTATCTCGCAGAAGATTTGAGTGTACTGACCTTCCGTTGCCGCTGGATTTTACAGAACACCTCGGATACGCTTTGAACCGAGCAAAGAGTTCGAAAAAGTACGTTTCGTTTTTTATTTCGAGAAGATTAGCTGACAGTGTCACTTCCTATTACTTACAATGTCACCTTTTTGGAGAAAAATAAGTACCTATATAGGTATTCATAATGAGACTTTTAAGCCCAGTCTATACCAGAGATATTTTTTTAGGATTTACTGAAAAAAAAAAATAGATTTTATTATACGGAAATAACCGCGACTTTGTTCGCTTGTAAACGAATACGTCTTCTTTTTTAATAATTTGCTTTGAAATATTTTTAGAGGGATTTGATTTGCGCTAGTCCTTCACTGAATGGCTTAACATCAAAAAGGTGTCAGGCAGGGATGTAAATTTGAAGGTTTTTGAAGGTGTATGGATGTTTGTACCTCAATCACGTCCAAACGACCAAATTAATTTTAATGTTTTTTTAGGAATAGTTATATATGTTTGTTATTTTTTAAATAGTATATAGGATTTTAGAATTTTATTCTTTACTAGCACTCACCTATATAGTTTATCAGTTAAATAATAACAGAATCTACCTTGACGATGTTTTCTGCCTGCGCATAGATTTAATTCAATTATGGAATTTTTCTAACCATGACCAACCAGTTAATTATTTGATTTCTTTTACATTCATAATGCAGTACTAAATTCTTTTGATCTTTTTTGTTATTAGTTTAAAATTCTAAATTCCTGTCGTTTTATTAAAATTCTAGTGTCTTATCATTATCCTAGTTTACAATTTGGAAAACAACTTTATAAAAAGTTTAAAAAGTAACTACCTAAACTAAGTAGTCTTTAATTTCCAATTTGTAAAGCTTTAATTTCTATTTAAATATTTTATAAATCTACCAAGACCTGTGTGAATATTATAAGCATTTGATTTTCAGAATCACCAAAAATGGGCAAATCTTGTTGCGGTCCCTGCATGTCACTCCGGGCCTGCAAGAGTCGGGAACTAAGAGGAGGTATTCTGTACACGGACTGTTACTGCCTTCGTAGAAACGGACTTCAACACGACTGCAAAAGAAGTGGATGTATCGCTGCTAGACACCTATGTCGAGTCTACCCTGCTCCGCTTTGTGAGCCGGCCCGCGTAGCATGCATGAGTCACTTCGCCAATCCGCACGCCGAAGCTCTCAGTGCTATTTGTAAAATGCGGCGCTGCTAATGGGATAAACAAATCGATGGATTACCTTTTGAATAATTGCATCAGCTGCTTTACGAGGAAGCAACTCATGAAGGTCGCGTCGCTACAATAAATTGATAGGTAGGTAATGAAAAAGCAGGTGGCAGGTGGCCCGTGGTTTCTTCCGCGTTATTTTCCCAACGAGATTATCTCTACATGCTTGATAGTTATATTTTCGTAGTGATCGCGATGTTGTAAATTATGTTTGATAGTATGTACCAGCTTTATCTATAAAACACTGGCCATAGTATATTCTTTCAAAAATAGAAGACGAGAAAAATCGAACAAAGCCAAATGTGAAAAAGTTTGACAGAAGACTCTTGAACTTCAAATAATTCAGATGATTTTAATATAAAAAATTTAAAGTATTTATTTCTATAAAAATAAATAAAAATCAAATTTTCCAGTGAAATCTGATGTGATTTTTGGACTTCTACCATAGAAAAATATAGCAAAAGCCCTCTTCTCTGCTCTGTTGGTGTAATCAGAAACCAGAATGCGAGTATTTTTTGTCTTAAATTATTAATTATTGTCATTTATAATGTGTTTCGTTGCTAAATCTTATGTATTTTCTTTCCAGGTGTAGTCCTTGTGGTCCTATGGTTTGCTATAAATATGAAGATTGTGGCCCAGCGGTAAGTTTCATCAACAAATAAAGCACGAGGGTAAATTTCATGAGCAATAACGTATGCAACCCTATGTTGTAGCTCCAATGTCTCCCGCGTTCTGCGTTCAAGCGGAACGGACTGCAGGACTGCCAGTTCTTCCAGCAGGGCTCGATCCGGTACTTGTGCCGGCAGGGGCCTTGCCCTAAGCCCTGTCCTCCGCCCTGTCCGCCGTGTGTGCGTCGCCCTCCTCCCGGCAAGACCTACGTCACGCGCTTCAGCGATTTCGACCTTATTTCGCAGTGGTAAAGCGATGACGATGTCGTCGCTCTCCTAGGCTCCGGGTAATCTCTATTACTACATTTCACGGCGGACGGGCACTTTCAAGCACAAAATAACCCTTTTCTTTACGTTTTCAGAAAGGTAAGTCTTCGGACACCTCCAGAGCAGAGGAGAGCGGCGCCGAAAAAAAGGATGAAAAAGAAAACCAGCTGAAGAGGACAAAAAGTCGCGAACTTCGAGGAGGGATCATGTACTACAGCTGTCACTGCATCAAACGCAACGGTCTCCAGCACGATTGCCGTCGCACGGGGTGTGGTGGGGAGCCATCGTGTCTCATGCTGCCGGACCCACTGTGCGCCCCGAGCCAGCTAGCGCGAGCGCGCGGACTCGCCGACCCTGCGCCGCTGGCCGCGCACATGCGCGCGCAAGGTGGCGGCGGTGGGGCCGGCTCAGCCGACTCGGGGCCTAGTTCCGGCAAGAAGTTTATCGTCTGCGAACTGAAAAGCATTTCCCCCAATGTATCCGCGGACAAAGGAGGAAGTTGTTGTAAGTGTCCTACTTCGCAGTCTGTTCCTTCAAAAGGGCCCAGCGCCGGCGGGTCCTGCATCGGTTCTCATGCATGTATTTGTCCCACCGGATCTGCACCCAAGCCAGCAGTGGCAAATGTCGGTAACCCAAAGTGTCATTGCGGTTCCAACCATGAACAATCTGATCAAAATGCGATGTTCGTATTTGATGAGAAAACTATCAACAAGATCCTTTCTAGCTTTGATAACAAAGAATTGGCGGCAAATAAGGATGACGTGGTGATAGGTCCTGGCGGTCGTCCACGTAAAGTTTCCAAGACTGTGGCTAAAGAGGAGCCTTGTACTAGGCCTGGTTGTGTGCACTGGCAGCCGCCTCCGCCCTGCTTATGGGATGCTCCTTGCAAAGCGGATTGCTTTGAAGCTCATCCAGGGATCCAGCCAGGCCGAAACCTACTGACGGGTGGCGGGGGTCGTGCGGCGACGGGCGGGTCCATGGCGACAGGTGGTTCGCGAGGCTTACAGCAGCCTCGTGATGTAATGAAATTGCTGACTCCTGAATGTTGTACAGGTTGTTCTGCGCCGGGCGGCGGCAGCGGCGCGGCGGCAGGAAGCGGTGGACCGGCGGCAGGGCTGCCGGTGCTGGTCATGAAGTTATGCTGATTTACTCGCTTTATTACTCTGAAAGCTAAGAAAAAGTGGAAAATACTAATCACAATATTAAACATACAATTTTTTTTGACTTTATGTTTTATTTCTATGTAGTTGATGGTGGTACCTACCTATCGAATATCATATTATTATGTGAAGGGTAGGGTTTCCAAAATTAAACTAAAGCCCTCTACAAATTTGATGCAGGTATCCGTTCTATGTTATCCGGAATGACATCATAGACCATCCTAATCGTACTTTTAATTTTATCTGAAAAAACCTAATCGGGGTTTTAGTCGGGAATTATAAAGTAGGTATGTAGCCATAAACAGGATTTTATTACATCCTAATAAAATCCTGTACCACTGTGAAGGCGTCCGTGAACATTGGTGTTTTTGGGCTTAAACAATGTAGGTAACTTATTTTGCAGTTAGGTAGGTTTTGATCGCAGTAGCTAAATATTAACGCAAAAAATCCTCTGCCATTGTGCCATGTGCGCAGACCCGAGACAATCCATTGCAATTGACAATGGTCCTATTATTATAATGGCGATTGATTAGACTTCATTGATTATTGTTTCATGTGCATTTGTTTGACGGATCACATTGGAATTTTCGCAATTTTTGTTTTATTTTGCCGAGGAGCAGTTGTCAAATCCCTTTGTCGTTTTGGCACAGCGAAAATGTGTGGTTTGTCAATCGAGCAGGTAAGAACAATGGGCTGCATCAACAACAAAGACAAACAATCAATTTTTTTATCAATTCTTCAAACGATCAATAATACATGGTCTTGTGTCTGTCAATGTCGTTAACATTGCCCAATAAAATAGATTTTTTAAATGAGTGAAAGCCTGATTTAAAGATTGATTGACAAGCAAACGGACGATGACATTCGTTCTCGCCGTAAGTGTAAGATTGACATGACCAACATGACATAGGCAGTTAGTTGTTCTGTGAACAAAAATATCAAAAAATATATAACCGTAACTTCTAAATTTCAAGTAAAAATGTTAAATTAAATAGCAAAACCTTCTGAGTAAATCTAACGCAACCCAAAACGATTTTAGCAATGTTTTCTTTCACCAAAATCATTCCAAGCGCTATGCGTTCTTGCAGAGCCACCACAATTTCCATGTGTAGGCCTGGTGCATGCTATTCACTTAGCTCAGGTGACAAGAAAGGTGGAAAAGACGGCAAAGGCGATGATAAGGAGCCATGCGATCCTTGCCCTGTGTGTCAGTGCCCTAGTGACTACAACCCTTCAACTCCGACTATGTATGATGTGAGTTTCATAAAGAATATGGTAGGTAGGTAGGTACCTAGGTACTGATGAAGGAACATGTTTCTTAGTAGAATCAGTGATCATCTTGCGTCAATAAACGTCAATAAACGCCCTTTGTGGTTAAAAACCGTAATTATCGTAGTTACGGTTATTATAATAGCAATCCTACTGTAAAAACAAAGATGTTTGAATAGTTTATAATGCATGCCATCTAGTGTATCATACGAGTACTACGTTCCTTAGAGGTGGATTTGGTAGGGTGCTAAGAAAAGCTGACTTGTACGTTCCACAAACTAACATCATGTTATCGAGACTTGTCACTAGATGACTCTGTATTTTTATATTTCAGTGTCGAAAATACGGCCACTGTTTACCATCCAACAACGTATTGCCGTGTTTTGAGCCTCTACAGAACATACCAACCGGTATTTTCCGATGCACTGCTGGAGAGGTAACAATTTAAATTTTCCTTTTTTAACATAGGTTAGTAAGTAGGTCTAGTCTAGACAGATATTGTTTTTTTGAAAAAGGTATTCTCTAAATTCGAAAGCTGTAGTAATGAAAATCTGAATCAGAAGATTGATTTTTACGCAATAATCTTGCAGCACGGCTATTTGTGCTGCTAAGCAGCAACCACACAACGCGCTCTGCGATGCACTGTCTCGTGTTCGTCTACCTAATTGAGGTATAAATAAAATAAATAGGACCTCGGCATGAAGCATTTCCCTGAAGCAAACATGGATTACCACTACATCCGGCCCAATGGCTGTGATTTGCGTATGTTTGACGACAAGTGCCGGAAGACACTAAAACTTTCGACCATGTGAATTTTAAAGTAATAAAAAACACCCGTCTATCTGATTTTATTCAACCAAGAACTACATATCTAACTAGAGTTAGAGTTTCCAAGGTTTAGTTTCTCAAGTAACTTGATGAGATCCCCCTTTGTATCAGGTGCTGGGGCATGGTGCAGCGAAGTGTTCCTACTATCAGAACCCAGAATATTTCGCCTATCACCATATGACGTTCTTCGATATGCACCTGATTATGAGATGCTTTAGAAAACCCTGCCCGAAGACTGGCAGGAAACCATGAAGAATCGCTCGAAATTGACTATTTAGGTAATTTTTGTATGAAAAATATGACTTTTTTTAGATTCATTTAAACTAATAAACGCAACACATTTCCTACCGTAAATTGGCATTTAACACTTCATACACCACAGTATAAATATAAATACTTATGTCTTTAATATATGACTCTACTAAGTGCCCTATCAATCAAATTTTAATGTATTGTGTTTTTAAACGAAAACTAATTTACAAACTCCGATATGAATTGATTATGCGCTCTCCTTATTCATAGCTCAACATAATTTACACAGACTACTAGGATGTGCAAATTGCGCAGGCGCAGGTGGCGCGCGACGCTTCGCATTGACAGCGAAAACACATGATACATGGGCCTTTCGTGCTGATCGAGTCAGGTAATCAAATGTATTAATTGTTATTTATGATGATGACATAATAATACTGTAAAGCCTATTTACAATTAAAGTGGTTTATTCTTTAGCTGGTGACCGACACATTTTCAGTCAGGTCACCAAACGGCATTCCCTTTAAATACTAACTAAATATTATATAACAAAAGTACCTACATAAATCATAATAATAAATAGTTATACTTAAATGCAAAAGTTCGTGTTTCAATCACGCCCAAACGACCAAACAGATTTGGATGAAACTTGGAATTATCTAAGTACATCCTAATAATATTATAAATGCGAAAGTTTGTGATAAGGCTGCTATGTTTGTTCCCTAATCAAAAATAAACGACAAAACGGATTAAGATGAAATTTGCTGTAGGTAGTTTGTAGATAAAAAATCAGAATAAATAAAGGGGGAACTTATAATCCGAAAAACAACCCCTAAATGATACAAAAACGCAAAAGGATGATTTTGGTATAGATGGCGTTGGTGTGCAACAAATCTGACATCACAGACTAAAAACATTTAGTCGTCATAACAACGCAGTTTTGACAAATGAGTGATACGCATAAAATTCGTTACAAACCTTGTCCTGATAAAACAAATTGGAAGCTGCCTGAAATAGCATTTTCCTATTGTGATTATTACAAAAATTGACAGAAAAACGTTTGTCACGGGTCTTCTAGTAGCTTATCACTACATAGTATAAAGCAAAGTCGCTTTCCGCTTCCCGCGTCTGTATGTCTGTATGTATGTTTGCTTAAATCTTTAAAACTACACAACGGATTTTGATGCGGTTTTTTTTAATAAACAGAGTGATTCAAGAGGAAGGTTTATATGTATAATACATGCATAATATAGTAGAGAAACACTGATAATTTTAGAGGTTTCTAATGTGATGTCGTAAATAAACACATTTTTTTGCGCTTACATTGCAAATGCTGGCTGAACCCCACGAGATATATCAAAATAATGTACTACAGTATTGTACACCTTAAAAACGTCTACAAAAAAGTCAACGATGGTATTAGAAATGTCTTACGCACAGCAAAGCGGGCACGGGTCAGCTAGTACTTGTATAATCCGATACCACGCGACCGGAAGCTAGTGCTTTGACGAAAGTTAAATGTCAGAAAACAAAAATGAAACATTACTTATTTCATAATTTCAAAACTGCAGATTGCAAAACAAGTTTCTTACTTAATTTTGTCACAGACAGGTAAAAGTCTACAAGCGTATCTTTTGTATAAATAGGCATAGATAAATTGCCCCCGCCTATAACGAATATTTTTTATTCACGAGTGACTTCTTAAGATGGAGAAAAGAATTTACTTCATATGTGTGGATTTCATAAGTATCTGGAATGGTCATTACGCTCTATTCGTGCATCGACAACATAAATTACCCAACTGTAGCAGCATGGCAAGTGCGTAAAGGAATGTGTTTATACTATACAGTGGCGGATTTACCACTAGGCTGAGTACTGAGTAGGCTGGAGCCTAGGGCGGCAGATTTCAGGGGGCGGCAAATTTGGGTTTATTTTTTCAAACATCACTATTAATTTTAGCCTTTATCGTCCCACTGCTGGAGGACAGATGCCTCCCTCCCTTCTTTCTGTCTTACTTCTTCGTAATATCTTACAGGAATCACCACTTTTAACTCAATCGTTTGATTGTAAAAATAATAATAATAATAACTAATAGCCTACAGGCGGCAAATGTGTAAGTCCGCCACTGTGTTTATAGCACTTACCTACTCCTTTTCAGTAGGTAAGTGCTATAAAGCGACAAAAAAAGGAGGTTCTTAATTCGACGCGTATGTATAATGTTTAAATATATATTTTTGTCGCAAATCTTTTTACTGGCTGATCTGATTTGTTTTATTGTCTATTGTGTAGAGAATAATTCAAAGTTAAACCTATTTAAATTGTATTTATGTAGGACAAATAGTTCCTTCATAAGACTTATTAAAAAACTAGGTAATATTGTTTCTTGACGTTGCGATTGGTCTCAATATTTTTTTGTGTTGTATAAGTGTCAGTTTTGGCGTTTTAACGATACGATAGTGATTCGTGCTATCCCCATAGGCCACAGTGGCCTGAGCACGAACCATTATCGTATCGACAACGTGTCGTCAAAATGTCAAAACTGACACTTTTTGTATAGTAAAATTGTCAATTTTGGCATTCATGTCTGGTGACTATTACATTTTCAAAATAATATATTTCTTAGAAAAATAATTATACCGGTAAATACGAGTATGTAAGATTCCTACTCTACAACGAATGCTTTGACGAATGACGAAAATTTCGAATGTTTTGCATACTACTATCTATATAACATTTTTAAAATACATAAGATAGATTATCTGAAAATAATAATTTATTATTACGCATACAAAGTATGCAAATCTACTTCCGTGGGACATTTTATAATATTTAGTTAATTTATTTTGTTTTGAAAGTTATGCAGACACACAATAGTAAGTGGGTATTTTAGAGTCACGTATCTCGAAGACATTTTCAGATTCCCACAGCCTGACAAAGTGGGTACCTACTTAGACAAAGTTTTACCCATGTCTGTGTGAGGTGAATAAAGATAATGTTTTTCGTAATGTCTTGATTCTCGTTGCAATAGTTGCAACCTGCAATTAGCAGATAACTTGTTATCTTTTTATCTTGTTAATCCAATGCAGTGCTACTTTTATGAATTATAACATTATAACTATTGAGAAAGAAAAGATGAAAAATAATTATGTGGGAAATTAAAAAAAAAATCAAATAAAATCTATGTTATTAATAGGTTTTACGATTTCTTTTAATATTTTGCAAGTACAAACAGAAAATTCCGCATTGTGCCAAATAGCTAATGTTGCGACTTATTTCACTAAGATACCATAGTACATCCTTATTATGTTTTTGTATAATAAATTATATTTTTCCATATAGTGTACACTATACTTTTATAGATTATCTAAATCAATAAAACTAAAAAAAAAAATATCTCAAAAAATCATAACATTCGAAAATTTATTGGGAGGTTCGCTTCATTTTGTAGTTTAAAATCAAGTCCAAAATCTGTTCAAAGGAAGTAAGTAGTAATTTGCATGAGTTTTTTTTTTAAATCATGTGAACTTATATGGTCGCTGGCGCGCGTTTCTTTTGTCGTTTTAATAAAATAATTCACTCGTGTCACTATTGGGAAGCTACATACATGGTAAGAAAATAATAGTAAGTATCGACACAAATTCGCGGACAAAATGTTGTCGATGAAAAATGGCGGCGATTTGTTTTAAGCCGTAACCACAGAGGCTACGTGCGGTAACGACATGCTTGTTATAGTACAATAACAGTAACAAGAGCAACACTTTCACAGTAAGGCTCTAGAAAGTAAGACAATATATCACAGTTCTGAATCGGTCTAGGATTTAAAATTTCATAGGGAGGTAACATATTTATGTTCCTCTAGTTAGTCCTAGTGTCCTAGAGTAACGAAATTATTGTCTAAACTCTAAAATAGGTAGGTCTAATCTATTTTATTCTAAAAAATGCAAAAACACTTGAAAAATGTGAGTAGATAGGTACTTAATTAATAAATAAATAAATATTGGTGGACATTTTACACTTCTCCATCTAGCCCCAAACTAAGCAAAGCTTGTACTATGGGAACTAGATAACTGATAGAATACTTAAATACTTATAACCTCCTCTTTTTTCTTTGGTTAAAAATACTTATTTGTTGGTAGAGTTGGACCTAAGAGTAAAGAAAAAAATACATACACCTATGATACATACTAACACCCAGACAGAGCAAACATCTATGTTCATCACACAAATATTTGCTCTGGGTGGGAATCGAACCCACAACCTACAGCGCTTAAGGCAGTGTTACAACCAACTGAGCTGTGAGGCTGTCAATTAATTAAACGAACCTTTACATTTCACTTTCAAAACTTTCGTGAGTTGTGTACTACACATTATTACGAGACGACAATGCGAGCAGGGTAGCGCGCGCGTTTAATGGTCCACTCACCCTGAAGAAGATTCTCTAGATGAATCGAAACATTGTCGGTGTCCTCATTGACAATTTATCATTTACATGAGTAATTTCCCGTTGTTGTAATAATGTGAACCTTTACATTATTGAGGACTGTGGGTGCGACCAACTGAATCTAATGGACCAATTTATTTTTATATCTGATCTATAAATACCTAATAGTTGAATTTAACGAGCCTGCTATTGTAGGTGCTTACTTTAATTTCTTTGCGTTTGACTGCATATCGCTCACTAAGCGATGATGGACTATTTGAGCTCATCATTGACATACACGCACACTTACCCATACATCTGTTAGGTAATCCTGGAATACAAAATGTAGAGTGTAGCGATGATGAATCGAATTAAAATTGTATGGATCTAAATGTATCTAAATTTAGCATCTAAATTTATAAAACTCTTGCGTTGATAACTGACTGATTGACTGATGGATGCACAGCCAAAACTACTGGTCCAATAAATTTAAATTTGGAGTGTGTATTCATTTTGGTGTGCACTAAGAATTCCTTAAAACTATCCCTAAGGAGGTGCAGCGGGAATTGAAGTCTGTTTGTAAATAAATTCACACAACCGCAAAGGTTTTTATGGGTACCTACCGAATAATCGTATCGCAATAAAGATTATCCAATAGGCTATTTGACATTTGACAGTATGAAAAATAAAGTGTTGTTGATAGTAATCTATGTAAATTATGCCTTCTTAGAGCGTTATGTAGTACAATAACTTGAAAATAAACAATGATTTAATAAAAAACCCATAATAAAAATTGTCTATTTTCAACGCCAGTCACGTGATACAAAACGGTCAGGATTGGTCGAATCGACGATGACGTAACATGCTTGTCAATATGTCATCGCCTTGACTTGACGTTGACACTTGACGTTTGTTTATTTGTTGACAAGCATGTAACGTCATAGAAACAAGTGCTTCAAGTGCAAACGCTTCTTTAGCCAAATGGCGTCCCATTTGGCTAAAGAAGCATTTTAGCGGGTTATATAAATTGTCGATATTTAATTTACATTTTTAGGGCCAATACATAACAGAATTAAAAATAATATTTTTTATGGGTTCCACAGTCACTACTGAATAATCTAGAATGGTTTTCAAAATCTTGTCAAATAGCCCATTGTCGTTAGTACCTACGTAAATTTCGCGTATTTTTTTTTGTGTGTAAATTATGCTTCGCGAAAGTAATAAAATGAAAGTAATAAAATAAGCTATGTTCTTGCGCTATATTGATTACGGAAAAAACACTATGGCACGCAATAATTTACTCGAGTGTAGGTATCTTTCAAGTGTGCAATTATTATATCAAGTACGTACTTACACCTTTCGATTTTTATGATTAGGTTGTAACACGATCTAAGCATACATTTTTATTACCGGTCTTCGTACTAATCTAGGTACATATATTTTTATTTATATAAATAAAAATTAATTGCTCAATGTATGAAAGATCATCACTTCGAGGCCTGCTTGACTGATTTGGCAGATTTTTTTTTTGTTCTTAATAGGGTTTTTAATAAGTTTAAGTGTTCTGTATATTGACCAATTCGGAAATACCTAACTGAAAGGGATTTTATCTATTTTTTTATTGAATTTGTCTGTCAGCTAGCAGCTAGTTTATTATAAAAAACTTGAGAGGTGTCAAGGGACACCCGGATGGAACGAAGTTCTCATAAAATAACGTGGGACAAGGGAAGGGGAATCAACTTTGACTTCGACTTCGACTTCGACTTCGACCTCGACCTCGACCTCGACCTCGACCTCGACCTCGACCTCGACCTCGACCTCGACCTCGAGCTCGACCTCGACCTCGACCTCGACCTCGACCTCGACCTCGACCTCGACCTCGACCTCGACCTCGAGCTCGACCTCGACCTCGACCTCGACCTCGACCTCGACCTCGACCTCCACCTCGACCTCCACCACGACCTCGACCTCGACCTCGACCTCGACCTCGACCTCGACCTCGACCTCGACCTCGACCTCGACCTCGACCTCGACCTCGACCTCGACCTCGACCTCGACCTCGACCTCGACCTCGACCTCGACCTCGACCTCGACCTCGACCTCGACCTCGACCTCGACCTCGACCTCGACCTCGACCTCGACCTCGACCTCGACCTCGACCTCGACCTCGACCTCGACCTCGACCTCGACCTCGACCTGGACCTCGACCTGGACCTCGACCTCGACCTCGACCTCGACCTCGACCTCGACCTCGACCTCGACCTCGACCTCGACCTCGACCTCGACCTCGACCTCGACCTCGACCTCGACCTCGACCTCGACCTCGACCTCGACCTCGACCTCGACCTCGACCTCGACCTCGACCTCGACCTCGACCTCGACCTCGACCTCGACCTCGACCTCCACCTCCATCTCGACCTCCACTTCCACCTCGACCTCGACCTCCACTTCCACCTCGACCTCGACCTCGACACAATTAATAGATATATATATATTAATAGATATACTATAGCAAAAAAGTGTCGTGACAACTTTTCGTGACAACTTTTCGTAAGATTTTTTTCCGTCTAGCCCCCTTTCACAAAGCGCGATAAGGAACTTCGTTCCAAAAAATATATATTTAATTTCAGAAACCTAACATTCTTAGCTGGTCGTAGCGTAGACATCAGTCAGTAGGCTTGGTAAAAGTAGGTAAGTAGGTTTAAGCCTTTCAAAATGTCTATATTAAAAATCATATTCCTAAGCTTTAGTTAAATAGGTACGTACCTATTCTTATGACAAATCTAGGCACCTACCTTATCGATGCTATTCAATCACTTCAGTAACAGTTATTATATTAAACAAAGATAAATTATTGTTTATCATAATCATGGTGAAAATTTAACACTGCTTTTATGGTTCAAACTGACAGTTCCGGCTCAAGTTTCTACAAAATTATAGGTAGCCACGATGTAGCCCATGAGATTTCCACGCGCCATTTCCCTTGGCCAGCCATGTTTTTATGTTTTGCTATTTGATTGAAATTTTCCAACATTTACAAAAGATACCTATACTATAGCTTTGATAAACTTGTTTCGATCTTCAATTTGGTTCGAGATATTTTTTATATTTTATTAACCAAATTGAAGACAACAAGTTTGTCAAACCAAAATGTTTTCTTTCGTTTATCGATATATTTTATGAAGTTGCCATTAAACCCTTTTTAAAATTAAAAAGTTCACCCACATAGGTACATGAAGTCGCGTCAACAAATAGTTATATTAAAAAAAATATTAGTGGACATTTAACAGAGCGCCATCTAACCCCAAATAAAACAAAGTTTGTACCATGAGCTGGTACCCAGATAGCTAATAGAATACAAGTGGGTACCTAAAATTTTTGTAAATACATAGGTACTTGTATCTAATACATCTTTGTGCAGTAATTGAAAGTACGAAGGTCAGTGTGCGTCTCACAGCGTTACTAAAGATCAAGGTAACTAACTGGTCAGCTGCCATTGGCCTCCGTCACCGTAGGTCACGCATTTGAAAAGGTAGTCGTTTAATTAAAACTGTAGGTTAGAAGAGGTATTAGGAATGCATCGAAATTGAATATGCATATTGATGGTAATTATTTATTTGACTGGCCTTACAGCTCAGTAGATAATACCTAACTCTACCTTCGGCGCTGTAGGTTATGGGTTGGATTCTCACCCAGAATAAACATTTGGGTAATTAACATTGAACATAGATGTTTGTTCTGTGTCTGTGTATATGTAAAATAAATACTTATGTATTTACAAAAAAAAAGTATATACTTACATATATATTCTATCAGTAATCTGGTTCCCATAGTACACGCTTTGCTTAGTTTGGGGCTAGATGGCGCTGTGTGATAATGTCCGCCAATATTTATTTACCTAATTATATGTTGCCATAAATTAACTAAAAGTTAGTACAAGACTTTATCAACTCTTCTTTGTACCAATTAAACTACAAACTATAAATCATTTTTTTTATTATTTCACCTATCAAAAGCTTCATTATCAGCAATTATCATGGGCTAAATATTATTTTTAAATCAATTAGAGATCCTTACGAAAATTGTAATAATATAACATAAGGTATTAAAAATCTTCATTACACCCGTGTGAAGCCAGGGTTGGCAGTTAGATTATTATAGTCGTAAATGAAAAACCCAAAAAAGCCCAGCCTTAAATAAAAGTTTAATAATGACTAAAATGCCATTTGCATTAGGTTCATCTTATGTTGTTGGCAAGTAAATGATGTCATCTGCATGTACAGTTGCTTGGCACCATTATGCCACCCATACCGGTCGTATTTTATTATTATTTTGTTTTGGTCATTTTAAAGGTATGTCAGCATATTAGCTTTTAAAAAGTTACTTTCTCTCCAAACTCACAAAACCTAACATGATAATAATTTAAATAAAATTGCTCCTATAGATATATTTTTGACTAGAAAAAAAAATAGGATCACGACTGTAATATCCAATTACGGTAGACATCCTCTCTGATCTCATGGATTCTTTTATGATGTCTAGGGTAGTCAGAGACACGTCCAAACATTATATTTGGCATATGCCCACATTTTGCAGTAGTTAGCATTCCATACGTGACAGGTTGCAAGCCCATCGTCGCTAATAAGAATACTAACTGGTTTCCTCACGATGTTTTCCTTTTGAGCACGTGTTTTGATGCGCATATACATTGTTCGAACAGAAAAATCCATTGATGCACGCCGGGCTTCGAACCCACGGCCTTCGATATGAAAGTACCTCGATACCTACCTTCCACTCGGCCAACACGGCTTTGACTTGACAAAACCCATTATAAACGAATCTATATCGCATTAATTCGTTCACTTACGCAAATTGAAATATTTATTTACGCCAATTTAGCCGAGTGATAAATAAGTTAAGGTGTGACCAGACATAGCAGAACAGAAGTTTGCCGCGTGACTAATTTCAAGATAAAGGTTTCAACGCGCGGCCGTCGTCCAGTCATAGGGCGGCTAGCCGCGCGCGGCGCTCAATTGCCGCTCTATGTATGGTCACACCTTAACTAATACTTAGATACCTACGTTTGAATCTTTGTCTTTAGATGTTACAGGTAAGTTACTTTGTAACGTCTACACAAAAAATGTAAATCTACGAACCATGAAAGCATTTGAAAGTAAAATTGACAAAAACGGTACCTACCTACTTTGGTCACATTGGTTACTAGAGCACGTAGTGCGTAGATTATTTCATTGTCATTTGAATCACAACCTCGATAACAGTCTTGTAAAGAGTGACCATCATTTGTGGATCACAACAAAATGATGGTCACTCTTTACAGAGATAATTCCCATCTTTATCTATATAACACGAGAACGTAGCCGCGGGCGCAGGCTTATTATAAAATACTAGCAGCGTCCTGATAGACCTGTCAAATTTCAATAATCTCACAAAAAAGCTCTTTCACTTTTTCCCGATTTTTCATGGTTGGATTTTTCAAAATATTATACGCAAAAAAATTATAAAAATCGGTCAAGCCGTTTAGGCGTAGTTTGGTTACAAATACTATGACACGAGTATTTTATAATATACTAGCTGCTCGCCCCGGCTTCGCACGGGTGGTACCTGGATAAAAACTCTACCGATTTTGTGCAAACTTCACATAAACCATCTACTAAATAATCCGGACAAAGCCTAAACATTAGGTTTGGATAGGTGAGCCCGTTCTTGATTTATAAAATTACAACGAAAAGTGGCATTGATTTTTATATATATAGACCAGCAGCGTCCTGACAGAGGTTAACCTGTCAAATTTCAATAATCTCACAAAAAAAGCCCTTTCTGTTTTTCCCGATTTTTAAAAGCTGGATTTTTCAAAATAATAAACGCAAAAAAACATCAAAGCTCGTTCAAGCCGTTACAAACAATGTGACACGAGAATTTTATATATAGGAAGATAGTTATATTGCGTAAGCCTGGTATTATCGAAGAATCGTCTCATTATGTCATAATCAAACGAGACTAGATCAAATCCTTTTACTAATTCATCACTACATAGTATAAAGCAAAGTCGCTTTCCGCTTCCCGCGTCTGTATGTCTGTATGTATGTTTGCTTATATCTTTAAAACTACACAACGGATTTTGATGCGGTTTTTTTTTATAGATAGAGTGATTCAGGAGGAAGGTTTATATGTATAATAACATGCTACTCGTGCGAAGCCGGGGCGGGTCGCTAGTGTTAAATAATTATCCATTTATTCTATACATCTACATAATATATTATATTACCTAGGTATTTATTTTCTCTTTTATTTATTACTAGCCTGCCCGGGATTCGCACAGGTGTTCTCATCATTAAATAGGTGAAAGAATATTCAAGTCTAGTAGTTTTTTAGTTTGTCCATTACAAACAAGCATACAAAAATGCGTTTTTTTTTCTCTTAGTATGTGTAGATTTATAACTGTATTTTCTTCGGAGTTATTATGCCACATTACGAATAAAACAAAACTCAGTTGACTGTGAAAACACTATTAATTAAATATCCATCTACCTAGAGCTATTGTTTATATTTGCTTGTGATACCATCAGTTGCGTAACTATAATTATTTTACCTCATGTTAATAGGCGATCATTAAACCTACTCACTTTGGTCATTCAGGTAACACTTAGGTAAAAAGAAAACATCCATTTCACTTAATGACCGTGACTAGACCTGTGTCTAAGCCACTGACCAAGGTGGTACCTAATGACCACAATTCACATCACTACAGGCCATGATAGGCCAATACCGGTGATTCCATACATGAAGGACATATTCGCATAAACTTGGCCATCGATCGATCACGATCGCCTTATGTCAGTTTTTCGGACAAACATAAAAGGACGTTAGGCATTTGAGTGCGTGTCTACACGTTAACCACTCAGTTCTTAATTTATTTTGTTTTCGGGTTCATTAAAAAAACGAGCTAACCAAAACAGTGGAAGCTGCTACTGGTTCAACGTCTATGTCAAACGGAAGACAACTCAAGTGAATTTAGTGTAAGGGACAATTTATTTGATTGATGACACTTACTTTAATTGAAATGAAGAACTGGACTTAACATGTCTGTTACGTTAACGTTTTTGAATTAGGTATACCTGTGTAGAACTTTCTAAAAAATTTACTTTAAGACGAGTAATAAATGTTTTTGAAGAATGCAGAATCGTTTTTTCTCAATAACCGCAAAACATACAGTTTTGTTTTTTATGACAAAGATAACTTAGCGATATAATCTAGATAAATTAGAGACAGAAACACGATTGGTGAAACTTTTCTCGATAGATTTATTTTCCAAAGTTGGCTCTTCAAAAACACTAGTTTCGTTTTTAATCAATACTATGAATAGCTAAACAGTTCATTTTTATATAATTAGTTAGATAATCATACTAGCTAAGTAAATTACAGACAGTTTATTTTTAAATTTGATGGTTTTCAAGATAATGTAGTTTTATCACTTTTTCCGTCTTATCCGGGTAGTATCAAAAATGTCACTTATCACCTTAAGAGACATTTTTTTAAGATATCAACATTCTAAGTATACCAGTCGATAGAGCACGTGGTTTTCGGTCGAACTGCATATTTAACTCATTTTCGACAAAATGTCCCTTACGTTTATTGATACTTCCGGTATTGAAATATGATTGTGGATGATTGTACAATTTATGGTCCAATTTGTATTGGCCATCATTGCCAAAAGTGAGGAAGAGCCATAACAGGAGTGCATAAAATACTTCGTCATCACTACATAGTATAAAGCAAAGTCGCTTTCCGCTTCCCGCGTCTGTATGTAATATGTATGTATGTATGTTTGCTTATATCTTTAAAACTACACAACGGATTTTGATGCGGTTTTTTTTAATAGATAGAGTGATTTAGGAGGAAGGTTTATATGTATAATAACATGCTACCCGTGCGAAGCCGGGGCGGGTCGGACAGACGGACATGGCGAAAATATAAGGATTTCTTGTAGACTACGAAACCCTAAAAAGTTTATGATGTTGGTAGTTATAAGTATAACTACTTATTCAAAATTTCAGTTATTCATTAATAGTTAGTAGTTGCTGATATAATCAGCTGTGAGAGACGGACGAACTAACGGACAAAGTGACACTTTAAGGTTTTCCTTTCACCTTTCTGTCTACGACTAAAGATTTGATGATTTCATGATGTTGATGATTAACATCAATTAATTTATTCATGAATATGTATGTGTACATAACTATTTAACATAAGACGTACTCGTACAACCTTATTAAAAAAAAATTCACGGAAGTGCTAGTCTAGTTTAGTTTTTTGTCTCTAGTAGTCTCTAGTTTAGTCTAGTTTAGTTTTTTAGGGTTCCGTACCCATAGGTACGGTAATAAACGGGTCCCTATTACTAATATTATAATTAATTAGCGTCCGTCTGTCCGTCTATTCGTCTGTCCGTCTGTCTGTCACAGGGCTGTATCTCATGAACCACGATAGCTAGACAGTTGAAATTTTCATACTAAAAACAAAATAAAATAAATATTTAAGAGGGGCTTCCATACAACAAACGTGTTTTTTTGCCGTTTTTTATAGATAATGGTACGGAACCATTTGTGCGCGAGTCCGACTCGTACTTGACCGGTTTTCATTTTTATTTGTCCTAATTGATTAATCTATAATCAAGGTGTGTGATAATCTTATTTCGCTGCATGCAAATGGTTTAGGCTAAAGGGGAAGTAGAAGTAGAAGTCATGTCACTATTGCCAGCTTTACAATATTTGGCTAGATCTAGCCACTTTTATAGATGGTGTTTTGGTAAACATTATTGTGTGATTATTGTTTCTCGTCTGATTTTATAATGTTTCGTTTATTCAGTAAAATTATGGATTTATGTTTGCATTTCCCTCAATTTAGTGTCATAAATCTGGTTTAAAATGGTTTTAGAGTACCTATCTTATTAATTTTAATACTTATGTACGTATCTATAACTATTTTATCTGACAGTACTGAAATAGTACCATCATGGATATTATTTAAGCGTTTTCAATGTCCACATTTTTTTATAATTTTTGTCAACAACAAATTGATCATTTACAAATTGATTATAGCGAGAGAATATTTGTAACTGATCTAACAGTTTAATACTCATAGATTTACTGAGATGGTTGAAAAGTCTAGTTATAAATCAACATCTGTCCACATTTCGTAGAATCTATCCACAAGAGGCTTTATTATTTTTATTCCATAATTAAAGTTATCAACTAGAATCTGTCTAACAGATCAACCGCGGGTCCAAATGCGGAAAAAGGAGTCCCCCTAGGTACCTACATTACATTCAGAATCTGTCCGATTTCCGTCGAATCTATCCAAAAAAGGCTTTCGCGCGCTGGCAACAACGCTACCCGCGCGCCATCCACAGCTGATTTGTGATTTCATTTCACATGTGGTTGGACTGCTCGCCGTGAGCCCGCGCGCACGTCCGCGCGATCGCCGGCAACTCGCGAACAATACGGTAGTTTCGATAGTGTTTGTGCTCGTTTACTGTTTTAATTATTGGCGATAAACTTCGGGACAGAATATCCTATTGGTTTTTTGCTTTGTTAGCGGGTGAGTTTGTGAACAAGTTCTTTTGAACCGTTATCTGGTGGTGATGGCGTTATTGTGCCCGGTTTTATACAGAATTGTTGTTTTAATTGTTTTTTAAGCCATGTAGAAACAATTTCTTAAATTTAAGTAGATTATGTCCACCTTCTTCTTCTTTTTCTATATTTATAATGTAACTTTAGTCTAGCAAAAGCCCGAAAATAGCTCTACCTTTGTTTGTTGTGTTCGTAATCAGGAACAGGTTTAGGGGAAAAATAAATGAAAAGTAGCTTATAGAAATAGTGAAATTCAGGAAAAACTGCTGAAAAATTGCTTCTTTATACAAGATTATTGAAATTTTTACAAGACAACGTCTGTCAGGTAATTCATAATAATAATATTAATATACTTTTAATCAAATTTGTAAGTAAATAAGGTAAACATCCTTTAATCACTGAGTAGGAAACCTACCTCGCACATAACTGGAAAACAGTGATGCAGTTACCAATTTGTCATCATCACTGACCGGCTTCCTACCTACCTAACCACCTAAGGTAGGTATCCCACGGTTATGCGGTACAGAGGGCCACCAATGAGGAAAAATATTTTGATTTAAGTATAGAGTAATTATGTAGGTAATTTAATTTTTCCAAGTAGGTACCTACATAAATTGGTAGTTAAGTGCTTCATAATTTGGACCGGTCTTATAATAATGGACAAGAAATAAAATATCTAATCACTAACCAAATAGCAGCGTTTTTTAAATTTTTCTGTACCTACAAGGAATTTTGATTGCTTTAGATTAGATTAGACCTACAATCTTACGTTCTACCAGATTTCAATGAATCCGAGGTTTAATGATACTTACTACGCGAGCAAAGCCGCGGACGATAGCTTGTATCCATTAAATCATATCTTCAACATGGCCTTGAATTACTAAGAGCGAGATAATTGTAACATGTTTACTGCACAACACAATGCACACGTAGGTAGGTAGGTAGGTACGAGACATTGCGTAAACAAAATAATTTACCGTTATATCGTGCTACGAAGACATAAAGTCCGTGCTGCATCGTTCTGCACTAAGCCGCGTTCAGTATAATCTGTTTTAATATAATCTATGGAAAATGTTTCATTGCAGATTTTTGTTTTGTCTTCAATCTTAAAACTATAAGGCCTGGAACAAATAGTGTAAATCTTTATGCCTTTTATATGACACCATACTTGACCAATTTGTTTAATCTTTTACCCCTATTGACTTCGATATCTTTACAACCTCTTTACCAATTTAGCTCATATTATTACTAGAAATGTTTGATAAAATATTCTATTTACCTTCCAAATTTCATGCAGATCAGATCTACGGTTTGACAGTTATGCTCTAACAAACAAACGCCATTCGTCCTACTTATATGGATTCAGAGATCACTTGGATCAATAAGGAAAGTTTGCTATTATGGAGCGTATCCATTGAATTCCAGCATCATCATTATTCGTTTTAGAAACAAACTTTGCAGTGCAAGTAAGACTGCTTCAATAATGATCTACGTAGGTTCGTGTAGATGAAGTCATTGGATATTGTGTTTGTGGTTGAAACAAAGATGTTTTGTGGCAGTCATTTGTTTTTGGTAAGGATACAAAATTGTGACAAAACAAGTCAAAGATCTAATTGGAAATCGCTGCTTACTGCTGTTCTTCGGATTCAGTACCTTAAATGGAAACATGGAACCCTTTGTCTGTCTGTATGTCACACTTTCATAGGCTGTAAAAAATTAGCAGAGATTTGGTAATTAGCACGGTGTTTTTAATCGTATATAGGTAGGTACCTACTTATACCATAGCTAATCCTTAGGTTGGATATCTACCAAAATTGGCAAGCCAAGTATCATCGATTGAAAATGATCTCACATTGCATTGAGAATGTTGAGATCGATAAATTCAACCAAACAGCAACAACTGGAACGGAATTGGTGGATTTATAACAGTTATAAATTCCAAACTGAATAATAATCTTATAGTAAGTAGGTACTAAATAAAAATATCTATATTCTCAATTTTATAGATCACTTTCCTAGATCAAGGAAACCATAAACGAGCATTATTTATGACTACGGGTATGAGTTAAATTATGTACCTGCAAAGAAATGATAAATTACAAAGTCTAATAAAATGAAACGTTCTCATTGCACTTTTCCGGTTTAATTGCATCAGTAACTTGAACAAAACCGTGGGTATACTATAGGAAATCATGTGAAATTATCAGAACAATACATTCTGGGACACCCTATTATATTAAACGCTTTGAATTAGAGTGACATGCATTCTATCAAGGCGGTGTTCAGCGAACACCGTAATCATTGGTTGAGATGTCAGCCATGAAAAAATCTGTAGAAATAATAGGTTAGCTGTTAAATAGCCGGTTAATGTTTTGGTGAAGATTTGCCTTTTTCATACGTTCAGCAAAAGATAGTTTATCATTAGAGAAAGTAATAGCCGTAATAGGTAAAGTACGAGTACCAAAATAATAATTTCATAAATTAATATCAGTCATGGGGGAGTCGGGACTCACGCAACCATCACATAATCAAGAAAAAGATCGCCCGAAACGTTAATATTGAGGAAACTCTGAAGCTAAAAAAACAAAATTTCGTGACAAAATGTAATTAAACTATTTTATTGGGCTGGAACGCTTCCTACTGATAGTGATCTGAATCAGTTGAGCTACCTATACCCTCGTCTTCAAGAACGACACTATGAGAACACACACCCACAGTGGACGAAATCTTTTTTCATAAACATCACTTGTGTTGAGCGGCACTATGGCGCACGCTACCGTGTGCCTTTAGAGCTCAACTTTGGCTTGACATTGTCGTGTGCTTCTAGTCACACTATGCAGTGTCCCACAACACATAAAGTGATGTTTATGAAAAAAGATTTCGTCCACTGTGGGTGCGTGTTCTCATAGTGTCGTTCTTGAATACAAGGGATAGATTGTTTGCAACGGTCTTTAGATGGCTTAAATGATTCTTATGTATTTTGTAAATATTCTGTTATACATTAGTATTTGAAGTAAAAAAAAGTACTTAATAAGAATAAAAAAAATTGTTTTCTATTTTATTCACTAGGTTCATAGGTCACTTTTTTTTGGCGTCGCATTCTGTGCATTTGCCATTAGGTCACTTTTATAGACTAAAAGTCGATCGTTGACATTACGCATACCTATCAACTAAGAATTATCTAGTGCAGAGAGAACAACCTTTCCTGCTGCAGATCCTTTGCTTTCTTATCTGGGTGTTATCTGACTTTCTTAAATGCGTCTTTCTTTCAAAATAAAGCAACAGCACGTACCTATTCATACTCGTAGGTAAATACGGCGACGCTACTCGTAAATAACAGCAGTTACGTGTGCTGCCTTTATTTACATAGATTTTTTGTCAATTTGCTCGGCACAATCGCTGTGAAGAGCATTAGAAATGGTTCGCGGCTCTCGGGTGAGACTCTTCCGGATCTAATTGCGGAATGGCGACAGTTTCGAGAGTTTTAAAGCAGTCAATGGGAAATTTCGTTTAAAATGATGTTAGGTACACTTTTGTCTATTTTTTAAGTTTACTACTTTCGATGGAAAATATGGAAATACTAATTATTATGCTTTGTACGATAAATCTACTAATGAGAAAAATGATTTTTTGTATGTTTATAAGTAAGGGATAAAAATAAAAAACTACTAAACCAATTTTAAAAATTCTTTTACCTATCAAAAGCTACAATATTATGTCGTATTTTTTTGCAATCATTAGAGATTTTCACGAAATTGCAATAATGTAACATAAGGTATAAAAAATTGCCTATCTTCATTAGTCACCCGTGCGAAGCAATCCTTAGATAAAATACCACCTTATCTTATGATAGTTAGTCGATATAGCAAAGTACAAATTTCACTTGCTAACTTGCACTATCAGAACATCATACTCGTAGATAGCTAAATAATGTAGGTAGGTACCTGCCCATCGAATGAAATAAATACCTAACAGTCATTTATAAAATAAGAGTGCTTACCCGTTCAACCCACAATTTTTCATCCTAATCGGTATTTTGCTCCGTTCAACCCAAAACATTTGATTCGTGTTACCCTTTCTACCCACACCTACTTATTCCTAATTTCTATTGTTTAATCACTACATAGTATAAAGCAAAGTCGCTTCCCGCTTCCCGCGTCTGTATGTATGCTTATATCTTTAAAACTACACAACGGATTTTGATGCGGTTTTTTTTATATAGATAGAGTGATTCAGGAGGAAGGTTTATATGTATTAAACCCGTGCGAAGCCGGGGCGGGTCGCTAGTTTCAAATAAATGACACAGTGAAACCCTAAAGTAGAAAGGTCAGCAGATAAAAAAAATGTAAAAAAAATAAATAGGATCACGACTGTAATCCCCAAGTACAGACAGATATCCTCTCAGATCTAATCCTGATCGTATATTGGGATTACCTGTATCATGTCTATCAGAAATTCAAAATATTTATAGATCTTACAAACGGGATCTCAGTCGGGCTCTTGCCCACCACGCCACCGAGATTGTCAATGTAGATATGAGAGGATATTTAGAGTTACGTGAGTTACGTTAGTATGAAACATACCTAGGTAATGCGTGGCCTATATTCATACAAAAGGCAAACACAAAAGGTTATCCATCCATAGTATCCGTGCAATATCGGATGAATGTGCCATTGTTCAGTAAAGCGGGGTACTATACTACACTAGCGAGCTGTAACAGTAACCGTTACAGGTAATATTCAGCTCCCCAATTACGCAATGTAACTTATACTCCCACGTTGATCGAGCGTTTTTGTGTATTCGCAAGCCGATAAGCGAAATATCGTGACAAAGTTGCATCGCTTCTATAATGTAGGTACGATAGAACGATGGTCATTGCTTTTAACAATCAACAATGTTCGTAATCCTACTTTAACATCACTAAAACAATACGATAATTTGAATTTGACAACAAAACAAATAATAATAATAATCTTTATTTGAAACTTTTATAGTGTACCTGCAGTATAAAAATGGAAACGATGATACCTGCATGACTTAAAATAAACTGTGTCGAAGATAGCAACGCCCTCCTCTGCGTCAAAAGAGACAGAGTTCCAGTGGAGGTAGTTTGACAGAAGATAAAATAACAATAGTAAATGTCACGATATATCGTTTATGGGTTTGCGAAATAGACCGCCTGGACCTGGCACATGAGTATCTGACTTAGCGTTTTAATTTGCGATCGGAAAGTATTACAATACGTCACGCTGTCGGTTGTCAATCGGAGCGAATGGATGCACTATCACATCGCTCGATATCGATTATCGACCTCGTTTCGAGATTTCACTGGCCGCCGGACGGATCGAAGATTAGTGGGTAAACAAGTCTATTATATTTTGTGCTACATTTATTTTTACTACAGCTTCATTTGCTACCTTTTCGAAGTATATGACCGGAAACGTAAAACCTGTTTCAGTGTAAATTTACCTAGTTCTACTTCGTACCTAGTTATTCCCGTTAAAAAGTATTCTATGTTCGTCTCCTGGTTCTAAGCTACCTCCCCACCAATTTTCAGCCAAATCGGTTCAGCCGTTCTTGAGTTATAAGTGTTGTAACAAACCCGACTTCACTACATAGTATAAAGCAAAGTCGCTTTCCGCTTCCCGCGTCTGTATGTAATATGTATGTATGTCTGTATGTATGTTTGCTTATATCTTTAAAACTACACAACGGATTTTGATGCGGTTTTTTTTAATAAATAGAGTGATTCAAGAGGAAGGTTTATATGTATAATACATGCATAATATAGTAGAGAAACACTGATAATTTTAGAGGTTTCTAATGTGATGTCGTAAATAAACACATTTTTTTGCGCTTACATTGCAAATGCTGGCTGAACCCCACGAGATATATCAAAATAATGTACTACAGTATTGTACACCTTAAAAACGTCTACAAAAAAGAAATGTCTTACGCACAGCGAAGCGGGCACGGGTCAGCTAGTTATTTTATAAAGTAGATTTGCAAAATCAAAGTTTCCTAAGTAAAAAAAAGTAAAAATTTGGATGTGACAAGATTTTGGAAAATTTGTTTAACAAATCTAATGTTTGTACGTACCTCTGAACACCCTTGCTTGTAAGACGTCAAACAATGTGTGTGCCTGGAGATCATAGAGGATATAAACTATTATTTTTGACTTAGTTGCCATAAGTAAGTTGTTGCTTTGTATGTGGTAGGTACCATGTTGAAAGAATACAACATGCATTTGGTATGGTAAGTGGTTACAGCCCAATAACTTGGAAACATCCGTTCGTTTCGATTATTCACAATGATTTATGTTTCTTTTTTAAAACTGTAACTTGAACAATGGTGGCAATAAGTACCTACTGTCTAGAAAAACTTACAAAACTTTTGTAATATACGAAAGTTCATTATTTTGTTCATTTTAAAGCCGAAATTAGCGTATCCTCTGAGTTACAGTTCTAAACGTTAGGATAGTTTTTTATTGTTTAGGTTTCCGTACCCAAAGTGTAAAAACGGGACCTTATTTCTAAGACTCCGCTGTCCGTCTGTCTGTCTGTCTGTCACTAGGCTGTATCTCATCAACCGTGACAGTGAAATTTTCACAGATGATGTATTTCTGTTGCCGCTATAACAATAAATACTAAAAACAGAATTCAATCAATATTTAAATGGGGCTCGCATACATCAAACGCTATTTTTTTGCCGTTTTTATAGAGAATGGTACGGAACCCTTCGTACGCAAGTCTGACTCGAACTTGGCCGGTTTTTATTTCGAAAAGTAAATATTTTTAAAATTTAGACGTCAGCGTAAATCAGCGTAAATGGAATAAGATCATCTATAGTCAGTTTATGGTAACAAAAAAAAATTGCCACTAATGTATTAATAATGGTTTGAAAATAGGTTTTTCCTTATGGTTGATGTATTCACATAACAAAAACTAATATCGGCACGACAAGGCTTAAAACGTACGCGTCAATAGATACATAAACTGGTTAAAACTACATTCCGAAGTTATGACCGAGTTACGGGACATTCTAATTAAAGAGTCATCGAAGAAGTACTCGCAAATCTTACCTAACAATATACGATTTCTGCTTCATAAAAATTGCGCGAAATTTAAATGCAACTGTAGTTATTAAACCATTTGAAACCATTCGTTACAACTAAAATCTCTTAAGTAGGTACTTGCATCCATGCGAGATTTTGATGCTTAATCAAATAGAAAGAAGTAAATAATTAAAAAGATCATGACTGTAAATTCCCAAGTACTCCAGGCGCTCAGATCATTGATAATGGTGTAGGGGGCAGTCAGAGACACATCCAAACATAAGGTACAAGTATTTGGTAAACACATTTCCATCCAAAATTTTACTTAATATCTTTTGATTTCGCAACAAAATAATAAATATATACAAATAGCATTAGGTAGGTAGTATAGTCTTACCTAAAGAAGTCTAGTCTTACTAAAGAAGTCAATTTAGCTCTGGCCATTAAGGCGATACTTGAAATTATTGACTTTTTGTATGGGCTGAATCTACCCGGATAAGACGGAAAAAGTGATAAAACTGCATCATCTTGAAAACTATCACATTTAAAAAGATATCATCTGTAATTTATTTAGCTAGTATGATTATCTAACGAATTAGATAAAAATGAACTGTTTAGCCACTCATAGTTTTGATTAAAACGAAACTAGTGTTTTTGAAGAGCCAACTTTGGAAAATAAATTTATCAAGTAAAGTTTCACCAATCGTGTTGTCTGTAATTTATCTAGATTATATCCTTAAGTTATCTTTGCCGTAAAAAACTAAACTATGTTTATGACTATGTATGTTTTGCGGTTATTGAGAAAAAACGATTCTGCATTCTTCAAAAACATTTATTACTCCTCTTAACAAGATGGTCGGAACCAATTTATGAAGCGAATTACTTTACTGCACAATCCATTACCCCGCAGCTATCCATCAATTGAAAGTCATCAATTCACCATTCGCTGCTAAACGCATTTTGAATGTGAGTTATGTGAGTCACAAATGTGTGAGTGCCGCTGACATCCCTTTAGACCTTTAGACATCTTCAAGAATTTAGCGACTGGAGATCTGAGAGGATGTCTACCGTACTTGGGGATTACAGTCGTAAATTAAATCAATAAATATTGGTAGACATTTCACACATCTAGCCCAAACTAAGCAAAGCTTCTTTGGGAACCAGATGACTGGTAGAATACTTAGTTATATAAACTTTTTTTTGTAAATACATATTATTATACCTACAATATTAACATCCAGAGACAGAAGAAACATCTATATTCATCACACAAATGTTTATCTTGGGTGGTAGTCTAACCCTCGTATTCAGGAACGACACTGTGAGAACACGCACCCACAGTGGACGAAATCTTTTTTCGTAAAAATCACTTTATGTGTTGTGCGACACTGCATAGTGTGACTAGAGGCACATTGACGTGTGCCTTGCCTCTAGCCAAAGTTGAGCTAGCCATAATCCACTGTGGGTGCGTGTTCTCATAGTGTCGTTCTTGAATACGAGGGTTAATGTATGTTATTGTTAAGCGTGTCTCTGACATCTTCAAGATTCTGGCGCCTGGAGATCTGAGAGGATGTCTACCGTACTTGGGGATTACAGTCGCGATCCTATTTTTTTATTCACTCTAATGTAGCAAGAAAATCAAGCTCTTCTGTTGTAGTTTGAAAGATCGATCTAATCAGAACAATAATATTACAGTAGGCCGCTAATATTTTTTGAAAACAGAGTAAAAGTTATGCAATCGAATCACACTAATATAAATACGAAAGTTTTGATGTTTATTACCCAACCACGTCGTAACGGCTGCACCGATTTCGATGACCTTTGGTATATATGAGTAGATATGGCCTGGATTGTCCTCACAGCCTTCTGCTGTGTAGGTTGTGGGTTCGATCCCCATCCAGAACAAATATTTCTGATGAACATAGATATTTGTTCTGTGTCTGGGTGTTATTAAGTATCTTAAGTATGTATTTACAAAAAAAAGTAATATATCAGTTATCGAGGTCCCATAGTACAAGCTTTGCTTAGTTTGGGGTTAGATGACGCGTTATAATGTCCACCAATATGTATTTAATACTTAGTATTAGGGTAACACGCGAACCAAGACGCGTGCGGAAGCTACTAAACAATAAAAAAGTCGTAGTAAGAATTGTCTCGAAACGTCGGCAATACAATTACCTACAAATAGAAAATGTAGTAATTAGCCGTATTTCTATTTAAAATGATTAACAGCCACGATAATTTTAATTCAATTAAAAAGTAGTTTCGACCAGTAGTCATCCATTTATGTATGTACCTATTTGGAACATTAGCTAATAATAGCTGTAATCGAAACTCAACTTAAAACTCGTAAATGTATGTCTACAGTTTTTTAGGATTCCGTACCCAAAGGGTAAAAACGGGACCCTATTACTAAGACTTAGCTGTCCGTCTGTCCGTCTGTCTGTCGCAGGGCTGTATCTCATGAACCGTGATAGCTAGACAGTTGAAATTTTCACAGATTATGTATTTCTGTTGCCTCTATAACAACAAATACTAAAAAAAAAATAATTAAGTGGGGCTCCCATACAACAATCGTGTTTTTTTGCCGTGTTTTTATGGTACGGAACCCTTCGTGCGCGAGTCTGACTCGCACTTGGCCGGTTTTTTTAAACTACTTTCGCGATCAGAATACTAGTATCAGTCTTCCTGCTACCACGATTGTAACTCAGTCATCGTGTCGAGATATCGGTAATAACGCGGTTTAATACACTTTTTAAATATAGAAATAGCGGCGACGGGCTTGCAACCTGTCACGTGTGTAATGCTTACTACTGCAAAATGTGGGAATGTGCCTCTGACTAACCCCTTAGGCATCTTCAAGGATCTGAGCGCCTGGAGATCTGATTGGATGTCTACTGTACTTGGGGATTACAGTTTGTAATTCTATTTTTGAATGATTTGATATGTCTAAAAAGTAGTAGTTCTAAAAAGTCATAGCAGACCTCATACCTACTCCAGTATCTTATTTTAAACACTAGCTGTACCCCGCGGTTTCACCCGCGTATAACTTGAAGAAATAAGAACTTTTTAGCGTATTGCCTATAGCAGACCCGCGACAGAAAAAAAATAATCCTGTCAAAATTTTAATAATCGCATAGAGTAACGCACGTTGCTAATTGCTATGAAGACTAATTTCAAAGTCAGATAAGTCAGATTTTGCACACCAGATCCATCTATACAAAAATCATACCTTTTGTGCGTTTTGTTTATCATTTTGGGAATGTTTTTCTTATTTTAAAGTAGTCTATGATTTATTCGAGCATTATACCTACATCTACAGCAAATTTCATTTTAATCCGTTTTGTTGTTTTGGCCTGATTGAGGCATAAACATACGAACAAACTCACAAACTTTCGCATTTATAATATTAGTAGGAAGTAGGACTAACTGGATTTTATTTCTTACAAAAAATCCATTGATGCACGCTGGGATTCGAACCCACGACCTTAAAATTAAAAGTCGAGGTACCTCCTACTCGACCAACACCGCTTACTACACTTTTATTTATTTAGCTATTTGTAAAAAAACGAATTGACCATTTTATAAAAAAATTAAACATTTTTATTGGGTCAACCCTAAGGTAATTTAATACTGGCAGACGTCATCGCCCGCTGTGCACTTGAAACGTGCCGTTGAATCAAAGCAGTTAAGCTCATATTTCCTTGCGTCGTTTGACATCTAGAAAGTTATCTCGGGACCCCTTCTAGTACAATTCCAGATTTTTGGAGTACAATTTGTACATTTCCATAGATTTGTAAATGCATTTTAACCCTTAAACACGGTGGGTCCGGTTGCGCAGTATCACACAAAAATTGTATGAAGCTCGCGCTCGGACGCCCCGCCTTTTTATACCTTCGGCCGCGAGACGCGTCGAGCGCGGCGACCGATTCTCGAACGTTCGCGACCGGCCGCACTGCGCGCTTGACGCCTAGCTGCTAGGCCGGTCGCGAACGTTCGAGAATGTTCGTTTTACGAAGCTACTCGCTAGGTGACTCGCTAGCCTCTAGGCGCTAAGCAAGCCTGTGCGTTCGCGACCTTATATACAAAAATAATCCTTATAGCATGATTCAGTATTCACGCGCGATGGCTTATTATTAGCGTATTTCATGTATAACTTTGGTGTTTCTATACCGATTTCTATGATTCTTTTTTATGGAATAGTTAATAATGTAAACTTTTTTAATTAGGGATGACTGAGAGTGTTATAAACGTAAGAGTAGTCAAATATAATCAGAAAGCTTCGAACTGCTAAGCTATCGGGAGTTACACGTGTTATTGTGAGTCAACCATAAAAGATAAACATATGCTGTCGTGGGATATTTTTTTATATAATTTTAAGGAGAACATTTCCGTCATACATGATTTCTGTGTAGCTTTAACCATTAAGGTTGCACACGCGACGGAAGCTTAAGAAATGCAGTAACTACTCCCGTTTTCCCAACATTTCCCTTCACTGCTCTGCTCCTATTGATTGTTGCGTGATGAAAAGTATACTATAACCAGCTCAGGAGTATGAAAAATAATTGTACCAAGTTTCATTAAAATCCGTCCAGTAGTTTTTGTTTCTATAACGGTTATACAGACAGACAGACAGACAGACAGACAGACAGACAGACAGACAGACAAAAATTTTACTGATTGCATTTTTGGCATCAGTATCGATCCCTAATCATCCCCTGATAGTTATTTTGGAAATATATTTCATGTACAGAATTGACCTCTCTACAGATTTATTATAAGTATAGATTAAGAACATGGTCAGCTGGCCTATTTTATAAAAATCTATGATTATCATAATATAGCTTTGAATGCAGTTTAGGTAGGTACATCCTAATAATATTATGAATGTGAAAGTTTGTGAGTTTGTATGTATGTTTGTGCCTCAATCAGGCCTCAACGACAAAACGGATTAAGTTGAAATTTGCTGTCGATCCAAAATAAAACATAGACTACTTTAAAATATGAAAAACATCCCAAAAAATATTAAAAAACGCAAAATCGATGATTTTGGTATAGATGACGCTGGTGTGCAACAAATCTGACATCACAGACAAAAAACATTCAGTCTTTTCTATTCGATTATCGAAATTTGACAAGACAACGTCTGTCACGGGTTGGCTAGTAGATTCTTTAGTAGTTACTATGAAATTGGTATTCTCTAAATTCGTTTGATATTCATAGCTATGGCAACGAGCAACATAGATTTTTACGAAATAAGCTAGCTGGTACTGAATGTAGGTACTTGTAACTGCATGGTTTGTCTCATTAAATAGTTTCTATTTATGGAAATGACCTACAGGCCATTGTTATGAAGTGGATCGAGGTAATTCACACGTCAATTATGTGTGTTGTCAAAACAAAACACGGGCGTTTTTATCTGATATTGCGAAAATGTTGCGTGTCACTGTTTGACCAGCAAGCAAGAGTTTGTTTTACTAGAATAAAAATAGTATCACGACTGTATTCGCATTCGCAATGAACGGTAGGCATCTTATCAGATCTCCAGGCACTCAGATCCTTGAAGATGTCTAAAGGGGTTAGTCAGAGCTACGTCCAAATATTACATATGGCACATGCCCGTATTTTGCAGGAGTTAGCATTCCATACGTGACAGATTTTTTGCACACCAGCACCATCTATACCAAAATCATCCCTTTTGCGTTTTTTTATCATTTTAGGGATGGTTTTCGTATTTTAAAATAGTCTATTTTTTATTCGGGCATTTTATTTACATGTATAGCAAATTTCCGTTTTGTCATTTAGGCGTGATTGAGGCACAAACATACAGTCAAACTCACAAACTTTCGCATTTATAATATTAAATTATTATTTTTTGTAGCACCGCGATCACGTAAGTTTTGTTGCAATTATTTACAATCCGTTTTTATTTGAAACTGGTAAACTATCGATAGAAACCGGTAAAGCAGTAATAATGGCAACTCTTTTGTTTCGACAAATTGACTTGTCAGTTTGTAGAAATAACAGAATTCCCATTAATGGCAATACTCCTTATAATTATATTTGATTGGGTATTTTATTTTTGATTGCACATGTCTATGTGAGATGCAAATAGCAAAAGCAAAATTTCATTTGCATTAGGCAGGGTGAGAGAGCTGGTTGTGGGCATTTTAAAACATTTTAATTTTCAAATAAACGGTTTAAATAAAAAAAAAAGGTTTAAAACGACGATTTTTAAACAACATAGAATAGAGTATTTGTCTATCTCAAAGGTTGTGTAACAGGCGATATTTATTTATTAATTATTCTTATAAAAATAGACAAAACGGGAAATATTTAGTTGTGGTCAATCAAATCTAGAAGTATAATGCATCACAACTGTCACTAATCAAAACGGACCATAGACAAATAATTGTATTAACTATAGATTTTAAACAAGTTTGTTTGCTATGCTTAGTTATTGACTGCCAAAATTGAAAATGACCAAAACCTACTATAGTAGGGGTATACCCCAGTGCCTATCTCGCACCACAACCGGGTCTTTGTCCCTATACGAGGAAATAATATTTTTTAGATTTGGATGAAGCCTTTCTAAAGTTATGTCATTTTGCATTTTTGTATCCTTAAACCATTTAAACTCATAACATGATTAGATAACAATAGGTATCAATGTCTGTGATGACTACGTTATAGATTTTGCGTAACCATTTAAGTTGTTTTGATTATTTTTAATACAACCCGTGTTTATTGATATACAGCGATAATCTTTTGATTTTTATGTTTATGACTGTAGTTTTTGAGATCAGGTAACAGCTTTGGGTTGTGTAATAAAGATGAATAAACTAATCATTTTAACTATAAATACGGCTCAGTTGGTAGTACCTCTGCCTTCTGCGCTGTAGGTTGTGAGATCGATTCCCATCCGGGACAAACATTTATGTGATGAACATGGATGTGTTGTGTCTGAGTGTTATATGTATCATGAGTGTATGTATTTACAAAAAAAAGTAAGTATATAAGTAAGTAGGTAATCAATAAGTTATTTAGTTCCCATAGTACAAGCTTTGCTTAGTTTGGGCTATATGGCGTTGTGTGATAATGTCCATCAATATTTATAACTGCACTTCCTTAGGTGTTAAATTTCGAAAATGTCTTTCTCACCGCTACACATTAGAAGGAATACACCATCCAAATTTTAATCTTCTAGGACCAGTGGTTTAGACCTTGCGTTGAAAGATCAGTCAGTCAGTCAGTCAAGCAAGAGTTTTATACTGAAGTTGTATTTAGAAAGACTAGTATCAATTACCCCCTCATTTCACATTTCAAGTGGCATTTCACGTGCAATTCATTTAAACTCACTTAGCAACTTCTGCGATTTCACACTTTTCGGTGTCACATTTGATTACCTGCTTGATATATTACAAGTCGTCAGTGGAGCACCCGATCAATATCCTCTAAAACAGGTTAGCCTGCCTACTTACGTAAACATACAAACTCGAAACATACACACAGGCTACTGTTCACCCAAACATTCTCGTCCGCAGCCGACGCGCGATCTGATTTCTGAAAGATATGTTCTGTTTGTCATTTATGGCTAACTATCTTCCATCCGCGGCTTCACTCGTGTGGAACCTTTATATAAGTACTAGCAGACCCGGCCACGCGTTGTTGTGTACAGATATCGTCATCTGTTAGAATCCTTTGGAGATAATAGATAATTGTGTCAGATTTGCAATAAAATAATATTGCGACTATAAATTGAGATGTAAGCTATCCTATCCTTTAAGTTGGATCAAACTGCACACGGTGTGCAAAGTTTGATTAAAATCGGTTAAGTAGTTTAGGAGTTCATCGCTGACAAACAACATGACGCGTAATTTATATATATTAAGATAATAAGTTTCATTCAAATTCGTTTGGGTTGGACAAACTTTCGGATCTATAATATTAGTATGATGGGTTATATTTGCCCGAGAAAGATGCAATAACTTTTAATAAAATAACCTGTTTGCAATGCTTACACTGCGTGAACCAGATGACATAAGATCAACCTTGCTCATGACTACCTTTAAGGTTACACGTGAAAGCGAAGGTGACTGTGGCCAAAAATCGGATTATCTACTCTAAAGGTTACGGGCTAAAGGGCTTCTTGTTTCTACCTCATACAAAATGCACACGTGTAACCAAATGCGACATACGATTAACCTTGTACATGACTTTGAGTTTCCAAGGCTTTCACGTAAAACTTATGAAGCCTTTCATTTCACCCCAACTCTAATGTCCGCTTTACCAAACAAATCCGTAATAGAAGTTGCCATTCGATATATTTCTGGTTTTCATCCGTCAAAAAACGAAGGTTCTCATTCGATGCGTCAATTAGCGTGCGCGACTACTTATGCTTGTTTTCTGATCATCATATTACACACCCTGAAGTTATGCTCCTCGTAAAAATGGATATCATCTTGTTAGCAACATTAATTCTAGTCAGGACCTGAGCGCCTATAGTCTAAGTACATGTCTACCGTACTTGGGGATTACAGTCGTGATCCTATTTCATTTAATTCTAGTCAAACGTGCCCTTTTCACGTGCCAGAAGGTGACATACCCGTAGGATTAGCCTTGTTCATGACATTGCCGCTTCGAGGCCATCCAGTGAATATGGTGGATATTAGTGGAAGCCGTTGCAGTGCATCACGCGATCGAGTTCGAAGAACTTTGCGGGGTTTTAATTGCATTTGGATGGGTATTTTTTAATATGGCTGAATGATTTGTACGCGATGATCTTGACTTTGGAAATAATACTGCTACCCTCATATACCTCAAATACATTTGGTTAAAAATATTAAATGAATTCAGACACTATGATTTGTTTTATGAATGTAAAAGTTTGTCTGTTACTCCATATCGACATAACGGCTAAAACGATCTCATTAAATTAGGGGGAAAGTTAATGACTTATACTTGACTATAACTTAGATTTAAATATAGAATTCTTATTATCGGAAAACATTTGCATTTTTGTAGTGTTAGTTATTAATAATAGAGGAAATGAGGTTAAAATGGTTCATTTTTTTTAAATGTTATCTACCTAACTTTCTGGTATCGATTCTGAATAAACTATTATCAGATTTTGCAAAAAATAATACCTACTGCCAATGGAATGACTACCTACAACTTATGCTACCAGCCTTAGAACCAAATAAAGATATTATGATGGTAATAACTAACTAATGATAAACAGGGAGTTTAGTATATATCTACATAATACGAAACCAGAACTTCATTGGAAAGTTTCCATCGCATCGGTTCAGTATTCTCAAACTCGATTGCGATTTTAAATATTTATTAAATGAATATTTACATTAGTACAAGAATTTCTCTTGGAAAAGATAACTTAATTACGAAAGTTATTACCAATACATTTAATAGAGTTCACCAGCAAGATAGGTTGTTCAACAGCTTAGTTATATAGCTAACCAATCTATTTTGATGTGTATCGCCGCTGTATATCACCAGCAGTCATCATATCCGATGTTTGAATTTACTGCCAGCTTTTATGTTGGTGAATCGTGGTATCTATGCTATGACATTTGAACCTAAACTATAAAAGCTATACTAGTTGCTCAAGTAGAAATCGTCGATCTCCGCAATAGCGTGTTACTTGATCGATTGGACTTGTGCAATGCAAAATCGACTGAAATAACAAGTACCTACTTTACTTAGGTACCTTTCGTTTGTTAGTATTTATATATCCAACCCACTTAACAAAAATTCCTGAATGACATCATGACTAAGCAACAAAAAATGTCTATTTAGATGCTTAGAAGGCAAAATTATAACAATATACATGGTAATTGGTCCATGCTTTGATAATAATAGCATCGATAAAGGATGCGTTGAAGTCTTTTGTATGAACAAAAAATATATCAAGCTAAACATGTTTTGTGCAATCTAAGCAATGCAGAATTTAAACCCGCGACCTTGCCAGCAAGCCGCACCCGGCGCAAATACCACATTTTTCTACATTTACCCGTTATTCCGACGCTCTCATGCTCCATTGGAGTCATCGAGATTCAATTAAACGGGCCGCAGCTAGGAAGTGCGCTTCACCGGCACGATATTGTTAGACAAATGCTCTTCTAAATGGTGAATCGAATGAATCGATTTATCGTTTTCATGCAATGTAGGACGTGGTGTGTGGTGTGATCCATTGAACGCGTATCTGTGTGATATTTGTTTGTTTTGATATTATAACTAGGACTTAGGTATTAGTTATCACACGCTTAAAGAGCCGTTTTATTTACATTCTACAAAATCATCTTAAACACCTGAATAATTGATCGCTCATAGATGTTTTTGTTTGTATTTCATTTTTAAAAGGATCATAATTTGTTCAATGGGGATTTCTGATCAAAAAGTCCAAAAATGCCCATTACACACTCAATGCGCTGCCAATGGGGATAACTGGACTTTTCACAGATATTTTTTCCAGTACCATTTCAACTAACCCCAAACTATATTTCCCTCTTTGAGCGTAGTAATTTAAGTAATAAATGATGCTTTGGCATGAAACATCAATGCATGCATGCGATACCATTTGTGATGATTCCACAGCGTAGAACCGTGACACCTCACCGTTACTACTAATGATCGATTCAACGGTAATGCTTGAATATTAATAAGCATGTAGTATTTAATTCTCACTCGCGATAAAACATCGCGTGGGCTAGTATGCAAACGTTGCTCTACTCACGTTACCTACAAAATATTATGCAAAGCTCTGCACAAATGTAGGCAAATGGGAGCCAGAGTTAGAGTCTAGTATTGTCTTGGTAACGAGTAAAGTCAGCTGCAACAATTGAAGACTTTTTCGGACTTTTCCTTTTGAAAGAAATTGAAGACAAAAATAATATCTACGAGTACTCTCAGTTTTTTTTTAGTTAATGATGTTTTATAGGAAAGACGTCCGAAAGCAAGATAAGCAAACGACATCGTCAAAGACGTGGGCCGTATATAGTTTAGATTGAAATATGGCGGTGGCTGGCACAAACTAAGAGGCCTATAGTGGCCCAGCAGTGGATGAAGTCAGGCTGTGAATGATGATGATAAATGATGCTAGAACTAGATGCTACTACAACAATTCCTACAGACGGTGGGTGCACTGTATCTTAACGGTTATCTTTTTAATTGCTAATTAACGGTTTCAGTCAATTACTGAAACAAAAAATTAAAAAATATTGCGAATTGCTACAAGAAACGCAATCCAGTACATCCATTTGTATCTGACCTCGCCAAATAAAAAGGCTCAAGACTGTAGGTATTCCACAAACACTGTACCTACCTAGTCATACACTCAGATCTGCATTCAGATATCCTGATTGAAGATTGTTAAAAGGGGTACTCAGAGGCACATCTAAACATTTTGGTATGTGCCAAACCCCACATTTTGCAGTAGCTGGCCAAAATGTGACAAGTTGCAAGCCCATCGCCGCTTACAAGTATCCGCAAATGTGCAATTGCTCACATATTTTTTCATACATATTTTGGTAGGTGCATGACTGGGATTTGAACCTGGATCGATAGTAAATATACCTCCCACTATGCCACACGGCTATCCAAAATAATCGCGGTACACTTAAGTTAGCAAATAACACTAAAATAATTATTTCTGCTCAGTAAATTTTTAGTGTTGTAAGTACATAAGTAAACGCAGTTTTTATATCATCATGACCTAATCCTATATTTATTTATAAGAATAATTATGAATCGAAATGAACATAAACAACCTAATACGTACTCGTAATTCTTATAGTCACTGCAAAAATGTCCAGGCTTGTGCCAAAGGTGAAGTTTGGTCGGGTCTATGACTACTTACGTGCAGATCTGCGAGGATGTCTACCGTTTTTAGGGTTCCGTACCCAAAGTGTAAAAACGGGACCCTATTACTAAGACTTCGCTGTCCGTCTGTCTGTATATCACAGGGCTGTATCTCATGAACCGTGATAGCTAGACAGTTGAAATTTTCACAGATTATGTATTTCTGTTGCTGCTATAACAGAATAAAATAAATATTTAAGGGGGGCTCCCATACAACTAACGTGTTTTTTTTGTCGTTTTGTATAGATAATGGTACAGAAATCTTTTGTGCGCGAGTTCGACTCGCACTTGGCTTGTTTTATTACAAAATCATCTAGCAAGTAGCGTCAAGTAGCACATTGAATACCTTTGATACCGAACGTCATAGCGGCGTCAAGTAGCACATTGAATACCTTTGATACCGAACGTCACAGCGGCGTCAAGTAGCACATTGAATACCTTTGATACCGAACGTCACAGCGGCGTCAAGTAGCACATTGAATACCTTTGATACCGAACGTCACAGCGGCGTCAAGTAGCACATTGAATTCCTTTGATACCGAACGTCACAGCGGCGTTAAGTAGCACATTGAATTCCTTTGATACCGAACGTCACAGCGGCGTCAAGTAGCACATTGAATTCCTTTGATACCGAACGTCACAGCGGCGTCAAGTAGCACATTGAATTCCTTTGATACCGAACGTCACAGCGGCGTCAAGTAGCACATTGAATACCTTTGATACCGAACGTCACAGCGGCGTCAAGTAGCACATTGAATACCTTTGATACCGAACGTCACAGCGGCGTCAAGTAGCACATTGAATTCCTTTGATACCGAACGTCACAGCGGCGTCAAGTAGCACATTGAATACCTTTGATACCGAACGTCATAGCGGCGTCAAGTAGCACATTGAATACCTTTGATACCGAACGTCACAGCGGCGTCAAAACATCCATTGGATTCCCTCGATTACAATAGAAAGTTGCTTTCTCACCGTGGCGGTAACAATCATTTCGACTTCACGATAATTTGAAGACCCACGGTTGTATCGGGTCTTTCAACTCCTGTCACGGCATAGAAGGGTCGATTTATATTGCAACAGGATGGAGTCGTGAACAACTTTAAGTTATTTCTATGGAAGTTTATAAAAACCGGAAAAACAATTTGAAGATTCAAATTTATAATATGTATTTTACCACGTTAAATAAGTTGCATTTAACCTTGCTTCCTACATTCTTCTAAGTACTTTACAATTGTATTTTTTATTTAATAACGATTAATAGGTACGCTAAAAAGATTTCAACCTTGGAATCAAATCTTTACATTGAACTATAGAACCATTGAAATTGAACGAGCTGTGGGGCTATTTTGTAAGAACATGATTATCATGTTATGGTACTGAATGCCATAATACCTACGCTTTTTATGCTGTTTAGGCACCCATACCTACGCTTCCAATACAATACCTACGCTGAAGCGTAGGTATAGGTGCATAAACTGTGAAAGTTACTATGAAAAGTGTACAGATTAGGTATTCTCTAACATTAGGTATTGCATTCAACATCATAACATGATATTCATGTTTTTTACAAAATAGCCCTGCTGTTACGGAATGATTGATGTAAATACATTAAAACAGGCTAAGTGCGAGTCGAAGTCGCGCACGAAGGGTTCCGTACAAAAAAAGGCCAAAAAAACACGTTTGTTGTATGGGAGCCCCCTTGAATATCTATTTTATTCTGTTTTTAGTATTCAGTTATTATAGCAGCAACAGAAATACATAATCTGTGAAAATTTCAACTGTCTAGCTATCATGGTTCATGAGATCAGACAGCCCTGTGACAAACAGACGGACAGACAGACGGACAAACAAACGGACAGCGAAGTCTTAGTAATAGGGTCCCGTTTTTACCCTTTGGGTACGGAACCCTAAAAAAGCATAGCCTATTCAAAATAGTTGTCAATCCTTAAACTTGTAATGGATATCTTGAGTTCTTTTATGTTTTGTACTAAAAGATGTGGTGTGCCATTTACCTAGGTAGGTAAGAAACATATTTTTTTCTAGCGTGTTTAAATGTTAATTATGAAGACAATATAAAGACTCATAGATTTGCTGGCTCCGTCTCTTGCCCGCTACGTCGCTAACTAGCTAACCCTTAAGCGAGAAGTAAAACTTTTGTTATCTAAATAATGGAACTTCAAATTGATTGTTACCGTGAATTGAAACCAGACCTCACTCAATTGATACCAATTGTTGGGTCTTATTGAATGATTATAGGTAGATAATGGTGGCGATTCTGTTGTGTCCAAGCTAAACCTAAAATTTCGTAAAAAAAAATGATCCATCTTATTGCTTTTACATTAAAGTCTAAATTAGAGTCACATCAAAATGACAATCCTAAAACTTGGGATATTTTAGCCGTTTCTCTATTTTATTCCGCATATTTGACACAATCAAGTGTCATCTTAGTCAACACCAATTTACATGTCGATTAAATTTAGCTAGACGTTTCTAAATCGATTACGAAAATCGTAAATTTATTTAAAACTATTCTATGTTTTAGAACTGTCACTATAAGGTTACGCTATAAGATCGATAGTTTTTAGGAATTTTAACTTAAGCATGGAAACAACAGAATCGCCACCAATATGATTCATTCGGTGTTAATCCGTTTAGCTATAATGGAACTGTCTTAGCTTTAAAACTGTAATAGGTTTATTGTTAGCCGACCCGTGACAGACGTTGTCCTGTCAATTTTTAATAATCGTATAGGAAAAAGCAATTTCAGGCAACTTCCAATTTTGTCCCTACAAACCTTGTACCTATTGATAAAATAATGCTATGACGACTAAATGTTTTTAGTCTGTGATGTCAGCTTTTGTGCACACCTACGCCATCTATACCAAAGTCATCCTTATTGCGTTTTTTATTATGTATGGGTTGTTTTTCGGATTACAAGTTCCCCCTTTATTTATACAAATTTTTTATCTACATACTATAGCAAATTTCATCTTAATCCGTTTTGTCGTTTATTTTTGATTAGGGAACAAACAAGCAGCCTTATCACAAACTTTCGCATTTATAATATTATTAGGATGGGATTGGAGTAGATAGAAACGAGTATGAGATTATGCAGCAACTCATTGATTTCCGATATGCTATATGTAGTCTCAAATAACCGTCAGAAATAGGTACACAAGGAAGTGGGTGCGAATGTGTCTACTGACCGCTTTAAGGTTAACCAAGCAACTTTCAGATTTGTCACTAAGTACCTACTAACTATCTAGGAGATTAAACAATAAATAGTAGCATAGAATTTTAAGACTTTTCTATGGAGTTTTGTTGAGCATAGGTATGTTCCTTGTACATACCAACATACAAGTAGTATGAAACTTGCTATACGATAGAAGGTAATGTGGCGATTTTGTTGTCACCACAAACTATCTAAAATTTAGTAAAATACGAACATGCTTATTCTGTCATGTTTGTCACGTTAACAGCAGAATAAGATCTGTTAGTATTCTGATAAGTTTCGATGGGCTTGCAACCTGTCAAATAAGGAATGCTAATTACCACGAAATGTTGCCCACATTTCGCGGTGCCAAATGTAATGTTTGGACGTGCTTCTGACTACCCTCCCTTTAGTCATTAGTGCCTGAGGAGTTTATTACATTCGTGAGATTTCATTTCATATATTCCTTTTAGTTACTTTGTGATATTTCACAATTAAATACTTATTGTTTGTTTTGACTCAAGAAATAAAATCAGCGATTATAATATTTAGCACCAGCACTTTAAAGGTTTGAATGCCCAAGCAGGGCCGTAGTGCCGACTGCTCCGTCTGACCGTGATCGTGCATTACGGTACTCAACAATGCCGTGAAAGGATTGCTTTGTAAGGCTTCGCGTACAATATTGAATCAACAAAGCCTGTAAATACATTATGATTTCTAAACAAGGTTCATTCTAATCCTATTAGAATTAAACATCAATAATACGTTTTAAAAACTAAAATGAATACCGACGAAAATGTTTCGAACAAGAGACGATATTCGTCTTTTTAGTTTTATGAAGGAACTTTTAGTCTTACATTAAATAAAACTATATAGAACCAACTTTGGTCTATTCTCTATGCAATAGAACTAGAAAAAATATTTAAATCGGATAACCAGGTATAGAGATATGAGTGATGGTCATGCATAAAAAACAACAATAAAATATATATACGCGTCGAATTAAGAACCTCCTTTTTTCGGTGGAAAAATACCAAAATGTACAAAAACAAATGATACTCGAAAGTAAAATCGTGCTACAAATATTCTTTCTATGGTAATAATGTGCAATTCACAGAACATTAGTAAAAATTTCTTTACGCTTTCGCTACAATTACAAGAATAAAATTGATTGGCAACACTATAAAAGAAGTCGGTCCACGGCAATGGGCTTCACTGTCTCGGTTATTGGAAGCGATATATCAAATTGGCTATTAGTGGCTTACATGGTCTTGCACGAACAAAAGTAATGCTCTGTTCCTTGTAGAATAGCACACATGATTAAGAGTAATGCTTGACTCATTATTATGATCACGTTCGTGGGTCGAAATACTGAATATATAGCTAAAATGAATATATAACTTCGATCTAGTGCGGATCAACATACTTTAAAATCAGTCTACTTCGCATTAACTCAGTCCATCTTATCCTATTGTATAGCTACTTGGGGAGGAGCTCCTAAGACAACACTACTTGAGCTAGAGAGAGCCCAACGAGCTATCCTCAAAGTAATGTTCTACAAACCCAGACTCTACCCAACTTGTGAACTTTATGCATTGAGTGAAGTATTGTCTGTGCGTAAATTGTTCATTTCAAGTGTCATTCTTCGTACTCACAAGGACCTCGCATATCAGCCAATAACTACAATCAGTCGGAGAATAAATACAGCATGCCCTGGTAGGCCATGCCGTACTGCCCTTGCTTTCAGACATTACTATTTTCTTAGTCCCATATTATACAATAGAATAAATAAATTATTAAACTTATACCCACTAATACATCACAAATGTAAATTATTAATAAAAAAATGGTTATTCACTCTTACTTATGATGAAACTGAAGAATTAATCCAGATAAAACATTAAATATATTTATTTCCTTACTACCTAACTATTATTCGAGTAACATACACACATATATAGACACATTAAAAGTGAGAAACCTAGTTTATTAGTTTTTTAATAAGCATGTAGTCCAAAAGTAATCTGATATTCATTGTTTTTGATTTTCATATATATTTTTTTATGTTTTCCTTACTATTTATTAGCTTCACTATTTATTTATTTTTTCTTGAATGCTCTGATCTCCTGTCGTCATTAGGTCGGGCACTGGAAACTGCAACACAGTTTTTACTTCTGCATTTTCAGTGTTCAATTTTATATTTTGTACATGTGTATTTAAGTTCAAAATAAATAAATAAAATAAAATAAATAGCAAAAAAAGTCGATATATATATTATTAGTATTATTTCCATATTCATAATTCATTGTAAAAACAGGTTGGTAAGTAGGTACCTATAGGTTTTTACTTTTGACAGCAGTGTTTCCTAGATTTCAAATCAGAGCCATTAGCTATTTTTGATGGGCTTGCAACCTATACTAACTAAAAAAAAAAAACAAATGTGGGCATGTGCCAAATGTTATATTTGGTGTGCCTCTGACCACTCCTTTAAGATATCTTCGGTGATGTGAGCGCCTGGAGCACTGAGAGGATGTTTACCGAACTTGGTGATTACAGTCGTGATCATATTTCATTTTTAATTTTAATATTTTCTATCTTCCAGTTTAGGATTTTATTCTACTCATCCTACTCAATTAGGTACTATTTTTATATTGCAAAGCTATTATTAATTCCTTAAACAAACAACAATTTTATCTCAACACTTCCCAAGATACCGGAAATTCCTTATCTTTAAGCATGTTTGCATGAAGATAAAATAATTTGTGTCAAGCTGAACAAAAAACGCAGTTACACAGTGATATATTATACTATAGACACCCGACTCCATCATCAGATCAGCTCGCTGTAAACATATACAGGGCGTCGTCCCACGGATATGCCACATGGAGGGAAAGTACTCTTAATACTGTAGATGGAACATTTAGGTTTTTGTAAGAATTACTCGACTTTGTAGCATTTATTAAATTTGTCAAGATGAATGAATGAATGAATGAAAATGCTTTATTGTACACCATAAAACAAATAAATAACAACGAAAGAAACTTAAACTAGAACAAACTGTACAATGGGCGGTCTTATCGCTAAAAAGCGATCTCTTCCAGACAACCTTGGGATGGAGTGAATATAAAGATGAATGGAAGATTGGTCGGGCTGCACTAAAAACAGTATTAACCCTTAGTTTACCTGGTGATCCCAAATCACTTAATTTACCCGATGGAGTCCATGAGACTCCTTGCACAATAATCATTGATTATGGTCAAAATAAAAGCAAAATATGTACTCAAAAATGGTTTATTATACTTAGCAACATTATTCTTATATGTTTTAATATCACATTTCGTTATAAGTTTGTAACAGTCTTCTTGACAATTGAAAAACCTAATAGACTAAAAAATAAGAAAACAAAAAACAATGGCAACTTCTGGCTCAAAATTTAAATACAATGTATTATAATTTTTAACTTTTTCCTTCTATAATAAGTTTAAAATATAATCAACTTTTAAAAACTAAATAAAAATTGGAACACGTTTATACAAAAAAAAAAAACCTGCAGCGCTTTTTACTCCTTATTTTTAGCTGCACACCGAACACAGATTTTCTTTGTCTAGTACTGTAGAGCCAGTCTAGTACTACCGAGTCAGCTTCGGGTTGAAGTAAATTGACTGACCGACTGTGTGAAGCCATTTGGTAGCCTAAAACACAAAAATAACACTGAATAAATGATAACGTAACAATCCAGCGAAATAATATTTTTATCACACAAATACCCCCATGGAGTCCAGCGGACTCCATAGGCACAATTACTCACCTATACGCGTGGCGCAGCCGCACGTCCTCTTCACCCCGCGTCCGGACTGCTACTGCAGGAAGGTACTGAGACGCGCGAAAACAAAAACGCGACAATAAAGTTTTTAGACCAAAATGAAACTTCGCGCGGAGTCCCTGGGACCTAACAGATAAATTAAGGGTTAATAATAATCGAAGAATAAATACTTTAAATAAATACTAAAAAACATACAAACATATAATATGATCAGAAATGTATAATATACATAAATATGAAGATGTTAGTCACACACACCCACCCACACGCAGTAATAAAGACGGTAACTTTGTATTCGTAACATTTTTTAACCCAAGCAGTGAAAGTGTCGTTTCAGTTGCGTCTCTCTGTCACTTCTTGAGTAGACATTTAGACCTTTTTGTGTGTAAACATTTCAATTTCTTTATCGTCGACATTATTTACTGCTGTATAATGTAACCGTATAATCGTGTTAATAACAGTGTTTTGTTCAGACGCGATGCTTTTGCTACAAATTGTTGTTTCTATCCCTATAGAAAGGTACTTGCATTTACCTACCTACAAAATGTATTATAGGTTATACATTATACATATGAATGTATATACCCATATAATTTTTCCACGCGAACAAAGTGGCGCCCAGAAACAATATTTTGATATTAATTTTGGCATCTCTGCTTATCCAGGTCATCATAATATTATAGCAATTGTTTTTAAATCCTTTTGCAATTCTTGTAAGTAATTTAGTGCTGTATTTATTAATTTCTCGGAATACTGTGTTTGTTTATCCTTTGTTACTTAAGTACTTATACTTTTTAAGAAATATGACCAATCGACGACCTATGGTCAGCGATTGACCGGACAGAGACGCAGAAGTGTCTTATACCTGGGTAAAAGATGATAAATGATACAAAATTCAGTGGCGTTTAAATTTATTATAAAACCGGCCAAGTGCGAATCGGACCACGAAGGGTTCCGTACCATTACCTATAAAAAAAAGCCAAAAAAACACGTTTGTTGTATGGGAGCCCCACTTAAATATTCATTTCATTTGTTGTTGTAGCAGCAACAGAAATACATCATCTGTGAAAATTTCAACTGTCTAGCTATCACGGTTCATGAGATAATGCCCTGTGACAGACATACGGACGAGTCTTAGTAATAGGGTCCCGTTTTTAACCTTTGGGTACGGAACCCTAATAAGTATAATTGGTTTTATTTGATTGTCTCTAGAAATACACAGATACACAAACGCAAACCAATAGTGTCTCGCTATATAATTCCAAAGCAAATATGTAATACTTACCTCATTTACTGTACGAAACATGCGTGCCCATTGGATTGTGATTGGCTCAATAGAAAATCTTTGTTGGTTCAAATGCAATATTGTCTAGTCACAGTGCTGATATTATGACATACTACATTCATACCACATTTGTACTACTCGTAGTGAGCAGTGGGGCTATTTTGTAAAACATGATTATCATGTTATGGTACTGAATGCCATAATACCTACGCTTTTTATGCTGTTTAGGTACCTATACCTACGCTTCTGCGTAGGTATAGGTGTGCATAAACTGTGAATAGTTACTATGAAAAGTGTACAGATTAGGTATTCTCTAACATTAGGTATTGCATTCAACATCATAACATGATACTCATGTTTTTTACAAAATAGCCCTGCAGTTCTTTACATTTTGACATCAATTTGACACAAACTAGAGATGCCACAAAAATATGTTACGAGAACGGATGTAGTGTAATATGTATGGCTCGTATGTGATATAAGACTGGCTATTAAATTCGATCTGGTTTAAGTTTTCTTCATACATTATTAATTTGCGAACTCTTACTTAACTTTTGATGTGCAAAAATTTAAAAACTAAAAAAATAAATATTGGTGGACATTGTTGAACATTGCTATCTAGCCCCAAACTAAGCAAAGCTTGTACTATGGGAACTAGATACCTGATAGAATACTTTATACCTTTTTTTTGTAAATACATACATTATGATACGTACTAACTAGGGAATGCAATCTCGATCTCGCGAGATCTCGTTTTCACGAGATCTCGGCCTTTTTTAGCGAGATTGATCTCGGCCGAAAAATGAGCGATATCTCGCGAGATTAACGAGATTGCACTTTATCATAGAAACGTCTTATTCGAAGTGAACTTAACAAGCCTTTCATATGATTTGTGTATTTTGTTAATTTATCCCTAATTTCTACTGGATCTCTGATTAAGTATATAGTATATTATATAGTCTATATAGGTATAATATCACAGATTAATAGTCAACTCAACTTACTTAGTGAGTTTTATTTTAGTTTTTGATATGTTGTTGTTTTGTTTTGTTATAAAATAACTGTTTTATTATTAAAAGACTTTTGTTTGATTTTAGACAAGAAGACTGGTTAATTATTTAATTTCTTATTTGATTAGATACGTCAAAGTTTATTAAAATAAATGATACGTTAAACTATGTTAAATACATAAAAAGTTTATTGAAAAAATTCGTAAGATAAATGTTTATTCCATAATAATTCTCTTATTCTTATTATTTTTTTTCTATCTCATTAAAATATTGTGATTATTTGCAAGAATAAACACACACAACTGCCAATCTCGCGAGATCTCGAGATCGGCGAGATCTCGCGAGATTATGAATGCCAATCTCGCCAGGCTCCAATCTCGCGAGATTGCATTCCCTATTACTAACACCCAGACACATAACAAACATCTATGTTTATCACACAACAGAGAGCGGAGAGTTACTACCAACTTTGGTGAGCTGTGAGGCCGTCAACTAAATATTAATATATTATTATATGTATTATATTATTATAATATTATATAAAAACTAATTATCTTTTTGTTTATCGAAACCCTAAAAAATAAAGTTATTCAAAAATTATAGATTTTTATTCTTTACGTAGAAAATTATGTATGCTTTGGTTTTGTTACCATTTACCGTATAACCCTGTTATAATAATAACAATATCTTGATCGCTGATAAGTGAAGTTTTTTTAGAACAAACTAAACAAACCAGATTTTTGTTCCTGATGCTCTTAGTAGGTACTTATTTTATTTATTAGTAAGGCCTTTTATATATATTTTTAAGATGTATAAATTATCTTTAGTTAATTTATACCTATGTTTATAAAATTCGAAAATCGAAGCGATTTCGATGAAATTTGCTACATACATTGACATGGATTTAACATACAATACTTTTTTCGGATACTGCGCGTGTGTAGCCGGGGATATAATCTAGTCCGAGTATAAAGCGAAACATTATTTATGCAAGATGATAATTGCCGTGATGTTATCACCGAACGGTAGGTATTCACATCTGAGATTAGCGAGCGTTTATGAACTCGTTTAAAGTTATTACTATGTTCGTGAGATAAAAGTAATTTCTACTTGAAAAACTTTTCACACTCCTCATGACTAACAATTTTGTATATAGTTATAGTTTGGTTTTATAAATGCTGATAGCCGTGGAGCCTAGTTAAAGAAATACCTAAACTTTCGATCCGATTGTAGTGAGTTCAAACCACATTCGTACAACAATGTACCAATCTGTTTTAAATAAAAAAACCAGCCAAGTGCGAGTTGGACTCGCGCACGAAGGGTTCCGTACCATTATCTTAAAAAATGTGCGATTTAACACGTACCTACTCATAACGGTGAAGGAAACCCGCTTAGTCAGCTCCGTGAGTATTGACCATGTCTTTCCTGTTGATAAAGCGTTCTAAGTTAAGAGGATGGTACTTAAGTATGTACCTATAGGTGCTGGACAAGCCTACTCCATCTAAAACCATTTCGCAGGCACTACAGCGTCCCGTAATTGAGTAGAAAATTCAATCTGCTGTATATTCATCTAGAAATGACGTAGAAAAGCCTGACTTCATAAAGCGACCCGAATTTTATTTCGGTTGGCTTTTTTTGGGTTCTGTAGGTACACCGAAATTAAATTGCAGAAGAATTTACTTACTCTCAATGGTTAGTAAAAGTACCTACCTACACTTTTGTGAGTAACTGAAACCCTTCTGCGTGCGATCAACTTCCTATTGAAATAAGAGCTCTCTAACGGTGCTATTAATAAAAATTTACTTATCCAAAGATCATCTAAGGTTACACCAAGACTTGTTAATACCAGCTTAATGTAAGCAACTCCATTTCTAATCCTTGTTTATTAATATTGAATTCGACTAGTCCAAACGTAAGCGTTGGTCTAAATTTAATCCTGCAATTTCTACGTTTATTAATAAACCGTATGAGTATAAAAAATGTGTCCATAATCTTCATTGATACAGCAGCCGTGTAAAAGCGGGGCGAGCAACTAGATAAATATGTTTTTATCAATCTAATCTGTATTTAGTTCTGTACGTTATTATTTTGTTTAGGTAAGTGATTGATTTCAAAATTATACTCGAAGTGCGCAATGATATGGAATGAAACGGTAGGTACCAACAGTTTTATCTACTTACCTACATGTTATTCATTCAACCTCTTCTTTATACAATGCACCGAGCTGTGCTATATTGAGCAATGTGCGAATTGAAACACGTACAGTAACATGCTTCATTTCATGCATTTTATAATGCCAAACGATATTTTGATACAATAAGTATAATGTAGGTATTTAAACTAAAATAAAAAATTAAGAATAAAAAAAACAATTTAGAAAATTTATTTTTTCAAAGTTTTTAAAGACGGACTAAAAAGTTATTTGTTAATCGTCAAGATTTAATTTACCGGTGTAGGTAGAGTTACCAGATTTCGGGATTGTCCTGACAAATATTAATAATAAAAATAACTTTTTATATACTATTAATTTGTTCCGACAATTATCCCAACATCCCGACTTTTTGAAATTTTGTTCAGATATTCTAGTTATTCCATCTGGGTAGCCCTAGGTGTAGGTGTAGTGTCAAGTAGCGCACTTCCAACAAATATTTTTACTGTCCCTCAATCCTAAAATTCTAATATTTACCATACTTGGAGATTAAGTAAAGAACAAAACTAGAACAGAAGAACAAGAACTATTTCAACTAATATATGAAACCTATACATATAATAAAACTGTAGAAGAGTTCAATTCTGTACATTTAATAAAAACTAAAAAATATACTCCTAGGGGCCTTTATACAAGTAACACAAGCCAAAAAAAAACATTTTGAAATTTTGTCTGTCTGTCTGGCTGTCTGTTGTCCGGCTTTCACGCAAAAACCACTGGACGGATTTTGATGAAACTTTTTTTGTTATGTAGCTATAAGTCCTCGGCAAAATACCAGATGTGAAACTATTCGTTCCCCTGGCGAAGCGGGCACGGGTCAGCTAGTCTATACTAATATTATCTATAATAATATTGTACCTAAACAGTTACAATGATATACCTACCTAACTAATAAATAAATTCTAGTATAACAAGATGAGTTACAGATATATAATTTTGTTCATGTAACTTCTGATATTTATTGTGAAATTATGGCAACAAATTATAAATTACTGTTATGCATCATGTTTACATAATCAAGATAATACATTTAGGTGTGAGTAATTGAGCCTCATCTTTCACTGCTTCGTAAATAATGTGAATATAAAGAGATTGGCCCAATTAACACCTTTGATATCATCAACGTTTTAAAATACAAAAATTGTACTCTTAAGGCCCGGCTCACACCCACACACGTATTTCAATGATTTTCAGGTACCGATTTAAAAACCAGGAATCACAATTGTGAGGATATAATGATACAAAATTACTGATAATATATTCATCTTTAATAGTAGATAATAAAAACTGGCCAGTTCTATACAACATTTTCAAAAAAATACGTTTTTACCGTCGCAAGAACCGCTGAAAATGTCGAAAAATGGGGTCTGGTTAGGTACCAATATCTTTAGACCCACAGCATATTTTTATTTGAAAATAATACGAAATTGTAGATTTTATATTTCTCTATACCGCGTGGCATTATCTTGTTTTCAAATAATTTACTTTTTCATTTATGAACAATATAAAATGCAATAAAACTTATCCATACATTTTTTCCATACAAAACTCACATTCACCTCAAGTCGGCACGTCAGTCAGCGCTCAGACGCGCTCGGGGAAGCACGTCCACGTCACATTTTTCTTCGAATTTAGGGGAAGTCTGACATAACCGGATACTGGGGTAAAATAGTGGACATGCAAAACTAATGATAACATTTGTATAATATATTGCCTTGACGAATTTGGTGCAAGCCACACAGATGAAGGTTAGGTACAATGCATGAGTTGTAAGGGCTGGGCTCATGTACACTGTACAGACTATGAAAGAGTTGGATGATTTTTTTGTAGAAGATGCGTTACATCGAGTTACGTTTCGAAACAGTATGATAATAGTTTACGGTTTTACCTTTTTGCATACGTCGCGTTGGAGCAAAATCGAAATAAGCAGATGTTTCGTATTTGATTGTTATTTTAATAAAAATATTAAATTTCAGAAATATGTGAACCTGTTTGTGTCCCTAATTAGTCCTACTAAATAAATATAAATAATGATTTGATACATTTCTGTTTTGAAATGAAAGTTCTAAAAAGGTACCATGACCCTTAGTACGGTTTTAACTCGGCCTCCCCTATATTACCAAGCGTGTTTTTTTATACATGGATGGAAAAAATTGATACTTTATCTGAACAAAATGCGAAAAATTACCTGAATTTTCGATTACGAATATAATTTATATTTATTATCTATCTACATTTAATATTATAAATCTGATTTGTTTGTGCGGATGTTAGGTATGTTTGGATGTTTGTACCTCAATCAGACTTAAACGACTAAACGGATGAAATTGAAATTTGCTGTCGATGTAAATATACCCCAATGTAAATAGCTTATAAATATGCTATTTTTAATTTAAAAACATCCCCAAAACTATAAAAAGACTCCGAGTGCTGGTGTGCAACAAATCTAGCATTAATCAATTTTGACGACTGATGAATGACTGACGAATGATACGATACGCATTGAACCAAAAATGTTGAACCTTCTAAAAAGGTCGGTATTTGTTATTATCAAGGCAAGGTTTATCTGGGGGCACGGTAGTGCCCCCGCCAAGTTAAGCAAAAAAGCGGCACAGTCGTACCATCCTTTTCTCGAAACAGTTCAGGTCATTTTTTGGACAGACAGACAGACATTGAAATCTCACAATTTTTTACGATAGAAGAACTGAGTTGCGTTGCGAGAATTGGCTTTTTATTTTAATTTTTACAAGTTGTTTTTGATGGCATATACTTAAGTTGTACATGATGCAAATAATTAAATATTAAAAAAATAATAAAGTGTCCTGAAAAATTGTTTAATTCGAAATACTGAAAGTGCTCTTTAGTGTTTCGTAGTTTACAAAAAACCCTTATAGTTTTGCCATTTCCGTCCATTCGTCCGCAGCTTAGCTCAGATACTCTTAATACTAGAAAGCTGTAATTTGGCATGAATATACTAGTCACGCCGACAATGTGGTAGAAATAAATATATATTTTCAGATGTTTTTTTTTTCTCGCATACTCTCCATGTCTTTGGATAGGTCTTAAAAAGTATTGCGGGTTTGTGATGTCATTTAGTATAAATACAATGGAAAATATGAATTTGTAAAAAGAGCAGCTGGTCATCTCTTTTTCTGGAAAGAAAATATTATGGAAGATTATTTAGTAAAATTTTACAATAACTGTTTAATTCCAGAACTTGTTGACCCTCGCTACGCGCTGTCTATGGATCTTCGAGATCATAGCTCGCACACAATATTCAAAAGCATACCTACATATTTTATCAGTATTTCACTTTCAAAACTTTCTGTGAGTGGTACTCGAAACGTTGACGGTGCCGTCATCGATTTTAGATGACAATAAGTTTTTTTATTAAAAATATATTTTTTAAATCAAGCTTTTGTAAATTCTTGTGCTCTAGTTCTCGTCAAGATAAAAATAACGAGCCCAAACGCGACGTGGTTATGTTGTGTAGTTGAGGAGTTCCGATGGCTACATCCGACCTCCATCATCAGACCAGGTATATAGATATGCAAAGTTTTGCCTCAATTCGACTATTTAGTGAAGAGTTCCGTTGAACAGCTCCTGACTCCATCATCAGATCAGCTCGCTGTCACCATATTATGTATGCAAAATTTCAGCTCAATCGATTGGGGATAACTGCTTAAAATTAAGTTGCAAGATTACACCTTATCAAACATAGATACATAAATATGTACATAAACTGCAAGTTAAATAAGAGCTTATAAAACAACGATACTTACCGTTTTGTCATAATGTATTTTATTAGTAGGTATAGGTACCTAACAAATATTTTTTGCACAGTCAAATATTAGTAACTGTGTAGTAGCACTTTACGATTTGTAACCTGTCTTATAATATATAGTAATTTTTTCTATATTTATTTTCTTTTTGTCAAGTGCAACCTATAAAATTATTAAGTACATACCTACCTATACAAATATGACATACCTATTGCACCAAATATTTTCAAGTATCAAGACTAGTTATTTAGTCTTGGTAAATGAAGTGTGAAGTAGCTTCAATGTGTGCGTTTGCACTATTCGTAGTGTGCGGCCACAGAATACGGAAAAGTACAAAAAATGCGAGCTGTCATATTTGAAACAGCCGCCTTAAAACAAGATAAATCACTACATAGTATAAAACAAAGTCGCTTTCCGCTTCCCGTGTATGTATGTATGTTTGCTTATATCTTTAAAACTACACAACGGATTTTGATGCGGTTTTTTTTAATAGATAGAGTGATTCAGGAAGAAGGTTTATATGTATAATAACATGCTACCCGTGCGAAGCCGGGGCGGGTCGCTAGTAGAATATAATGAAATCCAACATTTTAAAAGAGTCGAGAGTTGTACAAACGAATATACCTAATAGGTGTGGATCCTACATTAAATAAGTAGGAGCAAGAGTACTGTACCACTACCTGCAATTAATAATTGTATATTTAAACCGACGAAAAACGGCGTTTTCTAGTCGACGCGTATTACGTCGACGCGCGCCAATATTTATTTTTTTATAATTTAATATTTATTTATTTATAAATAAATAAATATTGGCGGACTTTACACACAGCGCCATCTAGCCCCAAACTAAGCAAAGCTTGTACTATGGGAACCAGATAACTGATAGAATACTTATATACTTTTTTTTTTGTAAATACATACTTATTATACGTATTAACACCCAGACACAGAACAAACATCTATGTTTATCACACAAATGTTTGCTCTGGGTGGGTATCAAACCCACAACCTACAGCGCAGAAGGCAGAGTTACTACCAACTGAGCTGTGAGGTCAGTCAATTCAATGTTTTAAGTATTTTAATGTATGACCACTTGACCACGCATATCTTTTTATCTGGTGATCCGAGAATAGTCCCAAGTTGGTCCCAATTAAATTATAATAATGTAGGATTAAAAGTTAGGTAAGTACGTCATAAAGCTTAAAAACTAATATTGTCATCGGTTTTCTTTTTAGCTTTCTAAAACGTAATTATTTGTATAACATAGACTAGCGACCCGCCCCGGCTTCGCACGGGTTTAATACATATAAACCTTCCTCCTGAATCACTCAATCTATTAAAAAAACCGCATCAAAATCCGTTGTGTAGTTTTAAAGATATAAGCAAACATACATACATACCTACATACAGACGCGGGAAGCGGAAAGCGACTTTGCTTTATACTATGTAGTGATTACAAGCCTACAAGCTACTCGTAGTCGTATTAAGCGTTTGCCGTAGACTATACATACAGTATAGGATAGATAGATGTTATCAATAGCTACCTATCGGAAATATATCGCGTTAGGGACCTTTCAAGAAGTTCAAACATTTAAGTTCAGTAGGTATACCTATGTCTACCGTGCTTGCGGATTACAGTAGGTAGTCGATCGAGCAAGCGAAGCGTGCAAATATTTTAGTGACTATTATAAATTGAGCAAACCAAATTTCAGTATCGACTACAGGGTGGATCAAAAAATGTGGTGATTTTGAATGTTGAAAAATTTGTCTTTTGAATTTTTTGGAATTGATCGGCACGGCTCTGATCTGCATAAAAAATTGTGGATCTAACATTGAAATTATGCTGACGGGTTTTGATGAAATGTTTCATTCAATTATCTAATGGCAGCATTCGTTAATTCAAAAGTAAATAAAAATCAGCTGGGCTATCTTGTAAAAACATGATTATCATGTTATGGTACTGAATGCCATAATACCTACGCTTTTTATGCTGTTTAGGCACCAATACCTACGCTTCCAAATTGGAAGCGTAGGTATTGTATTGGAACTTCCAATACAATACCTACGCTGAAGCAGGTATAGGTGCATAAACTGTGAATAGTTACTATGAAAAGTGTACAGATTAGGTATTCTCTAACATTAGGTATTGCATTCAACATCATAACATGATATTCGTGTTTTTTACAAAATAGCCCTGCAGTACTGTAGGTAGGCATAGGCATGCTGCATACAGCAGTACCTGCATACAGGCAGTCTGGTGGTATGGTACCCACTTGCTGTAGGTAGGTACCTTCCATTGCAGCATTAAAGCCAAACTAGGCTCCACGGTAGTTAAAAGATGACTAAATAGAGGTTAGTGTTTATTTTAAAATATTCGAGATTTCACTGAAAGATTTAGTTCAAATGAGTTCAGTTCCGCAATAAACTTCTTACTAGGTAATATTAATAATCCGAAAGTTTTTGAGAATGGCATTTTTTGATGTTTTTGGCTAAAAAATGCCCAACAGTCAAACGGATTTGTATAAAACTTGGAATACTTATAATTAGGTACTTATCTATGTTCTGAAATAGCATATATACGAAAACTTTTATTCATGTACCACACGAACGTAGCCGTGGGAGGAAGCTAGCAAGTAGGTAACTAATAATTAATAATCAATAAATATGTATAATAAAAAATAAAAAATAGGATCACGACTTTAATCCCCAAGTAGGGTAGACATCCACTCAGATCTCCAGGCGCTTAGATCCTTTGAAGATGTCTAGTGGGGGTAGGCAGAGGCACGTCCAAACATTATATTTATTTACCAAACATTATTTGACACATGCTAACATTTTTCCCACAGTTAGCATTCCATACGTGACAGGTTGCAAGCCCAACGCCGCTTATATAATACTAACTGGTTTTCTCACTATGTTTTCCTTCATCGTTTTGTACGTTGAGTATTTTAGATGCGCATATCAATTTTTTAAACAGAAAGTCCATTGATGTTCGCCTGGTTTTGAACCAACGATCTTCAGATTGAAAGTCGAAGTACCTCCCACTAGACCAACAATGAATAAATAAATATTTATTAATTTATTGCACAATTATTTACCTACACTCTTAAAAACCAAGAATCGCTATACCGTTATATCGCCCGATTTCATGGTCAATAAAATTCCTCATATCTCAAATACTTAACGTCGGTTCTTTTTTAAGTTTTTAAAATGAACTTCAAACTATTATGCAGATGTCGCGAGATCCCAATTCGGGCCGAACCACCAGTTAACTAGTTTCGACTCTTGTATATTCAACGATTGTAAAAATATTTTTTTCTCAAACTGTCGTGATTAGTACCTACTAATCATAACGTACGCATAACTATTTATATTTCCGTTTCAATACAATAGTCATGGTCACGGGCAAATTCCCAGGCGGTTAATACGTGATAAAAACCCGTGTAAAATAAATAATAAAATAATTTATTTTGTTCCAGATGTGGCCTCCTTAACTGCTGAGCCATGCGTAGCGACATGGCGTACCGCGGACTGTCCCAGCATGTGGAGCTAGACCGGGCAGCCGATCCCAGGGACAGAGTCTCATTGCAGGAGCTCATTGGGGAAGGCACATACGGCGAGGTCTACTGCGCTAGGGATAAGAAGACCGGCAGACGAGTCGCTGTCAAGGTTAGTACAAACGAAATCTGGAGAAGAAACATTCTGCAAACCAGTAAATTTACGCGTGGGTTCTGTTCGACTAAGGACTGCGATTTTTGCTTAGCTAAATGATTTTATAGAATACTGGTTTCCGGTACCTGAATAAAAGCCTATTTGCTTTTTAACTACAAATACGGCTAATTACCACGTTTCTTGTTGTATTGCTGACGTTTCGAGACAATTCAGATGCTCTTCATCATGAGCATCGCCCGCGACCGCGATCAACGGCAGATCGGCGAATACTATTTGCTATTCCAGGGTATATTCTATAAGCTATGTATATTCTAAGTTTCACCCAAATCGGTTTGGTCGTTTCGGCATGATTGAGACACAAACGTCCAGACATCATCACAAACTTTCGGATTAATAATATCAGTAGGATGCTTATAGATGTTTCCGATCTTCATGTGACAGTGGGGCGATGTACTCTACCCAATACCCATACGCCTGATAGGCATAGGCCTCATACATTGGCTTATCGTCATTTCTCGTAAATTCTTCATTCTACAAAAAACCCTCCAAGGGGAAAACAGTTCAACCGTTTTACAACAAATATCATAGTTACATCTAAGAGTTCTTATTTAAAAGGTTCCTCCAAAACAATTAGCCTCATTTTCATGTGTAACTGGGATTATGAAAAATAAAACAATGCCGCTTTGCGTGTTCGAGGAAATACTTAAACAGAATTTAAACACGCAATATATCTAACATTTCTTTATTGTTAACTAATTGCCTTACTCTGGTTTGCTTGCTTAGAACTACGAGTATAAATATCGTATGATTTCAGCTTGCTTTTTGCTTTTGTCAGCCTCCTCATTCACGCGCGACTCTTCTTAGTTTATTTAAATCGGTTCGGCTGTTGCGGTGTGATTGGCCACAACCATTCAAACATCCTTACAAACTCCTTTGGTATTTATAATAAACAGGGTGGGTTAAAAGTTATTGCACTTTTGAAACATAAATAGAAATAAAACTACAAATGTATGCAAAATGTGGGCATGTGCCAAATATAATGTTTGGACGTGCCTCTGACTACCCCCACTAGACATCTTCAAAGGATCTAAGCGTCTGGAGATCTGAGAGGATGTCTACCGTACTTGGGGATTACAGTCGAGATCCTATTTATTTTATTTTATTTTTACAAATGTATATTGTGCTGGTTATTAATTCAATCTAACAACTGCTTAGATAAATCGCGGCTGTCTCCGTGGATGTTTTTATTATTGGGGTATTCGACTCTTCAGGTATTCTCACAAGGAATAATTATTATGTATTATGTATACCTTCCAGAGGGTCCAGAGGTTCGTGCCCTCTGTCTAACGGTTTCCCAGAAAATTTGGTATTGCTACTAGCAAAAACTCTTTTCCACTCTGTATCGTACAATATGATAGGATTTATTAATCGCATGTTCTATTTACGATTTTTTTAACGCCCCTGCACATCCGCGTATGTACTGGAATAAGTGGTTGGCCTTACCAGTCTCTTGCACTTACAACCTATGAGTAAGTACGCCTTAAGTGCCAATCAATGACCGGATATTTAACCACTTGCTATAAATATTTTGAATGAAGCAGTTGAAGCACGCACGTTGTCGAAACAAAGTGCTACTTGCTGCAACTGTTTATAATTTGTAAATTAAAATGCAAAATTACCATTCTTCTCTGTAGTGCAAACTTTCCTTAATTTGTATATTCAAGACGGTGCGTCTCAACATATTTACATCTAAATAGAAACTCACCGATAAAATTGTAAATAAACCTGTTGTTTCTCGTCAAGGTTCAGTACTAGCCACTGGAATTTTATATTGTATCGGAGAAAACGCAAGAGAAACTACTAAGATTACCGATGACTCGCCCTACTGGGTATCAATATGAATTTATTGGCTTTAATGCCCATTTTAGAGCTCAAGCTCTTTAGATAAGATGCTGCAAATCAACATAATTCTCATTGGGTGATAGCTTTTAGTATGGTAGGAAAATACATTAATTATTTCATAACGCTTAGGTGCTAGGTACCTACCTACACGGATCATAATACAAAAATAAACTTTTATAGGGGCATTGTTAGGTACTCGTAGCATACGGCTTTTAATTGATCGCTCGGATTTTATCTGTGAGCTCGGCATTGATGTCAAGGCCGCAAAACAATAGGCACGTGGTTTCGGAGGCTACCCTCTCATTTTACGTTGGTTATATCTATTATAATAATAATAATAATAATCGTTTATTTCGGAACAAGTTATATAGTACAATATTAATAGAGAACGATGATAACTACAGTAGTTATAAAAACTGTGTCGCAGCTACCAACGCCCACCTCCTGGACAAGTGCAGTTTGTTCCTAACTGTATACAAAAATATACTGCAATAAAGTAATTTGAAAAAAAAAATAAAAAGACGAAGCTATCGCGGCAATATTTAATTACACGTTTTACACTTAATCATTTTATACTGGACTTACAGCTCAGCTCTGCATTCTGCGGTGTAGGTTGTGGGTTTGATCCCCACCCAGGACAAATATTTCTGTGATTAACATAGATGTTTGTCCTGTGTCTGGGTGTTATTATGTATATTATGTATAGGTAATGGTATGTATTTACAAAAAAAAAGTACAAAGTATTCTATCAGTTATCTAGTTCCCATAGTACAAGCTTTGCTTAGTTTGGGGCTAGCTGACGCTGTGTGATAATGTCCACCAATATTTATTGATTATTTTGTTTCTTACAGATTTTGGAAAACATAGCCGAAAACATAGAAGAAATAGAAGAGGAGTTTCTTGTATTCCGTGATCTGTCCAGCCATCCAAACATACCTGAATTCTTTGGTCTATTTTTGAAACGCGGCGTGAGTTCAGATGACGATCAAATATGGTTTGTTATGGAGGTATGTAAATCAATCAAGTTTAAGTACCTACGTCGAGAACAATACAGTGTGCTTCAAAGTTTTTTTATGACCTCGTTTATTTGCAGCTCTGCACTGGAGGTTCGGTGACTGATTTATGCGCGGGAATGCGGGCTCGGAATAGTAGCCTCACTGAGCCACAACTGGCTTACGTACTCCGCGGGACCGTGCGGGCCTTGACACATCTCCATGCCCATCGATGTATGCACCGTGACGTCAAAGGGCACAACATACTTTTGACTGAAAATGCTGAAGTAAAATTGGTCGATTTCGGCGTCTCATCACATTTGGCAGCGACCGCGGCCAGAAGAAACACTTCAGTTGGCACACCTTACTGGATGGCGCCAGAAGTAATAAAACATTTTTTATGGTTTTTATTAATGCATGCCTATAATTACCTCCTCCAACATCATTTAGTTTTTCTCATAATGTTTATCTTAAATCTTCGTTCAAAGGTTAATTTCGTTGTAATTTTAGGTGATAGCGTGTGAACAACAGTTGGACGAGTCTTACGACTGCAGATGCGATGTATGGTCTGTGGGTATCACCGCTATTGAATTGGCTGAAGGTGAGCCGCCACTTTCTGGACTACACCCGATGAGAGCGCTGTTTCAAATCCCACGAAATCCACCTCCAATGCTAACTCATCCAGAGTTATTTTCACCTCAGCTTTCAGACTTAATAGCAGATTGTCTTATTAAGGATATGAACCAAAGACCGTTTGCGAGAGAACTTTTGGAACATCCTTTGCTACTCGCCGTCAGTAGCTTTGAAGATAAGGTCAGTAGATACATTCAAATGATCACTACCTTAAATATATTTATATCTAGGTCAATCAATTCAGCCTTGTTTGTAGATCCGTAAAGAACTTCAAGCCGAGATAAAACGACAAAGAGCAGAAGGTCGAAGCTGTCGAGCCGCCGAAGCGACGACAAAACGAGGCAAATTAAAGTCCCATCGAAAAGCGCGACCTGAAAAAATGTATACCGACGACCTAGCAACGTTAGAAGTGCTCACCGAGGAGGCAATTGTCGAGCAATTACAGAAAAGATACACGCAAAATCAGATATACACATATATCGGAGACATCTTGGTTGCGGTCAATCCCTTTACTGATGTGGGAATATACACAACAAAGGTGAGAACATTGGCGCTTTCTTACCCGTCTTTAAGTAATTGTAGCTTGTTCAAACTTTTGTTTTATTTATAGAGTCAGCAGATCTACCAAGGTCGGTGTCGGTCTGACAACCCCCCTCATATATTTGCTGTTGCCGACGCAGCACATCAAGCGCTACTTCATCAAAAACACCATCAAGCGATTGTTATATCTGGAGAGAGTGGAGCTGGAAAGACTGAATCAGCTAATCTGTTATTAAAGCAACTCGTGTTCTTGTCAAAGGTGTGTTCTTGCAAAATACCAATAATTTGTGAACTAACCTCACGTTGTCTTGCCTTATTATCATTAATATGCTTGTTATGTTGACAGACACAAAACAGGAACTTAGAAGAAAAGATCCTCCAAGTAAACCCAATTATGGAATCCTTTGGAAACGCTCGCACGGGAATAAACGCAAACAGTTCCCGTTTTGGCAAATACTTAGACCTAGCCATGATGAGAGTAGGCCGAATCTCCGGCGCTCGTATATCTGTTTATCTTCTCGAGCAATCCAGAGTAGTTCATCAAGCTTTGTGAGTATATCAGCTCACAATTATAACTTTGTTGTTACTTGTTGTACTCTCCCTTATTTTAAATTATTTCGAATCCATGTGACCTCACTATACAGGCTTTATAGTTCTAGTGTGAGGAACAGAGTCAACTAATGGTACTATTTTCAATTTATAATATTTAAGACAATGTTATGTTATGTTATGGTACCAAGACCACTGTTCTTTTTTTTAATTTTTTTTAAATAAACATTTATTATTTTTGCTTCTATGTTTTCAGGGGCGAAAGCAATTTTCATGTGTTTTATTATCTTTACGATGGTTTGGAGAGCGAAGGGCGCTGGAGGAAGTTCTATCTGGACGAGCAACTGAAGTCTAGGCATCGATATTTGCAACCGTTGTCGGTTGCACACCGAGAACACAATGTCCATCGGTGGAGGCAACTAAACCAGGCTTTCAAAGTAAATATGGTCAACTAAACAATATCAAAATGGCTTTTATTGTTTAAAAAAAAATGGTAATCGGTTCAAACAACAAGTATGCTTCTCCTTGGAATCTAATAACTGTGTCATGACTTTGTCACCAGGTCACCGGTTTATTTGTGAGAACTGGTAATATAAATAACTTTCTATTTACTCAAGTGCAGCTTAGAATAATATTACCAACAATAGCCTTATTTAAAAGTGTTATATGAACAACTCAATGTAGCTTTATATTTTCAGGTGGTAGGCTTCCTAGAAGAAGAAGTGCAAATAATATATAAAATGCTGGCAGCTATACTTCACTTAGGGGACATAGAGTTCGGAGAAGCTGACGATCATAACGCGGATAACCGAGCAACTGTTATTGACACAGCGCCGTTGCATCGAGGTGAGCTCATGTTTGGCAATAAATAAATAATAGCTGGAATAACATTGATTACCGTCTAATAAGCAATGTAGTATGTTATCTGCGTAATTATACGTTTGGGAAGTATATAAATAGTAATCAAGCCTAATCTTTATGTCGCCTAAATATGAAACATTACAACAAAGCTTATTATCTTGTCATTATTTCATTTTTGTTCGTCCTTGCGTGATGTTTTGATTGCTGTTTAATAGGTTGTACCTTACACTTATAATACAATTTTATAATTATGCAATAATGTTACTACTTACCCTCGTATTCAAGAACGACACTATGAGAACACGCACCCACAGTGGACGAAATCTATTTTCATAAAAATGACTTTATGTGTTGAGCGACACTATGGCGCACACTACCGTGTGCCTCTAGAGCTCAACTTTGGCTAGAGGCACACGACAATGTGCCTCTAGTCACACTATGCAGTGTCGCACAACACATAAAGTGATTTTTATGAAAAAAGATTTCGTCCACTTTGGGTGCGTGTTCTCATAGTGTCGTTCTTGAATACGAGCCTTAGGCTCTTTCGTCTTTTTGCCTAACTGGTCTTTATTAATTCATAATACGTTTTTCTTTGCAGCATCTTGCCTCTTAGGCGTGGAAACTAGTGATCTTCGTGAATGTCTCACAAGTAGCAGCGTGGTAGCCCGTGGAGAAACCATAGCGCGATATAGTTCACCCACCGAAGCGGCAGTAGCTAGAGACGCCACTGCAAGAGGTCTCTATGCGAGGGCGTTTGATAGGATCGTGGAAAGGATCAACGCTTTACTGTGCCAGAATAGACCAAACAAGTAAGCCTTTTTGAAATAAGGTAGTGACTAACATAGCGCGTTGAAAACCTCGCGTGACCTTACAGCCCTTTCTAAACATAGGACACAATAGATGACCTATCTCAACAAACCTGCCGTCAAAGGTTCGACAGCACTGGAAATAGTATGATCAATGACATTTCGAATAGGGTACGTAACAAAGGAAAGGTTAATCTATTGACAAATTGGTTCTATTTACAGTAATGACCAGCAGTCGATCGGAATGTTGGACATCTTTGGTTTCGAGAACTTTTCCAAGAACTCATTCGAACAACTTTGCATCAACATAGCGAATGAACAGATTCAGTATTACTTCAACCAACACATTTTCACGTGGGAACAACAAGAATATATGGCTGAAGGTGTCCCCGTAGATTTAGTCGAGTTCTCAGACAATAGGCCAGTTTTGGACATGCTACTATCGAGACCCATGGGATTGTTAGCACTGCTCGATGAGGAAAGCCGATTCCCACGTGCCACGAACCGGAGCCTTATTGGTAAATACAATCTTTGCACAATTGCACGAAATAATGCAACTCGCTGATTAGAACGAATAATTTATGCATGCAATTTTCGTTGCAGAAAAATTTCATAACAACGTGAAGAGCAAATATTACGTGCGGCCGAAATCTGACGCAATATGCTTTGCGATACACCACTTCGCCGGACGCGTGGTTTACCAAGCTGATGGCTTTTTGGAGAAGAATAGGAACTTCCTACCGCCGGAAGTAGTTCAACTAATGAGACAGAGCCAGTACGACATAATAAGGTTTTTGTTCCAGTGTCCGATAACTAAGACCGGCAATTTATATTCCCCGCTGCATGGTGATGGCGACGTGGATTCGAGAAACTTAGAGAGCCCGCCTGCGGGAGATTCTAGGGTAATGGCCGCAATTAAATACTCTTTTGTTGAGTAAGAGCTTCTAATTACTTTGCTAATTTTACCATCTTAATTTGTCGTATATTCCGTACCCTTTTATTTTTATATTTGGTTTTTATTTTCAGGAACGATTCAACAGCAGGGGTCTTGCGTCACAGTCTAGAGCTCAGCAGACTGTGTCCACATACTTCCGTTACTCATTGATGGAACTGCTCCAGAAAATGGTCAGCGGAACTCCTCAGTTCGTGAGATGTCTGAAGCCTAATGAGTCGCGATCTCCAAAACATTTTGATTCAACGAAGATTTTGAAGCAGCTCCGGTACACTGGAGTTTTGGAGACAATTAGGATAAGACAGAATGGTTTCTCTCATCGGCTTACTTACGATGAATTTTTGAAAAGGTAAGACGTTTCTAAACTTTTTTGCAGCAAACAATATTGGTGGACATTTTGCGAGTGCCTACAACTCAAGCATATTGTGTAATAAGGGAACCTGATAACTGATGGTCACAGGAAAAAAAACATTTATTCTATGCATCACACAAAAATATCATCCTGGAAGCCTCAGCTAAGATGAAAAGCCAGTTATAACAAGTTTTAAATCTATTATTTATTTCATTTTAGGTATGGCTTTCTAGTGTTTAGCTACGATGAAGTAGTGAAGCCCAATCGTGATTCTTGCCGAATGTTGCTGTTGAGACTTAAGCTAGATGGATGGGCGCTCGGCAAGTCGAAGGTCTTTCTGAAATACTATCACGTCGAGCTACTGGCCAGAATTTATGAAGAACAGGTATGTTTATATTATCTGGACAGATTCGATCTTAGTATCTAATAACAAATTCAAGATGCAAATGAACACAAAATCTTAGCATAGAGACTAACTCGTACTCACAATGGTTATTTTGATGTTTCAGATAAGAAAGGTGATATTAGTGCAAGCGTGCGCCCGGGCTTGGCTCGCCCGACTCTACTTCCGAAGGCTGAAGGCACAGATGGCAATATCCGTTCTCACACTTCAACGGCACGTGCGAGGTTGGCTTACCAGAAAAAGGTTGCAAGAGAGGCAGAAACAGTTGGCACGGGAGTTCCAAAGAGAACAGGACAGTCAGAGGAAACATCACAAACAAGGTACTTGGCAAGCAAGACATCTTAATACCTATATGTTCTGCAAATGCTTATATCACTTTTATTTAATTTCAAGTTCGCGTAGCTGTAAGTTGAATTTATAATCTGAAGCTATGCCAATTTTTCACCATAATCTCTTTTATCGATTTAAGCAACAAGTTTAGACATAGGTATAGATATTAGCCAAAATTGTATGCTGTCTTTCGATAAACATATACTTTTGGGAAGCATCTGTTTTCTCTTTCATCGATTTGAGCAACAGGTTAAGATAAAGATTGCAGCCAAAACTGTATGCTGTCTTTTAATAAACATACATTTTTGGGAAGCATCTGTTTTCTCTTTCATCGATTTGAGCAACAAGTTACAATAAAGACTGAAGCCAAAACTATATACCTACTATCTTAATATAAATAAATTACGCGTCACGTTGTTTGTCTGCGATGGGCTCCTAAACCACTTAACCGATTTTAATCAAAGTTTGCACACCGTGTGCAGTTCGATCTAACTTGAAAGATAGGATAGCTTAATCTCAATTTATAGTCGTAATATTATTTTATTGTAAATTGTTTTTTTATTATCTGACAGTCACAAAGTTCTGCTAGTAAGCTATACGTATAATATCTTTTGACAACATACGCTTTTGGAAACTTTAGGTTTGCATTGATAACTTATTTGATATTATTTTTTGTTTAATTTGTTTTGTATCTCAATTTCAGGTATTCCAAACAAGAATAAAGCAATGATGAAGGCTAAGGCGCTGAGAAGGATGACGTCAGATGATAGCGACTCCAATGAACCACTTTGCGGCAACAAAGAGAACATCGACACCAACAAAGCTGCCGTTGTTATACAAAGTCGTATGTAGCATATCTTACCTGGTTTATGAACACTGTTGATCTTATTGCAAGTCTTGAAAGCTCAGATTATTTTGGAGAGTGATCGGGTTTACATGAAAAAACTAAGCCGCAGATGAGAACCAGCTTCTTTTTTAGAACTCGGTAAAAAAAAGTAATAATATCGAGTCGTGGGCTTTAAACCGACACACACTGTGCATGTATACAAGTAACAATGAGATCACTCTTGGGTGAGGTCGTAGGGGTGATATTCCAAGTAGAGTATCCGCAGATAACTTTCATTGAATGTAATCTTTTGGTGTCATTTTCTGCACAATTTAAAGCGTGTCCAGTTTGACATCACTCAGGATAAATCTGATAAAATATTAACATGTTGAAGGTGTCCAAACGGGAAATCAGAGGCACGTCCAAACATCAAATTTGGCTCATGCTCATATTTGCAGTTGTTAGCGTTCCACACATGACAGGTTGCAAGTTTATTACTGACTGCAATTTATAATTGTGACCGAAAATATCACATTAAGTGACTTGCTATAGCTGAATGAAATACTACTTACAATGCAAGTTTATATAGGCGAGTTGCTCTGCTGTTTCCAGATTTCCGCGGCTACACAGCACGCCGCAAGTGGGCGAAGGGCCGCGCTCCGCCCCCGCCGCTGCACGCTGCGCCAACGCCGCAGCTGATGCAGCACTATTCAGTCCAGGAACGCGCTGCGCAACTTCAGACTTATGCTGAACAGGTAAGATTGAACGGAACAAAGAACGGGTAACCTTACCTGCAGGCTCATTCCGTAAAAATCTTCCTTTTTCCGATTTCCATTACCACAACTCTGGACATCGATCCAATTTAGAGAACTACATATTATAGAACCATTATAAGATTCTATAGTTACCTACTATGAAGTGGTATTACTAAGAGTATCGTCTTAGATCGAATTTAGAGATAATAAAATATTAAAGCCAGCAGAAATTATAGAGATTATACATAGGTACTTTATGCTACATATCATTAGACTTGAGATTCTAATATGAAATTCAAACAAAACTGTAAAATTTCAGGTGCACAATAAAAACCAAGAAGTCCACAAGAACCTACGTCGGAACAAACCCGGTATCCGACTTAAAGAGGTGTTGCAACCCCCTGACGAGTACAGACCACCTCCTGGTTTCACACTTGTGCCGGCTATCGTGAGAGGACAACCTTCGCAGGTCGAGAGGGACGCTAGTCGACTGTCTAGGTACATAATCTGGAACCATAACCATACTTCCAACGCAACACTTGGAAGGATATCACATTCTTCGGAACTAGCTTATTTATTTGAATAGGGTGAAACTAGTAAGGCAGAGCTCACTGTTGACAGGCTGACGACGTGGACGAACTTTGCGAAATATAGACTCCCTTAAACTATTTGAAGATGTTTACCATCATTGGGGATGACACTCCTGTTTTAACACGCAAGTTTAATTTAAATCACAGTCACAGTTCACAGTAAAAGGCCTTTTTACATATTTTCTATATGCCATCGTCTCAGCTTAGTCGCCCTTAACCACAGAAAAAAAAACATGGTTTTTACACGGAACTGACTAAGCCATATTTCGAACAGATAAATCCATTACTCCATTTAAAAGTAATACTAGGTCAATACGACTCTTCAACGAAAGGTGCATAGAGCCCTATAAAAACATAATATCTTATTTGTACCTACAATATTAAATGGTAAATAGTGTGGATGCACCATTAGTTGTCTACAGCCTGGTCAGGTCAGCATTCTTAATTCTCCTTCACTCTGATATCAGAACCATGTGTGAATTCATACATACCTACTTGGTGGCATATCGCCATTAGCTAAGCGAACTATAATAGTGCAATTATAATGTAAACGGACACGATGGTACGCTCCACCGAGCCGGAACAGTCCATCGCCTGAGTTTCTCGAGAGCTTGGTAAGACCCTGAAACTAAATATTTATATTTTATTAGGATTTCAGGAAGAATGATCGTATCAATCATTTTTAAAGACATCCTGATCTATGGTTTGATTCAGAAAAAATTGGTTGGCCATCATGACAGACTTCAAAATGACTTCAAAAATCATTTTTTATGCCCAAGATTGAATGCGATTGCAGCTTATGCTACGCCACGCCACTACTTTTATTTATCGTGGCATTTTTTGCGTGTCATCTTAATCCTAATAATATTATAAATGTGAAAGTTTGTGAGTTTGTATGTATGTTTGTTCCTCAATCAGGCCTAAACGACTAAACGGATTAAGTTGAAATTTGCTGTAGATGTAGATATAATGCCCGAATAAATAATAGTCTACTTTAAAATATGAAAAACATCCCCAAAACGATAAAAAACGCAAAATGGATGATTTCTGTATAGATGGCGCTGGTGTGCAACAAATCTGACATCACAAACTAAAAACATTCAGTCTTTTCTATTCGATTATTGAAATTTGACAAGACAACGTCTGTCACGGGTCGGCTAGTCACTACATAGTATAAAGCAAAGTCGCTTTCCGCTTCCCGCGTATGTATGTTTGCTTATATCTTTAAAACTACACAACGGATTTTGATGCGGTTTTTTTAATAGATAGAGTGATTCAGGATGAAGGTTTATATGTATAATACATGCATAATATAGTAGAAAAACATTGATAATTTAAGAGGTTTCTAATGTGATGTCGTAAATAAACACATTTTTTTGCGCTTACATTGCAAACGCTGGCTGAACTCTACGAGATAGATCAAAATAATGTACTACAGTATTGTACACCTTAAAAACGTCTACAAAAAAGTCCACGATGGTATTAGAAATGTCTTACGCACAGCGAAGCGGGCACGGGTCAGCTAGTCTTATATATAACAATCGCTTATTCATAAAAGGGAAAAAGAGTACGATGACTCGTAATTTCATGTTTAGGGCGATCTATTTTACGCAAATCTTATAGCCTGATGTATGTTTTGTCCGCAAATCTTAAACGATGTAAACACCCTATACACAATAGCAACTGCGCGTCAACTGTAAATCCTTGTGGCTTTGCCACAACAGTCAAATTACCTCAGCAAATAATATTGTATACGTTTGCACGCTCCGCTGGAAATAGTCCATCGCCAGAGTTCCTCGAGAGCCCGGCGAGGCCCTGGGACGAACCACTAAACAAAAAAGAGTATGAAATCAAAACGCCGAGGTTGGTTGGAGGAGTGTGTCCCTTTAGTTTTATTAACCGTCTGTAATTTCCCTTCACATGTAGCTGGCTCTCAGGAGATGATCTAGAATTTACTTGTAATCCACTTTTAGTTACTTGTGTTGTCTCTTGTTTTCGTTCATTATATAAGTATGTTTTATGATCCGCTCACAGTAATATAACTCTAGAAGTTAATAGTGAAGAAGACCGATCTCTAGTTGGGCGTATAATTATAGCGATGCTCTAGCTAGACTGATTGCTAAATTGTAGCTGAATAGACAATTCTACAAATGGAAATTAAATAGAAACCGGCCAAGTGCGAGTCGGACTCGCGCACTTAGGGTTCCGTACCATTATCTATAAAAACGACAAAAAAATCATGTTTGTTGTATGGGAGCCCCCCTTAAATATTGATTTTATTCTGTTTTTAGTATTTGTTGTTAGAGCAGCAACAGAAATACATAATCCGTGAAAATTTCAACTGTCTAGCTATCACGGTTCATGAGATACAGCCCTGTGACAGACAGACGGACAGACAGACAGACAGACGGACAGCGAAGTCTTAGTAAGATGGTTCCGATTTTACCCTTTGGGTACGGAACCCTAAAAACCAATCACTTTACATAGTCTTACTACTCACACTTGGATACAACACGGTATCCGAAAATATGAGTACTTAGCACCTTGGTACTAGTAGTTCAAGTGAATATTTAAAAGTTTTTCAAACTATCGTGATTAGTAGACATAACTATAGATTTTGACACGGGTCTTTATCACGTAATTACCTGGGCAGACCCGCGACCATGGCTATTGTAACATAGTCGAAACGTCGGGATAGTAAATTAAAGGTAATTACGTGATAAAGACCCGTGTCAAAATCTATGTTTATTTAAAAGTTTGTCTAGTTTGAAATGCTTAATCGAATACCTCTATCAAAATCTCCTCCAGATACCAACAGAACCCGCACTACGATGAGGACCGGCATCTTGTCAATAATCAGAACTGGCAGAACTTGCCGTGCAGCCGACAGTGCGGCGGCCTCGTCAGGTACGGACAACATTTTGACGCGTGGAGTCATTGGCCATAACTAACTAATCCTCTTTGCATGCTTACTCTCCGGGTTGTAGTGATTATGGGTATGATCTTTGGATATTGGTATGGGCTAGACTTTTCTGTATAGAGATTGATCAAAGTATTACAGCGATATCCTATAATATCCTGTGCTTTAAGCTGAAACTTATGCTCATTTCTTAGCTCAGTACAACTTATTTTTTCATTATTATTCATATTCATTTATTATTCTCCATGTTATTGAAAAATAAAATATGTGTGTTCCGTAAGCCGTTTATTAGAGACTGCCATACAAAGCTTACCTTACATAAACAAACCCTCCGCCCTTATTTAATATTATTTAAAACAAATAAGTATTTAATAAACCTTGAGCCACAGGTTGAATATGAGATTTTGAGATGTGTTTGAAATTTTAAGACAAATACGTAGGTAGCACTAGTTTATTACTAACTAATAACGTGGTTAATTCGATGGAAATTTGGCACAGACACTCCTTTACGCTTTCACGCCTGTAATAAATAGCAATTTATGCCAATTTTATAGGGAACCAGTCCAATTTCAGCTTATTTATATTTGCCATAACTTCCACTGACGCAACATTTACAAGCATTAACAGTCTTGGATTATGAATATTTTATGGAAAGTATTTTTTCCCATGACACTAAAGTTGACTCGGTGCTTATATTTAAAAAAATATTCTTCTCGATTTTTTTTTATTGCGAGTAACTATATACAGGGTGTAATCGTTAAGTGTGCACAGGCGATTATTCCGTAACTATTGCAGATATCAAAAAACTTTAAACTGATATCGAAAGTACTTTACCTAATGAGTAAAATGACATTAATAACTTTTTAAAAATAAAACGAGAAATATCCAAAAAAAATACATTAATCACTCCCATACATTTTATTTCTTAGTAAGTACAAAATTTTGTATTCAAAGCATATGTTCGAAGTGACGTCCTCCTTGTGCAATACAATGACGAGCTCTATTTACAGTTTCTAAATGAACTTTCCTTAACATTTGCGGAGTAATTAAAGCAATTGCACGACGTACACGATTCTGTAACTCTTCTAGGCTGTGTACTCTCTCAGCGTACACGTGGTCTTTGACAATCCCCATAGGAAGAAATCACAAGGCGTGAGATCCGGGGATCTGGCAGGCCAAGGGGTTGCACTATTATTGGCTATTAAGCCATTATAATTGTTTCGTAAGAAATTCATTACAACATTTGTATTATGTGCAGGTGCTCCATCTTGTTGAAAAATTATCGACCTTCTTTCATCGTCTGGAATTGGTTCTAAGAGACTTAGCATATCGTTTTGTACAAAGGAGAAATATCTCTGTCCATTTAAGGTTCCACTGTAAAAATATGGCCCAATGATCCGATCTCCAAGAATACCACACCACACATTAATTGAGAATCGCACTTGAGCTCTAACTTCAGTAGTTAAGCGAGGATTGTCAATTGACCAATAATGCGAGTTTTTTCTATTGTAAATGCCGCAGTTTGAAACATTACTTTCATCGGTCCATAAAATTGACCTTACATTGACATAATTATTGACTAGCCAATTGCAATAGACCAGCCGACGAGCAGGATCATCATTGTGCAGCGTTTGAGTAGGTTTTATCTTAAATGCTTTGAAGTTGTGTTTTTTTAATAACTTGTGTACATAATTGTGGGACACTGGAAATGATCGGGCCACTGAACGCGTTGATTCTTGTGGATTATCTACTACGTAGTTAATAATATTGTTATCTAAGTCATTATCAAATTCCGGAGCTCTTGTTCTCGAACCTTTTTTTCTGTTAAAAGATCCATCATTTATCAAATTGTTATCCAACTTACGTAAATACGTACCAGAAGGAACTTCTCTATCTGGGTACTCTCTTCTGTAGGCGATAATGGCCGCCCTATTGTTACAATCATGTTTGTAGTACATTTTTAACATGTCCCTCTTTTCTGTTTTTTTAATATGCCATTTTTCAATCAATAAATGCAACAATCACGATTATTAACGCAAATTGAAAAATACAATAAATTGGCGGGAACGAGAACCCGCGATAAAGAATTTGAATTTAGAACGAACACCAAAGAGTATCTTTCTTTTTGTTTTTATTTAGTATGTTGCTTTTCAGCTAGTTCAAATCAATACAATATTGAAACAAGGTTTATTATAAATTTGAAGTGGTAAGATAATTAATCTACACGTGTATCTACTTGAAATTCATTAATACCTTCATATCGTACATAATTATAAAATGACAAGGGTAAAATGAGTAGGTACTATTCCACTTAAAATAAGGAAACTAAAACCTTTCTACTATCTCATACTAAATGTATGGGAGTGATTAATGTATTTTTTTTGGATATTTCTCGTTTTATTTTAAAAAGTTATTAATGTCATTTTACTCATTAGGTAAAGTACTTTCGATATCAGTTTCAAGTTTTTTGATATCTGCAATAGTTACGGAATAATCGCCTGTGCACACTTAACGATTACACCCTGTATATATAATAATATTAAATATTTTAATAACCTATTCTCGTAGGTATATTAACTTCATTATTCATTTTCCACTGGTTTGTACAGCTATAGTATCGTTTAACTCGTGCAAAATTAAATCGTTGGATAGGCTAAATCAAAAAAGCTCTAACACGTTCTACCATCCGCAGTAACAAAATCAACGAGCTAGTCCGCAACTCCCAACGTGATCTGCCACAACGTCCAGTGTACAACCCAGCGCCGGACCCCGAAAGGGACATGCGGAAAATACTCCGAAACTCACCTGAAATCCTCGCAACGCCTATCTTTAGCTCAGACGATGACTACACCGAAGGACCGTTCAGATTCAAGCAGCTGCTGCGACCCACTTTAGGCCCAACGGAGAGTTTGAGGAAGAGAAAAGTAAGGAATTCTCCAGGTCAAAGCCCGTGGATGTCCGATAGTTCGCAGGAAAGTACAAACGGGTCTAAACAGGCGTTCTGTAAACGCCGGCCACAGATCAGTATGGGAGTGTTTTATAATTAGAATATAACCTATCGGATACAAGTTGTGTAGTATTTGAACGTTTGAACATTCAAAAGTACGTATTAGTAAATACAGCCACATACCGATTGTGGATAGATCTGACAATGGCAGTTAAAGTTACTCCATAAGCCATGTTGTTATATTGAAAGTTCTTATTCTGTTTATGTTATAGCCTGAATTAGCGTAAACCATAGAGTCGTAGTTCTAAAATGCATAGACTTATATTATATTTTTATTTTGTTTCACATAATATACACATACAAGTGTCATATTAGTCAACAGCGGCTAAAACACAACGAATATCGTATACGAATATCGTAAATCTTTATCAAAACTATCATTTTATGACTCGTTCTGTCTGTGAAGGCTACGTTTATTCAACGTGAACTGAATAAAATTAATTTTATTTTACTCAATTTTGGTTAGTTTGTGGTGACAACTAAATTGTCACCGTCAAAATACTGCAATCAAAATCAAGGTACGTTTTATATTTTATTTTGGTATCGATAAATAGCTAATCAATTATATAGGTAGATTTTGGTTTTATATATATAGTTTAATAAAAGCTAACGTTTAATTTTAGAATATCATGTCGATCCACCATTGTTTATGTTAAGCTATCTAATAGAGTTTCTCATAAGTAATTACCAAAGTTTTATGATTAAATCATTAGCCTTAGAAATTATTGTTATTTGAATAAACAGTCCACTTATTGTATCATTTGAGGAGTCGCAGACTTAGTTATTATTGTTTTGTCATAAAATTACCTATAGGTATGCATGTAAAGATGTTGGTATATTTTTCAGATTTGTTATTATATTTATCGTTGTATTTGGTTTGTTTCAAGAACATAATTATGATATTATGGTAGGTATTTATAGCGAGAAAAGGTATGCCAAGTGCAACCTTTGGCCCCTGTGGCTAGCGTTGTTTCAGTCTAGACATATCGTAGATCTATTTACGTTCGCGGATACTTTTACATTTTATAATTAGATCACTAGTAAATATTTTTAGCCGTGTTGACCGAATGGGAGATACCTCTACTTTCAATCCGAAAATCGTAAGTCCGAATCTCAGCCGCGCACCTAAAAAATAATGTGCGCTTTAACACGTACTCAAACACTGTAAAGGAAAACATCGAGGAAACCAGTTAGCATTCCTTATAAACGGCGATGAATGCCAACTACTTAAAAATGCATGTGGGCATGTGCCAAATGTAGTGTTTAGACGTGCCTCTAACAACCCTCCCTTTTGGATCACAATGCCCGAAGATCTGAGAGGATATCTATCGTATGTAAATGAGGATTACAGTAGTGATTCTGCTTAATTATATACAATCTAGAAACGCCTTTTTTCCCAGAGAATAAGTGCCTTAAAATGTTTTTGAAAAATATGATTACACCTAAGTATGATTGTCAATTATACCACCCCAGACAAAACACAGTATTGATTCTCATTTGTAATTTTGATAAATTATTCAAAATATTAAGTCCGAAAAGTTTACGATGTTTGGAAATAAAAGAATCATTAACAAGTTTGTGATTATGTGCCAATGATTTATTGAATAATAAGTGTAAGTCACCTTGGAGAATGAGTTGTTGGAAAATAAACCTATTTAAATCTTAACGTTGTTTTAATCCCTACGAAATCTCCAAACTATGAGGCGACGCGACTTGCATGTTAACGTTAGAGCCAGTTCATATAATTGACGATTGAAATCAAAACAAAGTAAACACGTAAAGCCGTTGTTTAAAAAGTGAGTAACGTGTTATAACTAAACACGCGATGTGTTTACGGCGGGCGGGCAGAAGCTTGAGGCGCGGGCGGGCGGCCGACAGGTGACGTGACAGTTCGCGTCGACCAATAGCGCCGGCCGTGGCGTGCGCGCGCACACGCGCAGTCGCGCCCGCGCTAACCATGGCGGCCGCCGGCCTGCCCGAACTAGACTTTACGCAAATAAAAACGCGCTCTATCGAGAGGACTCTGCTCCCTCTCATCAAGCAGGTACGGTCTGGTGCATTCCCTCACTCCTCACCGCAGCCGCCTGCCTAGGTCGCCGCGAGCCGTCATCATCTGTGACGTGTCGCCGGTGCCAAAAGCGCGAACGTTGCGTCGACGGCGCCTCTCTGACGTCGCCAGGGAGCTTCAACGAATATCCACGGTTTTACGCAAGCAATCTATTATTGTAGTTTTATTTCGGTGCACGGTAATTACGACAACCGGCAGTTTTGACGTGCAACGTTGGAATTTCCCGCCAGTAACAACAATCTGTTGCGCCTTCGTCGCGCAACCGCACTGGTGACGTCCGAATGGCGCTCGTTTTGAATGAGGACTCACCTGTATGGTTTGTAAAAAGCTAGTTTTTGTCTGAAATTTGATCTTCTAACAATTAAAATATTTGGGAATGCAAGTTATTGTTTATGTATGAGAGTAATAAACTTTTGGAAAAGTTAAGTGAATGTCACCGAGCATTTGTAAGGGCGGGCGGGCTCGCACGTGTAGCGAGTGCGGGGGAGTAGGAGGATTGCTCGGGCTCGGGCTCGGAAAGCGATCGATGGTGCGCTCGCTCTTGCGTCGGGCTGGCGCGTGGCGGCGCGGCGGCGGCGCTCGGCTAGGCTCGAAGCGGCAGTGCCGCGGCGATCGCGGGTGGAGCGGCGCGGTGCCGCAGCGACTCGCATCACGGGGACGGGGCACGCGCGCGCGTGTGCGGACAGCGCGCCGCCGCCGCCGCCGCCACACTCCCGACATGGACGTGCTCTCCGATGACGACGACTATGGGCGCCGCGACGCTCAGGTACGTGTGACCACCGCCACACCACGCGCTCGCACCAAAACAAAACAAACATGAGTGAAAGTGGTCAGCACGACCAGCGCCGAGTATCCTCCAGCTCGGCTGCTGTACGCAACAAGTAGCCTCGGGTGGCGAAGACGGTCGCGTGCAAGAATGACCTTGATCGGAGCTCGCGCCGCGCGGTCTCGCCCCGCTCCCGGCTGACGTCGTCGAGGTGGCGGGTGACTTCTTACGTTCAAACCTTCAAAATTTAACAGGAAGCTAATTCGATTTTCGTTTTGTAGGGCTTCGTGGCTTCTTGGCAATTCGTAAATAATTACGTATCTTCTTACATAACACGAAACAGCAAATTTTTGTAGTGACACATGACATGCTTAATAGAAGTTACGCGCGACATCAATTGTGAAAATAATAAAAAATAAGCAAAATTTTAAATAAATGTTCCAATACTGATACAAGTAGGTGAATTATTGTAACGACTAAAAACGTTACCTGACCCCTGCTTTCCAAATACAATAGCTTGTGTTGAAATTATTTTATTCCTTTGACATCGTAATTCTTTCAGTGTTTTTTAAAGGTACTCGTACCTAATTCAAGTTTTCCTTTGTTAGGATTTGAGACATCATATACATTGTAAGACACCCCTACCCCTGTTGAAAAATCAGTGTACCTACCCCTATTTTGAAAACCAACACCGTTATTAGACCTTTAATGCATGTAAACAAACTTGGATAAGTCGAATTGGAAGGAAACTACCGACGTTTTAATTACCCAAACGTTTTTTTAATTTTCTTGCGGCTACCATAAGAGAAAATGACGTCAACGAGATTGTGAACCTTCTCCTTATTTTGAAGTCGGTTAAAAAAGACTTTATAATTGATTGCACATATACCTACTATGGTTAAGTTTGTAAGTATTCGAGATTAAAAAGTCATTTCAGACCTCGCGGTTTTTAGGTGAAAAGTTATTTAAGATCTTCTAACTTTTTTAAGCACCTACTTATGTGTTTATTTCATACAATGAACATGTACTTGGTTCTTTTAGGTCGATCCAAATTCACCAAATAATACTATTGTTAAAATGGCTAGCAGATCAATCAAAAAAGCAATTTGGGATGAGGCTGGCTTCAGTGGGCTGAATGCAGCTCACTTCGCCAGGCCTGAAGCGGTGGGCCTTGCTCGTAATATTGGACATTGTAGTGTAACATAGATACATAGGTAGATAACCTACGAATATGGAAGTAACTATGTTAAGGATATATGTATATTAAGACTGTTTTTGTGTCGATTTGAAATTCATGGCTGTACTACAGGCAATAGAGGAAGAAATAATGACTTACAATAACTAAATAAAAACAAAAGTGCCAAATTATGAAGCTGAATAATTTGCCACTTTTGTTCTCGTTTTTTTTCGCCGAAAATCAATCAATTCAGTATTCAATATAGAAAAAACGAAGGACGTAAGTATGGCTTTCACCGTTTTATTACGGCATTATATTATGACGGTCGCTGTTTCAAGGAGAGCAAAGCATAAGTGTGAAACAAACATGAAGGAGGAGGAGTTTGAGAATAACGCGGGCACAAATAATGGAATAACTTTTCTAAGCCTTCTTATTCTTCAAGACAACTTTAGGGCTGCTGTAGTGCAAATTAATTGATCCTAAGATATAAGACAAACACATTTTCTTTCATAGCAAAGATAAGAATCTAAAATAAAATAAAAATAATATAAACACTAGCTTCCGCCAGTGGTTTTTATTGCGTGATACCTGGACAAAAAGTATCATATGCTATTCCAGAACATGAGCTATGTATATTCCAAGTTTTATTTAAATCGGTTTGGTCATTTAAATGTGAAAAAACAAACATAAATCCAATCCTCACAAACTCGGATTTGTAATATTAGTAAGACAGTATGATTGAGCTTAGAGGGTTTAATGGACCATTTAGGTATTCATCTCAATTTAACGGAATCCTTTGTCATTCCCTTATATCTTGAACGTTATTAATAACGTAGTAGAATTATCAATGCTGGATAGGGATTACCACCCTTTTGTTAATAATATATGCCAAGATTAGTTACGTCCATTACTGTTCCATTAGTTTAAAATAACCTTCGGTAAGCCAGAGACCCAGTATCATTGATTTAATGGTATTCCATTAACGGACTTTTTCTGTGGAAAATGAGGCATCTCGACTCGAGTTACTTTAAATAAACATGAAAATGTGAACATATCGAGAAAATGCTGTACCGTACGTACTTGTACTGTACGATATAAAAAAACATTGAAATATAAACAAAAAAATTGAGAAATTGAGTACTTACTCTGTGACATACTCGTAAAGTCGGTGATCGCTCACCGTCGTGAGCGATCATCATTCTATGGGAAAGCAGTAAAAAAATGCTTGTCTTACAAACAAAAGAAGATACTTTTTATCATATGGCTTTGTTCTTCTAAACATATAAAACTCTGGCGTTACTGATTGACTGACTGACTGATCTAACAACGCACGGTCTAAACTGATGGTCCTAGAAACTTGAAATTTGGAGGAAGAATTCCTTTTGGCACTAAGAAAGTCATTCTCGAAATTCAATCCCTAAGTCTGTTTAAAAATAACTTAACGTGAACGAAGTCGCGTGGGTTTCCACAAGTCTACGTACTTATAAGATCATTAAAAGCAATTTCAATAGTTGCTGGTCTGATATCATCATCTTTTTCGTCTGTCCTCTGTCGATGGTCTCGCCAATAGATCGCATAACATTATTCTTCATTGGTGATCCTCTTGGAGCAACGATTTAACAACTGTTATTTTTATGGTATAGATCAGCACGCTGGTAGCGACGCGGGGCGATGCAGCGGCAAGCGGCGTAGCAGTACAGCGGGTAGGCGCCGCGGTCTGCTGCGCCGTCGAGCGGTTCGTGGCGGTCGGAGAGACCATCGCCGATGACAACCCAGACGTTAGGCATAGCATGGTGCTGGCCTGCAAGGACGCGCGAAGTGCTGGTAAGTCATTACTTGTATAATAGGTACCATGGAATCCTGAAAAACTGACTGTCTTTATTTGTAAACTAAGAATCTTTTAAATACTTGTAAAAAAACTCGCGTTACGGACTGGCTGATCTGTCGACGCACAGCCTTAACCACTGGTCTTAGAAACTTGAAATTTAGAGTGAGGGTAAGTAATCCTTTTGGTGTGTCCCTGCACACTGTCACACAGTCAAGTTTTCACTGGTCTAACAATTATTATGTTTTTTTATTAGCAACACCACAGGTAATACCTACCATTTTTGCTAATAGACGTAAAAGTAATCCGAGATTCAAATTTCAACGATAGCGAAAATGAAGTTCGTTTCCGTTGAACCATTTGCGGTGTTTTTAATTAAGGTTTGCGTGACCTAACAAATCTCTCGACATCTTCAATGGGTGAGGTGCTTCCATTGTAAGGAAGAAAGGGACACATAAGGTTAGGTAACAAACTAGAGTCAAAAACGTTATAATTAAATCTACAGTAAAACCTACGGAAGTATCTTTACTTAAATTTATAATAAGAACCCATATAAAAGTTGCAATGGGCTTGCAACCTGTTACAAATGGCATGCTCACTACTGGGAAATGTGGGCATATGCCAAATGTAATGCATAACTATCTTCAAGGATCTGAGCGCTTGGAGATCTGAAAGGATGTCTACCGTAGGTACATACGTGTATTACAGTGTTTTTAAGGTTTCGTAGTATACATAAGAAACCCTTATAGTTTCGCCATGTCCGTCCGTCCGCAGCTTAGCTCAGAGACTTTTAGTGCTAAAAAGCTGAAATTTGAAATGAATATCTGGGGGCACGGCAGTGCCCCTGCCAAGTCAAGCAATAAAGCGGCACGGCTGTACCATCCTTTTCTCGAAGCAGTTCAGGCCATTTTCGACCCCCTATAACTTCGTTGTGGATAAAACTAGAAGCCTGAATTTTCAGTAACCAAGCAGTCACTATAGTATAAACACGGTATATTTCAAATTTCATTCAATTTGAACCAGTAGATTAAGAATAATAACCAGTCAAAGTTTCCTATTTTGTCACTCACTCACTCACTCACTCACTGACTGACTGACTGACTGACCGATCATCAAAAGTTTAAGGCACTTCTAGCAGACATAGAAGCTTCAAATTTGAAACACAATTAGTGTTTAGTGTAAGAATCCTAAAAAAACCTGCCAAGTGCGAGTCGGACTCGTGCACGTCGAGTTCCGTACCATTATCTATAAATCACGTTTGTTGTGTGGGAGCCCCACTTAAATATTTATTTTATTCTGTTTTTAGTATTTGTTGTTATAGCGGCAACAGAAATACATCATCTGTGAAAATTTCAACTGTCTAGCTATCATGGTTCATGAGATACAGCCCTGTGATAGACAGACGGACAGACAGACCGACAGACCGACAGACCGACAGACCGACAGACCGACAGACGGACAGACGGACAGACGTACAGATGGACAGACGGACGAAAGAACAGTGGAGTATTAGTAACAGGGTTCCGTTTTTACTCTTTAGGTACGGAACCCTAAAAAGTAGGGCTACAAAAAAATCTACAAAAATAAATGAGATGCCATCAAAAACATAACTTGTAAAAAAAGCCAAGTCTCGCAACGCAACTCAGTTCTTCTACCGTAAAAAGTTGTGAGATCCATGTCCCTACTTTAAGGGTCCTTCTGACTTATGTTATTACGTAATTAGCTAACCTTTACGTAATAACTTAAGACAGAAGGACCCTTAAAGTAGGGACTGAATAAATTAACCGACTTGGTATTACATGGATCTCACAACTTTTTACGGTAGAAGAACTGAGTTGCGTTGCGAGACTTGGCTTTTTTTACAAGTTATGTTTTTGATGGCATACATATTATTAGTCACGTCGACAAAGTGTTATAATAGAATTGTACAGAGATTCTGTAGTACAGAAACGTAACCAGTAAAGTAGGTAATGTGTGAAGTGGTTTTTTTTTCTCACGTACCCCATGGTGTGGGGTGTCGTTAGATAGGTCTTTAAAAAGCATTGAATGTTCGTGAAAACAATTTTTCGATTAAAGGATCCGTTTGTGAAATATTAATCTTTAAAGTGCCAATTTTTGTTAGAGTCAAGTGTGTGGCTTATATAACGTTTGCTGTGTAAATAACGAAACCCTTGCGCGTGGTCCGACACGCACTTGGCTGGTTTTGTTATTTTTATTTCAATTTAATATAATTATAATGTAAATTTTCTACTGATAATAATAATAGTTTGTCAACGATAAGATCTCTGTCGTAAAATTGCTTTGGAAACATTCATTCTTTACTTTACGACCACTAAAACTTTCAATGCGCCTTCTCTAGGTCCTAGAGTCTCAGCAAACGACTACTTACATAAATGTATGGCCCGATTTGATTATTCCCTTAATTTAAAGTTTTTATTGCTACAATTCGCCAGGGACGAGACCTTTCCATTCCATTGTTAAACCTTCGTGGAACGGGGCGCCGGTAATTATTCTTACGTAAGACTGGATATCAACTGCTCCAGTAGGTACGATACCATTAAAGAACGATATAAATTGATAAATAGAAAACCATTTCATCATTCAATAAACGTCTGAAAATAAATGTATTTTTTTCCAATAATAACATACAAAATCAAGGCTACCCTTTTTAGGGCCTTCATAAATTTATGTCGACAACCTGACCTGAATTTTAATGTTTGAGCATTAATACTGAATCTACAGCACATAACAAACAACAGCTTTCCAAATTAGCTCGCCATAACGATTTATTATAAATACCGATCCGTATTAGGAATTGTATAAATTATGTTATTGTTGAATGGTGATAGAAAGTAAATTATTCCGTTTTATATTTGCTGAAATAGTAGCTAAAAGACCCGTCTTTTAAAAAAATAAAAAAATCAGTAACTCCAAACATGGTTACGGTTTTCTAAGTTAACTCAAAATGAAATTATGAAAAAAAACGTATCGAACAAATGAGGTACAGTATTTAGATAAATATATTTTTTAAGTCCGGCAAATCAAACTTAAATGAAATTAAGTAGGTCACTCGTCACGGTTAAGTAGGTACAACATGATAACGCCTCAGTAACTCAGATATAAATCGCTTTATTTTATAATTTACTTTTTATGAGGCCACTTATAAGATGAATAAAATGAGCTTCACAAGGCTTTCCTTAAACTGGAAATGGTTCGGTGCGAAGCGTAAACATTTTTGATTTGAAAAGCATGTAACATTTTCGAAGCACCTAGCTACTTTTATATTGTCTTTTGTTCTCTCCATTATGAGAAAGACAAAAGAAAAGATAAGTGAGAGAATGCTGGGGGAAAATTTTCTTCACCGGCTTCGAAGTTTTTATTAAAAATATTCGACGATTAGGCAGGGTTTATTTAATTCCAAATCAAAAATACGGCCTTGGGCGTTTCTCGAAAACTCCCAGTTTATTTTAAGATTTTTGTAGAATACGTTTATTTCATAATATTTATTTTTATTATTGTTTCTATTAAAACCAAACCCAATATTGTTCTAGACTTGCATTTGTATTGCAAAAGTCATCATTCATAACGACGTGACTTCTCCGAGCATATTATACTAAAAGCTTTTACTTACCTATCTAGTGATAGTTTTTATCGTTTAGTTTAGTTTTCGCATTTCTTACTTCGAAATATCTGGAATAACTGCAGCTCACAAACTTGTAGAATAGATTTATCACAGACAAATATGTTTTACGACTATAAAATAAGCTTAGACGGCTTGCTCACATTGTACCCGAATATAAACTGACCTATTTCATGTCTCAGACTAAATCTATTATTTTCATTAGCAAAATCATGTCGGAGAAGTTTGGGCGGCCTAAGCCGCTAAAATTGGCCACTAGATAATATAAACTTCTTACCACTTCACGTTGAGGAGTTCCGTCGCTCGCCTTCGACTTCATCATCAAACCATGGTCTTCCTTATGTTTAAAGAGCCCAAACGCGACTAAATTCTATTGCAAGTCGTTGACGAGTTATCTTTATCACTCTATCATCGGATCTGATACTCAAAAAAATATTGTAATCACATTATATGTTCATTTTTGTATGTAGGTACCTACATTAATACATATACGCATAATTTTGGCTTAGATAATCTCCGCGTCAAGACAATTTCATGTTTCTTCAAGACCCCTGGACAAACAGTTTAAAGCTGTGAGTAGATCAATCAGAATAAATCTTGTATATTATTTGTTATTCTAATTTCATGGTATCTTTGCTTTATCCACGCACCATGTTTAGTCTCTCTCTTTCCTCAAATTGAATACCTACAATGTCTCTACAACAAACCTGATATCAGATTCTCCATTAGATTCACGATTTCATTACGTGCCGTATAATAAATGCAGCTTACTTTACCAAATATTCTCGCCTTTTAAAGCAGGGCGCGGCATCGGGTCAGCCTTAACAAGATTATCCGGGATCGAAACAAATCTAATAAATAGCAGGTGTCGACAATGACCTTCACCACACCTTTGTGCTAACGGAAAGAACTACTTATTTAATGCCAATGCTGATTTGATTGCCAAAAACTAGGCCACAGCCTGATCGTACTTACTACTCGTGTAGCGGCAAAACTCGGCAGCATACGCCAAAAGTTGATCTTTTCGGGATTCGATGTTTTTTGACTCGAGCAATCTGCAGCGCCAGTTAGGTTTTGATTTAAATTCTGACTAACTATCGAAAAAGTTTTTAGCTCAAGTGCTCAGTTTCTAGCTAAAGTGTTTAGGTGACTTGTTTGAATATTTACGAACGATGTTAATGATGAAATGATGAAGCAATAGATTAACATGATATGGATATGTTATGAATAGGGAAGAATGTCATGTGACGAGAATCATGTTAAGTATGAATAGGGATGGATATAGAAGATATAGAGAAGTAAGGGTAGGCCATAGAAAAGATGGATGAATTGTGTAAATGTTATGGGTAGGAAAGGAGTGAGTGTTGAGATGATGACTGATAGAGGGAAATGGAAAAAGAATACCAACCCCACTTAAGTGGGTTAAGGGCAGGATGATGATGTTAATGATGAATGCTCACACCAAATTTCTTTATGACTCCGCTTGTGTCCTTTTTCTCGTATCTGTTTTCTCAATATGGATGAAAATGTAAGGTTCGCTAGCAACGAGTGCCCTATAGTATATTTTCTTTAATGTGATACAAAGAGGCACGTAAAGTAGGTGTAGATATAGTTAGCCCCAGCTGTTGATTCAAGATAGAAGTAGATAGTGCGACTCGTACCAGCTCAATCGTAAACCTTATTAAGCCATGTTTACGAGACCTGCTGTCGAAAGCTGTATTTCACGTCGAGGGTAAACACTAATTTGCAGCTGCGCTACCTGCTAGGCGCGTATGAAGACAAACTACGAGAGACTTTCAAAACTGGAGCTGAAATTATTTTTTTATTAGGTTTTTCAAAAGTCCCTTCTATTTTTAGATGTGGGTTGGCCTAATCTCATTTTATTAATAGCCACAACAAAATTCAAATTCAAATTCAATTCATCCAGCACAAACATTTGTGTGATGATTTGTTTGTTTTATGTTATACTAGCGACCCGCCCCGGCTTCGCACGGGTTTAATACATATAAACCTTCCTCCTGAATCACTCTATCTATTAAAAAAAACCGCATCAAAATCCGTTGTGTAGTTTTAAAGATATAAGCAAACATACAATACAGACATACAGACGCGGGAAGCGGAAAGCGACTTTGCTTTATACTATGTAGTGAAGTAAGTATTTAAAAACATAAAAGTATATGAATATTCTATCTATATATAGTTTAGGACTAGATAGAGCTGTATGAAATGTCCACCAATATTTATTATCCATCATCAAGCCACTTTCCGACTATTATGTCCTCGATACATCCAATCTTAAGTAACAGATAAATAATTCTCATGTTACACGTAAAGGGTGCGACGCAAATATTGACATTGATGTCCTCAATACGCGTTTCATATCTAAGTAGGTACACTTTCCTAAGTTAGTTGTTGGCTACATTGCTTATTACGTCAACTGATTATATCTATTCAGCCATTTATTTTAATTTAGTGCATTTGGTGGTTACGAGTATATTATTTAAAACTAACATGTAAACTAGCTAACATTATTTTAATTTGTTCAGCTTTCTCACAATGCGGGATCGGTCTATCTATTGTTTGGTCTATAATTGACTGATATTATTCATTTGCAACCATATTTCGAACAAAAATAGCAGCTCTTCCGTTATTCGTGGACTATTGCTGTCTTAGTAAAAATATTTAAAACATTATTTTACATAAGAAAAAAAATAAAAAAATAGCTGACACTTTAATTTGTTGGTACTTTTGGTATGAACCCTAATGATTTCATTTATATGTATATAAAAATAATATTACAAGGATAGAAAACCAAAATTAGCATTGAGTAATTACTTATGCACTAAAAAATATGAAAAACACTTTAAAATTTAGATGGTGCTTAAAATTTATTGAAATATAAAAACATGAAATTTGATATAATATCATCTTAACAAGATATTTAGTTACCCCGTGGGTTTGTTGGAACACTATGCTAGTGTGTAATAAACTTAACTTGTAAGATTTTGTTTATGTAGCCTAAGATGACCAGAGATAATCTGTCGATGTCGGTCTCTCTTCCCTTTTCGCCTGTTACGGCCGGCATGTTCTGTCACTACATAGTATAAAGCAAAGTCGCTTTCCGCTTCCCGCGTCTGTATGTATGTTTGCTTATATCTTTAAAACTACACAACGGGTTTTGATGCGGTTTTTTTTAATAGATAGAGTAATTCAGGAGGAAGGTTTATATGTATAATAACATGCTACCCGTGCGAAGCCGGGCGGGACGCTAGTTTATCTATAATAACGTATATATATTAGTATATATATCATCCAGTTCGTGTGTAATTTCACCACAAACCCATCAGGGTTACCTTGAATTAAATTAAATTACTCACAACGTAAAACGTCGTTTGCTAAAAGAACTATCATACATCGCTCTCATCAATATTATAAGTTACTAGCTTTAACCAGCTGCTTTGCTTACGTGGAACTAGGTTAAACACCTATTAGTCACGTTCCAACACAACTTTCATTGAAATCATTACGTATAAGATACATAATCGTTAACGCCCGAGTGAGAAACATACAAACATTTTCTCATTCATAGACACAGTTATTGACACCTATTTTCTTAGTGTGTTGTGTAACATTGACACAACAAACAAACAACCTGGGATAGGGGAGCGAAAGTAATATTAATAGAATGAGGATGTCGCTCTTGAAAAACCGCAATTGAAAAACATTTTTGTATCATACCCTACCTGCAAAGTAAAGGTCGGAGGGTTTGAGGTAAGTGCCCAAACCGTAATTTCGTGGAATTTACGTGTCAGCCGCGACATGTTCAACGTTGCTTCAGTGTACTATGAATATTGCATCGTACGAGCGTTCCGCCCGCACACATTCGATTTACAGTGCATAGTAGATATAAAGTGAACGTGGATGAGTAAATTGTGGTAACTGGATCAGCTGGCCAGTCCGAGCCAGAAGATTGTATAGCAGATAACTTATCGGATGGAGTGGCCTAAATAAACTGGTCAGGCACTTGGTAGAGTTCGTTAAGGGATAATACTAGTTCGTAATGGGTAAAGTGCATTATAATACCAAGATTAGGACTTTATGCGTTAATTTTTCTCCGCAGTTTATTTTGTGTTAGCGCCGCATCAAAAACTATGGTTATTACCTTATAATTGAAAAAAATGTCTTTCCCTACATTTTGATGAAAGTAAATGAAATTTCTACACATTTTTTTTTAAGTTTCGGTCAAAACCAGCTTCACTTTTTATTATAATGGAAAATTTATTCAAATCAAACATACAACTCGTAAATAAAATGACAATAAAATATTCTAATAATTATGCGACAATTCGTGTAACTAACGGAACTGAAAGCTACTTTTTACGCACGATAGTGTGTGTCGTAACGCAAACTGACGTCACGGGAAACCAGATTTATTTTAGCGTAGCGTAGATTTATAGCTCAATTCGCTAACCAATTTTGTCTACTTATTATCTCTACTGTAATAATCTTCTGACACTGAATTAAACATCATCATCTTCCTGTCCTTATCCCACTTAAGTGGGGTCGGCACAACATGTGTACTTCCTAACATTCTTCTCGTTACATGACTTTCTTCCCTCCTCATAACATGCCCATACCACGCTAACCTATTGTTCCTCATCTTTTCCGTCACAGGCGCCACTTTCAAACTTTCTCTGATATACTAATTCCTTATCTTATCCATCCTCGTCACATCACACATCCATCTCAACATTCACATCTCCGTCGCGTGCACTCTTCATCTGTTCTATTATCCATACTTGAAATCTATTCATCTGTAGCCACCAAGTATTTTTATCAATGCTTGAAATGTAGGCCCACATGGCAAGCAAATCAATAAATCTAAGTTTTCAAGACGCACGTCATAACTCCCGCCATGTCCCGGTCTACACAAAGGGGATCACATCTTATAGGATGACACTTTAACGTTACGCAAGACCATTATAATAACGATTTAGCTGTCATATCAAGAATATCGAAGCGTGGGTACTATGCTTGAGGACGGCGTGTCAGATTTGAATGTTTATTTTTTTGTAATTGGAATGGATATTGTTGACTTTGAATAATATATTATGCTTACAATATTTGGGTGATAGGCTTGCATCCTGTCACGTATGGAATAATACTCGTAATTACTGCAAAGAAGCATGTCCTAAATTTACTTAATGTTTGGACGTGCTTCTGACTCAAAATGAGCAAGTATCTGGGGGTTAGCACGAATCACTATCGTATCGACATCGTATCGTCCAAATGTCAAAACTGACACTTTTATACAATCACACTTGCACAGTAATAATGTCAGTTTTGATATTTGAACGATACGATGTCGATACAATAGTGATTCGTGCTCAGGCCACTGAGCGCCTGAAGATCTCACACATGGGAACACACTTCCTATAGAGCGTTTATGAAATTTTTATTATTAAATATTGGTGGAGATTACGTGGCTGTAGCGGTTGCAGACGTAGACACACATAGTTGCGTTTACAGATGAGTCGTAAAAAAGTTGTGAGCACTCTGAGAGCTTTATTGGATAACCATTCTGCTTACAACACTTTTAACTTGGCTAGCCAACTTTGTAGAACTTTTATGTCGTGTTGAAAACCTCTCCGGTCTACTTTTTCACATCTCAGACTTCTTTCAACTCGCGTGTCACTCTCAGTGTACTTAAAACTTTTAGCCGTCTTCGAATAGGGACGTGGTCAATTCGTTTACCCTGGAACGACTGAATTTCGGTGTTTTTAAGTAAGGAAGATAAATAGTTTAGACTGCCTGACATGAAAAATATACGAGCAGAATTAAATTTCTCAAATTAAAGTTATACTTATAAAGTATTTCACAGTTTTCAACCAAATAATATGATAGGTTGTAGATATACTTAACAACAACAAAATTAAACTTTGTAGGTAAGCCGTAGAAGCTCTAGGTAACAAACTTTCACATTGTCACACCAATATACTCATCCAAATAACAATACCAGAAATACGATTCCCTTTATACCTCGCTTTGCTTTGAATGTATTTACTTTATGTCCAGTGAAGTAGAAAAGTTATTGCGCTATGAACTTTATGCTATTTTTAACCCGCGGCTTAGGTGGACATTTTGCCAGAGTTTTGCACAAACCCACTGAAGTAGGAAGGCAACGATGCGTGAGTCCTGATAGAGACGTGGGAAATTACGCGGAACTGTTACAAAGTTTTTAAAGAGTTTTCTTATCGTGAACTACGTGAAATGGGCTCACTTCTTGTTTAATTGCACTTTTGGGAAAGTCACTTATGTATGCTCCTACTTCTTCACCAACTGTACTTTGTGGTTTTCTCTTATTATTAAAGCTTTGCCGAAAAAATAAAATAGAGTTGTTATAAGTGTGACGTATCTGCCTGTGTATCTGTGTGGCTGTTTATTTGTGTGTCTGTCTATGGCAACGTAGCTCCTAAACGAATGGACCACATATTGATGTGGTTTTTGATTAGAAACCTGACGTGATAGAGATATTTCTTAACTATAATTGTTGATTGGATGTTGAAGATCGATTAAAAATGTACCTATTATCATGTGATTTCAGAGGCGGAGGATGTTAAAATTTAAAGTTATGGTATAAAGTAATAAATTACGAACTTCGTATAACTGTTTTCGTCAACAGAACTAAAGTAATCACAGTAACCCAAGTTAGGCGCTATGGGAATTCTGCATTTGCAAGTCCGCTGCTACGAGTGTTTCTTTGTTACCAAAACAAATGAAAAAGTTCTAAAGAATAAAAATCCCAGCAATTCAATTATTTCCGTTTGTGTTTTAGGAAAGCCAGAATCCAACGCAGTTAAATTAGGCTTAGTTCAAATGTGACGCGAGTCTACACACGCTCGTCGGCTTTTATCTAATGCTTTAGTTGATTTTTTACGTTTTGAACCTAGTTTGTCAGGCCTCTTTTTATCTGATGCTAAAAACGACATAGTTTTTAAGTCGCCAGTATTACCAACAGGCTAATAAGATTTTGATGATTATTTCAATATTGAATAGGTCTATTTTTCGTCTGTTTTCTGTGTGAAGTCGGTTTTTTGATTTTTAAACCGTAATTATTTTATATTAGGAAAACTTTTCTCCTTTACAAGTAACGCTTCTCATTGACCTTTTATTCTTATCATTCACATCTTTGTATCGTTCGATACAACTAAAAGTCGCGCAAGAGAGTAACTGCCAATATTTACTGGAATAAATCCGGCATAAATGTGACGTCACGAACCGACGAGGGCCCAGGCACGCATCAGCATAATACCGTGATAATGCGCTCCTTGAGTGCGGCCTAGATCCGCGCCCTGCGGATTATGGCCACAGGCTCCACGCCCAAATAACCTCTTTATGCTCGCCTGGCTGTCCTTTGTAAGACAGATTGTAATTCCACAGGCCTCGGCTATAACCGCTCTGAAAATGTAAAGATGCGGATTTCTTGCAGGCTTTCTGTCTGAGACAACGAGGACTTAAAGCGGGCAAAATATTGCGGTCCGAAAAATGACACAATTAAGAACCGACTCATCAAACTTATAATTAAACAAAAATGAAAAAATAAACTTAAACTTTAAACTTTTATCTTGTTATCGGAAACACTCGGAACAAAAAAGTTTATTGTAAATAGGTATTGTTCCGACTTGTTCGGATATTTTTATCTTTTTGCTATTCAATGACAAGCTTTGTCGGCCTGCCAACGATTTCCTGATGGTTTTTGATAAAAGCTTACCTTGCAAACGGAAGGCTAAAATCAGGAATGGTTATTTATCAAGTGGGGCGCGGAAGCCTTAACTTCGCTATGGCACGCAATTTGATGTTTTGTCAGTTTGAACGCGGACTAATAATATTTATCAGAGAAGACATTAATTTCAACAAAGTGTCTCTGCAGTGTCTATTAGCGCCAGACTAGATGACTTGGTGTTCGTAATATGTTTTATTAACATCACTATCACGAACAGCTATTTATTCTTTGTTATAAAAATGGCTGTTAAGGCGATACTTGACATTTTTGACATTTTGTAAGGGCTAAGGCTCGTATTCATGAACGACACTAAGCTAAGTGTAGGATTTCTCACTGCAAAGTTTCCGATTTCTCACAGTGTCGAATATGTCCATACATTCGTTTCATGAACAACACTTAAGTATTCCTTAGCTCAGTGAACGCATGGGGGTGGATTCGGCGTTGTGATTGGTGGTTGGTTTTGGACCTAACTTCAAGCAATGGTAAACGTCATTAATATCAATCAATCAAAGAAACAAACCACAGAGTATTTTGTGTAAACAAACAAATGTCATGTCGGCTCATCAGCTGTGGCCGTACCACAAGTTAAAAAGGAATATCAAAACAATATTAATTACGGTGCAAAAGTGACAACGCAACGCAACTGTTCTGATATTACTTTAGGACCTTGTGGTATGACCCCTGATATCTGTTGGATTGATAAATTACAATAAAATTTTCTTGTATGTAGTAAATATATGATACTATTCGTTTTTTCGTCGGCCGAATAAAATAATCATCATAATCATCCTCATTTGTACTAATTTTTAAGTTAAATTTACTTGAGGTTATACGTATGACAATACAACCAACACTATGCGTTCGGTAAAGTAGCTGTTGAGGTACTTTGGCTAGAGGAACACTGAAGTGTACGCATAGTGTCGCACAACACTCAAGTGATGTTTATGAAACAAGATATTGCCCACTGTGGGTCGGAGCCTACTGTGCGTTCTCTTAGTGTCGTTCTTGAATACGAGCCTGAGTCTACCCGGATAAGACGGAAAAAGTGATAAAACTTCATTATCTCGAAAACCATCAAATTAAAAAAAAAACTGTCTGTGACCATGGTAGTGCAAAGAGTGGTCAGTTCTTGCCTGTAGAAGGATGCTACATCCTTGTGGAGGAGAACAGTGTTCCAGGTAGATATTTATTTTTGTTTTTATTAGCTTACAAGCTAACCCGGCGAACTTCGTATCGCTTTAGAATTAAGGCGCTCCCAGTCGAAACTAGTGTTTTTGAAGAGCCAACTTTGGACAATAAATCTATCGAGAAAAGTTTCACCAATCGTGATTCTGTCTGTAATTTATCTAGATTATATCCTTAAGTTATCTTTGTCATAAAAAACAAAACTGTATGTTTTACGGTTATTGAGAAAAAATTATTCTGCATTCATCAAACACACTAATTACTCGCCTTATAGTTGTGTTGGTCAAGTGAGAGGTACCTTGATTTTCAATCCGAAGGTCGTGGATGGGTTAGATTTTGAGGCGAGAGCGTTCTGGAAAATTTATTATGCATAAAACCCTACTCGTCATTTACATTTTCCAGATTAACACATACCCAATAACATTTTCATTAACATTTGCCTCTATAAGTTTAGAGCTTATTATTAAAAGTAGTCATGTTATAATGGAGATAGGAATTAGGAGAATTTTATGTATTCTACTAGCAGACCCGCGACAGACTTAGTCCTGTCCAAATTTCAATAATCGCATAGAGAAATGCACGTTGCTTTGACGACCGATGTCAACACTAATGTTAGATTTTTTGCACACCATCGCCATCTACACCAAAATCATCGTTTTTGCATTGCAATCATTTCGGCGATGTTTTTCGTATTTTATAGTAGTCTATGTTTTATTCGGGCATTATATCTACATCTATAGCAAATTCCATCTTAATCCGTTCTGTCGGTTAGACCTGATTGATTTTCAAACGTACAAACATCCTCACAAACTTTCGCATTTATAATATTTTTAGTATAGGATTTTAGAACCACAAAGACCCATTACTACCCCCTACTTGAAAAGTCAATTTGTTTTCCTCTCAGACTTCCATCATCAGGTCATAACATCGTAACATCAGATCTACTAACACTCTCCTTTCTATTGCTCCAACTTACATCTTTCCGTGGCATTAACCTTTTTGTACAAAAGTTTTGAATATTTTTGTGCAACGAAATATTTTTTATTCGAAAAACAACACTGAAATCTGCAACATAACTACTTATCATGCTTAGTTTATTGGTTAAATTAAGGTGTACTTTGTAAGAAATTTTCCAAAGTATCAAAAACTTGTAAGGTAGTTAAATCCACGAGAGCACAGCTCTGGGGAATTTCCTGTGTTAGATAAGCTGGTCTTAAAGTAATTTGGCTTTTGCTTACCAAACGAATTTATATATAGAGTTGCACTAAAGCGTCTGTTGTTCAGTTAGTTTTGCATTACTGTGGCATACCATGGCATGATTTGACCCATTGACCGTCTTATGGACACACGCATCACTATAATTAGTCGTTTATTTTACAATGGCTTCACTCGCATAGTACCCGGATAAAAAGTATCATACATGTTTTAATCCGGATCATAATACATCTATAGACCAAATTTCATCGAAATCTGTTCAACTGTTACGACATGATTGGGTAACAAACAAACAAACTTCCATCATTCGCGTTTTTAACCTTAGTATATTTTTAGGCAGATATCACTTTGTATTTGAAGATTACCTTTAGCATAACCTACTTTTTACTATATTAAATTATTAATTATTATTATTTAATCCTTCTAATATTATGAATGGGAAAGTTTGCGAGTGAGTGAGTGAGTGGGTGTGTGTGTGTGTTTATTACTCTTTCACCTATAAACGGATTTAGATGAAACTTCACAGTTAAATTAGATTAAACTTTACAATAATATAGCTTATACATCAGAATAACAAATAGGCTACTACGCGGGCGAAGTCGCTGGCGGAAGCTAGTAATATTATATTACTACGCCGTCAATACAATATTAGGATGCTTATGAATAGGTCGTATTTCACAGCTTTACTTGTCTTCAGCAGACCCGTTTTGGGTAATTTACGAGTAGGTTAGTAGGATAAGCAAATTAAACTTTTTGCTTAGCACAGAGATCGAAAACCCCGCACATAAACTTCACACCAACAACAAATAAAGCTAATTTTAGGATTCTATTTTTGCATAGCAGCAGGAATAACAGCTCGATAACGCTTTATTTTCCCCGACACGTCAATAGTAAAACCTGTATTCGAAGTAGAGTGTTTTGTACGTCACACTGATATCAAACTGACATTATTTTCATTGCAACTTTATTGGATACTAACTTCCACCTGCGGTTTCGCTCGGATATAAAATATAAAAATAAAATAAAATAAATAAGATCACGGCTGTAATCCCCAAGTACGGTAGACATCCTCTCAGATCTCCAGACGCTTAGATCCTTTGAAGATGTCTAGTGGGGGTAGTCAGAGGCACGTCCGTAGTTAGCATTCCATACGTGACAGGTTGCAAGCCCATCGCCGCTTATAAGAATACTAACTAGTTTCCTCACGATGTTTTCCTTCACCGTTATGAGCACGTGTTTTTGATGCGCATATAAATTTTTCGAACAGAAAAATCCATTGATGCACGCCGGGACGCCACTCGGCCAACGCGGCTATAAATATACTATATTATATATATATACAAACCAGGTTATAATCTCTTTAGACAGCAAGTTTTATCGAAATCGTTTCATCCGTTACGACGTTTTTGCGTTTCAAACGTTCGCACTTATAATATTAGTGAATGATATCCGAATAAAAAATATCCTATATTTCAATTCAAACCAGGTTTATAATACAGCAAGTTTTATCAAAATCGTTTCGCATTTATAATTTTAGTGTGACTCCTCAAAATCACAGCGACTTAGAATACGAGCTTGGCCTCTAAGGTTAGAGGCAATCTGTTGCTATATATTACATGAATATATCACCGGTGAGGGCTGTAGGTAATAGGTTGCTGGTAGTGTGTGGGGTTTGAAAAATGACACAAGCACGCACGTCACATCCGTCGGGTAAACTGTACAGGAAATAAGAAAGTTATCGCCAAAACGATCTACGTGGTATTTCGTCACATGTAAATTAATCTGGTATCTTTGTATTCAACGTAAAAACTGCTATACAGTCATAAATAACGTAAAACCTATATGGTATCTACCAAAAATAAATATTTGTTCACCTATAGGTACGAAAGAAAGATTAGGTAATCTTTTATATATGGTGACACTCAGGGATAAAGCAATTCAAAAGCAATGTGAAAGATTTTTTAGGTGGTAAAACTCACAAATAAACTTTACATCTTTATAATATTAGTATAAATTAAGCCCACAGTGCCTTAAAAGCAAGTTGTTTAATGATGAAAAATATGAGGTCAACACGCCAGCATAAGTTCTCGAGAAAACGATTTTCTACTGAAGAGTATACAAGTAATACATTTAGATGTACAAACTCGTAGTTTTGTTTTCATTCATTATTTGCAGATACCATGATTGCGCTCAAACAAACGCTTGTTGAAATATAGCTATTTAAAAAAAAACTACTCTTTCTTATACAAATAATTTTCTGGAGTGTACAGACCTAGCATGAACATACATTTAACAACACTACAACAACATTTTACATTAGGAGTTTACAAGTTTTCCACCGGGACAATTCTGCTCGAGCGTCAGCCGACTGCCTTTGTTTACCCTTAAAATGAGTTAATTTCAACGTGTAATTAAACTTGTACCCCAGACTTTAATTTTGACCTTCTTCAAACTGCCTCTTGAGAGACGGGTAGGTATAATATTGAATTAGTTATCCGTTTTGGAGGGATATGGGTAGCCGGCGCTGAGACCAAAATAGAAATCCAGAAATTGTTAGAATGGGCTATTTCTAATAATAAATGTGCAAAGTTTCCTCCTTCGGGCGAACCAACCCTGAACTCCGTTTGATAGAGCATATAAAAGCCTGTTCTTTGCAAATCACATTAAAATAAATGTAATTAAGGAATACCCTTCCAGTCACAATGGTAGGTTTAGCGGACAGATCTTTGTATACTTACTTAATTATTAATAGATTCAAATCGGAATACCTATACTTCCTTCAATAACTGATTATGAAAAAGTATTCGATATTATGATGCGTACTAAGAGTTTCAAAAGATGTCCGACTGTAGTCCTAATATTCTGGCTTTAGCTATCTAAGCCATTGACCCTGCCCAGTATGCCGACTGAAAAAACACGACGCAAGCGAGAGTTTGCTCCATGAATTCGAGTGATAGTAGTTTATTTTGAATAAAATAACTTCTATCTTAATAGGTGATTAATATTAATATTATTCGGTGGGGACGGTATTATTACAATAGTGATCCGTAGTTTTCTGCCGGTTCTTGTGGCTTAAGCCGACGGTCTTACCACCGTCTCAATGAGTTTCTTTTTGAGCTATCATGAACTACCTCTTTACAGCGGCAACAGAAATACATAATCTGTTAAAATTTCAACTGTCTAGCTATAACGGTTAATGAGATACAGCCCTGTGACAGACAGACGTACAGACAGACAGACGGACAGACAGACAGACGGACAGCGAAGTCTTAGTAATAGGGTTCCGTTTTTACCCTTTGAGTACGGAACCCTAAAAATGATATCGATCCGTTGTTGCATGAAATAACGACAAACCACACTTTCGCATTTATGTGGTAAGATTAGTGTGATTACAATTTCGACTACTACTCAAATTTAGACAAAACCCAAGTATTTCGACAAAATATGCTGAAAACACATAAATAAGTTATGATTACCGCTTTGTAGGTCACGGGATACTAACCACGGAGGGCAATTCTAACAAGCACTTTTAAGATACGTCTACTTTGTACGCTCTGTGTGGCTACTTTACTTGCTTATACTTGTGTGTGGGCTTCGTGTGGCTTTGTAAGATAAGGGGGCGCTCTACTTCCGAGCAAAACTTTGTATTTAGCTAAACTTCATTTTCATACCCGTATCCTGTTCCGGAAAAGCCTACTTTAACATACCTACGAGTGGGTACTCACAATATACAAAGCTAGTACTTTCCGCCTTCATCATATTTTTGAAATTAAATCAGAATGAAAACATTTATTTGTATGCCAAAAAATACAAAAAAGTTAAGGCAACAATAAACCCTACTCATCGTGGCTCGGACAGATCGAGTAGATCGTACTAAAAACACTTTCCTGGCCGTTATTATTTTTGACATATTTTTGTGTAAAAATAACACCATTTTCTGTAAAACAAAATGATGCGAAGGTGTATCAAAAGCGGGACGCAACAGGCCTAAGCTTGGGATTACGCCCTCCGGGGCTTCGCTGCAAATTGAATGAACGCAAACATTTCTCCTTGTGCTAACTAAACACACAAAATAAATGCAATTACATCAAAACAAAGTTAAACGAAGACATCGTGACGCAACGCAGACGACGCGACTCTACAGCTGCTGGAACAATTGCGGAACTTTGTCTTGATATTAGTTTCCTGATTTGGGACGAAAACATTTGAAGCCACTGCTGCTAATACTTATATATTGATTGTAACCTACCATTTAAATAATAAAAGGTAGTAGACAACATAAAGGTATTTATTTATGAGTATTATAATAATATTTAACATAAACGCAAAAATGTTTTTATATACGTTGTTGATTTGCCTTTCGCAGCAACGAAGCAACGTGTTTTTTTTTTCATAGAGATATATGGTAATATAGACTTAATTTGTTATTAACTGTACCCGGGTAGGTACCACGTATGCAAACCTGCAGGTAGGTAGTATACATTTACAACCCGCAGGAAGTAAGTGCATTACATATATGTCAATTATTAAAGGGTTTGTACCTTTCTACACAATAATAAATGTAATGTTTTCAAGCAAACAAACAAGAATAAAATACAATTCTTATTTCCTTTGAAAAAGACATTAAAAACAAAAGGTTAAAAATACTTTAAAACCTAATAAAAGCGAAAACCACTCGAGGTTTTTTTCAAAAAACAAGGGAAGATTTAACTCACTATTTCCCTTGACTATCGTCGTCAAAGGATACTTTTGATCAAAGCGAGTCTCGTGTACATGCTTTATTTGACCCGAACATCCAGCCAGGGTTTCGGTTTCAAAGCTGGCATACCTGTGATTGTATATTAGTTATAATATAACTATGGCCCAACCCAACACAATATCATGATTTATTAGGTAGGGCTACGAACAGTCTTATTTGTAAACTGGGTGTATGTGTGTGTGTGTGTGTATGTGTGTATGTATGTGTGTGTGTGTGTGTGTATGCGTGTGTGTGTATGTGTGTGTATCTGGCACGTTTTTCTACAAGCTGTTATTTACTTACCTTGTTGGTTAGGTATTAGTTAGTAAGTATGTACTCCTATGTGTCAAATCTTGTACATTAATTTGAACCAGTTATCACTAACCGATTGAGCTGAAATTTTGCCTATGTAACTTCAATGACAATACAAAAATATTATAGAAAAAAAATATTTTTATTTAAAAAAAAATCCTTGTACTCTGGACAGTTCGTTCAGTGGGCTGTGGTGCAACATCATGCGAAAACCATAAAAAGTTCAAACACAACTAAACATTGTTCATATAGAAAGCCTATTTTACGTAGGTACGTAAAACGTGTTGGCCGAGTGGGAGGTACCTCTACTTTCAATCTGAAGGTCGTGGGTGCTTAAAACGGTAAAGGAAAACATCGTGAGGAAACCAGTTAGTTTTTTGTAAGCGGCGATGGGCTTGCGTATGGAATGCTATGCTGCATGTGCCAAATATAATGTTTGGACTACCCCCACTAGACATCTTCAAAGGATCTAAGCGTCTGGAGATCTGAGAGGATGTCTACCGTACTTGGGGATTACAGTCGTGATCCTATTTATTTTTGTTTTTTATTTTATTTTATAAAACGTACGAGTATTATATTATTTCGAATTAAATAATCTTTCAGATTAATGTTTAGTTTGCAAGTAGCTTTTTAATAATAACTCAATATGTTCCAGGTAGTGAAAAAGATATGTCTCGTTATTTCTTTGGCCTTGACATGCAAGCATCCGAATTCGCTAGTTTATACGCATCGGCTATATATCCCCCTGACGGGTTTATAATCAACCTGTCAAATACCTTTCGAGCGAAATAATAAAAAAAGGATAGATATAGCTTTATTTATTGGGCATATGAATGGTGGCGTGTCGAAATATTTACTACGCCGCCTCTAGGAAGTTCGCGAAAGAAAATAAGATATCGTTCTAACATGACATAAATGTGTCGAGCGTGTTTGAAAATATGATAAACTGCTGTGTTTCCTGTTTTCAACGTTTGTAAAATGTCAGTCGGTATAACGATGCGCATAAGCGATTCGGATTTTCATGTAATATATCTTTATGGTATTGTAACTATACATTCACCAATCGAATTATTTTGCAATAAAGCTTTTAACACTTTATATATTACCAGTAATTCAAAAAATATAAGAATTACTTTGTTCATACTTTTTTATGTAAAAAATTATCTACGTGCAAATGAACACAAAAACAAAATATACTAAAAGAGCAAAGGACATGGAAACTGGACTAACGACTGTTAAATAGAGAGATAAAGAGTGAAGGGGAAAAATAAAAAATAAAAAGATTTTACAATAAGTGTGATTTTCTAAGTACAACTAGTGGAAACCCCCGAGACTTCGTTCACGTGATGGTATGTTCAAACATATTTGAACCCCACTTCACCCTCTTTGAGGTTGAGTTTCGGCGATTCCTTTCTTAGTTCACCACACAATAAAATACCTTCTAAGTTTCACGCTTCTAGAGTTTATGGATTACGTCAGCTGATTGTCAGTCAGTAAAGTAATAGTTTTATTTATTTAAATAACTAGCGACCCGCCCCGGCTTCGCACGGGTTTAATACATATAATACCTTCCTCCTGAATCACTCTATCTATTAAAAAAAACCGCATCAAAATCCGTTGTGTAGTTTTAAAGATATAAGCAAACATACATACATACGCGGGAAGCGGAAAGCGACTTTGCTTTATACTATGTAGTGATGTATACTAATATTATAAATCAAGCCGTAACAGCTGAAATGATTTAGTTGAAATCTTGAATTCAATGTTTAAAAGATTTTTTTATTTACACATTTTCACTGAAATTTGAAATCTATGCGGCATACTTCTAAATAAATATTTTTCGTAACCTGGAAAAGCAATGGGGTACTTTTTATAGGGGTACCCACGCGAGTCACATGCATCCTCGTAGGTACCACATCCAGCGAAACGTATTGGCAGTTTATTTCCCTAATTATTATATTTTTTTTTCGTACTCCGTGTTGATACATGATAGTGAACGTGTGAGCGCTTCGTCATTTCCCGGAAATGACGTCAGCTAGCGGAAATTTATCGGAAAGTAGCGCAATTTATTGGTCCGTTTGAAATTCTCACAAACTACGAACACCTGACCTCGGTCAAATGGCTCGTCATTTATTTTGACGCCAGGGACAATAGCCTATTAAAACAGGATGAAAACTAGTGGTTTCAGTACATTAGCTGTAATAGGATTGTTTCCAAAGTAATTTCGAGAATATTATATGGTAGGTACTGAGTACGTCTTCGAACAAATGAATTATGAAAACAGCTGTTTAAATAATATACTTGGCGGCTGTCAGATATTTTTTACTGGTGAAAAATAATAACAGCTCATAGTCGAAATTTTAAGATACATATTTGAACAAGCCTTTCTTTTCTTAGAATGAAGAAATTAATTAATAATGTTGTTTTTTGATACATAAACAAATTTTTGATGAAAAATCAGAACGAAACCTCATTTTGTGTGGATATAAGTATTTGGAACTCATGCATTTTTTCAATGAGGTCCGTTTGGGGACCTTAAACAAAGGCTTGGGACATATTTGGCAGTTCCATACATTTAAATAAATAAAAATATAAAGGAATGTTGTACATACTATGAATTACAATGAACCTGGTAGTATGCATAAACATTTGTATCATATATTTAAAGTAATAAAACTATATAATCAAGTAAAAAATGTACTTGTCCATTATTATGAGAGAACTCCGAGTCTTTAATGTGAAAATAATTCCCGAAAATGCGCTGATCGATAACAAATGGGATTCGTGATTTATGTCCCGCTTGGAGCTAAATCCAGTATTACGGCCCACATACTCCTAAATTATTCAGCACCGAACCTGTTATACCTGCTGTATATATCCTCACATCACGTGCTGCAGAATGAGGCAATGAAAAATGAAATAGAATCACGACTGTAATCCCCAAGTACGGTAGACAACATACTCAGATCCGGGAATATACCTAAAGAGGATAGCGAGAGGCACGTCCAAACATTACATTTGGCACATGCCCACATTTTGCATTAGTTAGCATTCCACACGTGACAGGTTACAAGAATACTTACTGGTTTATGAAGCAATGCAGGAATGTTGACTTGAAAGGTTGGTTGAATAGAACTCATAACTTGTGTTGTGTTTGTGACGCAAAGGTTAAAATCTTTGCGTCACAATGCAGTTAAATCAGAACGCTCTACAAATACATTGTTGTTAGTTTTTTCTGTCAGATATTTTCATACACAAAATACAATGAAACTTTATAATGTAATAGGTATACACGGTAAAGGTAAGTCGACACTGAAACTAATTTACAAAGTATATCGTGAATGCACTACTGTGGAATTATTATTAAAACCGTGTGTGCAGACACGCAAAGCTAAATAATAGTTGCAGTCAAGTAGATACATCGGAAAATTGTCTGACCTACTTAACTCGTTACTAGGCTAATTATGTAGGGATAGTTTTTTTCCTGCTTGCAGGAGAATAAAAAAATATTATTTAATAAAAATTTTTTTAGATATTCCCATTGTATTTAACATCTTAAACAAATATATTTATTAGTAGTATTCCAAAATTATAGGTCAAATGCACATACGTTTATTAGAACCAGATTGAAGACGTTTTAGTAAAATATATCTATAAAAAAGTGATGTGAATGCATAAAGCAAAAGAGGTGTGTTTAGATCGTAACAAGTGAAGATCCGAGTTCTTTGCTTACCCCTATGGGAAACAGGCATGATACGGGTATTATGTATGTACAAACTAAAAGTAGCGCTACGTATCAGTTACACAACGGAAAGTGTGTTCACGACTTTACTGGACTGGTCACATTGATCACTTTTCTACGGCAATTACGTTCATCAGCGGATAGTGCACTGCACACTGAGTGCTATCCATGTTGATGCCATATTTTTATTTTAGTTTGACAAAAAATATTAAAACACTAGTTGTTATCTATATATCTCATTTAACTCATAGAAAATAGTCTTTGTCCTTTTTATGACACAATATTTCCTTGTTATGAAGATCAGTCATGCCGTGAAAAAACGTGAAAACGTAGCTAAAACAAACAGAGAAACAGAGAGACAGAGTTACTTTAGAATGTACTAGCCGACCCGTGACAGACGTTGTCCTGTCAAATTTAGTCACTTATTTTAACACAAACATTTTGAAACAGTGACAAAGTATAAAATACCTACTACTAACGAGCAATTATAAATTACGTCAAAGTTATAATTAGCTTTGGACAGTTTTTGTCGGTCGTTATTTCACTGTAGCTTCTTGGCTAATGAATATTCTTTGTAATAAAAATAGTTGGTTTTCTGTGCGGAAGCTCCGGTACATTAATCTATGTCTCATGACAAAAGATTGTGACGACAAAGCCCAGTTGTTTGTGACTGGCTAAATATTGACACATTGATTCAGGTTCCAGATCACTGTTCATCAAATGTTATCAATATACGAACAGGTAGAATACTGGCGGTTACCGTAGGTGTAACCATCGGTTACAATGACAGATATTGTAAAATAATAACATATATAGTCAAGAATATTAGGCCTAGTAGGAAGTAATTGATTTAAATGAGAATGAAATAAATACATTATTTCATTCTCATCTGCAAATTTGCATGACTGTAGAAGGTAAATTTGTAGTTAAATGAGACAACTGTAATGAGTTAGGTTAATTTGTGTAAATTTATTTATTTATTTGTAAAACAACCAGTACAATTAAAGTAAACCTATTTAAGGCATTAAAACTTGGAGAAGCTACAGAGCAGTCAAATCTCTTGTTCATTAAACACAGCTATTATAATTTCGTTTTAAAATTAATAATGTATTGACAAAAATGTTATGTTCTTTATTAATATTTTATACTTTTATGAAAAAATCTATTGTACCTGCATGTACAACGCACATATTGTAGGTACGAATGCCATAGTAATAAAGATTTGGTCTACAATATTGCCAAAAGTCACTAAAATCTGACCAGCTACTTGCTATGGACGAAGTATTTAGCTAATCGGTGCACCTACACAAAAAATATGTATAGCCACGAATTCATATCCTCCTTTTTTATCCTGTTCAAAATTATAGTACCTAGATACAAAATAAGAATTAATGTCTCAAACTCTCTGTACCATCTCTCCGTCGAGCAGATTAAACTAAATTCGTGCTCGGCTTTGGAATTCATTGTCCATCATTAATTGCTGCTGCTCTTGACTTACAGAAATATTAATGTTAGGCTTTGAAATAGGCATTTAGAGCATACAAATTCTACTAAAAGCTCGATCACGATTATACTATATCAGCATCGTAAACATTAAAGTCGATGTAATACCTACATATCTACTAGCTATAAAGTTATTAACTGTCATAACCGGCTACAAAAACGATTGCTCCCAAATCAGTAATAAAGTGTCTAAAATAATCATAATACTTTAAATGCTTTTGGTTGTGAAAATATGCCTCTCATCGCATTCCCTCACTTCGATACTTATGCTAACCAATATTCAAAGACTAATATCATTTAGTATAATCAAGACGCGAAGAAAACCCTATTTGGTATGCCCCATTGGGTTGTAACATTATAATACTGTGCGGAGAAAAACCCTTGTATCAGATGAGAAGCGTTTTTGTTTTATGCTGGCCTTATCTCAAAGAGGACAAGTTTTACATTTTTCTAGAAGGAAAGTCAGTCAACCCGCCGACGTGCATACATGATCTATTTTATGAGGCAGGTGAGTTGTGGCAATTCGTGGTTTCTGCCAAACCCTTTGGGTACTGTGGGGAATACATAAAATGTTTGTTTTTCTTGAATTCCAAAAGGTATTATTATTATATCAAGCGCAAGTTTTAAAACAAATGTATTATAATCTGACACAAACCTAGGGCCCGAGAGGACGTTAAAATAAAAAGGTCTAGGGAAAAAAATACAACTCTGGACAAAGAAGCGTAACAAAATCGATAGGCCGTCAACCGTCCCATTTCAATTAAGTGGTGAATTCTGTTGGAAGGCATTGTGACCGATCTGCAGTCGGCAGAAGTCGTGGTCATCACTTAGCCCAGATATCGATCGCATCTGAGCCCCATTCATACGAACAAGCGATGCAGTCACACTTGGGACGTAAACTTCTGTTCTCTAAGAGTTATCGACCGTAATATAGCGGTCATAATGCAATGAGAGCACCGGAGGTGTGGTCGTAGTGACCCTTTTTTTTGATCCATAGGCTGAGGGTTCGAACCCGGTCGTTCATCAATTGATATTCTATTCGGAAAATAAACATGCGAACGAGCTCTCAAACCCTGTTTTCTGACAAACGTTTGCATTATCTACAAATATATGTTGCGGGACAGGGTTTACCACGGTACCACGGAACCGGTAGTTTCTGATACCCTTAGGAAATCCTGAAAGTGTGGGTCAGAACCTTATGACTGCTGGATTTTTGCCTATTTTCTGTTCCATCCTATAGTTGTTTGTGCATTGCTTTTGCTTTTAGTTAGTATCTCTTTGCGTTTATTTTTACTGGTGGTGTGTGTATAAATAATAGTTTATCTATTTTTATAGATATAGTTACCGCAACATCAAGTATTACGCCACTGGGCATAAAACAAGGTCATTGATTTCGCAATAAAGAATTCAAGACTTTCCTGAGGAGTGTCTAATAGTAGGCAGATAGACAGTAAATCTACTAACTATAGGCCTTTATCTTTTTGTTGGAAAGGAAACGTCAATAGCTCCCAGAAGGCGAGGCTCGCAAAATTTATTGCTTCAATTGCTGTTTCATTCAACATAGAGCACAACTAGAGATGAAACTCCGATTAACGTTCTTCGATAAACTATTGGAACTGGAGGTTACGTTTCTATATTTAGCTAGTACCTATTCTTTGGTATATGTTAGTCCACTTGTATACGGTTTAATAACACACGCGAAAGCTTTTGATCTCATTTTCCTTTCTGAAAAAGTGTGCTCTTTCAGTCTGCGATTTAAGCATTTTGTCAGCTCGTTCGTTTTTCATACTAGGAGGTATTTCTTTAGACTTGATATTCAATACTAGTGGAATGGAAACCTTCGCAACTTTGGTCATGTGAACTTATTTTTAAACAGACTTATTTTTAAACTCCTGCCGCAATTAGCAGTTGAATTTCAGGAACTCATTTCTTAGTGCACCCCTACACACTAAAAGGAATACACCCTATTTATTTCAAGTTTATATTACTAGTGGTTTAGTCTGTGCGGTGATAGATCAGTCAGTCAGTAACGCAAGTGTTTTATATATAGATGAGAGCTTGCATTAATTACTTAGGGACTTTTTTTTTCAATCTGAATTGACCACTTATAAAAACGAAAATGGCATACAATTAACCAATTATTATTACCGCGGCAAAACGTTTCAGCGAATGAATAGAAATGGTATGAATCGGTCAGCTTGACCTGGAACTGGATCAAATTGGAGCAACCGCTTATGGATAGTGCGAAACAGATGTCATTCGTGTAATTAATCCAAGTCAACTTGGATTGGCGCTCAGTGATTTATGGCCTGATTGCACCGACCTATTGTTTGCTTACATTGTCAATATCTTATTAAACAAAGCGAATAAACGAATGTTTGTTCACGGAACAATGTTCATAGGATCGAAATTCAAGGGATGTTTTATCTAAACATATATTACTCTTGTGTTACTGCCTGACAGACCGATCTATTCGTATCAACGCACAGATACAAACACTAGTCCTAAAAACTTGGAATTTGGATCTGTTTTTTTTGTGTGATTATTTTGGTGTGGAAGGGGGCATTAAAACAGGAATACCCGAAACTCAACCCCTAAAGGGGTGCAGCAGGGGTTAAAGTATATCTGAAAGTGAACGGAATCGTGGGAATTTAAGTTAAGAATTATAAAGAAAATATGTACTCGTAAGTCATAAAGATAAAACAAACAAGACCATCGCCTTCACATATCTGCTAAGCTCACAAAGGGCTTGACACGTAACAACCGACTACATTAGAATAGCAACTAGCACGCCATCATGACAATTCAATAAGGAAATTACATTTGCATGCACTACAAGGCTACTAGGGGGTGAGGTGATATGAGGAAATGGTATCGACGAATAGCACGTGTGTTGGCGTGAGACGTGCCAACTCGACGTTTCTCCTAGTAAACCCGATAACTAATGCATCCGAAAACCCGACGGAGTACATTGCAGTATCCAATTCGCTTGATCTGGGACATGATCGCTAGATCTTATTTTGCTTGGAAGTATAATCTTGGATAGTTATACTTCCAAGATTATACTTCATAGTTTTTTTTTTCATTGATCATAGTTTATATTTAACTATTTTTGGAAGCTTTCCCAATACGAACTCCAGCGTATCCTCCATCATAAAAAATTTTTTTTACATCCGAGAATAAAACTTAATGTACGAGAAAAGCACAAGATATTGTCAGGAACTAAAATATTACTTTATCCGCCTCTTTTTTATCTATATAGGAGGAATAGGTGTTTTTAATACAGCTGTAATAATTATGTGCCATTTCTAGAATAATTTCATATATTTATTAATTATATTCGTTGATTTAATTTTAACCTTTCAAATCAAAATCTGTGTCACCTACTATTTTATATTTCAGGTTTATTTGTTCATAGACGCGAATTGAATGAATATTCATTTTGTCGTATCTCAATTAGGATCTGCTGTCTCATTTTCAACTGATTTGCATTTGTTGGTATCTATGATTGCAAAATATTATTACAAACAGTTGGGAATCGAGCATATCATATCCGGAGTATAATCTTGTCGGAATACAATATCGTATAAATCGAATTTCACATACCGAGTCTTGTCTATGTTACAGACAACGTATGAATACTGAATGCAACGCTAAAATGCACCTTTTTGAAACAAATTTAGACGAAATGTGTGCAATGTTCTATTAGGTGTGTGTAGTTTGTGTATCATGTACACAAAAATTCGTGTCTACCTGACTGACTTACCTTACATTGTGAGGTCGTGTTTTCATACGTTTCCTGGTTTTTTTGGAAGAATGAATATTCTATCCCTTCTTTCTTAAACCCAATCCCAAATCCCCAAATCCCTAAAGCTTGTTATCAGAAAAGCCATCATATTCCTCTATTAAATGGAGAACTGTATGAAAAAGGTCATTTCTTTTCCGGTCGCTTGTCTAAATCTAAGATTTGAAGCACGAACGAGAAATTTTGAACATAGACATTAGCTACGAACTTTTTACGGGGAAAGCAAGGTTTTATTTTCGAAAGCAAATTTTATTTCACTGAATTTAGGAGGTTGCATGGGTTATGGAGATGTTTATCGGAGAAAGAAATTACCTGATAAACATCTTCAAGCAATGGCATAAGCTTTTGCTGACGAACGTTTGTTTATGCATTAGAATTTGTAATTTATACCAAGTCGACCCGCCTCAAAGGCATTGAAAAGTTTAACTGGATAAGTTTCCTTTCCATTACTCCTTAGACAGCGGCCCTCGCAGCCATTGTCTATATTAATAGCTGTCATTCCAGAGCACTCTTTCGAAGTCAATTTTGAACTGACGAGTGTGATAGATAGATAGATAGATGCTCTGAATAATTGGATGTGCAAGTATTTAACCAAACTCATTAGCTGTTCCTTTTACATCATTATCAAGCCCCTTATTTACAATTTGCAAACTTAACTTAGCAAGTGAAAGGGGTTGCGTTGCGTTTTATTAAGAAAAACTAATTTATTTTCAAGTAAGGTAGATATCCTTCTCAGATTCTTGAAGGTTTCTAAAGGGGAAGTTAGAAGCACGTTCAATAACGATAACTTTCTACCGCTACGCTGCCATCAATATTTTGGGATTTATGCATTAAGCCAATCGATGCTTATAAGAATAATAACTGGCTTATTGTTAGCATATATAAATATATGTTAGCGTTATACATTTTTCGAAGAGGAAAATCCATAGATACGCGTTCAGAATGAAAGCCTTTGGATTGAAAGTCGAGGTACCTCCAACTCGGCCAATTCAGCTCTATTTTGATTTTAAAATAAGTTGTTTGTTATTATTATGCCAACGTTCATGAAAACTAAATAGTGTTCTATATACGGCAGTGCCAAAAACTTTCACACAAAAACAAACTTGGATACTTAGATATCTAAGTATCCAAGTTTGGCATCGATATCACATTTCTCGTATCGAGAACATACGAGTGTCCCTGACCGTCACGCCTGAGCAAACAAACAAAGGAAGAGGAATTTCTGCGTCTCTCAAACGAAATGTAGGTAGAGGACTTCTTGGCGAGATGCCACAAGACAACCTACAAAATACAGATCTGTCGCAACGAATAGGTAGGCTTACTCGTAAAAGCGGTCTTATTGATCTCGTAATAATAATCTTAGGTCTAGGTTGGGAATAACAATAAATCTTACTACATAGGTACATAGTTCCCACGACAAACATTTGTGTTCTGTGGCTGGGAGTTATGATGTAAAAAAGTATGCATTCAAAAAAAGTATATAAGTATTCTACCAGATAATGTTCAAAAAATTAGACATCTTAGACCGAAAACATTGAGTAGCAACGCATTCTACCAAAAAGGTTAAATCCTACTAAGGTCGGTATTGGATTTTTTTTTCATACATCTGACAATTTGACTTCTGAATGATACGCATTCTACCAAAATTCGTAATTAATTTTATCAGGACAAGGTTTATTAGAAAAAATTGGAAGTTTCCTGAAAGTATTTTTCTATGCGATAACTGAAATTTTGGCAGGACAAAGTCTAGTTAGGCTAGTTTATAAAGAACATTTTAAATCCTACACTTTAGAAATGTCTAGAAAAATTATCATGGAATGTTTACGTAACCAGAAACGAAACGAATGGAAAAATATCCGTTGACATTGTTCCCGGCACTTAGCGTTTTTTGCATCACTTAAACTAATTTAAATAATGTCTTCCCAAGCGCTATTTAAACGTTCTTCCGAGGGATAATGCTAAATAAATGCAATAATGAAAGTTATTTCGCGAAACATTCTATTTATATCAAAACTCATCAAAAAAGTGAAGAGTCTGTTTATTATATTAAAATAATAATAGGAGGCCTCGTTATCTAAATAAAAACATAAAAGCTAAAAAAATTGTCGTAGCACAGTACCGTAGCACTTTACCACTAAGAGTAGTGCCGTAGCACTCTTTCGTAGCACTCATTCGTAGCACGTTGCTTTTCTGTGTAAGCACCACTTAAATAGTAATTAAGCAGTACAATAAACGAGGCGAATTCAAAATATGTAGGTATGTTTTTTTATGCATCAGCATAAATGTCTAGAAGATGATGTATATTTTATAAATATAAATTTATGATTTTCATATTGAGTCGATGAACATTGCATTTTTATTTTGCCTGTTACCTAGTTCTGATTTAATGACTAAATGACTTAATTCAAAAAATCGTTTACAAATTTCTTCACAATTTTCTTCCTTATTTTTAATACCTTTGGCGCAGGAGTTTGGATATGATACCAAGGGACTTACCACATGCTATACGAACACGTATAGCATTGTCACTTTTGCACCGTGAGTACTGTTTAATATTACTTTAAGAGATTATGGTAAGACCAGTATACATTAAATACATATACATTGTAGAGAGAATACATTGTATGAGAGAAAAAACATACTGTTAGTTCAGACCGAGACCTCATTATCGACCTGCATGTACCTTGTTAGCACAGCACAGTGCCGACAGTACCGCGCCTCGAGCGAGCTTTCGCCTGCTCTTTCATACAAATATAATTACCGGATAATTAATGAAGCTCTAATCCGTTGAAACTTCGACAATTACTATGCAAAATTTTAGAGGTTTCACTGAGTTCAAGCGCCAGAAGAGTAACAAAATGTTCAGGTTTATTTTTATTCTTATATAATACTAACTATCCCGACAGACGTTGCCCTGTCCAATTTCAATAATCCCACAGAAAAAGCGCTGGATTTATCGTACGACAATGATTATACTCGTATTAAATTACTATCTTGCAACCTTATTGCACTTTTGTAGGTAGCCACTAATAACGCTATTAAAAAAAACCGGCCAAGTGCGAGTCGGCCTCGCGCACGAATGGATCTTTACCATTATTTATAAAAAACAGCAATAAAACACGTTTGTTGTATAGCCCCACATAAACACATATTTATTTTATCCTGTTTTTAGTATTTGTTGTTATAGCGGCAACAGAAATAATAATCTGTGAAAATTTCAACTCTCTATTTATCAGGGTTTATTAGATACAGCCCTGTGACAGACAGACGGACAGTAAAGTCTTAGTAATAGGGTCCCGTTTTTACCCTTTGGGTACGGAACCCTAAAAATGATATCTATTGATGGTTATGTAGCTTTATATGCTTAGATGAAAAAAAAACATTAATTTGACTATGAATAAAAACACATAGATATAGATATATATACATATATATAGATAAGTAATATAACATTGTACTTCTTCTACTTTTTGCCCTTATCCTCCTTAATGTGGCACAACATGTAAAAAAACATGTTATAAAAGTATTTGACTTGGAATGTTTTACAACCAGCCGCCAGCTTGACGTCAACCCTCATCGGGAATAATATGTAATAATATGACAAATATGTACCATCAATCAATATAAATTCGGATTCGTTCGAGTCTTTTTACAAAACCCTGTTACCGAAATGAATAACAAAGGCAACACATGACCGTCACCCGAAAATCTCGCAATTATCTTTACGGTACGTTTATTTATGGAGGTCCAATTTGCGTACATTTTTAATTTGAGCCTGTTATGGCGCATCATTTTAATAATAATAATAATAAATAAATATTGGCGGACTTTACACACAGCGCCATCTAGCCCCAAACTAAGCAAAGCTTGTACTATGGGAACCAGATAACTGATAGAATACTTATATACTTTTTTTTTTGTAAATACATACTTATTATACATAGTAACACCCAGACACAGAACAAACATCTATGTTCATCACACAAATATTTGCCCTGGGTGGGGATCGAACCCACAACCTACAGCGCAGAAGGCAGAGTTACTACCAACTGAGCTGTGAGGCCATTTTATCCCGCACAGGCAGTATTTTTATAACAAAAACTTTATAGATAACGCAGCTGACGTATAAATTAATGATGATGTTACCAAAAATTATAATAGATAAGTAGTGTATATATATGTATAGTGATATGTTTTGTAATAGCATATTGTGTATTATTTTTTGTAAAGTTGTAATATCTATTAATGTTTCGTATATACCTACCAAGTTTAAAAAAACTGAACACTTATTTTTCGCGACGACGATGGTTTCGCAACCTGTATATGGAATACTAATTACTGCAAAATGTGGTTATTGTGCTAAAAATGATTTTTGGACGTGCTTCTGACTGCCCCCTTTAGACATCTTCAAGGATATAAGCGCTATGAAATCTGATCTGAGACTTGTTACTTATTTTTATTTTTCAAACTACTGTCGCAAATAACAATTTGAACATATCCCTTGTCTCAAAAAGAATTAAATGCATATAATAATAAAAATAAGTTATAAGCTTCATAAATACCCCAACGTTACATAAAAGGTACACTAGTCAACAGTTCCAAGGGCTGAGAAAGCTCATAATACCTATTCGTACTTCTAAGCTAAACGCTCTCCCGACCCCATATTATTCTTTTGAATGCCAGCCGCTGCTGAGCCGGTGACGTCTATAAAGAAGTATGCTTACTGTGTCCCTTCTTTGTAGAACCTATTTAAACTAGTCTGTCTGAGTAGGTACAAGTTTTATTTTACACTAGCAGACCGTCCCGGCGTCGCACGGGTGCAATAATTTTTTTTACACCTTGGATTACATTATTGAAGTTTCAGTTAGAATCCCAATTTTTTTCTAGTGTTAAATATAGCCTATGTTACTCAGAGATAATGTAGCATTCTAATAGTGAAAGTATTTTTGAAATCGGTCTTGTTGTTTTTGAGTTTATTCGTTACAAACATACAAAAATACAAATGTTTCCTCTTTATACTAAACGTTTTAGTATGTTTTTACCATCATCAATGTACTCTTAAGATTTAGAATTAGACAGTTGTATACCTACTATCCTACTGATATACAAAATGTGAAAGTTCGTGAAGATTTTTGGATTTTTGTGTTACCATCATAACAAAAAACTGGACCGAATTGGATGAAACATGGAACATATAATAGTCCATGACCTGGATACCAGGTATATTATATAGGCTACTTTGTATCCGGGTATACGTGAGCTAAGAGCGGATGTTATGGGCGGAAGCTACTGCTTACAGACAGACTTTCCCTTATTTTTTCTTTTTGGATATGTTTTGGTTAGTGTTCCGAATATCTACATTAAGAAATAAAACAATAAACAATAACAATATCTAAAAATGTTTGTATGAATAATCTCATTCTCTAGACTTATTAATGAAACTTGAAAAAATTACTTTGCAAAGTAAATAAGCAAAACAAGTATCAGTTTTTTGAAATTTCCTGTCTTACATGGCACGGAGTCACTTTGATGTTTATTAAAGTGAAAGTTAAACGGATAACTCCCCTGTAACTCAAATATGTTTAGATTTGAGTATATTTCGTATTTAAACGCAGCAAAAGTTAAAAGTTCTCGTTTATCAAATATTTGAGGACCCTTCAACATGTGGCGTGGTTGAAAAAGTTAGTTTACACGTAGTGTTGTTTTAAAAAGTCGTAAAAATACTATTTGTTCCGTACTCGTAAACTACGCAAATAAATTCATTTTATCTTATTGCAGATAATCTCGAATAACTTATACATCTCCGTGTGCTAATAACTATGTGACGTAAATCTATATGTAGAGTGATGTACAGGTTTACGTTCTCACCTGAACAAAAGGCTGAATACGACCTACCGAAATTGCAAAGCGCTATTTCCTTTCATCCCGCCGTCGAAAACTGCATTCACAACCTCTCAGACCCATCCACTATATGAATGCAATTCTTTAAAAGCTCCAAGACGTCTGGACTCGATCAGACGAAGCTTAAACCTCGACGATATAAAATAAAGATATTGTAAACTCGTTTTCTACAGATTTTTACGTCTATTTCATAGTTTTGGCTGCCTTTCGGAATGGCGCTGAGATATATAAATCGATTTTTCGTCTGGAATACTCTTTAGATAACTTCTTTTATAATTCCATAGATTTGGTATTTAAAACTAAAAAAGAAAAATCAAAACAATCAAGATAGGGATTAAAAAATTATAAGTTCCTAGGTATTTTAAGTTTCTTCTTTTTTTAAGTCAGTAAAAAAGGGTAGCGCATCGCATTAATCTCGAAACGAGAACAAAATGGGGGTGTCATTAGACGCTAGCCGCTTTTAGCGCTGAGCATCATCCATCACGTTCTATAATCAGTTGGGAACAACAACCAGAGGCAATCAGCTTAAAAAATCATCCATTTAGGTCGATAATCTACACTATCGTAATAGGTCGATAATCTTTTGGTAATACCGAATAAATTAAAACTACCAATATAAAAAAACAACTATCACAATCTAAGTTATCAGCGCGTAACATGTATATATTTAATTTTCATAAGAGAAAATTGCGATAATTTAACCCAAGGTATCAAAAAAATTGCCTATAATCTTCATTGGTACACCGTGCGAAGCCGGGAGAGGACTGCTAGTTAATTATAATTTCGGCTTACCCGAAGAACTTTTCTGATATCTCGATTCAATAGAAATAAACTCATTTTTTTTTACGGGTGGACCTTAAATCAGACGTATTTTATAGGTAATATAAACCCGCACGGACCATTGGGTCCCAATTCGGAGCTCATTCATGCAGCCGCGTTATCTAACTGTTTATTTGAGTTGAATCCCAAACGTTAGTAGTTAAGGGATACTCGATATTTTGTGTAAGCACATCTAATCCGACAGTTGAGTCGAATCGCAAATACAGCGAGATGAATCAGATCGCTTAGCACAAGTTTTAGAACTATCGAACTAGGTGTCGTAAGAAAGTTTTGTAAAATTAAACTAGAAAAGGATAGTTTTAGATACGGCTTTTTACATGAATTGTAAATTATTTTACAGCGACAACGTAGAGATTTTATTTTATATATCATTTAAAGGCAGCTCAAGTAGATGACCATACTACAAAGGTATCGTATCATCACCTACAATATCAAAACACCAACTCATAGATAACGAACACGCAAATCGTGCCCTACGATGCTTTGCCTTACGTGCCTGTAATTTCACCATCAACCAAACCCTTCAACCCATATTACAGCAATGCTACGTTAGTTATATAAAATGTTACTTTAGATTTGATATAAAATCGCAGTCGATTCGATAGCGCAAGAGAACTCGCACTATATGTGCTGAAGGATGTTCTGTAAAACCTGGGTCGGGTGAGACGGGAGCGCGGCCTTGTCCTACTGCGAGGGTCGTCTAAATATAGCCCGCTCCTGCCACGACAACTCTGTATAGCAGTATGTCATCTTCGACCTTTAACTTCCGGGCACTAACTAAGTCGATAAAAGGTTCCACAGAGTATATACCTATTTAGACCTATATTAATATTCGACATTTAAAAACTATATACGCATTTGTACAATTTCAAAATAATAATAAAAAGGTCTGTAAAATGCGAATTGACTCGCACTCCAAAGGGACCGTGTCGAAGTGAAATTACAATGACAACTTTCGACTCTTTATAATATTTAGGCTATGTTTATTCGACGATAACTTTCGAACCGTTTTGTTTCCTATAATCATTAAAATTGGTAAGGTATGTGAACAATAGAATTAGTAAATAAATCAAAACCTAAACTACATAAATAGAAATTAAACCTATTCTACAATGTGCAAAATAAGCCCTTTCAAATTATACCCCACTTGACCTAGTAGCCTACTTTGAAACTTCACAAAGCTCTCTCCTAATTTATTGAGTTTTTGAAAAAACCGTTCTAATTAGATATTTTGGTTTATTTTTCCTTACATCTTTGTGTAGGTACTATAATTATTTCAGATTATGTTTAGCCTTGAAAACTTCGGTGATACGTGGAACCTTGTGTTACTTATTTATTTGTAAAATCAAAAACTATACAACACAAAAAACTGACTTAGAATGTGCCAAGCAGCCCTTCATATAATATATGGTCATATTATAATATCCATCATATTTTGATACCCCACTTGATACCCACTTAGTGGTTGCTGAAATGCGCAGCCGTGCGTGACAGACGGACCGATGGAGTGACAGAAGTCGCACAAAAGGAGTTCCTTTTCACCATTTTGGTTCGGAATCCCAATTCGCTCGTACTTTTGACTACGTATTCAGAAATCTAAATCAACATATAAAACAATCGATTGTGTAAGGGTAATTCTCTCTAGGGTCTTGTAAAAAATCGCATGGTTCCCGAAGTCAATTAATTTATTGTTATACTCAGCTCGAATTAAATCGGAAGAGTTTGCATACTGTAATCTATATATCGTGCTGGTTCCCGCTGCACCAGCCCTATCCCCCGTCAATGGTCGTATTTAGAGCGAAAGTGAGACGTATCTAAGCAACTGAAAGGAAAATCCCCAGAAAAAATAACTGGTATTTTATGGTTAGGTTCATTCAATTTATATTTTACTGGCTTCCGCCTTGGGTTCCTTCGCGTGGTAGGTTCCTGCATTCTATGGCATATTCAAAGTTTCATCTAAATCTGGGTGTTTGGGCGTAATTGAGGCATAAAATTTCGAATTTATGACATTAGTAGGATTTATTGAAAGTAGATCAATTTATGTCGCATGTTTTTATGAAATTACGTATCGACCTGGACGAGTAGAACTTGAAACCTTGAATGGTAGTTGCAAATGCCAATCGATGTAATTCATAATTCATTTCTAGAGCTCATGGAGGTTAGATACTAAGAAACTGATATTTTTCATTCACTTATCGAGTCTATCACGAGTGCTTGGATTATTTAATGTTATTTTTTTACTTGTACTTTATATTTTATTCTTCTAAGATTACAAACAGATCAATGTTAGACGATGTAAGTACATATAGGTACACTTAATTTATGTAACTTATATAACAGCATATTTACAAAATACACAAAAAACAATTAAGCTATTTAAAGACAGTCATCTATAAAAAGTCAAACAGTTTATAGATAGCTCAACTGATCCAGATCGCTAACTAATTAAAACTTCTGAGAGTAAATAAGTAATTAGTTGGAGTATTCTCTTTGGCAGCCGTAAAATTTTACAGGTGCGTTTGTGATTACTTAATCTGCCACCGAAATCTTTATTAGGGTTACAGGTTACCTCCAGAGTAGAATTAAGTTAGCTGTTAAGACACTGCGATCCTACTTAGTTTTCTTCAAAACAAACCTTGAATAGAAGTTCATTTTAGACAATGTTTTGTCGTTAGATAATTGACAAAAAAATTAGACACAATTGACGTAAAATACGTTTGTTCAAGTATTGCAATATAAAGGCTCTTTCAACTGCCTATTGTACCTTTGTAATTTAACTACTAATATTCTAAAATGTAAGTATGGTAATTGTACGAACGGGGATAGTTACGTCCTCACTTTCTACAGTAAATTGTACATTTGTAGAATAATATTACGTTTAGGTGTAGAATGCATCTGGATACATATTTTAAGTCGAGATAACATTAGACAGATGTAATGAGCATACGACGTACGTTCTGTTAGTAAGAATGTATCAATGTATTTTACACCTAAACGTAATATTAGTCTATTTTTCCATACACAAAACTTTACCTTGTGCAAACAAACGTTCGAAAAGGTAAATGAGCATGCTCAAAAACATATCAATAATCTACTTTCGAATAGTTATTATTATCATACCTTTATTTTCCGCGCTTTAAACCTGCTAGCAAATTACAAAGGCAGCTAGTTCTTCTGACCTAGTAGCATAATAAGCGAGCATTAAGGAGCACTATCATCACTAAAAAGAAACAAAGAAAGGTTTCATTTCAGTTACTATAAAAATGTTCAAATAGGCTGCAAGGAATAAATGAAAGTTTCTCAGGCTTGCCTTAGGCCATGTTAAATTAAATGCAGCCACACTGTATTATTAACTTGATAATAATAATAGATTGCCAGTTGCAAATTCTCTGGTGACAATTCAATTAATTCTAATTTGCCAAGAAATAATAGGTAAGAAATAATTTTATACTGAAACTATGTGGTGAAAATAATGAACATTCTTGCGCACGATATCATTGGAATTATGAGTTAAGACAGGTGAGTTTTTGTAGAAGTTGTGTATTATGAGAAAATGTTCATAGAAAAGAAAATGAACCACGCTTTTGAATTTAAAAAAAAATGTTTAGGAAGTTGATATTTGAGAAATTAACCTTCTTTTCTGATAGGAAACAGACCTATATCTACCGTTTAATGAAAAATAATTTTACATTATACCTATACTTATTTTGCCTACTTTTTCTAGTCAACGAAAATTTCGGTTTAGTAACAAAAGGTATTCTCAAGTCCATCTTCATTCACCATATATTCCGTGGACAATGATCCGGACTAGAAGACAATTATTCTTGTAGAGTGGCCGAGCGTATCGGAACAAATAGGATACCTTCGGAATTCTCAAGTAGCTTTCTTTATTTTTAGAACACCTATCATAAAGAAATACTATAGGATTATTTTTTGCTTGAACTATCTTTGCAAAGCGAACAGTTTCTGGAACTGGCAGGATAATATAAGCTATATTACCTTCGTGTTTAGTCAGATTGGTCCACCATTAATAAGTGACACCAGAGTATTTCATACAATTTAAAAAAATGTGAATCATGATTGATGAATTGTCCGGGACCTCACAGTGTAATTTGTTCTCCAGACGGCAAGCGGCATGTGCTGAGTCTAACTCATTAGATGACGAAGCAGCTTGTCTCTGGGCCTTTTACTTAATTACTCATAGCAAACATACCTATCTACCACATGTAGTAATTTTAGTGTTAGATACATACATCATATTGTTATTCTGAATATATATTGTACTCATATTATGAAGGTAGGAAAAAGTTCGCGGAATAGAAGGGTTAGAAAGGGGTGTATCATTTTTAAAAACAAATTTTAAACAAATCGTTGTTATATTAGCAAGTCAATCGGGAAGAAATCGCCAAGCAAGGATTATATTAAGATTCGTGACTTGTAATTATATATTGGCTAAATTTTATAGAAATAGAGAATTAAAGATATACTATAGTTTTGATCACTCCTTGAACACTAAGCTATTAGATGCTATAAGCAGTTCCCATTAAAATCAATTTATCAATTTCAGACTAAATTGCGGTCATACAAAAAAAATCTTATTTCACTTGCGATTTCCTAAAAACTTTTTTGCTAAACCACCAGTAACAGTTTTGTTATAATTGTAGGTAAATTGAGGTAAACTCGGAAACAGCTGGTATCTAGCACAAGTGAAACTCTCGTGAGACAATAAACGATAACTGCGCATACTCGTAGCATGTTCCCGACATCCGCCTTTGAGTTTGGGACGTTAAATGCAATTGGGCCAATAACTGCCTGCTATTGTTATGCAAACCATCCTATGCTATTACGCCGTATAGCCGTATAGTATACGGGATATACTTGGTGAAACACAAGATGGTAGGTATGGCGAAATATAATAAAATATGTTTATATGCTTATTTATTAAATACAAAATGTGGATATTGTGCCAAACATAATGTTTGCATCTGACTATCACCTTTAGACTTCAAAAATCTAAGCGCTTAAAGATCTGAGAGTATTTCTACCGTACGGCGTACTTGGGAATTACAGTCGTGATCCTATTTCGTTTCATGTTTATATTTGCCATACCAACCATTTTATGTTTGATCAAGCGAATCCCGTTTTCATGCTCTATCACAGAGAAGAGCATGGAAACATGAACAATAAGTATGATCAGTAGTTTAGAAGCTAGGAGGGAACAGATCAACGTATATATAGACTGCTACACATATACCTTTCATTGGTGTAGTCGGGTAAAAGGAATCGTCGATTACAGAGGTTTTTTTGTGAATTTACCTTGTCAGTCTATGTGTGTCTATAGGGTCACGTTGTTCATTTAATAAATTAAAAGCAATCAACATAAAACCTATTCCATTCATATTGCTTTTACGCTTACGAGAGTAGAGTATTCTTTGCGTATTTATTCAGACACTGCCAAGTCGGAACATTGCACCATTGCACGTCATTTGCAACGTTATTATACTTTTTGCTTTCAGTTTTTCCAGTCTTTTGGCAATATGACCAAAACCCGCTCAGATATGGCATTATCTATGTGGCCAACATGAATACAGTTTAAAATTGTCCTTGCCGTAGGTAGAAATGCCTTTGTAAAATGTATATATAAACTCCAGCTCCATAACTTAGTGCCGCACAGGTAATATGCTGTAACTCACTTCGCAGTCATAGCCTTTTCTGAGAGCAGTTCGCTTTCTTTGCATTCTTTCGGTTTAATTTGTTCACTTTAACTCAATTAAAATTTTATAGAAGGAATTATTCTTGCAGAAAGTGGGCCGTTGAATTATTACGTCTGCGAACATTTGCAGATTACTTTTCTTGACTTTTAATAAAAAACCCGTGTACTTACAATCTTCTACTTTTGTCACGCCATGCGCCATTCTTTGTAAATAATGGTATCTACCTACCTACTTTTATTAAAATAATCAACTTAGTATGCATATACGAGCAGATTACGATTGACTACGTACATAGGTACTATAACGATGACCTTATTTAAATAATTATAAAAATATAAGAATATTAACTAGATGCGCGTAGGTACTATTTGTGTCAAGTAAGAGGCTATATTATTATCTAAGAGTTTTACACCTATAGGCCTATAGGCGTTGGCACGGTATAATAGGATTATTACCTACTTATTGGCTTACGGTAGTAACCTACATGTCTGTTTACATATGTCTATATTCAAATTTTATAAATAAATAGAATTTGCAGTGCGTGAGTTACATGAACGTATTGTATGTGAGTAGGCACACAAGCAAAAGTAAACCAAGTTTTCCAAGCCATTAAATACAAGCAAAGACCATTTATTTATAAAAAAAGCATATTCACGGTTTGGTTTTAATTTCGCAGTCGTAAACAATTTTGCACGCTTTATTTCTTTGCTGAGAAGGCCACTCGATCGTAAAGTCAAATTGACATTAATGCCAATTTTATTGACATGCACAAAATAACCAACCGTCGGCCTACTAATGGGAATTCCAGTGAAAGTCAACATTTTCCTAAACAACATTTTCGCTTCAATTAGCGCTACAGTAATTAATAAACTTGTGTTCACCGCTTCCGGCGCTTCGCGAGAGCTTCATAAATACTTGAAAATAATTCATGAAGTTCCATATTCCACAAACGCCTCTCAACTCCGCAAATCCCCATAGCATTGCGGGAACATACATAAAATATTTAAGGGAGTTTGCTCGCGAGGTGAGACGCAATACGTGGTGGCTGGTGGAATGGAAGCCATGCGTCTCAAACGTAACCTACTTATTACGATGTTAAGGATATTGGTGCGTTATCGGAACAGGCAGACCACTTGTCGATGGAGTTTCCGTGTTGTGACACAAAATAAATTTTCTCATGACAAGAACACGCGCCACTCGTAAATTGTCGACATTACTTATTGACAATCTAGCGTGACCCGGTATTTTAGTAGAGTGTATTTTTTTCCCTCACAACGAAAGAGAATACAGACCTCAGAGGTTTGATGATTTTATGTGTACAGCGAAAGTTTTAAAATACACGATATAATCGTAATATAATAACCGATCCGTCAGATAAGCTAAGCTAATTTCATGATACATTTTTGATCATATCCCGTACAAGGTTTCGTGAAAATCATTTTCCTGTATCATCATAAAACAAAGTAAAGCTTCTGTTACGTTCTCTACGTGGAATATTCAGTCTTTCGTGAACAACAAAAGCGTGCGAGTGTGAATAACGTGAACTTGGCGATTCTCATAAAGATCACGTCTCCACCAGGAGGGAAACGATATTGCCCCATTCAGGCCCATGTCATTTACATCGGCTCGAACGTAAATCGAAACTTTGTAATCGCGTCGCGAACTCATTGAACATGTTGTGTAATTTAGTAACGTTTATTTGGAGTAAGTAAACCAATACTATGATAATCCCGTTTCGCAGAAACAGCTCATTCTAAATGTGCCCCTACGAGTAATATACAGATCTTCATAACTTTTTTCTAGCCACTAGGGAATAGTGCCTGCCAGGGACATAAACTGGGATATGTTATACACGTCACCACCACGATCCTTATTTTATCTTTGTCTAAGTGCTTGTCTAGCGATGGTTGTAGCAAGCAAGTAGGCTTAGCTTTGTATGTCTATGTAAAGGGCATGTTACCGTATATTATAAAAGGTGTCTCAAAAGTAAGTTCACATTTGCTTATCTTATTACGAGAAAGCAACTATTCTGAGGGGCGCGGGGGGTATGTCAGTCGGTAGTCTGGCTCTTGGGAATTTAGTCGCTATGGAGCGTTTCTCTGGTGCGGACCGTGCGTTGTGCGTACGTGAGTTTTACAAAAACGGTAATTCGGCGACTGTAGCGCGTAGAAAATTCTGCAGTATTCGACATATTCGTCACTTAAATGATGCGCCTAGCACTCGACTCATTGCAAAATGGGTTGAGAAGTTTGAAGAGACTGGGTCAACTCTGGAGAAACCAAAATCTGGGCGGCCAAGAACATCAAGAACAGTCGAAAACGTGGACAGTGTTACTCAGTCTATTCGAGATGATCCAAACCTCTCGATTCGGAAGCGTGCTGTTGCTTTAAATGTGCACAGATCTTCATTATGCCGCATTTTACACAAAGATTTAAAGCTGCACCCGTACAAAATTCAGTTGGTGCAAGAACTGAAGCCTCAAGATGCTGGTCAGAGGCTTGACTTTGTAAATCAGATGATTGAGCGCTTTCCAACGTTCACCAACATCTTGTTTTCTGATGAAGCCCATTTTCACCTGAATGGGCATGTAAAAAATCAAAATTGTCGTTACTGGAGTGCAACCAATCCAAAACAAAAACATCAGAAACCGCTACATTCACCCAAAGTCACCGTATGGGCAGCGATGTCGGCGCGAGGAATTATCGGCCCTTACTTTTTTGAAGATGGAAGGGGACGCACGCTCACAGTGAATTCAGAGCGTTATGTGGAGATGTTAGACGAGTTTTTCGTGCCCCAACTGCAAAACTTTCCTGGTTAAAACCAAAGAACATGGTTCCAGCAGGATGGAGCAACTTCACACACGTCCAACAGATCTCTGCCTCGAGTTCGAGAATTTTTTCCGAACAAATTAATCTCCAGGCGAGGTGACATAAATTGGCCTCCACGGAGTCCCGATTTAACACCTATGGATTTTTTCCTGTGGGGTTATGTCAAATCAAAAGTTTACGCTAATAAACCGACTTCCCTGGCACATCACGGAGACTACCTGCCGAGCTGTCATAGGCAATTTTAGTGCCCGACTAAATGAATGCCGAGAGCGCAACGGTTTACATTTAGACGATGATATTTTTAAAAAATAAATTCCCAAACAGTGTACTTCAATATATAATAAACATTTTTTCAATAAAGCTAAGACTTTTCTTTTAAAAAAAGATTTAAATGTGAACTTTCTTTTGAGACACCTTGTATTACGTCTTTTCATTCTCACTAAAAGTATATTCCAAACGTAGTCCCTCTAACCTACAAGGTAGACTGCTACTTATATCTTCGAATGAAAAGACTCATATAATATTGATCGAACTTCACTTGTGTAGCTCGTTTGATCAGTATATTATTACCTGTAACGGACTTACGTTTTATAATGTTCTTGTTAGTAAGAATGTTGTTCCGTCCAATCCATTGTCATTAATATTTCTTTGTCAAGTTGTAACTGCACTTTTTTCTAAGTATAACGAAAGCTTACCTATACAGAAGCCCCCTCCATATTTGCTTTAAAAAGAGGTCGCATTGTGCATTTCAAATATTCGCATTGTACGATGTGACAACAATAATAAATAAACTGCGATACATTGCACATGACACGTAGAATGCAGTGCAGTCTAAATGTGCCAAGCAATTTGCTACAAGTAAGCACGGTCAACAGACAATGGAATTTAAAATATTCTTTTACAGCACACCATCTGTGACTTCGTTTAAATGGAGATAGTTCCTCAGCTTGATGATACAATTCACCAATACGTACAATTATCGCACGTCTTATGAGGGAAGCGAGATTCCTTCTCCGTTGAGTGTCGGAAGTTTTTAAGTTTAAACAAAAACTTAAAGCTAGCTTTACGCTAAAGCAAGTATCGCCTTGTAATGCGAGTATGTCCCGTAGGTAGTCTAAAAAACGCATTTGGCGATTATCGGCCATTACGTCAGAACTCTCTAGCTTTCCTTTATCGGGTGTCGTCCCGGCTATCCGCATTGGAAACAGGTGCGGCATACCTATGTATAGATACGCAACGAAAGCTTACGTAAAAGATTGGTAGCATCAATTTGTAGTTTCATTCCGTTTTCCATTTCGTAAATGTATGGGACGATCTTTACCTATAAGTTTGTCTGACTTCGGTCTTATAGAAATGTAAGTAGTGTTATTTTGGTGTGATAACAAATAAACAGATGGTGCGCTTCCTAAAACAGGAAACTACTATAATAAAACGAGTTATTAAATGATACGTATTGTGCACACTAAGCACAGTATGTATGCAGTATAATTTAGAAATAACATTAATATTTATCTCAACAAATTCATATCTCGACCACAAAACTGTACATTTCACAGCAAACCAGAAACCACACCATTATACGCACTGATTACGCGAATGTTCTATTTTATGTTTGTAGATTCAAATCCAAAAATATCTACCGACCTTTACTTTGGCAATCTTGAAACTATCTGAAATATTAACTCAGAAAGGCCAATGTCAATTTAAACACGACTTCGTTTGTTGTAAATCCAATCGTTTATACTAAACTCCCGTCCGTGATGTGGGCTGATTTTAAAATAATAAACCAAATCCTTTATCTTTGAGCCACGGGGTTGCGTCGACATGATCAAAGGTGCGAGTACTTCCTCAAAAGGTTATCCACTTATGTGGCCTTATTTTCATGCTCCAAATATGTACAACCACTCAATTTTGTACCTACTACTTACCTATCTGCTCATATGTCGACATTGGAGGTTCCCTAAGAGCTCTGTTTGCATAACAAAAACGCTTTAAGTTCGGAAAAAGATAGAAATGCTTGAATATGACAAAAATACACACTTCAACTTCGTCTAAAAAATTGTGTTCATTTGTATAACGATGTCATTAGTACTGTGATGCCAGTAGTACGGTCGACCAACTACCAAATTTTCGTAAATTTGTTTAAAAGCAACCTCTGTGCCGGCAGAACATTTTTAGTTGCAGCTTTTGCATAAGCGAAACGAGGTCGAACATTCACAATGGGGTGGATTTAGTTAAAAACATAATGAAACGTCGTTAAAATTTTGCTAGTTCTGAGATAAATTAATATAGTATCGCTAGATAAGATCGATGTGATATATTCAAGTTTTAAACATAATCTATAAACATTTGTTTTTAGTAACATTTTATTTACCAAATATATAATATAATATTTTTTTTAATATAATATTACAATGTGTATATATATAATTGGTAAATAATTACAATGTGTATATATAATTGATAAATAAATCATTCTGTAGTAAACACACACACTAGAGTAATGCCAATTTATTCTCTAGTCTAGAGAGGGATTGCGCCCTGGTGGTTTACGAGTCATTCGTGTTTATGGCTGCTTACTCGGTTTGTTAACAGAAAGCAATAAAACTAAAATGTAATTCGTCAAGTAGTATTATCGTTGCGTTACTAAAATACGATGTTTGGATTGTCAGAAAAAATATAGTGCGAAAACGCTATTGACTTTAACTGGTGACATAAACACTATTGGCGCGATATGAGTTAATTCCGTTTCAGGTCACGAACTCATAATTATGTCACGACGCATAAACTTAAGGTGGCTATCGCGCATTCCAAATACCAATTAAAGTCGAATGTCGTCTACACTATATCTATATTAATAGGTAAAGTTGGTTTGTGATTTTGCGAGTTTGGATGTACTTAGTTTTGGATGTACTTACTTAATCTCCGAAACTAACGATCCGATTATGAAAATTGTTATACTGAAAGGAAGCTACATTGTTTGTGTCGATTATTTTTTTAAAAATAAAATAAATAGGATCACGTCTGTAATCCCCAAGTTGTAGACATCCTCTCAGATCTCCAGACGCTTAGGTCCTTTAAGATGTCTAGTGGGGGTAGTCAGAGGCACATCCAAACATTACATTTGACACATGCCCACATTTTGCAGTAGTTAGCATTCCATACGTGACAGGTCGCAAGCCCATCGCCGCTTATAAGAATACTAACTGGTTTCCTCACGATGTTTTCCTTCACCGTTTTGAGCAAGCATATAAATTTTTGATGCACATATAAATTGTTCGAATAGAAAAATCCATTGATACGGGATTGGAACCCACGACCTTCGAAATGAAAGTCGAGGTACCTCCCACTCGGCCAACACGGCTCTTATTTTTTTATTCTGATGAAAAACGTTATGCTTTCGCCGTGGAACGCAGCTAGGTTAATTTAGCACAATATTTGTAGCAATAGACATGTAACATAGCCATAGTCACGACAAACCTGTCGTGGTGTGGCAGTTAGCCTTAAAAGCGTTACAATGTTACAATGTTGTTTTTAATGTTTTGATGTGAAAATCGCGTGTGTTCCGTGCTCAATTAAGCGACAAAAGTTGACAAGGCACCGACAGGGGGTAAATCTCGTTATGAAAAGTCGTGTAACAAGCTGTTAAAAATATTGCACGTATTGAGTCAGAGACAGGCAATCATTGTGATTGGGAATTCGATAAATTTAAACAAGCACATAACACGTTTGAAGTCTAAAACTGACTTATAGTACTTTAGAGTACAGGTACGTAGGGTTTCGAAGGCTTAGTTATAAAAATTCTGGCTTTACGCCAGCAAATTGAGATACACAACCCTTCCTATACCTAATCTGAATACCTTAAAAGAATTAGCAAACCGAAGCGCTAGAATACCAATAATCCCAAATTATGGCTGAAGGTGTGCAAATCGCGTCGAGTCTCACTTTGGCCGTTTATTAATCTCATTTAAGCTCGATTGCGGCTCCAATCGACCGTGAACAATTCAGATTTACGTAATTTAAATGGAAAAGATATTACATACATAACTAGGTATCTATTTCCAGTACATTTTCTAGTGTTCCCAAAGCCAGAATTTACGTTTTAATTCAGAAGATGAGTAAATCTGAGTCTAGGCAAAACGAGTTTAATCCTTTTAAAGGCCCATTTAGACGGGGAGAGTTTCTCGTACGTTTCCTTACGAGAAACCATACGCTACTATCACAAGCAATAATCGCCATAACACAATCGTATCAAAATGTTTACATAGGCATTTTTTCCCAAGGCAACGAGCGAGGAGAGCGATTGTTTAGACGAAAAAAATGTTTTATATTCCTTCGATAATCGTATCTTCGAGACGAGAAACTCTCCCCGTCTAAATGGGCCTTTAATCAAACTATGTCTTCGTTCAGAATACTTGTGACTTAATATTTCAAAAGTTTTTTATTTATCCCGATTTTCAACTGTGTTGCAACAATCGATTGAGAGGTAATAACGGAATAATTATCTGTAAAAGTATCTAGTAATAGAGGATAACTTCCTCTAAATTATTAGATTACCTTTACGAAGAAAACATTTTTAAATTATTTTTTTTTGTTAAAATTCAGGAGCTTGTTATTGGCAGGTAACTGTCTATCATTGCAGAAAATAATTCAGTCACAGCTGCATTTTAAACAAACATTAAATGCAATTTAGTCAACATTCAACCAAAGTGCGCTAATTACTCAGAGCGGGGTAAACGAATTTGAACAGTTTACCCAGACTTTGGTAACATAATTTAGCTCAACACAAACCGACTTTCGTATGCAATTTTTAGTAGAGAAGCTAGACTTGCTAAATTATATCTTATTTTAAAACGAACTGACAGGTATAATGTTTCCAATATGTGATAAAATCGCTACGGGCCAAAAGTTATTAGGTATTTTAGCTAGCAGTTGTAGCCTAACGTTCAGGAATTTAATATCTTGAAATGAATGCCGCTCGCTCCGCCATTGTTGCCAAGAAAATTGCAATAAATTATACAAAGATAATGAATTAATCAAATTAGCGGTAAAGTAGCGAACAGGTGGGGAACGTTTTAAAGTTTAACGGTATTGAAGTTGTGATACGAATAGTTTATCAAGTTTCACTTTCACTTTGATCGAAATCAGACGGTTTAGCAGATTTGTAGTTTTATTTGATAGATGATATAAATGCACCTAAAACGTTCAGACTCTGGGAGTTGATGAATAAATTAATCAGAGAAAAGTCCGCTTGAAAAATGTAATCTTAATTAAATTTAATATTTTGCATTTTTTATGTTGGTCTAAAAATCTTGTTCATCGATCATGAAAATAAATCTGTAAAAGTTTATCTGAGCTAGTGATCAAACCAAGGCCGGAGTTCCGTATTCCCCGAACGCTTCCGTGATGACTTCGCTAAGCTGTATTAAGGAGTGACAGCTTGCTATTGATAACATGACAATAAATGTGTTTTTGTTCCAGGTAGAGCAATAGAGCGCGTGTGCGGCGCGAGCGCTGACGGCTCGGCCATGGTGGAGGCAGCGCGTTCCCTCCTCACAGCTGTCACTCGAGTCCTCCTACTGGCGGATATGGTAGTAGTGCGACAACTACTCCTCGCAAAGGACAAGGTAATGGTCTGACACACACATTACCTATGCAGAAATGTAGGTACTTACAAATCTGTTTCAACAATGACCATAATTTAAAATCCGCCTGTTCCAGGTTTTGTTCTCATTGGCCATTCCCAAGTTGTATGAATACCTACCCGGAATACAATACCTTCACTAGAACAATTATCATAATATTCGTGTTTCGCAATGTAGCTGCATATTTTACGAGGCCACTTTGCAACTTGCACCGGTTTCCGCACATGCGAAACTGTGCTTTAGTCTTTAGCCTCGGAAACTTGATCCTAGAAGTTTTAAGAAAGTTTAGAGAATGCGTTTACTTGGTAATGGATACTGCAGGTGGCGCGTTCGCTGGATCGGTTGGAGTCGGTATCAAACTTCGCGGAGTTTGTGCGAGCCTTCACGGAGTTTGGAGGCAGTATGGTGGAGCTAGCGAGGCTCACTGCGGAACGGAGAGCAGATCTCCGCGACGAGCGACGAAGAGCACAAGTCGCCGCTGCTAGAAACGTTCTCGAACGTTCCACGCTAATGCTCCTTACCTCATCAAAAGTAAGTTACTGCGCAAAGCCATTCACTACTTGTCAAAATAATTCGCTTTCCAACAAGAGCAATTTTCAGACTGTTGATTACATTATTCCCATTTGACTCGAACTTGCGTTATATCTTAATTGCTCTTTAATTAAAATTCTCGGGTGGACACATTTTGCAGAAAATCATTTGTTTCAAGATGCTAAATGAAAGACTTCCTCTCCGAAGGAGTGTTTTAACAGCAATTAATGGAAATGAATGGTTGAATTGCAACAAATTTAGAGTCCGGGTGTCCGGTACTCGTGTAATTTAGCGCCGTCGTCAGTGGCCCGTTGCCGACCGCTCCTATCAATTATGTACTCTTGGGTATAAAGTAAATTATGGACCGCACTCAGTTGTTTGTGATATCACACTTCGTGACCACTCCCTCGCCCCATTATTGGTTTTCAATAACTGCGGTTCACAGGTGATGATAAACGCAATTTAGCCTTTTGCGTTTATCGAGACATCAGATTTTAATAATAAAACCGATTCATTTTCAGCACTGATTGAACTTTGTTTACTAGATTCATTCTGTTATTGCTAACAATTATGGTCATAAGACTAGACTATTTTTCAAACTATCGTGATTAGTTATAGTTACAGATAGATAAGTCTACTTCGGCTTAACTACTACGTTTGTTTGTCTTGGACTTATTGTGTACGACCATTTGAACCCACGTTCATATAATCGGAAGCCAAAAAACTAACTACTACACGGCCAAATTGGTGCTCTCAAATTGGATTAATAAAATATATATTTAATAACCTACTAAAACTCGAGAGATTCGGAAACAAAATTGTAGGTAGGTACATAAGCCTCAGTAATAGCACTCTTACGATAAATCCAGTGGGATTTAAGAAACGGTATCATTAGTGATTGTGGCGTAAAGTTTGTGAGAGCGATCACGGTTGGAAAAGTGAGCAAAGGCTCCGCGTCCTAAAATTCTTAAAACACACTGTTTTGGCAAATGTAAATTTATAGTAATTGCGTTTTTATTGTACATCTGTGGCCAGTTTTTGCAGAAATTATGAGCATTTTATTTGCGGGATACGCGCTTTCATGTGTATACGAGGGTCATATAACTGGCAATCGCCAGTAACCCCCAAGCTAGTCAGTCAACGATTTTGACAATCATCAAAATCGTTGACTGACTAGCTTGGGCAGTTGGGCGACTGCAATCTCAACTGTTTGTCAGCGTTTCCGAGGCGAGAGCGTGCCTTCAATTATATTTCGCTCTCTCTGCCGTATTTCACAATTCATTTTACGAGTGTGCTCTTTTGTATCTGTTTCAACCATATTTTTTAAAGCAATTTTGAAGCTGAAAATAATTGCTTTTACGCTAAATGATTTACTCCTTACGTCCAAGAACTACATAAAGTTAAATAAATTACCTAACATAAATCAAAATCAGAGAGCTATAATTAGTTGCCAACTATATTATCCATATTATGTACTTGTTTAATACCCCAAACTATATAGAGCAGTCGATTCATCCGTGGCAAATTGCCCGTAATATTGCCACTTCTTATTACTACATCGGACATTATTACCAAAATGTGTCCATTAACTGTTATCAGACGTTTAAACCCGTGTTAAACTTTATAGGTAGCATTAGGTAAACAACATGTGGTAAGACTTGGCTCAGGTTCCAACGGGTCTTATGAGCAGTCTATGAAACTTTATTATGCCGCGTAAACGTCAGATTGCGTGGCTGACTGCGTGGGTAGCCGCGAGAATGTGAAAACCGCAACATGTTTATTTAGAATCCTTTGTTTACCCGAGCTACACCTGTGAGCTAAAGTTTTTTCTGCGTAGATTAAGCTAACTTGGGTAATAAGTACTCACAGTATAGGTAAGTTCATGATAATTCTTACAAACAGCGAACAGTTACACAAGTTGATACAGAAATAACCCAAATAGAGCTTCCTGATTTAAAAACACAGCAAAATGTATAAGGACTGAAGATTCAATTAGGAAAAGTTTAAGATTCGCTACTTATATTTTTTAATGTTATTTTTACATACCCTGTCGTGATTTCCCCTGTTTATATGATCATGTGTCCAACTGTATCAACAGACGTGTATGCGACATCCTGGCAGCGCGTCGGCCCGGGAGAACCGCGACACTGTGTTCTGCCAGATGCGACGTGCCATGGATCTCATCCACTACGTGGTGCGCGACGGCCTACCTGGGCACGACGAGCCCACACATGAGGTTTGAATCAATAAAAAATAATGTATCGGGTATACTGGAAACATACTATGGGTTTATGCTACGAAAGAAGCTACGAAAATTACTTGCTAGTTCTTTTTATAAGGACGTGCCTGATTTCTCCCATAAACAGCTAAGGGTCTGAGGGTACTTGAGGATTACAGCCTATATATATGTCATGTATTTTTTCTTTTTTTTAGCTTCATTGCCATACCACAAACAGCCGTATGCATTCTTCAGCATACTGATTGAATATTGCTGATTTGTACAAAACATTTTAATATTTGCTTTAGATAGCACACGCTGTCCTGAAAAATATTATCATGCTCTAATATTATAATGTAATTATTACAATTCCATCGCAACAAACGAAGAAAAAATAAGATTTTTCCAGGCAAATAGCTGATTCAGCAGAGCCCAGTATTTTTGTCAACTGGAAAATTACAACTCCGCAGTTTCGGCCACTCAGAAAACTCTACTCAGTACAATGGCATGAGTGAACACAAGTGGTGCTGCCCAGAGAAGAGTACTCTAGGCGCTCGTGGCTTTAGTACATCAGAATAAAATAAATGACTGCGGAAAATTATCAAGTCTCCATTGTAAAGTACCTACCTACTTTTTATTCTTAAATACTTATGGAGGTATACTCGTAGGTACGTAATTCAACGACCTCAAATTTTACAAAAAAGTTGGTGTTTTCAAAGATAATTTGTAGCAATTTATGTCTCTGTTATCTTCCACAGCATAGTAGTTTCCCTGCTATTAAGTCATTGTCTTGTTTGTGGCTTGAAATTACAGCACATAACCGCATTGTTCTAATCTAAACTACGTTGAGGACAAATGCAAATGAAACGTATTTGGCTAAGCTCAAACTATAGCCAGAATGCAACGTTAATACTCTCTTTGAACGAAAAGTTTAGATAGATACTCTACGAATCATTTTATAAATATTACTTTTAACAGGTTAAATAGTATTACCGAAAATGTAGTAAAGGGTAAGATCTGATTTAGGTTCCATTTTAAGTATAGACGATATAGCTTTATCATACCTAAACTCATAACTTGTCTGCTATTTGCAAAACTTAAATGGCTAGCGAACAGTTTCGAAGTTAGTGTCTAAGTTTGTGTCATCAACCAACTGAACAAGTTACGGGTTCTAAGCACGCTCTATAAATTATTTAAGGCAAGTGCATATTAGACGATGAAGCGGAATGCAACGTATTCCGCGCCGCACTGAAAATCAGTGATGGACTTCGGAATGTATACATAAGAACGGTCCCCACAATTTACTTTGGCGGCGAGAATGCGGGCCCATAATACAGGAATATTTAATAAATGAGAACACACAAAGCAAAATTTATGATTATGGCGCCTCCTCTTTTCGGGATTTAGGGTTTTCAACAATGCTATGCGAAACGTTACGTCTTGCAATACTAGCCCTCGAAGAGTGATGAGCGCTTGCAAAGTCATGTATTAAACAGGCATAGGGTTGGCACGTTGCCATTCAAGATAAGGTCAGGTTGCCGCCCTTTCGCCCTTGACTCTACTATGTTATTTCAATCTATGATCGGCATCATAAGGCTGAAGTTCACTGATTAAATTGACCTGCAAAACTTTCGTGCTATTTTCGTATGTTATTGGACTTGACCTTTGAATCTGAATTTTCAGCCGAATCAATATTATTGGTTAAGCCGATTTGCTCACTCCAGTTTATAAATCACTAATAGGATTAAATAATGCAGTAGATAAACATAATTTGTCACTGAAAAATTTTGAAGCTTATACGAGCTAATCAAATTTGTACTCACGAACTCGCAAATAGGAATAAGTCTACGAGTATACGTATATGTACGTGTGTGAGACACGTGTGTGTCTATATCAGGAGTATTACACGGAGGCACTGAAGTGGCTTCGCAACACAGCCGGAAGTGCAAACAGTAAACGATATATGGGTACGGACGCGCCTACAACAAGCCAACTACTCGTACTTCGACATTGTTATAAACAGTTTCATTAATAAAATAAAATGAAATACATTTGTTTCGGATGGGTGTTGTGGTATAATGGTACATGTAGTTTCAAAAACCCACGACACTGGGTGGGTATCTTAGTATGCGGTAAGTGAAGTAAGAAATGTGCTGATTGCGGCCATATAATTTAGTTAGTATGATAAACATATTTTGAGTTCTTTGGTAAAATCAACAACCATTTGACAGATTTCTATGAATCCTGTGAACTTTTGTTTTTTTTTGAGTTTTTAGTAAAGTTCGTCTAAGTTGCGAGTTGCATCGAACGCAGACTAGATAAAGGTCATCTTATGTTATTATCGTGATGGGCAAAGCCTCAACCCCAACCCGGACATCTGCTTGAGTGACTTTCTTTAGATTGTTTGATAAAATATAGCCAAACTAAAAAATACCTTAAAAATAATAACTAATTTAATCTCTTGCATGCAACACCGCAACAATTTCTATTGTAAACTTTTCTATTTTACTCATAAATTCTGTAAAAGATGAAGTACTAACACGAAGGAGTACGAAGGTAAGCACGATAACGTAGTTTAAACTATAGTCTGTCCCTACTATGCGATTCAGTCTTCTTTAATGGGTTCTACCTGCAGTATCTACTTTAAATTCTATGCATAAATCAAGTTTTTCTTTTCTTGTAGTTGAAACCTTTCTCGGATAGTCATGAACAGGTACAACATTTAAACGGCAAGGTAGAAATGCGCCTCCATTTTATCTACAAATTTGTACAAATGCACTAGAATAAAGTATGCTTCATTTTAAAATATTTTTCTAATTCCGCATTTGTAGTGTACGTCGCTTCCACATAGTATATTTTGATTGTAAAGTTTTATTAAAAGGTAGGCAAGTAAAAGAACAGCAAAGTTAGACCGATGTGTAGTGTTTGCTCGTCTTCACTTCAAAGTTTCCTGTCCTATACTTGTCTACATTTTGTACTGTCCAATTGTAATACAATACAGCCGTTCTAACTACTCGTAAGGCAAACACCAGTATGCATTTCGGCAGGTAGCAGGTAGTTTCAATTCAAGTTTACATTGAATTACCAGTTATGCTACGAACCACGCTCTTAAACGCTAAAAAGCTTATTGTAGATGCTAAAAGGTAGAATGTACATTGTACATCTACAGAGAACACACCGCCTCGCGTAGGTCTTTCGCGCATAGCAAATACTGGTGTGAAAACAATGTAAAATCTAAATAAGTGGAGTTAGAACAGATTTATTTTATCTTTTTATGAGTATGAATATCGTACGAAATAATCCAAACGCAGCGCTTACAAAACAAGTTTTAATGTGATGCACATACTCGTAATATACCTCATGGTAAGTTTGCTTGCTAAGCCAGTTTCGTATATTAAAGAGTTCGATAGGTTAGGTTAGCTATTTTTCTATACATTTATTAGATTTTATAGTATTTCTTTGTATAATAACTATGTTTCTGTTACTTAAACTTGTAAAACTAAAATCGAGTTAAAACGATAGATAAACAAAATAGATCCTAGAATCCTTAGAACTTAATATTTCGATCCTGTTTGTTTGAGGTGATTGGTGGTTTTTTTATTATATAAAAATAAGAGTTACAGCGTTTTTTTTTAATTCAGGCAGCCCAATGGGAAGCGGGGACAGCGTTAGGTGCCCTTCGAGGTCTGACATCACAGGTGCGCGCGGCGAGAGCAAGAGGGGGCGCAGACGCAGGAAGAAGACGTGCGCTCGCGTCCACACTACGAGCACTAGTGGAACGCACACACGATTTCACAGACTCAGCGTATACGTCACATGAATATCGGCAAAGGATACTGTCATTGGCCGAGCGAATAGCCTACGAACTGGAGAGGCTAGTTTCTGTCGCTATTTCCCTTGTAAGTCAAATAAATATTTCTAGAACTAAAGTTAGTGCAGCGCAAAATTTTTACAAAGACTTGAAAATAGAAAGGAAAAGATATCCGTCAAAATACTCCACACTATACCACTGATAACACTGCCATTCAGGCTGTATGATATAGATTAGGATGGATCCTTTAGCAGCTTAAGAACAATAAGGCGTTGGCTGATGACGCAAACATATTTTTGTTATTTTTGAATACTGGTGGAACACCGGTATTTCAGAAACGTTTTAATGCTCAAGGGCAAAACACCGGAAACATGGAACGGGAACGTGTTCAGCAGTAAAGATCCTACGGCTGAAATTATGATAAAGGAGCGTCGAACGTTGATCACGATAATATTACGAACAAAAGCCTCCCCTCGATCGCTCCAGGTCACCCGGTCATTGGTACAACCAATTGACTCGCGCTCTATCTGACCCTACAAAATTTAATACAATTGTATATTTTCCAGGAAGAGCAAGGCAGCAGCGGCAGCGGTGCAGCTTTAGAAAGCGCTTGTGCAGGCGCGACGAGCGCGGCCAGCGAACTAGAACGCGCTTTAGTAATGGCCGCCCGCGACCAAGCGCGCGACCTCGCTCCCTTGGCGGAAGAGGCCAAGCGCCTCGCCGCCGACCTTTCACACATAGGTAACCCACCACGGATATTAGGTACACGTCGCTTGGTTGTGGAGCGAGAATCTTGTGCGATGGATGTGGCCCAAAAAGTTAAACTGAATATTTTTATTACAAAAAGACAATCTTACAGGTAGAGCAATAGGTAAACAAATAAGTGTGATTCCATCTACAAAACAGCTTGCGTATCCATCGCACAAAGTCATCCCTCCCATAATTCTTTAAACGTAGACATTTGAGCAGACATGGCCGACTATGAACCACCACCTGATTACAGCTAGTTCATGCGGTGAGAGAGAATCAGAGAGACTGCACAATATAGCCAGCCGGCTCAACGAACAGTTAGAACACATAATAGAGGTAAGTTTAGTCTTCGCCATTTGCGAAACTAAGACAATTTCTAATGCCAGTGATATTTCAGGTGTGTAAACTGCTAAGGCATATAGCGATGTCTGAGACGCTACAAGTGAGTGCTAAGTTTGCGGAGATCAACCTAAGGATATACGGGCCTCAAGTAGTGACGGCTGCGAGAACGTTGGCGGCCCACCAGGGTAGTGCCGCGGCGAGGGAGAACCTGGATGTGTTTGTGGATATGTGGGCGTGGCTACTGGCTGACGCGGCGCGGTTGGCGAGGGAACTCCTCAACCTGACGGATGACAGACCGGACAAACAGCAGTATAGCAGTTTACCCAGGCCGGGGGTGAGTTCATTTGAAAACTTGCCTTTGTGATGATTGGGTATGCGATATGAGCTAATCCAAGTTTTACAAGTTATTATGGTTTTTATGTAGAGGCTTTTAATTTTTTTTATTTTTAACAACTGCGATGAAGTATATTGTAGTCTTCAAAAAGGCATGTAGGTAATTCTAACGTGTTCTTATAATATATCAAAATATATTTTGACATAAGCCTGTCGTTAAACTACAAATAGAGCGCGGGGGCTACGCCAAAGTTCATCGTAGCATAACAATTATTCAGTTCTTACATTCAATATGATTGTCGTAGCCGTAAGGGCTACGCCGTAGGCTGTTGTAGCAGTTATACGGTATAACTGCTACTGTATAACTTATACCACACCCTAAGTATTTCGAACTTAAAATAAGGAGCGTGCGTGTCTAACTTTAAAAATGTTGATTGAACTAGTAGGTATAAGTATGTCGTACGGTGTCGATTTTCATTTGTTTTTTTTTTATTCCAGAAACATGGTACAACGAGTAAACCGCTAAAAGCGGTGCGTCTGGATTCCGACGAGCAAGCGAAAATTGCGAAATCGGGTCTGGAAATGAAAATGATGTCCTCTGAAATGGACGCAGAGACTGAAAAATGGCAGGGTGCAGCTGCAGACGAAAACAACGATATTGTGAAGAGGTACTTCACATTTCTACAAACAAGTAAAAAGAACTGGAAACAATATTTACACATCTTTCCAATTTCAGGGCAAAAAATATGTCTTCCATGGCCTTCGCTATGTATCAGTTCACTAAAGGCGAGGGCCGACTAAACACAACACAAGACCTCTTCACACAAGCAGAATATTTTGCGGAAGAAGCGAATAGACTTTACAAAATAGTAAGACAATTTTCATATCAGGTAAGAAATACACATTTTTTGGGTTATACTATTCGTAAAATTCCAGATATAAAAAATATTATTATTTCAGGTTCCCGCAGGAACGACGAAAAAAGAACTGTTAGAGCATTTAGATAAGGTTCCAACTTACGTGCAACAATTACAATTCACGGTGAAGGAACCGACCGTAGGGCGTGCAGCCACTTTCAGCAAAGTAGATAACGTAATTCAAGAAACGAAACATCTCATGAACGTTATCAGCAAAGTCGTGACTACGTGCTTCGACTGCGCGAACAAGGTGACCACTCAATTTCTACTAACTTTAAAGCATTGTTTCTTAAGATATTTTCAAGCAACACATCGCACATTTTGAACATTAGTAAATTATCTAGGAATTATAAAGATTTTAGTGCATTGGAACGTAATGTTCCTTAGGTACCTTTGCCGTGGGAGGCGAGTGTGGGAGTGGTTAAAAGGCACCAGAGTGTTGCACCTGTTAAGTACTTTACAGATTATATTTCATTCGTGATTGTTAGACTTTCGGGACGAGGGTGAAACGAGTGGTCAATAAGGCTTATTCTTGGTTCCTAGTCTAAAACAGTTAACTACTTCTTCTATAAAACCGGGCCGTCATTGCACGAGGCGAACATAACCAAGGATAACTCTTTTAGTTACTTAGAAACTAGTTTGAAATAGAAATAGAAGATATTGAAATACTTTTGAGGCCCCGTTTTGGTTTTCATTACCTATATTTTATTTGTTTATTTCTGTTTTTTCTTCCCACGCACCGGGTGGTTCCCTCCACTCCAGGGTCTTATACCGCTGGATAAAGCGATAAACAAATCATCAGTGAATACAAGGGACGACTCGGTCTGTCTCTAGATTGCACTATCATTGTGTACTTCCCGTTATTAATGTATTTCTGTGTGTACCATCGTTTGTAGTATACAGCATGTACTGTGTATCATGGCCCATACAGTTTACTTCAAGTATATCTCCATGATCCATCTACATCTATTACTCGTACCCAGGGGCGGATTTGCCCTAAGGCCCGGTAGGCCCGGGCCTAGGGCGGCCAAATATTAGGGGCGGCAAATCGTGCCAAAAAAAATCACTGATGATAACAAGATTAACAAGAAATAAGTAATTCAAATACAAAGTATCTTAATATATTGAAGCCTCGCGTACTTTATGATTATAATTCTTCTTAATCACTCTCTGAATAATGTGGCCTAGTTAGTACGCGGCGCGGCGTTACTAATGCATATTTTAGCATGAAAAACCGGCCAAGTGCGTGTCCTACCACGCGTAATGTAGGGTTTCGTAATTTACACACCTAACAGCGTTATATATGTAATTGTCGATGATATTTCTGCAAAATTTCTAACATTACTTGATATTTGCATAAATTTTAATTTTCTAAGTTGGTCGATGATTACTTGTAAACTTGTAAAGCTCACTTAGCCGTGATAGTTTTGCTTTTAACTTGAGTATTTGTACTACAACCGTAAATTTTTTCACGCCCCCAAACCCAATAGTTTAGCTTCTAGGGGAGAGGGGGAATCTAACAAAATAAGTGAAATTTCTGACGTTTTGTATGGGCTGAGTCTACCCGGATAAGACGGAAAAAGTCATAAAACTGCATTAACTCGAAAACCATCAAATTTAAAAAGAAACTGTCTGTAATTTACTTTTCTAGTAAGATTATCTAACGAATTATATAAAAATGAACTGTTTAGCTATTCATAGTTTTGATTAAAAACGAAACTAGTGTTTTTGAAGAGCCAACTTTGGAAAATAAATTTATAGAGAAAAGATTCACCAATCGTGTTTCTGTCTGTAATTTATCTAGATTATATCCTTAAGTTATCTTTGTCATGAAAAACAAAACTGTATGTTTTGCGGTTATTGAGAAAAAAACGATTCTGCATTCATCAAAAACATTTATTACTCGCCTTAAAGCTTAATATTTCACAAACGGATCTCTTAATCGAAAAGTTGTTTTCACAAACCCATAATGTTTTTAAAGACCTACTATCTAACGACACCCTAGGGTATGCGAGAAAAAAATAACATCCCCACTTTAGGTGTAGGGGAGATACCCTAAATAAAATTGTTTTTCCAGATTTTATTCTACGACTTTGGTGTGTACCCCCCTCCCCCCATACCAGTTTTATACCACGATTAGTTTTGGAGGTGTGAAAAAATTCACGGTGTACTACTACCGTGAATTTTTTCACATAACGAATTTAAAAGGAAAATTATCACGGCTATGTAGAATTTACAAATTTACGAGTAATCATCGACAAACTAAGAAAATTATTTTCTAAGTTGCTCGACGATTACTCGTAAACTAGAAGTAAACTTATTAGTCCAAGTATTGTAGAAAGTTACTGATGTAACGTTGTTAGCTGTGTAAACTACGAAACCCTGCATTGAGCGTGGCACGCACTTGGCCAGTTTTTTTTCGGCAGTTAAAAGTGGGCAATAAAGTAAATTCATTAATTATGTATCTAGTCTATATGATGAGTGCTAAGAAAGGGGCGGCACATGACCCGGGGCCTAGAGCGGCTAGGACTGCAAATCCGCCTCTGCTCGTACCTATATGTTTGCTAATGAAATAAATGTATTCTATAAAATCTGCATCCCGCAGTATAAATAGCTAGCTATCTACATACAATTTGTTGTGGCAAGCTACAATATATAACTGTCTATGTATCTATATAAAACAAATCGATTCTTTGTGTCCTTCCCCTTCTTTTTCAATTGATTGCTTATTTTTATTACCGCTTTATGTTTTAGCCCTCTTTCGTTTATTGATTTGGTATTTTCAGTATTCCCTGTGTATGCCTGAGAGAGTCCCTATGCATTGGAAGCCAAATTTACAAAAGGCATCCACATATAAAAGTGAAAATAGTGTATTGAATGGTTGAAGTAGGTATTTGATGTATACTAAAGTGGATTTGAACTGATCATTAACTCTATAACCAGTTTGTGTATTTCCTATTAACATACAAACTGACAAACAAAAATATATTACTATGACAGCTGTGTTTTAATTTAGTGTAGCATTGTTTGATGGTGTATCTATAGCTAATTTGAATGTTGTTGATGTGTTGTTGCAATGGTTTAATTATTATTGATCTAGATTAGTATATATGTGTGCTATTAACGTATTATAACTCTCATCTAAGCTTTCTGCATTTTTTTAATATTGCGGTCCTTCTTGTCTCCCCTTGAGAATTGTCTTTATATAAAATAATCAGTAATAATAACTCATATAACCATTATAATCAAATCCTACGTCACAACATGCTTTGTGTAAACAATTATGCATGGTGTTCTTGATCCAAGATAGTCAGTCCTATAGTAATCAATATATGACCGCTTTGAGAGTCTGATAGCAAGTTTGAAATGTAGAAGCCAGTGTATTGAAAGGATTCCATCGTGAGATATGTGACGTGTTGTTTTATGATGCAGTACAAATTGGACTTCACGGGTCTGTCAGCGGGCGTGGGCGCGGGCGGCGGACGCGGCAACGCACGGGAGGAAGACGGCGGTGGAGGGGTCGGGGGAGACGCCAAACCGGGGGGGAGCAGCTCCGACACGGCCATGTGACAGTACGGCATGGGCCGGCGCGGCAAAGGCGACGCGCGCCGGACCAGGGTCAGCTTCCTCTTGTTTTAAAGACTTAAACGTCTTGGAACAACTCGTCGCCTGATGTCGGGAGAGCGGAACTCATCTGTGATATGCATAAAGCTGAGGGAATTACTTTTAGGCAGAGGCAGAGTTTACTAATTCTCCCTTTGGATTGAATTGCAATTTCTTCACATGAGTGCTCACTATATAATATGGGCGTTTGTAATTCTGATTCCTTTTTGTAATGAGCTGGTTAACTGTATTAAAGAACATCATTAACAGTTACATTAAAAGATTGTGATTATTATTATTGTTCCAATCACGCCGTAACGCTGAACGGCTTGAGATGAAAAACATGGAATAGTTCGCGACCTGAAATAGCATAAAGGCTACCTTTCATCTTGGTAGTAGCCAAATGCTCAATGGCAAGCAGTAAAAACCCTCTGATGATGAACCCTAACTTGGCTGGCCAGCCGCCAGCCAAATTACAGTAAACTTGATAGAGAAGTCATAATATAGACTAGAAAACAACGAACTCCTCCAACAGTTTTATGCATGTTGAGATCGATTCAAGCTCTGGGAACCACAAGCATCTATGACTACTCCACCATGAAACGCAAGCGAGTAGACGTTCATACTTGTGATTCTTGACCACCGACAAGTAACGCTGTCAATCTTTTCATCATACGCAAAATACGCATAAATTGCATTTAGCTACTTTTGAATGGATTGCAGTGAGTAAATTATAAGATGGACATTACGATATAGGTACAGAAGAAAGTTTCGACAGAGCACTTGCGACACACAAAGCGTCTTAGCTCTTTTACAATATTTTAATATTAGGTAGCATCGGCGACGCATTTGGCTGTGGATAGAGATTTAATATTAATATTGTGAAATGAAAACTACTTGTTAACAACAACGCCTTAAAAACACCACAAAGTCACACTTAACATAGTGTTCTATGTTTATCTAAATAGGTAGAGTCATATATAAACAGTTGTTACAATATTTAACACGAATATTGCCTCGAATAGTGTGATAAATTAAGAAAAGAAAATCGTACAATAATTAAATAAATACTTGTTACACTTGCATAATGTTACACATTGTTACATTAATACGTAAACTACCTACAATACAAAGAAGCCTATTTTTTTAAGTTTCCCCCTCATATGCCTTAGTGATAAGTACCTACCTTTAGTACATAGTGACCCTAAACCTACTTGTTGCCTTAAATGTCTTCTTCTAGTCCTGTTTCTTTAGTTTACACCTAAGCATTTGTTTTCAAACGCACCCTACCGCACTTTCCGTGATCCTGTTGCACTTTATTTTGCACGTTTCGCTTTTCACTTTCTTTTGGCATCGGCGACGAAAGTCGGAACATGCTGCGGTACGTCTACATTACTTCAGAACGACACAGTGTTACTCTTGCATTCGGTGTTACATTACTAGCCGTATCTATTTCAACGATTTCGTGTACATACATTAGTATAACTGTCATACACTAACAACTAAATTTACTTCGAATGCCGTGCGGCAAATGCATTGCATGATTGTGAAACGGAAAACTTAGATGTGTGTTGCATGTGTATTAACGTGAAATCGTAATGGATGTCGTTCGTCATCTTTCGACGGCAGGATGTTTAACGTTAAGATGAGGGAAATTGACCTTGGTGGATGCTTCTGCAACTCCCAATCGCCCTGCAATGCAGTGTTATAAGACCTACGAGACGTCACCGACACAGACAGTGGGCAAGCTTTTGTTGTGCCTACATAACATGGGTGTAACCAGAGTACATATCATAAAGAATATTTTACATACCTACTAAAAGTTAATTAAAACACGTTAAATTTAAAAAAAAACTATTGTGACACAAAAAAAAACATTTTTTCAGAAGTAAATCGATTTTCCACGTAGGTATACAGCAGTTAGAATTCGGTGTTTTTTAATAAACGACTAAAACAGTATAAATTAGAATGGTTACACCTATGCAACTCATGCATGATCAATATTTATGGCTGCTGGCCTTTTATGTGAGCAAATCATCGCGCGGCATGTCAATCGTATCGCTGATGAACTTAGCTATGTAAATCGAACAGGCAATAATGAACATATCAATTTAAGTAGGTTAAATTGTACCTGCTACAGACATGCGACCAAGTCGTTCTAGCACGTAAGTTATGAGGTCTAACACATGCCTATACTTCTTGGCAAGCTTGCATCGCAGTGGTTTAGAATACAACTATACTGCTGTGGCTCGATGCCAACAGATGGAATCATACTGGATTCAATGACTGGGTAATATTTATATATATGATTTCTGGTAACTCTTTTCGCTAGTTGTTAATATGTTATTAGTGATAATGTAGGCTAAGAAAAACACTATCTCTGGTGAATATCTTCAACTTCAAATGTTCCTACTGGAGTTGTACCGCGAATGTTTCTATGCCATCGCGTAAACAATGAAACGTTCAATACTGAAATAACACCTTGCTTGATGCAACACTGCTACCTCTCATACAAAGATGCCTATCGTCTGTGCTCGAACTATCCTCTATAATCGGTCTTAATAACACTTCACTTGCAATAACTAGTCTACTTTTGTGTCTAACATTGGCTTTTGTTTTATCAAGTAGATAAGAAATTGTTAAATGGAACTTTACCTACTCTTATCGCCTTTCTAGATGTAATGTTACTTCCTCAAATAAGTCGGTTTCAATTGTAAGAATTAATTAGAATAGTTTTAATTAATTTTAATTACGATATGACTAATGTAAAGAGCTTCGTAAAGCTTTATAATGAAGAGTTGTGAATCGAACTTGTGGCCACGTAACGATGATTAGTATAAAAAAACTGCTTTGACTGTTATTAATACCAACATTAATAAATAAGTCGTTTCACGTACATAAGTATTTCAATAAATTAAAATTAAGCTGTTACTTAGTCTCCGATCTGAAATGTGCGTAGTTTTTATGGCCTTCTATTTAAAATGCGTCGTTCTCAAGTTTTATAAAGAAATCGGCTATTTTATGCCAATTATTCAGTCTTAACTTTTATTCTTGTTAAACATCGTAGAGATAAACATTTCTCTTATATTCTTCTATATTTCTAAATCCCTATCTTTTTCTGTGTGAAGTGTTCCACTCAGTAAATTAGGTACATAATTAGTAACTAAAATCGAAAGCCTAATGATAATAGAGTACAATAATAAAATACCTAATGATAAAAAAACTGGCAACTAAAGTACTTAGCATTCTGTCTTCGCATTTGGAAATGTAGTATCAATATTTTTTACAGTTATTATACCTATTCTTATTATATTAACACAGGTCCAAGACAGTCATAATTGGCAAAAAATTGCCTCTGACTAACTCCTGAAAGGGTAATGTTATCTAAAGGCAAAACAATCGTGTAATTATACCTACTGGATGAGTTTTCTCGAGGATTTCAAGCTGACAATTTTAAACATAAAAGGCGAAAAAAATATTGTTTTAAATAATTATTTTTTTAAAATCATTATCTTCTTTATGACACGCTAACCAATTACACCTCAGGTGAGTTTTCGCGATAGACGCCACTTCAAAGATATTTTTTTTTTAAACTTAGATGAGATAAGATGAAAATCTTACATAGAACTTTTAGATTACTATCCTCGGTCACAGAATAAATCGAGAAAACTTACCCTGTATAGGTAAGTATATAGGCATATATAAATATAGTTTTTTAAGCTGTAACACAAAGCGTAAAGTTTTGAAAGCGTGTGGTTACTGATAATAGACATGGAAATTAATTATAATATACCACTAATTCAGGGAAAAGTGTTTAAACATACGCTAAAAACATCAATACAAGGAATACAAACCATTGTGCCTACTCTCTAGTATTAACAAAAGAGCCTATATTTAATCAAAGTATTATTGAGTAGGTATTTGGTATTAAGCAGTAATAATGATGCACCATTATTATTATTATTCCACGCGACCATTAACTGAATAACGTGCAGTGGATTCAAATAATGATTAATTAAATGATAAGTACTTTTTTATGTTATTGGTTAGCATATACGTAGTATTAGCTATACAGTAATTTGTGATATTAAATTGAGAATTCTAGTACAACGTCCTTTGATTTCAAGTTTTTAGAGTAATTAAATTTAGATTGACACAAAAGAACACCAATAATAGTAACATTAATATAAGGTACCTATAGAGGATTCATAGTTAAGGCAATGTATGACAAGAAACAAGAAGGATGTACCCTCCTTATCTACAGTATCTTCTGACGGGATTTCTGGTAAAGATGAATATTTCTACCACTTTTATCAATACTTATCCTTTGAATAAACTTGAGAAATGCCTTTGCTGACAAGCTGTTCAATCATACAAGAACACAATGTCCCACGTTGGCATAAGAAAAGAAAGTAGGTATGTTGGGGAAAGTGAATTGAGTAATATTTCAAAGGAAGGATTCCAAATATTCTCATATAGCTTACTGCAAGCTTCAACAAAGGCGTCCCTTAACGGACATGTAGGCATCTTTTGCATATTTACTCCTTCTTAGACTAGAGTAGGTATTAACAGTCTCTTTTTCTGTAGATTTCCACTAGTTCAGTTCAGAAGTAGAACTCGTATGTGAGTGGACTACTAAAAATCCAGGAAGGGAAAAAAAACATTAAGTTGAACTCGTGGGAATCTACGCATTCATTTGTACAATTGGGAGTGATGGAAAAATAGCAAGTAGATAGATAAACGAACCAAGGTAATTCTTATAATAATTTATTGTGTAGCCTAAATCAAATCCTAAAGTGAGGTGCAAAGTACTATTTTGTATTACTAACTAAATTATATCGTTCTCATTAATGTAATTTTATAAATCGTGACCCTGAAGGACTAAAACCCCGATATGAAATAGGTTTTGTAAATAAAATAATTTTAATAGAGTTTATTCGATTGTTTTAGTGGAGTATCGTCAAATATTTTAAATCGATTTACTTAATGTTACTTTGTGTAAAGTTTGTATCGTCGAGGAAATGTTGTGATTGTTATCATATAATTAAAGTTGCATTTTCATTAAAATAAGTAGAAATATATTTTCCATAGTGCTGCCAAAGATATTTAATATTATCTAGATGTAGTCATGTTGTTTACATACAGAATATTTTGAGGTTGTTCGTGAATTTATGAATTGTATTTTGATGTGATCAGCGAATGTAATAACACTGTGTATGTGATTTAATGAATCACCAAATAAAAAATATACAAAACAAAGGTTTTTCGTTTTTCTATTAGTAACATCCTATCTTTCTCCTTGGATTTATGATGCCTGATAGGTGTTTACCTAATATCATTATTCTTCCATATTCCACACGTTGAAATAAAACAAATCGTATCCTATATATTACGTATTTATTTATAATCAAAGGTACAATATATTACATCGCCACAACTCGAATTATCTCCCAACATTCATCACATTCATGTCCGTAGAAATGACTAAGCAAAAGATCAATATGGTAAAACGGGCCGAAGCCCTACACAAAATACAAAAACTAAGCATAATCTTACTACCTAAAATACCTTAATATAATGCGGAAGTCAATACTGTAGTTTATAAAATAATATAAATTGTTCCATGGTATGCTGGTAAAATAAAGATTATGCATATTTTGACGAGTAACTTGTAAATATTATATCCCGTTGATACAATCGTAATAACTAAAAATATTTACATAAAACAAATTCAAGATTGTCAAGCAATACCTAATTATAGCTAGGTAAAGATATCAATATGTTCTCACAGAGAGATCAAATAAATTTATAAGAGTTATTAGTTTGATATACGTATCTAATGTGATTGAAAAAAAAAACACAGCGATTCTTACATAAATCCTTGCAAGTTGAGAGATCTCTTACACATTCCCTTATACTTTAAGAAAACTCCAACAACTAGCTAGAGCTAGACTTCTATTTCACAACTGAGCTATGAGCATACTTTAATATCACTAAGCAACAAACGCCTTGTGCCATTCTCAACATCTTCATGACGTGGAATGCACCGATTAAGCCGTAAATGTTGGTGATTTTAATGATATAGAAGTCAAAAATATATTTCAACTAACCCACGTTAAAATTTAGAATAATGTGTCTAATGCAATATATTGAATCACTACAATAATCTCTCTCTACTTATAAATATAACAGAAAATAGAAGTTCGATTAGACGTAAATCTCGTAAACTAGATATGACTATGCTATATTTATTAGTAAAGATCCCCGATGACTATTTTTAATAATAACTCTTTATTGAGCTGAACGCTAACTTTGCAGTTTCTAGCTAGCTAGATGTCTACTATAGAATTCTGAATAGAATTATTCTTAAATATAATCGAGTTCAGACATATCTTCGATTAAAGCAGATCATTATAAGCTATTTGGCAACTTTATGGACGTAAACGTCGAATCATAAGCTGTAAATGTTTGTGCTGTATCCATTGCTGATAGGTCACAATACATAATATCTAATGTGATTGTAGTTGTACCTTATAAAAATGTCTTAAAATGGTTTTGGGAACAAAAATTATACAAAATTAGGCCTCACTTATAAAATATAAATGCCTTGTCATGGAGAAAAATCTCATAAATAAATTCATACAAAAGTTCACTTAGAGAATCATGTGTTATATGAACGATTAAAATGTTTTCACGTTCTAGTCTTAAATTAATCGTTGTTCCATTACTCTATATTTTTATAACAAGTAATATTAATAAGTGCGATGATTACGGACCGATGTCCTTATATAACTATTCCGGTTGCAACACTCTTAAAAGACCAATCTGGAAATTACATAAAGAAATCATAAAAATAATCTCAATTTATAGAGTTTATGGAAATTATAAGATAGGAAACTTAAAACTAAATATAAATTAAACAGGTATTATTTTACAATCCCTTATTTATCATGATGCGCTTCAAAAGCTTGCTTCCACATAGCCCCGAAAGTATTGCTTACTACGCATCGCACGAATTTAATAAAAAAATCCAACGGCTTGAGAATTAGTCGGGATTTATTTCTATATCAAAATCGAAAACATCGCATGTCTCACGCAGTTATGATAGATGCAAGCCGGATAAACTTACTTAATAGTTATTTGACTTTTCTAAAATCACAAGAAGTTTTAAGAGTTTAGTAAAGGAATTGCAAAGCTCATCGTGACAAATAATGGGACATGATTATATTTACAACAGAAAACCTTTCGCCCAGAATAAGAAATCACAAACAAGAATAAAATTGTAACAGCGAGACAGTTTTTTAAACGTGAAAACAGACTTAGTATGTTACACAAACACGTATTTTTAACACACAGTGACTTGCCGTACAGAAGATATCAAGCATGTTTAATGATCATTAATAAACGACAAGTAGATGTTGGTATTTTCAAAAAAACCTAACCTTTTTGGGGCCTCCTAAAAGACAAAATACAACTACACGTGGGCGACACAAAAAAAGACACTTCAAATTCTAGACATGGCACTTCAACCCCAAGTATAGGTAAATAGATGGATAGAATATTCCAAGAAATATAATTAGTATAATTACCAGTTTAGGTACAATATAAACCCACGTTTCTCATCTCTTATACGATATGTACAGACCTATTGTCCAAGCTAATCATCTATTTGCAATTATGCATTTGTACGAAGAAAATGTAATAGCCGAAGTAAACAGATATTTGTGAATTAATTCGTTAGATACCACAAAGTATGCAAAGAGAAAGTAGGTTAAGAACAGTTTCAGTATGCAAATCATCGATCGAAATTCTTTACACAACGATCGTGTGCTAATGCCATTATGACTTAGTGGAAACACGCGTAACTATGTAGTGAACAGGAAAACTCTACTTTGTACTCGTTTAGTTCGATTCGACCGTCAAGCTAGTCGATCTCGGATCGATCGATGATCTGTCGCGGTGACAGAACACAAGTTAGTCACGCGTGAACAACGGTGGGTGCGAGGCCGACGAGAGTGTTCGATCGTTTAGAACAAACCTTTCTTTTTCTTGTCCTTCTTCTCCTTGCCGTCAACAGTCCTGAAAAGAAAAACATCTTGTAAATAAATGGGGAACTTGTCTACGCTGTGCGGTTTGACAGGCTTGTTTAGCCTAGTTGAAGAGTCTGAGGTTTTAAGGGGCTGCCAGTCGACGATTGCTCTTTTTCGGAACGAAAAAAGTAATACTTCTGAACAAGCCACATCTCCTATTTTTATAAGTATATTACTTCAGGTTCCTACCTAGATTTCTATTAAGCTGAAAACATAATAGCAGAAACTTTTCACGATAAAAATATTATTTCAAAATTATACGTTTTAGAATTTATGATCGAAATATTTTATATACCTACTATTAAAATCAACTTGTGATTTATTGTTAAAGATAGGTAATATGTAGATCTAGATTTCTATTAGGATAGATTTTTGATAAGTAATTATACATAATTTATATCATTAATTTAATCGAAAAGCTAAGGCGGACCACGCGCGGACGTGTGTTTGTCATCATTGCAGCGGTCGTTAGGATTATTTATCGAAGTGATTAAAGATAAGTACATCTTTATTCACATATACTATACATTATAAAATAGGAGATATGGCTTGTTCACAAGTATTTCTTTTTTCGTTTCGAACAAAAATAATCGTCGACTGGCAGCGTTTTAATACGTTAATTTTATTATACTTCCGCTAGGGCCGTTGCCAGAGTATTTTTTTGAGAGCGTTCCGCTATTATAAGGCGAAGTATCCACTTTTCAACAAAAGTGTGATCATAATCTATACATAATAATAAAACTGTAGAAGAGTTCAATTCTGTACATAGAATAAAAACTAAAAAAAAACCCTAGGGGCCTAACAAGTAACACAAGCCAAAAAAAAACATTTTGAAATTTTTGTCCGTCTGTCTGTCTGTCTGTTGTCCGGCTTTCACGCAAAAACTACTGGACGGATTTTGATGAAACTTTTTTTGTTATATAGCTATTAGTGCTCGGCAACATATAGGCTATAATTTATTTTGAAGATTAGAATACCAGATGTGAAACTATCTGTGGCCCAGCGAAGCGGGCACGGGTCAGCTAATAATATTATAAACCCGAAAGTTTGTGAGCATGTTTGGATGTTTGCGCCTCAATCAAGCCCAAACGAAATTAAACTTGGAATATACGTAGTCTATGCCCTGTAAATAGCTTATAGGCAACATTATAACGCGAATGTTGTTACGAGTAGATGGTTTATCTAAGTTTGTTTGTATTTCTTCTTCTTGCCCTTATCACATGGATGTTTGTTCTGTCTAGGTGTTATTATGTATGTATTTACAAAAAATAAAAGTATATAAGTATTATATCAGTTATCTAGTTCCCATAGTACAAGCTTTGCTATATTTGGGGCTATATGGCACTGTGTGATAACGTCCACCAATATTCATTATTTGGGGTCGGTACAACATGTAGAAATAAAAATCCGCCCAAGTCCAAGTCGGATTCGCGCACGAAGGGTTCCGTACCATTTTCTATAAAAAAACGCCAAAAAAACACGTTTGTTGAATGGGTGCCCCACTTACATATTTATTTTATTCTGTTTTTAGTATTTGTTATAGCGGCAACAGAAATACATCATCTGTGAAAATTTCAACTGTCTAGCTATCACGGTTCATGAGATACAGCCCTGTGACAGTCAGACGGACAGATGTACAGACGCAAAGTCTTAGTAATAGGGTCCCGTTTTTACCTTTTGGGCACGGAACCCTAAAAACATGTTTTAAAAAGATTTGCACTTACTCCTTGCTATTGGCCTCGAGCGAGCGGCGACGCAGATCGTCCAATGACAATCCAGTCTCGCGCTCCCACGCCGACTTCTCCACCTGTAAAGCGCGTTGCCTATCCTCCAGCTCACGCGCCTGCGCCTCCAAAGCGCGTCGCGTTCCTTCGTGCCGCCGCGCCAACTCAGCCTCGGACTCCTTGAGCTTGGCGCGCTTCTCGCGTACTTTCATTTCGAACACCTGAAACATAAATTATTATTAATAATAATAATAAATATTGGCGGACTTTACACACAGCGCCATCTAGCCCCAAACTAAGCAAAGCTTGTACTATGAAACCAGATAACTGATAGAATACTTAAATACTTTAATTTTATTTTAAATACATACATAATATATTAACACCCAGACACAGAATAAACATCTGTCAATGATCAAACATTATTATATTATGTCGTTGATAATTAGCAAAATGTAGGTATGTGCCAGATATAATTTTTTGACGTGCCTCTGACTACCTCCACTAGACATCTTTAAAAGATCTCAGCGTCTGGAGATCTCAGAGAATGTCTACCGTACTTGGGGATAACGTGGCGAGTCGTGATCTTATTTTAATATTTTTTTTAATTAGATTTAAGAAATACAACACTAGTTTTTAATTACCAAAAAAAATAATAACGTATTGTCAGTGTCTGTTACTAATTAAATTTAAGTAGTTAAAACTTAAATTAAAAAATTAAAAATAATATCCTTAAAAAAACACAATATTTAGTTAACCGTTTATTTATACGCACCTACCACATAGCTACTCATATTTTCACGATTCTATCCATTCATAAATAGCTCGCCGTCTCCGTTGTAATTTGTGTAGTATTTTCTAGTACTGAGACCATAAATTAGTGCCAATTTTCGGTTAAAAAGAAACCTCGATAACTTTGTGATAGTGCAATAATAAATCATGCTGACAGTGCTCAGATCATAAGAAGCTTCTGCTGCAACGGTCAATTTTTTTTTTCGGTATATTAAAACTATTATTGTATATTGACACAAAATAAATTTATTCTTTCTTCTTTCTAAATTACATGACACCTTAGATAAGTTTAATGTTTACGAAAAATATAATAGGACCACGTCAGTAATTCCCAAATACGACAGACATCCTTTCAGATCTCCAAGCACTGTGATCCTTGGAGATGTCTAAAGGTGGCATTGCCAACATTTTCCACACGTGACTAGTTGCAAGCACATCGCCGCTTATAAGATTACTAACTGGTTCCCTCACGATGTTTTCCTTCACCGTTTTGCGCATATATATTTTTCGATATATTATGCACGGTCGGGATTCGAAACCACCACTCGAACTTTCGGAAAGAAAGTCGAGATACCTTTCACTCGGCCAACATTTATCTAATGTTTTTTGATAAATTACGCTCATTTGTTCAGCTAATGAACATTAATAAAGCTCTTAAATTTGCTTACCTGTTCCATTTCGCTTTCCATCTTCTTCATCTTAAGATCGTGCTCCCTCTTTTCTTCTTCCATCTGAGCCAATGGATTCCTGTGAACAAATTGTTTTGTTACAAAACTGTTCTTTACAAACAAAGTTTTAAACGTATACCCCAAAACTAACTTACAGGCATAAGAGGCTTTTCAAATAATCAAAAAACAACATTCACGTACATACCTTATTTGAAACCATAACTTCAGTTCACATCTACTCATTCAAAACACTGTTTTAATAAACTAATTGATAAGACAACTATTAAAATGGCTATGAAACCAACAAACAAAGCTAAAGCCCATAAAACCGCACCGTACTATTTATCCACACATTTATATTCTACGCACACATTGACAACGGCAAAATGTATTAAAAAAGCCTCTTGCATAATAAAGTAAAAGATTGATTAATATTACCAGATCATGTTCTACAAAAAACTAATCAATTATATTATGTGATACTTTATTATGCATAAGAAGTGTGACGCATTCACTTTATTAATTTTATTAAAAAGCATAAGCTAGATTATAAAGCGTTTTAGAAGTTACGCAGGTAATTATGTTGATGTGAAACTTGAAATGATGTAATAAATTCAAAATGTCTCAAGAGGTATTTGAAAAACAAGTCCAATTTCAAGATATGACAATGTTGCTGACATGTAACAAAAAGTGAAATACGGTAGTGATGTAATGAGAAACGATAATGGTGTATCTTCAACTCTAAAGCGTCTTACTTTCAACTCTACTGCTCAGACTTTACGGCTCAAATAACAGTAAGTCACTTTCTGTCGAAGATTAAGTAGAGAAACATACGGACTTACCACACGGTCATGAAACTGTTCATCAGTCCTTGCGGGCACAAACTGAACACCAACACAACCATAGTTAACACGTGGCTGTGCGTGAACACACCACAGCAGCAAAAGTAACAGCTCGAGGAACAAGTAAATGAAGTAGTAGCTATGTATTATCAGATTTTTTAAAGAAATTATAAGAATAATGGACCTCGACAAGCATGCGAGCCGTGGGTAATAAATTATTACACCATTCGACTATCAGTTTCAGATATTTTTAGGCAAAAGAATAATTGCCATAATGCAAAAATTAGGCATATGCCAAATACAACATACCTCGGACTACCCCCTTTAAATATCTTTAAGGATCTAAAAACCTTGAGATTTGAAAGGATGTCTACCGTATTTGGAGATTAAAGTCGTGATCCTATTTTGTTTCATTTCATATAAAAAAAGTTTCATACGATAACTGATGTGAATCAGTCCTTAGTGCGCTGCGGGCAAAAAGGATAATCGTGTTTTGTTTTTGTAATCTCAAGATGGCTTTATTTATGCAAAAATGTATACAACAGTGTCCGATCATGAAGTTTAATAGCATTGGAGACGACCAGACTGCCAATTAAATGGCTCCATGTAAATCAAAACAAACAAGAGGCGAATGCAATGCGCATGTGCAATTTACTAACACTCGTAAATAGAATGCTGTCATCGAGCAGATAAATAATGAATAATAAACTGTTACTAATGCCGCTGTAAAAGCGCGTGAACTGCAAGTTATTATGATACATGGCACAAATCGTGGATACTTAAAAAATAACCACATATTTAGTGCCAATTCCGTTGGCACCAAACTAAACAAAAAAACGATTTAGACTTGTCTAAAAAATATTGCTGTGTCTTTTAGTCTATACGAAACAAAAGATAGATACCGTTTAGTTTTAGTTTAGTCTGGCACCAACAGAATCGGCACTTTATCAAACAGTAGTAACTTTTTCAAAGTAGCACGACAAAATGATAATGTTAACAATGATTTCATTTCTGCATGCCCAAGCACAGAACATTCGAGAATATTAGAAGAATGTTGTATGCGGCTACTTACATACAACATGACACGAATAAACTAATACTCTGTAGCGACAGCGACAGATAGAAATAAATAGTAAGGTGACCAGACATGCAGCAATGAACAAACGATGGGGAAATCAGTTAGAAGTTTAGATATGTTAATTATTTTAGTGATTTGTTATGTATTAGTCTGGTCACCTTTAAAGCGGTGACAACAGTAGTAAAAACTAAAGTAACATTAGTAAAATATTTGAGAGCAACCCTGTCTACTCGGGTTGTTATTATTTTTACCATGCCTAAACGTTATGACATTTTTTTTTATTTATCCGCTTCCACCTGCGAAAACTAAACAACACAGAAAACTAGACAAACATTTTAGTGAATTTGAAACAGAAAATTTGTGATAAGACAGGTATAGTGCGACAAATACAGATAGAAGCGGATAAAAATCCAAAGTTAATTAATTATATGGCACAAATAAAAAGTAGAATACATCTAGCTCACAAGGATATTCTTTAAAGTTGCATTCAGACGCCGCGACGTCTCCTTTCATAGAAATATTGAACACCGAAATGCCAAACATTTACTCGTTACTATTAAATGTAATTTACTATCATTGAAAAGAAAAATGATAGACCCCAAGCCGTGTTTGTTGTCTGATTCTCCTAGGCTTGAACAGGCTTAGCTTCACCGAGCTCCTAAGACATTTTTAAGTGATCCTTGTGATTTTATTGCAATAAATGCCTTTGACTTTGATTCAGTGCATAAATTATTTTAATGTACAGTACATTCACTCTAATTTGCTATAGCTGTGTGAAAGCAACTTCAATCATAACCCAAATAACAAAGATGTACGAGTAATTCATGACTTTCAATATAACATGAGCTTGGATTGGATTCTACTTCACAATAAAATAATAGGTTAAATAGTCGCAGAGTTATAATAAAGTCTTACTTGTTCGAGTTGATTCTGTGCGGCTTTCCATCATCAGAGAGGCCGGCAAGTTTGCGGCACCGGTAGTTCTCGTAGTGCACAGAGCTGGTGACGTCCTTCAGGTCCTGAAGATGGGTTCGGATCACCATGTTGCGGAGAGCAAGGAAATCGCAATGCTCGAGGTTTTCCACTGGAATAGTAAGATGTTTTTTTAGATTCTTGCCGTCGAACAAACCTTATTGTGTATTTGGGTAAAATGTCAAAAATATACAGGATGTTTTAAGAATACTTCCGCAAAATGAAGGCACAAACTCACCTACCCCTCATTATCATGTTCCTGCTCTTATCCCACGTAAATCGGGTCAACACAAGCACACCTACCCCTACCAAAACCTTAATTAAAACCAAATCTATATATATAAAAGAAAGTCGTGTTAGTTACACTATTTATAACTCAAGAACGGCTGAACCGATTTGGCTGAAAATTGGTGGGGAGGTAGCTTAGAACCAGGAGACGGACATAGGATACTTTTTAAAACAGAAACAGGAACGGGAACGGGAACTTAACACAACATTTGTTGAATCTAAAGCGATACGAAGTTCGCCGGGTTAGCTTGTTGCGATTATGTTTAACTCGTGACTGTTTTTGTGTTGATTCGAAAAGATGAAAAAAAAAATATTTCTTGAAAACTATAATATATATTCATCTTTGGGCATTTGGTTTCTTTGGCAATAAATGCTTTATAAACTTCTGTATTACTATTTCAATAATTTTCTGCTCAATGTGTTATAAGTTTAACTCAACATTATCATAGTAATGTCATAAAACACATCTGCCGCGTGCACCATCTGTCATCCATCACAGTTATAAATGCCATAAAAGAAGCATTACAATTCATAGCCTCTGGATTCACCGCTACATTCAAGAACAGTTATAAAAATATGTGGATTCAAAAAACGAATAGACACTTAAAATATCTATGGTTATTAGAGATTTGTGACTTGAGGCTGATCACGATTACCAGTTACCAGCAATATTATTTTGTTTTACAATACTTTAAAGTGATTTAAAAATGTATGTAATGTAAAATGTAATGTGTAAAAGTAGTAATAGCTCTACATTAGTGATTAAATATTGGATTTCGATAATATTATTAGCTTGTATTTTTTTTTTTTTTTTTTTTTACTAGCCGACCCGTGACAGACGTTGTCCTGTCAAATTTTAATAATCGAATAGAAAAGACTGAATATTTTTAGTCTGTGATGTCAGATTTGTTGCACACCAGCGCCATCTATACAGAAATCATCCCTTTTGAGTTTTTTGATCGTTTTTGGGATGTCCAAACTCAAGGTTTGCCAACGAGCAATGGAGCGCAGCGTACTTGGAGTCAAGAGGATCGATAGAATCCGTAACACCACGCTACGCTCAAAAACTGGAATTGCTGACGTTGGAGAAAAATCTGCCATGCTGAAGTGGGAATGGGCGGGTCGTCAGTCGGATGAATCCAGACAGATGGGCTAGGATCGTCACGCAGTGGGTGCCTGAAGATGGGAGACGACGCCGAGGAAGGCCGCGAAGACGCTGGCGTGACGACCTCGACATATTCCAGACTGGCTGGTGGGACGAAGCTGTAGACCGCAAAGCTTGGAAGAGAATGGGGGAGACCTTTGCCCAGCAGTGGGACAACATAGGTTAATAAAAAAAAAAAAGTCTATTATTTATTCGGGCATTATATCTACATTTACAGAAAATTTCAACTTAATCCGTTTTGTCGTTTAGGCCTGATTGAGGAACAAACATAGATACAAACTCACAAACTTTCGCATTTATAATATTATTAGGATAGGATTCATGCAACTGTGACTAAGTCACAAATTCAACCACAGGGAGAAAAAAGAAAGTTTGTAAACAAACCGAGTCGCGTGTAATATTGATTTCATTTCGGAGTTGTGTTGTGTTTACAGTAACCTTCGGCAAGTCCCTCGGGGTTTTCGTCGCCCCCGGTCACGTCGCCGCGGTGTAATCGGACCACGAGAAACTAAACACGTGTTTAGAGTATCAATTCCTTCCCAACTTTCTTTTTAATTGTATTTTCTTCGGCTAACATATCCTTAGGATCCGGATTTAGATTTTTTTTTTTTTTTTTTTTGTAAGTTTGTATGTAATGGATAAACTAAAAAACTAATGAAACACATTTCACCTATTAAAAGCTACATTATCAGCGAGTAAAATGAAGCATATTAGTTTAAAAAAACAATAGAAATCTTCACGAAAATTGCAATCGTGTAACCTAAGATATCAAGAATTTGCTTATAAACACGTGCGACGCCGGCGCGGCCAGCTAGTGTATAATACGTCACTCTCCGAGACTCCGACCCACGAATTACCTCTAAAAAATCTATGCATAAAAAAAACATGTCAATCCGTTGCTGCGTGAAAGAATTTTGAAGGTTGGTTTGTCCAACAATAGTAAGGTTGATTTATAATACCAACTTAGAAACTTTCGTAGGCTCATGCACAACAACTTTGCTAAAGATCATCATATGATCAAATGCATAGTTATCGATTCTATAAAGGATCATATAAAGGATTCTATAAAGGTCCTTTGACGGATGAAATACAAACTTTCATTTTTATATATATATAGATAGACTAGCTACACGCCCCGGCTTCACACGGGTACCTAATTAAAAAGTAGCCCATATGTTATTCTGATGTATAAGTTAAATTACTGTAAAGTTTCATTTAAATCCGTTCAGTAGTTTTTGCATGAAATAGTAACAACCACACACACACGAACTTTCGCATTTATAATATTAGTAGGAAGTAGGATGTAAAATGATATTTGATTTAGTTACCTTCAGCGATTCCCCAAGGATACTTGCGCCCTCGGATACGGCGTCCGTCTTGTTCGATCACGGTATTGGCGCCCACCACAGCGAACGGTACGCGAGTACGTAACGCTTTAGTGGCGTCTGCACCTTCGCCTTCCTCGCCCGTGCTCTCTGGGAAGTCGTAGATCTTGATCTTATGCTGAGCCAATTCTTTCATTATCTAGAAAGAAATAATATAAAAACATTAAACCATACTCTTCTACACAATATTATGTTGTACTAGCTTTTGCCTGCTTCGCTCGCGTGGTACTTACCTGGATAAAAAGTAGCCTCTTTATTATTACAGGACATAAGCTATGTTATGTATATTCCAAGCTTCATCCAAATCCGTTTGGTCGTTTGGACGTGATTGAACCACAAACATCCAAACATACAAACATTCTCACTTTCGTTTTTTATAATATTAGTAGGATTGTTTACTGCCAATGAATTTACGGCGGGTTTTCAAACGTCAATGTAAAAATAGTGGATTTAAAAAAGAATATAAACATCTCCAAGGATGTTAAACATCCTTGGTGGGTAGTCAGATGCAAGTCCAAAAAAGCATGTGTGATAAATGATAACAGGATGTGCCTCGTTTTGCAGGCAGTAGGCCATTCGTGGGATGCTTATTTCACTAATGATGACGTGCGACGCGAGTGCGACGGTCAGCTAGTAAATTGATCCAATTCACGCGCTCGTAATAGGTGCATAAAACCGTAATAGCTGTAACATTTTTTAACTTTAAAAAGTTGAAAGTGCACAGGTGCCATATATACAAGGCCAGCTACAAGTTGACCGTGACCTGACTCCGCTTACTGACAAGTTTGTTAAATAAAAGCACCTGTTCCTTGAAGTCCTTGCATTCCTCCGGCGTCATGGTGTCAGCTTTAGCGATGACGGGTATTATGTTGACTTTATCGCCGAGCCGCTGCATGAACTCTACATCGAGGGGTTTGAGGCCGTGTCCGCTAGGAGCAATGAAGTATAAGCAGCAATGTACGCGCGTGTCCGGCGGTGCTGCCTTGCGGGCTACACGCGATTCCGCGTTCAGGAACTCTTCGTACTTTGACTCAACAAAGTCGATGATCGGCTGCCAACTGGAATTACCAACGAATGTGTTCTAAATAGTGCTTTATTAATAAATGATGATGTTTTTGTCTAGACAAACTAACGGGGCCTCATAAAACTACGGACACAAAAACCAATTATTGATACGTGAGTTCTTAATGGAAGCTTTGATCTATTTCACGTATCGATACAATGTTTTGAATCATAATCGATGGCAAATAAATACCTCAATTTTTAATAAATAAAGAATTGAGTGTAGAATATACAATTAGAGACGCAATTTACGAACGACGTCTATCTGAAAGGCTGTGGAAAGTGGGATCTAAACTTGCTGTCACATCAGTCTTTAAATAACAAGCTAAAGTGCAGTAAAACAACATAGTACAGTTTACTAACAATTCGTAATTGGCTCAATTCTAAGTCATTTACCGGCAGCGCAATCAATTGCAATCAAAACGCACTCACCAATTGCTGTTATCGACCGCGTCCCCAAAGCCTGGAGTGTCGACAATCGTTAGAGTTAGATTGACGCCATTTTCCTTGAGCAAAACCACACTGGTTTCTACGCCGACTGTTTTTTTCACGCGTAGTGACGGCCCCGGGTGCTTGTCCTTATCATACACATCGGTCAGGAACAATGAGTTAATAAGCGTCGACTTGCCCAATCCTGTCTCGCCTATATTTAGGAGAGTAAAAGGTCAGTTACTATCTCTGTTGATTTCCCGTGTCAAAGTCCGAACTAGATTTGTGGTGGAAAGAGTAATGTGTTGTGTCAAAGCAATGAATGAGTGTTTGATTAGAGGATAAGCGGCTCTGGGTTATCAAAACCACAACATCCATATTGAAAGTGACTAATGCCATCAACTTTATTTTTAGCTGTTTCATCGGATTAGTTATTCGGTAAAATTGGGAATAAAATCGACGTATAATATGAAGTAATTGTAATATTTCTTACCTACAACCATTAGCGTGAATTCAAATCCTTTCTTGACCGCCTTCCTGTACACTTGGTTCGGAAGATTAGCGAATCCGACATATCCATCTAGTTCTTTGGTTTTTGGCTTTTCTATCTTAGGTAGTTCGGGTTTGGGTGCAACTGGTGGGTGGTCAGCTTTCTGGAAGAGTTCAACATCAAGTTAATTTATCGTTCATAAATAACTGCACGGATACAAAGACATCTAATTGTTGAACAACATTACCTTACACTATATGAGTAAGCATTGTTTGTATATTTGAACAATGTTTTATTATGCGATAGCATAGTATCTTTATCACACAAATATAGATAGACGTATTAACACGGCCGTTTGTGAGGCAAATGTCGCACATATATCCGAAACAAGGATAATATTATGTACGCTACAGTTAATAAGTTATTAATTATAACGTCATTTATAAAAATAACTTTCAAAAACCATTTTATACACACATGTCCTCACTTTTCGCGCAACGCGAATAGTTCGCGACAGCCCGTTAATGTGACCCCAGCATTAGAACGCAATTTGTTTTTAATAATCTAATAAAGTATTAGCCAAATGATGATCGTTGTGTAAGAAGTGTAGCTATATGATTCGCCAAGGGACTGACAAAGACGTAAAACGTAAACTTTCGCCGAATTGCGATAATGTAGCCACAGCATAGGAGTTTCTAATTAGCCTTCATAAATTACTCAAGCTTTAATAATGCCTTTGCTTACCTACCAACTAATACTAAGTACCTACTAAAGTAAGGAGCTTCTATTTAATTGCTCTATTATGTAATGTAGTATGCTATAATTAACATCCTTTTATCGATAATAAATAATGTGCTATAGTCTAGAATGGGTTCGTCTTGACTATCATGTCACTAAGGCCAACATGTAGCGAGAAACATGTAGTTTTATTTTACAAATAGTCTTACCTTTATAATATTCTCTGTACTCCTGAGAACAGATCCAGGCGGTCCCGACGTCGGTACAGGCGGAGCCGGATTCGCCGGCGGCGCATTATTCGGTAGCTTCGGAGCATTGTCTACCGATGCGCTATTGCTTAGCTTCGCATTCGCCGTGGTACCGTTCGCTTCGTGATGGTTGTCGAGAGCATCGGGTAAGGTTGCTGAGCGTTTCGAGAGGGCATCCTTCAACGCGGTCGGCGGAGCGGGCGGCGCCGATATCGGCGGCCCGGTGGAGCTCACACCGCTCACCGTGTCTGATTTGAAGAACAGCTCACGTTTACTTTGTAACTGGAACCAAGGAAACATTTCGGTGTTATGGCAAACTTACTAGAATTTGTTATAGATTATCACGAACTGAATAAATGTTTAATACACTATCACCATTAATCAAGTTCGTAACGAAGATAACGAAGATTGGCTTGAAGTAAAATCAATAGCAACTTGGCAAAAACTATACGCGTATATCGCACTCAGTAATAGGATCTACTAACGAGACTCCCGCTGCGGAAAGACATAAATTCACTCTCGAAGTCTTGAATGACGAGAAGCTATGGTGGTACGTAAAATGAATACCTACATACGAGTATAAAAGTATATACTTTGCAGAAGGCCGTGTCGTACAGTTATCGCTATAAGCTCCAAGTGAGTGTCGGTCTAGCCGGCTCCGGCCCACGGCGTCAGATGACTCACCGATGAGAACGATTCCGAGGATCAAAACAATAGGCAAAATGTGTTTAATAATAAACAAGATGTCCACTAAGACTGCACGGAATCGCTGTCACAAAAGTGCAGAATGAGCACCAACCAACCTATTATTATTCCAAACAATTTGTAGTGAAGAAACGCAACATAGTTTCACAATAAAACGAGCACACGTGCTAATTACGCACTGTTGTCAGAGCGCATAAAGTAAGTAAACCTGCCAATAACCAGTAATTACCCATGTGGTGTCGGTGCGAAGAATGAAAGCGGTGATTCATACGGAACTTGGTACACCGCTCGTCATTGCACACGTGAATTCGATTCACATTCCCTTGCAATAACGAGCCCCAAAGTAGTATACGTTGCGTGCTAATGAACTCGAAAGCCGTTATTGTACTGCCTACGTAAAACAATGAATTTGAAAGAATTCGTGATATACAAAAGCATGCTCGCTCATGCCTCGAGGCAAATCCGAGACTATCTGAAAAGGCTGATTAATGTGACAGTTCAGCCTATTCAAGTGTCAACTAGGCCATAATAAGACAAAAATAATATCGCAGCCACCCATTTTTAACACGCTTTTATCGTTTTATAAGAATCCCGTTCATATAAGGTCTTCTGAAAAAAATTCAATCGAATGAAAAAATTGGTATGCAAAAATTTGCAAATAAGCATTCATGTCTAGGTTTTCTGAAGTGCGACGACCGTATGAAACAGCGATGTTTGATTCTATTAATATCAAGAACGATGCCAAGTTGGTACTAGGTATAATATATCGTTAACCTTAAACTTAGGCGGGGATACATCCTACAAATATACTGTAGCTGCAGAGTAAGAAAATGTTTTGTATTTTACCATCTCTATTCTAACACAGCTCCAATCGGATGATCTCAGTGACATCTCATTCAGTTGACAGGTCACGCGTACGCAATAATAGTATCTTCGACACATGACGAATGCGCTTTACTAAAGTGTGCACCCATATGAAGAAGCTGTACAGTCTCACATTGAACACTCAATAAATACACGACCTAATTAATATATTATTTTCAATTTAAAATTTCAAAGTGGAGATCCCTCATCAAGAAAGTAATTGGGTTAACGTGACAGGTACCAATTGCTAAATGAATGAGTTCGATACAATCGCATATCGACATCCGGCAAGTGTTTACCAGAGCACGGACGTTATAGTGCCAACGTAAATAATCAAACTGCCTCAACATCGAAGAGGAATTTGTTTGTTTCCAAAGGAAGCACATAATTATAAACAATATACATACCTATAGGTATAGTCAGTAACAACTTAATTTTGAAAGAAGCGTTCGTTGCTGTGGCATCGGTAGGGTGTAGCAGTACTTACGTAAACATCTGAATCCTGTCGAACGATCTTATTCTTTCGCTTTTTCAAACTCATCCGTTTCTTCAGAGAGTTGAAAACTTGATCACATTGCATGATTAACTTAATAAGGTGCTATTTATCGATTCTTCCATTCACTTTGCAAAAATATTTGATCGTACATACACCATTGTCCTTGTTTTATGAAACCCAATAAACACAGCACAGAATTTAAACCTTTGCAGGAAAAATATATTATGGGAATTATTACTGTCGACATGGACAGTGTTTAGTCAACTGAATCGCAGTATAGCTATTACAGCAATAGATGAAATCATTGTCATTCTCCTAACACAATGACTAATACCCAGCTTACTATAATCAAGTGCCTACTGCATTAATAACAGCTAAACTTTAACCATATAATGAGAGGGAAATAATTAATAGTAACAAGACAAAAAAAAAATACAACATGGACACTTGGACACTCCCGTGTATTGTGTACTTTTGAAAAGATATAAGTACAGTAGTAAAAGAGACAGTAAGTAGTGACAGTAATTACACGAATCATTGCACTACAACAATGGCACATTATTTGGAACCTCCAATCGCCAGGCGTCAACGATCAAAGCTACAATTCAGGCTCGGGTTATTTAGCCTATTGTGCATTTGCATTTGATATCTGTTGTAATTTATAACAATTGGATCGTAAATACATTGAATAGAACACGCGTATAGGATGCATCAACTGATGAGAATCGACCGACTGGAAACTCCAAACATGAACTATTGATTTCTAGTTTTGTATATTATACTTTATTAAAACAACAAATTATCATCGACATTTTTGGCGAAAACAAGAAAGAAAAGAAATAATTTTGTGAAACAACCTGGGTCCCAAACTCTCCAAGTCGCAGAATAATTGTAATACTGTTGGCGCCAAGCAGCTCATGGCTCATGTCTCAATGACTCGACAACGTCGAGAAAACGCGGTTTTCCTGTCTGACTCATAGTCGCCTTATCATATTCTTAATAATGAGATTGCATCCAAATTTGATTAAAAACAAGAAAACCAGGTCATGTACAGAAGATTTACCGGTCAAAGCGAGATAAAAAGAGTTACGAATATGTTCAATTGCAACGATTTCACTACATATCCAATGACTATAATTTGGGTCGCTTGTTAGTTTACTCAGCCTTAGTACTTTCTCTGCGCGATCTGGTGAGAACTGCTCAACACATTTGACACAATCCGCTCATTGTTTGATACACCAATTTAAACCCTATCTGATAAATACTTATTATTATGTCAATTCAGTGAAATGAAAATTAACACGCTTTTGATTATGTGTATTGAAAAATAATGACAAGTTTGTAAGTAAGGTAGGCATTGTAAGCAGGTACAGTACATAGTTAATTGATTCAGGCGGGACTTTGCGGAAATCCTTTTCAAAATACTGCATCCGTTTAGTATTTTTAGCAGGTACATAGTCAGTACACAATAAGATCAACAAGCTCCAAGTTACCAAGAATCTTGATCACATTGCATTTAATATTGGTAAAATGGTAATCCTTGGCCTTACTTATTTGCAAGTAAAATAAGCACATATTTCAAAATAATATATACCCTTGAAGACTGGACTGTTGCGCTGCACGATAGTTTTATAACGAGGTAGTCTCCTTCGGCCAATCAGGCAAATAAATGTCTGCACTCCATAATTAGGAGATAAATTACTCCAGTTTACTAAGTACATTCGTTATAATAGTTACACGGTTGATTACAATCACGTAATCAATTTAATACCAATAACTTCCTTTTTACCGTTAACGAGTATAAAACTACGTGGCCTACTTTAATCTCGTACCCGTTTTCAGACATATTGAACGGTTATTCTGGTTAATCCATTTGTAAAGCGTATATACATTGAAAGGTAGAAGCGATACCCTACCCATCCCAAAGGTGAGTTAATTTCGTAGTAAATAGATCGCACGAGCCTACACACATCAGTTTTATGAATCCCCATTTCTACAAACATCGCACGTTTCAAGAGTGGGTGTAAGATCTGTTAAGCGTAGGCAAACCTGAGTTGAGAAGAATGAACATTGAACGTTAAAAAGACGAACAAGAATTAGTTCACAGGATGAGTATGTAAATTTGAGCAAGTAATCAAATGTAGAAAATATGCAATGAAGCGTTAATAGAAAGAGCCTCAATAGGTAGCTCGTTATCAACAATGAGACCGCGTGGCTGCCTTCACCACCCGCATTTGTTGTCTCAATCCCAGATGTGAAATTACTTTTCGCGAGCACAATGGTAGCTAGTTTTTGTTACCAACTAGGTACTCTGAAAGCGTGCTATTATGCGAACAGCAATATCGTCGGTATATTATACGTACGTAATTGGAAAGTACAATCTTTAGTTTTTTGGAAGCGAAACTAGACAATTGAAGCTCGTAGGATGAAGACTTATCAGACTTTAATTTATTTAAAAGTTAAAGTCCAGTTTCTCCGGAATCGAGCTGAATAGATTGCTCCTCGTACTTACTGCATTATTCATACAGCGACGTGATGCGAAGACAAGTCTGGCAAGTTTAGAAGATATATAAAAGGCATAACATTAAGCCAAAGGATACAAGGATCGAGGATGCACGTCCATGCTCAGTGTGTTTCTCCTTATTGGTACGAAACAACTTTTTATTATAGGAAATCTTACGAGTTAATAATAATGGTGGACCCAATCAACAGGATTTTAACCTTGGCTGAGCTTGATGACAGTACGATTAGGTACATCATAATTAATTAATACCCCAGTTTATCCATAAGAGCAAACAACACGACCTTTATATGACCATGAACTGTATTAATTGGGGTTAAATTAATTGTCTCAAATTGGTGTCGGTGAGCAAGTAGGTACTGCTGCGTTTGCATAATGAGCTAATTTAACTATTATCATAGGAATAACAAGCATTACTACAATTTTCCATTACATAACAGTAATTTAAATTAGTAAGCCAGCTTGACAAATACTTAACCATTACCATAAACAAGAACTGTCTTTTTTTAATTTTTGACCATTGCAATAGAAATAGAAATATTCAAATAAAAATAGAACAGAAATGGAAACATCTGCGACGACGGAAGAAGTTGCGCATAGCAAGTTGCCGTGACTATATTTTGGGATGAAACTATTTAAAAAGTCTTAAATTCTATTACGGTTTCACACGTGCGTGAGTTTCTCATAACATTTATAAAAATCTAAGTAACTCAACAGATTTATTCAAATTACCTGACTGATGCATTGCATATTCTAGCACTGCGAATTCTTGTAGCTTAAAATAGGTCCTGTGTATGGTGATTGTGGCAACATATTTTAATGGAAGGGTTTAATTATCATATTAATTATATCTTTGTGGTATAGATCATAGCATAAAGATTGTCACTAGCGTGCGTTCTGCGTTGGGGGGGACCGGCGCCGCCCGATACGACTTGAGGCACATTTATTTCATAGATAGTGCATCAAGCTAAGGCGCCGACTGCGATTGTGACTTATGTATGCGATAGCATGAGTCAACGACCCACCAACGAGGATTAGGAAATGGATACATTGATTTGTTCTGCTAAAGGAAGTCGATCATCGATACATGGCCGTTTCACATGAGCATATCGTAATCACTTCGCCAAAGCTGCTTTAAAACATACCTACTCACGATATTTTTATTTGCAGTGAAAAGAATGTATGTCTCAATAATGTAATGCCTGTTTACAGTAATCGTAATACCAAATGATGTGCAACTGGTGGTACCAAACTCTTTGTCTGTGATGACAATAACTTATGAACTTATGATAGATACAATCGGAGTGCGAGTCGGTCTGCAACAACAAAATACTTATTAAAGAACAGCAGAAACGCTCTAAAACTAATCTCTGAAGTACTACAAGTGCATTCCATTGAATACCGTAGGTATACCTAACAACAACGATGTGAATCACAAAAAAAAGATGGAAGAGACAAGACAAGGCTCGTCGAACTACAAGCGTTATAAGAACTTGTTTATTCACCTCAGCCTTCCTGCGCAGGGATAAGTTCCTCCAAATGTCCCGAGGACTTGTCCAACCAACTTTGGATTTATCTGCGACACTATCCGTGACATTACTGGAGCATCTGGTAAGTTTAGTCTGCTGTCCATTGCCGTTAGATAACGCTCGATTTGCCATTCTGAACGCATCCAACTATACCACGTAACACAGCTGAATCTAAGATGCGAGGTACGCTCACAAACTTCGCACTGTGCTTGGCACGATTCTCACACTCACACACATACACGGCAACTTGTTGAGCATTTTCAATTACAAAAAAATACAAATTTGTCGTTCACATGCATACCGCATAAGTTTTATGTTCAACTTTGCGTCCTTTTAGTTTTGTTATTGCACTCACTGGTATCGTTTCAGCACCATAATTCAATTTGTTAGAGATGTTAATAACAATAATGTTTTTATTTCAAACATTTCATAAATGAAACGTCTCACGGGTTTTATTTAGTAGCAAGTTAACTGTCGCAATATGAAGCACCATTCACGACTGTTGCCAGTTTGAGGTTAAGTTACAAGCGATACCGGCTAGTGGCTGCCGGTTGGCGGGGTAACACAAGCGCAGTTTTGGGGCAGTCTTACACGGGGCGAAACCTATTTCGTCCAATTATATGTCAAGTGAATATGTACTCTTAAAAAATATATTTGGTAGCAACTCAATATTAATGATGTATGTTTGAGAGGAAGAAGAAACAGAGTGCCAGACAAGACTATTGAAAGGTTATAAAGTTGTGCAAATGATTTCCTAAAAATATAAGATTTAGGAAGAAACCGTTTTTTTATCCTAACTATAACTAGATATTAAATTATATATATTATTTTACATTCCTAAACAAAAGACTTCAACGCGCACTTATTATTTTCTAACTGTGTGTAATATTGACAACGAAACAACTTTAGTAACTAAACTATGCCAACGAAGAACGACGCGAAACAGATGGGCTGTGTGTTAACAACGATGTAAAGCTGTAAAGGCATTATTTGAGATGAAACATAAAAATTACCAAACTTAAAAAGCAATACGTGTAGAAACGACCGCGTTAACTCAGGTACAACGGAGTTAATTACGAGTATGTCTATATCTATATAGACGCAAAAGGATCCAGCCCGTCACACTCATGCCCACCAGACACACAAAAGCAAGGGCCAATCGCACCAAAGAAAATAAACTAAACACTTGATAAAGACAAAATGAATCTTAATACAAGTGCGTTAAAGCCGCAAACGCGTTATCCTTCAAAGGGCGTATAACATTTTTGTAAGACGAGAGTAACAATGCAGAAGGAGAACGTGCCCCAACCGCTTTTGCCAGTTGGTGAAAAACTTAAAAACAAAAAATGTGAACATTTTGTATTCGTAAAATAAACTTTTAAGTTATCAGGGGCCCTTCAAGTAACTTGTTACTATGAAGTTTAATAAATTACTGTAAGAATATGAGTTTCTGACAAAGAGCTGTTCTTATCTCCAACTTTCTCGACACAGCTAGCGATAACGTTCTGTTGATAACAATTCCTAGAACCCGCGATCCTTAAATAGAAGTGAAGACCTTTATACATTAATGCGGGGTTACTTGCCGCACAAACAGGCTTTGAGAATAACATCCGATTCACATCATCGATTGGCTTGAAATATGTTTAAGAGTTTCATGAACGAAAATCAATAAATTGCTAGGCTATCAGACTTAGTCGTAGAAATAACAAGTTCAGGGTTCTACATGAATGTTTTATGTAGTACTTCGGTGTTCCGAGAATTTCAGGTCAGGGTGCGACCGTGAAACAGTTAATGTCTGTTTAGTGAATTCGACACATGCGAGCAGAATGGCCGCCACGGCATCATAAGGTTATTTTTAACCCTGTAGGCATGGGGTCAGTCACCCGCACACCCTCCCGCAACCGAACCAGTCCTATCACATGAGGAACTGCGTGGGAATATGGTGGAATGTCATGTCCTTACTACAGAAGTACAAAAAGTCTAATAGCACACACAATACAGACGGACTTGATGGTCTCAACCCAACCTCAAGTCACGACACCGCTGCTGATGATTCACGATAGTAGCTAAGTGGATTTTTTACTCCACATGTTCTAATGTTTTATCATTATAATCGGAATGTATCCATCCGCATTTTTTGTGCAAACGTGAACATCGAAACATGAGGAGCTGAAGCATCCGTCATTTCAAAACACTACCAAGCTAGTTTAAAATTAGGCTTTTATATCTATGTAGCAAATAACTAGTAAGCACTTCCGTGATTCCGGTATCATTAAAACAATATTAAAAGCATAGGTAGGGGGGGTACTTCAATGTTATAATGACTATACCTACACAATAATTGTACGGTGATGATGATTTTGAAAAGAAAATAATAGAGTAACTACTTAAAACCATTTGAAACAGTTATATTTAACTAAGTATTCGAAACAGTTAAAAGAAAGTACCTATCACTTTCTGTCACAATGCCGATGACCTCCAGACATTCGATGTACGAGAATGTATTTTCTTTAGATTAGAATTTAGAACAAAGAAAAATCGTACACTAAGATATTTTATTATTAATTAAGTAACCAGACACACCAGGTACGAATAGAATTGTTTTATATAAGTAATACAACACCTGACTCAATGTGGTTATTGCATCGATGTAGCAGAATGTAAACAAACCGTATCCACGCATAGGTTGTATTCATATTACAACCTTAATCGCGATAAACATTATGTTCATGTGATGTCGAACATTGTTGTAATTTAAAGCGTCTTTCAGCACAGGACGCTGTACAGATAAATGCAGTTTATAAGTATCCTTGTAAAATCTGAATTAAATAGCTAACAGTTGATTCCTGTCTTTTATAATTTTTAATTTATTTTTAAAAGATTCATAGAAATTTAAAATGGTAACTTTCATTACATCCAGCCACTAAAATAAAACACTCCGGTGAGTTAGAGGGTTGCACTCGGCGTATTAAAACATTGCTGTATCCCTTGTCGGGGTGCGTTAACTACGATTAGGGGATTCGCGTGAGGGTGCACAAGACGTATGGCTAGGGGACTCACTGTGGCAGTATCGGTGAGGGTCACGGTAGCCGAGGTGGGGCCACCATTGGCAGTCGTATTTATAATCAATCCGGTAGACACCTGATTATTTGCACTTTGCTCGATAATTCTCTGACGAAGTGCTAATCTTTCGAGGCTGGCCAGTCGGTGCGATCCACCCGTGCCTTCTCTTTCCCGTTCTCGAAGACCAGTTGTGGTACTGCCAGCGCTGAACGATCCACTGTATTTTGGCAAAGTCGGCGGAGGAACAGGTCTAGCTGCTCCACCCCGGCCGAGCAGGGAACCGCTGGAAGTATACGCGTAGCTGCTAGGAGTTCCGAGGGTGGCGGTTCGTGGTGCGGCACCAATACCATTCAAGGCACCATTGGTCCCATTGACGGCGGCGCCATTCACCGTCGTAGTGGTTCCGTTCATCTCCTCAAGTTGTTTCCCGTCATGCGAAAGTTAGAACACAATCACGCACTGAGTCACAGACTGCGCACTACTATGCGATCGCGATTTCGAGCGATTGGAGTAGGAGCGTTCAAGCCGGGTGCCCGTCGGAGGCGGTTTGACAGCTCGCGCGGTGCAGACGGAGGCGCGCGGGCGGAGTCACCGGCCGCCCCGCACTCGACGCCGTCGTCGTCACTACGCGACCCCTCTAGTTTTCTGGATTATTGCCATACGACTACCCGGCAGGAGGGTTGAAAATGCGCTGTTGCACTTTTCCTTCCAAGGTCAACACATGAATGTCATGCGTCGGTAACTCTATTTTTGGTGGCCACTCTGAATCTGGACTGGACGTAGATTACTGAAGGATATTCAGTTAGCCCCTGGCTTTCTATCTTTCAGTACATATATGGTTAATGCTTTGGAAAGCGACAAATCTGTCACGAGAAACAGTGTGCATTAATTTCATTCATTTGTGATGGGTCTAAACATGAACAGAATTAATGCCATTGAATTTCCAATCAAGCGATAATTTTATAAATAATTAATTTTACAGCCATAGTAGTAGTAGTAGTAGTTTGTCTATAGCGAGATGGACATCCACTAGTTTGTTATAGGCTTATATAATAACATATTCGTACAATATTCACTAAACTATCAACAAGTAGACAGCGAACGCAACGAGTCAGTGGAAGTGACAAGATGGCTAGTTCATCGGCCTGGATCCAAGTAGTATCAAGGCGTCCACAGGATAACCATTTAGCGGAAGTACTTATATGGCATCAGAGACTATTGTGTCACGAAATATCCTTGACGGCCCATTCGCAAGATACCTTTAGTGCAGTGAAATTGTTTAGCGAAAATCTCCACGAAACAAATGGTATTATATTAAAATTAAATAAAAACCTTTAGTTTAAAAGGTTATTACATCGAGCACGTGTAAGTCTCATGTGGCAGTATCTAATGTCCAGAATCGACCGGCTCGCTACCGCGCAGGCGCGCAGACACCCTCGCCTCGGTCTGCTACGTCTGCAACCCCATAGAATAGGTGGTGGTTAGCGGGCGTTCATTGCACATTCATAGCCAGCATGACGACGGCTTGTTGAATGTAACTTTCTTTGATTGAAGTTCTTACTATCCGTAACTAACCTTGTTAGTATTTAGAAGACTCATAAAAAGTTGTGAAAAGTTCACTTTTTAAGGCAAGTAAAAAAAATACAATTTAATAAAATTTACAAGTGTAGTTATTTTTTTCCGTATGTGCCCTTTTATTTATAAGGTCATCGGTAAATTGAGTAGAAAGTGAGTAAACTTGATTTTCAGGTTCACCTGCTTGAACCGCAAGATGTAACCCACCAGATTACATCGATAAATACCATTTCGTATGTTAAAAGTTACAACTGCATGACGAAAATAATTGCCGTTTCCTATCATTTAATTCAGAACGTGTGTATAGGGACGCGTATAAAATGTTAATTCAAAACGTACACAATGTTTACTATTACACTTGTATAATTCGAGCAAATGTTGTTTATTTTTGTCGCAATATTTGATGTAATAACGCAGTAAACTAAATGTCTTTTAATCCAAACTAACGCCATCTAACGCGGTCAAGTCAATTCAACTCGTACGCATAAGGTCTCTCATGTGGGAACTAACTAGCAATCTTGGAAATGCATTCGCAAAGTGATTCGCTTAAAATAACCGCTAGGTGGCGTCAGGTTTCATTTTGAAACCTGACGAAGGAGTCAAAAGTTATCAAAATAAATGTAGCTTCGAAGTTAAATAATAGTTATTTTATTGATGTCCAAACTATTTCATAAATAAGAATGCGATACGGTTTCAGTAACTTACGAATACCACGTTCAAAGAAAGTTTGTTGAACTGTAAACATGTTGAAAGATGTAATAAAGATGTGAACCTACAATCTACTAATACCTAGTAAAACATTACTGAGAAACGTAAACACAACTTCAGACGTGTAATCAAAGCTATGTTTAGAAACGGTAACTTTCAAGTAAGGGTGAAACGGCACAGAAACCATCGGCGTAAAGAAACGGGAACAATCTTTGCAATATTCTGAGTGCCTACAACTGAAGGCAGACGGAATATGCCTCTATTATAGATACGAGTATGTGGGTATGTACTTCAAGCAAGTAGCATGCGTTTCACTCATTGTAACGCAGCTAATTCGAAACATATGACGACGGACTCCGCATTCAATTCGTTGGATTCATAAAGTAATTTATTTATTAATAATTTACAGAACGTTACAAGAACCTCTTCAGTTCATACAAAGCGGCAAGCACATAACTTTAAACTCCTTATTAGGATGCTCACAATCATGCAACTCACTCCAGTACAGTTATCTACAAAGACCACATACTTTGAAGTGATAAAACTTTGTAACAAGTCAATAATTCGTGTGGACATTAGTTGCGTGCGATAGCTATTTAGGTTAGTAATTTCTAGTTACCAATCATGTACATTATACGTCATTAGTAATAGTAATAGATGATAGTTAACTAGTTGGTACTAGTTGTTTACAAATACGAGCTTAGAAACTAAAAAAGTTAAACAGGACTGTAATCCCCATTAAGGTAGACTAGATATCCTCTCAGATATCTAGCCGCTCAGATCCGTGTTCAAGAGTTAGTTTTTATAAGCGGCGACGGGCTTGCAACCTGTCACGTTTTAGTTCTGACTTCTGCAAATGTGAGCATGTGCCTCTCTCTCGCAACTACTTTTATACTTTTATTATAATATGGAAAAAAACTGAAATATAGAACAAGCACGCTATCGAAGTCTAGCCGTGACCCTGAGAATCGAGATTGGACAGCATCCAAGTCAGTATAAGCCAGTTTTAATGCCTTTTTTGGAGTAGTTTTTAGAACTGGTAAAAGAACATTAAACTCATAATTTATCACCGTGCGCAAATATACGATCGGCGGACGTGCCTCTAAGTTAAACAGGCACGTGCGCTACAGGCAGTGTTTTTAAAACAATTCTCACTAAGCTAAATATTGGTGTTAAACTGAACCTGGATAGTTAATTTGGAAGCATATCAACAGTAACTTGGAAACAATAGCCTTGCATTGCATTACGAAATAGGACAAAAATAATCCCACAAGTGAACGGTTTTACAATGAACAACACATTTATAATAGTTATGCGAATACATATACTTGCAACATCCTACACAAATATAATGATAAATGTTTAGAATGATATTATATAAAAAATTTCAACCCACCACCATACAACACTTGATTGCTTACGTACAGATACTACAGTGAATAATGAAGATGCAAACAATTTAAATAATGATGCAACTAATAAGTAAGCCTACACAGTAATTGTTTTACTTTAGTTAAACCAAGTCTCAGAATAATTACGTTTTAAAAACTAAAAAAAAAACAACTTCGACTAGTAATTCTGTTTATCGAGTTATGGCACTAGTTAGTAATGTGTGCCATGTACGAGTATAACAATGACTAATTCATACAAGGTAGGCTTGGTCAGTAAGAACTATACGAACCCACTTGTAAATAAAAGGTAGGTAAGTCATAAATTCACGTAAACGTTTTAAACAATGATAAAAGCTAGGCGTTTAGTCGGTCTATGACATGATTCATACAACTGTTGTTTGGGAAATGATTAATGAAACCTACTATGTAAATGTAGGTAATGATTACTATTCATAAGTTACTCGTAGATAAAACGATGTATCCAGAAATAAAACATTACCTTTGAAACCAGAATTCAAATGTGTATATAAAATCTGCCCTAAATAAAATATACAAAACAGACACAGATTTCCGATATGCAGTGATGAATGTAAGTATTTATATTCGATGGGTTATATACACATATTATTGCAATACCTAAAGGTACTTAAACTATAATTAAATGATCGATTTTTATAGGTAGTTAGCCTACTAATGCTAAAGGAAAAACAGTAGTATTAAAATCAATAGCGAGCGGTGCGTCATTTAGTTGAAATAGGATTGTTTTACGAAACAATTGTACAGTTATTTTCTGAATTATTAGGACTTAAACGTATAACATACCTGATCGGTGCTAGTGCTGTTATTAATAGGTTTGTATCGAGATAACACTGGTCTATTCCTCGATCGATTCAACGGAGTGTCCGAAATAGACGTCATTGTCAATCACTGGTATATTGGAGACACTTTCACAGAGTTAATGAATGAAAAAGTAGCAATAAATAAAATGTAAGACAGGACTGTAAAATAAACACCCATCGAGCGTTCAGGAGGAAAACATACTGTTACAATAACTGCAATATGGGGCGCTAGCTGCTAGCAAACACGATACCACATTTTTCCGTCGACAAATCACATCCGGAGAGACGAGCGAAGCCCGTGCGGGTGTGATTCAACCGATTACAAACCACTTTCAGTAACACCACTACTAGTAACACTAATTAAAATGGTTTTTGATAACTGCAAAGGATACCTTTCTAGTGAACAAAACTATTTAATAGAGGATAGAAGGTGTAACTTTCACGATTCATATGACAAAGTATCTAAATAATAATAGACCAGCCAGCTGCCCAATAAAGGCAGAAGAGGATGCGAATTGCGAACGCACACAGTAAGGAAACTTAAACTTTAAATAGTATTATTGCCAGTAAATTCAGCTTGTTATTTACGCGAATACACAATACAGCGACCGTTCCACGATAATCAAGTCGCTAACTGAAACAATAAAACAATACGCGCGTCGTGGATAGCTTGCGTTCGTCACTGCATACTGGGGCGATATGCAAGTGACACCGGCGACGACGACCATAGGGAGTTCGGTATCGGTGTCATGGTGTCCTGTGGTCGACACTCTGCAGGCACAATCGCTCGAGGGCCGAATAGCGGTCGCGAATTCCAACGCGTAATTCAAACGACTCACGCAACCTATACGTGCGCAGTTGACAAAATGGTCCTGGCGACCTAATAAACTCCAACTAGATATAATTTTATTGCATGTATGATACCAATGCATTTCATTCTCTTCTATTGTAACTAGAGTCAATTTTTTTTTCGATTTAAACTTACTTCGAACCTTACCAGTTATCATAAAATTAGTATTATTTACAGGATTTAAGGTACGAGTATGTATTACGAAAAGAAGATACTCACCGCTAAATTTGATGAAGTCGATGGAGCAGCACATGGAACAAAAAAAAATTACATTACCTTCAATGTGTTTCATCTGCCCAAGGTTTAGTTGGTATCGCCGAAGATGCGGATTCAAATCCCGCTGGTACAAATATTTTGGGTAGCATTTATGTTATGTGCAAATATTTTAATTCGTCAAGACCAACCTATAAAATTATACGGAAGAACCTATTTCTTGAACAAACTGTCAACATACCCAGACAAGGTAGACAACATGTACCTACGTCTTCGAGACTATCTGTGCTCACGTAATCTACTTCCATTAACAAATTTTCACCACCTCTTGTTTATTTTTGTTTATGTATAATTTAAATATTCCAAAAGACACGCAAGCGCAAGTTAGCATTGCAAAGTGAACTACACATCTTGCTGTGTGTTGGTCAACGGACGAATCAGTGATTCACTATCTAGGCTTGTGTATGCTAGTATTGTTTTCAATACTATTGTTTTCAATCAATGTCGATCAAAGCAATATTGATCACTAAATACCAAATAAATTAAACAACTATTGCCATTATATTGACGAGCAAGTCTGTGTTCGTATTAGAACAGTGTTTCACGCCCAGCTATCACTATGTCATTACACGTTGGTCCTTATTATGATGTTGATCAAAACATATATTTAGACAAACCTCGACTAATGTAAGAGAGAAGTGTTTACAAAATGAATTATTTAACTGTCAATTTACCTACATGATAGATTACATTTAATTAGTATTACACATGGTACACCACATGGCATAGTTATTGTATTGTACTGTGAAATGTGTTTTTGGTAGGTAAGTAAGATACATACTCGACAAAATATTTAAGTCATATCATAACTTAAAGAAAAATCTTACATGACGGACTCGAGCTCTCCATATTTTCCATTGTGTGCAGATACAGAAAAAAAGCTTGTCTTCACAATTTTGCATAAATTTACAATCAAGTAGAAATCAACTATTCCGCGTAACAAAATATATTACATGTTTAGGAGACAGTCACCGCACACACTTTCTAAGCTAATCCATAACAATGAACGAGTGACAATAAACTGTTCATCGACCCGGTTACAATTACAATACAAGTAAATATTGATAAGTGACAAAGTTTATTTACAATGAGAGAAAACGACGTAAACGTGTGAGTGAATGTTTACGTATGAGATGCGTTTAGCGCAGAGCAAGCGGTGTGCGCGGACGTCAACGGGCACTGAGCTGGCAGAGACGGTATAGCGCGTGCAATTGCACTGGAAGCTATTTCAATACATGCAGAGAATTCGCAACTCGGCGGATTCCGCGCGGTCGGGGTGGCCGACGGCCGTGCAGCGTCGCATGCCCTCTGAGGTCAACCTTCTTATAGTATAAGGTAGTAGGCAGGCACGCTCTGCCTTATTAAATGCAGGCATGAGGGATTCTAAAGACAGTACCTTTAAGATAGCTAAACGGCAGTGCTCTAGCAAGGTATGAAGATTTTGGTGATTAACGGTAGTATAAGAAGGAATATTGAAGGGGGTCTCTAAGACAATGAAGATAATTGAGAATTGTTTAATTAGACCTGCGACGGAAGTTGGTCGAACCATGGGACAAGACAAACCAACCTTCTCTCCAGAACTGTTTAGCAAAAAGGTCAGAATAATTAATGATGTCATAACGTGGATATGTGCTGTTCATCATCAATTAATTTTACGAGAACTTTGATCTGCCTGGCATCATGAATATTGCGTATTCATCGGTGAGAAATGCAACGTCGAACTTTATGACGCGACTGCAGCTTTTAGTGAACTGCTAAAACTGACAATGATGAAATGCCTGACGGTTCCGGTCATTGGTGATAAAACAGATAAAAAAAGTACAATAAAAAACACTCTTGGAACAAAGTACCTACTTTCACCAGTCTCTTGACTACAGAGTAGGGTCAGTTATGTACGTCTGTCTAAATACTAAAGCGATAACGCACAATAAACAAGAAAACACCTTTTCAGACCAATATGACAGAGCGTGATAGGGAAAAATAATTAAATCAGCATCATAATCGATTATAGATCACATTATAGAAAAACCTTGATTAAAAGTTCGTTATAAATTTAATCCCACCAAAAACATTCTGTAAAAAACTAGCCAAGTCTCGATGGAGCTGCTTGTTTATCTCTAAAAAGTAATGAAATCTAGACAAAGTCGTGTCAAGTCTGAGGTTCTTTACTGCGATTTCTTTATTATTATAGAATGTTGTGTGACTTGGCCGTTGAACATTCTTTATACGTTAGTGGGTACAAGTCAATTTTGTTTACACGTAATGTTATATCTGTTGTAACTACCTATGTTTGTTAAGCGAGATAATAGCCAATACAGGTATTGGTAATTGGACGCTAGTGTCTTATTTTAGGCTGTTGTTGATCGTGCAACACATGCATTCAGCATTGACAATGCTGACTTCTGCTGTCTTCTTTTTGGAGCGTCAAATCGACCACCGATCTAACATAAAATAGACGTATTTTTTATACTGTTTGTTTCAGGCTCGCCTTTACATAAGTATTATTAAGCCTACAATTGACTGGTTATTGAATCAACGTTTTCTAAGTGGCAATTTTCCATCGTTAATGGGTAGCGGTTCTGGCGACAGATTGGTGCAAAGGTGTCACGGAGCACCTGGTTTTGTACCCTTGTGTACTCTTCAACGGCCAAGTCACATAACATTCTATAATAATAAAGAAATCGCAGTAAAGAACCTCAGACTTGACACGACTTTGTCTAGATTTCATTACTTTTTAGAGATAAACAAGCAGCTCCATCGAGACTTGGCTAGTTTTTTACAGAATGTTTTTGGTGGGATTTCACTTCTTTTTGTAGAAACGTGGGCTTATTGATTTATTTTATTAGATTTTCTTATTTGACACAGTTTTTTTTCTTTTTATGAGTAGTTTTTTTAAAAACAAATCGTAAGCGCGTTTAAAATACAGTCAGCGCCATCCAGCGACGTGTGCGGGTATCACCGCCACTCTTAATTTTGAGCGAAATTAATATTTTAGTTTATTTAATTTGTTAATTTGTTTATTCAATTTGTGTAATGTTCGAGTAGAATAAAGTTAATCGTTCGACTATTTCTTCTTGTAAACTTGTAAGTATAAGTAAGTATAAAAGCCAGTCTAGTCTTATCCAGAGTTTTCCTTTAATTTTATTGCGTACTAGCAGTCCGCCCCGGCGTCGCACGGATGTAATAATGATATTATAGGTAATTTTTTTACACCTTGGGTTACATTATCGAATTTTTCATAAGGATCCCTAATAAAACTTTTAGTATCGCAGACTTTTTTTGTAGATATTGATGTCCTCTTTAAAACTGTGGTACATCACTTTGCTCTATTGTCAACAATTTCCGCAGAGTACGCGATATAAGGATTTTTTTGGGTTTTTTTCACACTTTGGATTACATTATCGAAGTTTTCATACGGATCCCTAATATTTTTGAAAATATACTATAGCCTATGTTCATCAGGGATAATGTAGGATTCTAATGGTGAAAGAATTTTTCAAATCGGTCCAGTAGTTGAATATTTTTTGTAAAGGCGGTATGTCGATCTCTAATAGTTTGGTTAGGCTCTTGTGTTTTCTTATCAGGGTCACCAGGTACTCAGATCTTCGATTATCCTAGTTTTTATGGTTTTCCCTTTATGTGGCCATTAAACCCTAACTCTGTACCAAATTTCAGCTCTCTGAGTTTATGGGAAGTACTAGTTCTATTCTGATGATCATGAGTGAGTGAGTGAGTGAGTGTCTGTCTAAAATGCGAAACTTTGCTTTCGCTTAACTTCGTAACTAAATGACCTACAGACTTGAAATTTTGGATTTTAAGTATGTGATTATGGCTTACTGGATGACGAAAATTTCAGCGTTCTGGTCTTATCCAGAGGTTCTCAAATAGGGGCCTGAAAATGCGGCGAAATGGTTCCAGTAAAGGATGGTACGGCAGTGTTTGCTTCGCGCTCGACTTGGCGGGGGCACTGCCGTGCCCCCAAATTAGATTTAATTTCCTTATCGTTCTAAAAGGCTGGCAGTTTACAGTTTTAAGGGTTTCGAAGGGTTTTATGGTTTCGCTTGTCTGTCTCTTTATTGTCTGTTTGTGATAATAGCAGTTTCAGTTGTTGACTATTTCAGTACCTACAGCGCTACAGTGCTGAAACGGATGGTGACGCTACAAAAGGATGAAACAAAAACATTGCGATAATATTTTTAGGATACCTACTCAATTTTCCATCTAATGTCAGTGTCTGTCAGTGTTTCGCATCGGTGTTGATTGGTTGCATTTTACTAAAGTAACGCGCTAAAATTATCGCCTCAGGTAGGTACCTACTTATTTTATATTTAGATCAAAAAAAAAATATCCATTCCTTTCCTATAGGTTGATTATATATTATGAGATGGCTACATTTTAAGTGCAGGATACATACGATTACCTAAGCCGTACCTAGTAGTTTTTAACCGCCATCAAGTTTTTTATTAGGTATAACATTTTTAACTAACGCTTGGTAATTTTGAATTTCCGAAGCAAATACACATCGTATTTTTTTTAAAGAACTGAGCTTAAGTAAACTGCGGAACGGTGTCGCTTACAGGCACCGTGGTCAGTTTCCGCGTGAGGGCGCAGATCCCGGGATGAGGTCGCACGCTCGCTGAGCACGACACAATACTTCGCGTCAAGATAATGTACTACACATATCATGAGATTTTATTCATGTTACCTGCTGTGTGAACATTTATAATAACTTCATAAATGAAAACCGGTGATGTGCTTTGAAAGTATGAGTAATGGATACTGATCTTTGTAGGTTTGTATACTCAGGACCAATAAACTTTGTACTAGGTATTTACCTACTGTAGAAGTATTATCTATAATATAAAAATAAGTCGGGTTTTCCTTCCTGACGCCATAACTCCAGAACGACCGAACCGATTTCCACGGTTTTGCATTCGTTGGAAAGGTCTCGGGCTCCGTGAGGTTTATAGCAAAGAAAATTCAAGATTCAAGATCACAATCACAATTTCAAGAGAAAAGCAGGAAAACAGGAACGGGAACGGGAATGGGAACTTAACACAGCATTTGTTAATTCTAAAGCGATACAAAATTCACCGGGTCAGCTTGTTATTATATAGGTACCTAGGCTTCTTTTTTTTGCCAGCAACAAACGAACAAAGCCGCATGTGATGGCCAACATTGATTGGCCTCCAATGAAAAACATTCTTGGACATATTGCCCTAACATGACCAAATCAAGGTGGGGTATTTTTAACACCTCTTATAAATCCTGTCAAGAAATCTTATTAGGTAAGAGGTTACTAATTTATCATATAGGTTTAACTAGCATAAGCCTAATGCCAAAGGAAATCAAAATAACTTCCATACAATAAATTGTATGGAAGTTATTTTGATGAGTTCAATTTCAGAAACATTTATAATATCTTACTGTGGAAACTTTTAATTGGCCTTAAGTGTACATGCTCTCTGCATGTATCTATTGTAATTTTATTTATTCTTGTGTATCTAGCTATAAGGTTTCCTAAAATTCTAAAATAAAATAAAATAAAATAAATAAATAGTATTTGGGGATTATAGTTGTGCTCTTAATTAATAATAATTTTGTATTTAGTGCTATGGAAAACACTAAAATAAGTAATTTTTTATAACAACTTTTTTATTGTTCCAGTAGGTCATTATGGTGTTAAAATGGTAATGTAATGATGTTATACAATATAATATTTCTCAATGTGGATCTACTTACATAATCTATTTGTATATTATGTATTTATATTAATTCATGGTATCTATTGCAGTGAGTTCCAAGATTTTCATATCTAGTTTAGCAAGGTATAGTATGTTGGGCGTTTCAGTTTATACTCTAGTAGGTACTTACAGTTTTCGTGTTAATGAAATTTAATTATTTATCCTATTCTAGATACAAGATTTGTGAAAGAACAAGTTGAAAAAATAATGATCGCATTGGTTGGTAGTGCGGTAAAGACGTAGGTACCTATTCAAAATTTAATACATATTTTTCTGTAGGAATAGAGGTCTTGACTTGACAAGCCTGGATAATCTATTTGTGCCGCTGCATACCAAGTTACCAAGATCATGAATGCTATCAAATAAACTGATTAGTTGGTATTGGTTAGTTACCAGATAAAAACATGTATGTAACGATTATTTTTCACGGTGAAACACAATGGCGCGTTTTTATCAGTAGATACTTACATAAACATGAAATTTTATGATAACAATAACATAGTTTTACCTGATCTCTGCATACTGATGTAATAAAAACACTTTTTCAAGCTGCAAACATAATAATCTCACAATCTCACGAATTTCCTTCACTTTACTTCATTCACAGATCACCCTACTTCACCTCAACTTCACACCTCCAAACTGTCAGTCGAAGTCGAGCGAGCTTTCTATATCGTTCACGCTCGCGCGCTCACACAAACAGACCAAACACGCACGCAACTGAATACCCCCCGCTCGCTCGGTGCCCCCAAGGATTGGATTGGACCGAAAGAAATTGATTTTCCGAAATAATTGCCAGCTAAAGAAAATCTCCTTGGATCATAAAACAATGCTCTGTGATTAAACACTCGAGTCAAGTGGATCAAGAACCAAACCAAAAATGTCGTATAAAATTTATACGACGTTTTTCGTAAATGTATTATTTAGTCGTATTTAGATATTTTATAAACTTTACGTTAGCGGTACCAAGGAAATGAAAACAAAAGATCTCTCACAAAAGGTCTGCATGAAAGTTAAAAAAAAATACAAACAATCTACCAAATATTTGTAGTAAGTAGATCTATTGATAGTAAAACTGAAAAATCCGCGTCGATAGTTCTAGCGACATTATTTCACTTGAAAAAATACTTTTTAGTACTAAATAGTGCTGCCAAAAATGAGATAGATATTAACGTGCACAACACTATCGATACTGTCGATAGTATTGCCAAAATTTGACATTTTCAGTTTTCACGCTTACCATCGATAGTGGCGTCGCCGTCGCCGTCGTCGGCGTCGTGTAATTTAGGCAATCGATAAAGCACAGGTTCGCCACTGATCATAAGGATAGATTTGCACGAAAAACAAAAAGTTACATTATCGATTTAATTATCACGTAGGTTAGCCACTGATCCTAAGGATAGTTTTGCACGAAAAACAAAAAGTTACATTATCGATTTAATTATCACGTATTACAACACTACTACATAACAAACATCAAACAAGCAAAGCTGTTGTTTGTTTGTGATGTAATGTCGTTTGCATTTAGCTATTATCCTAACTATTGTTTTACGTCCTTGCATTGCTTACCACTGAGGAAGTGAGGAAATAATCTTTCAGATACTTCAGTTAGATAATCTATATTTCTTGCCATCGTTTTGTTGATGTACCACATTCGTCAAGTCAAACAAAATGAGTTTGTGGCAAAAGTTTCGCCCGTCTTCGTTTAAGTTGTTTCAGTTGGTTGCAAATTACAACAAAATAAATAATGAACACAGGAAACGCATACTTTCGAAGGTATTATTATTTCTATGGTTACCAGGTAACTTTGTAAATACCATAAAATACCACTGGCTTATTGTATGACTTCGCCACAGAACAACTACACTACACTTAGATTGAAGAAACTCTACCTACAATGTGTCGTGTTTTAATTTGATAATTCAGTGAATTTACCTACCTCATCCCTTACACATTTTTGTATCCACATAGTTGTAGTAAGTGGCAAACAAGCGAGGAAAGTTGCGCAAAACTTAGGTCAAATTGAAAGGCGGGTTTGTGGATAATAAAACAGTGGGATGTAATTGGCTCACTTGGTCGCTCTACAATTCATTGATAAGAAAATTATTAAAATGTACTTTCGAGAACTCCCAACTCTACTCTCACTGATTGTAAGAGCTTAACTTGTTGGCTGCTTGTCAAAGTACCTATAACTTTTGTTGTAAAGTACATATTATCGTCTCTTATCTAACAACACCGCTCAAGTCGATTTTTGGCGGTACAGACATTTTGATGCCATTGGATAGATTTTAAATTCACGCGTCAAACTGCAGTTCATATTCAAGGATATCTACTAATCACAAGCCAGTATTCAAATAATAGTAACAGCGCTAAGTCTGTTTTCCTGCCAACAACGCTCAAATCGTCATTCCGCCATACTGCGTGTGAAAAAAGCAAAAATGACTTGAGCGGTGTTGTTAGATAACAGACAATATACATTATAGCCTCACAGATGCCTTTTGCGCTGTAGAAGTAGCTTGTGGGTCCCATTCCCATCCAGGACAAATATTTTGTGTGATGAACGTAGATGTTTGTTCTGTGTCTGGGTGTTATAATGCATTATATGAATATACTTTAAAAAAGTATTATATCTTGTTCCCATAGTACAAGCTTTGCTTGGGGCTAGATGTATCTGTGTGAAATTTTTTTTTTAAGTTGTTTTGTTTATTTACAGCCATCAAGGAAAATTACAAATGTATTTACAATTATAGCCAGCTATGCATTCATTTGGCCAATGAAGAAAACCAAACAACTGCCTAACAATAAGATTATGGACAAAGCTCAAGGGGTTATACAAAACTCTGATAATTTATTTGAAAATGGGCATTATGAGGACAGTTATGAAATACTATCTGAATTCAATGTAAGTATTTGACCTAATTACAGTTTCGATCCTATCTAGGGCCTACGTTTGTGCCTACCCCTGTTTTTTTTTCAATTTTGGCAGTCAATAACTAAGCATAGCAAACAAACTTGTTTCTAAAAATCTATAGCTGATACAATTCCTTGTCTATGGTCTGTTTTGATTAGTGACAGTTGTGATGCGCTATACCTCTAGATTTGATTGACCACAACTAAATATATCCAGTTTTGTCTATTTTAAGAATAATTCTTCCTTGTCGGTGTAATTGATGCAGCTCTTTCCATCTGTTTTTGAAAGAGAAAAAGAATAGTTAATAAATAAATATTGCCTGTTACAAAACCTTTGCTTAACCTAAGAGATAGATAAATACTCTATTCTATGCTGTTTAAAAATCTTTGTTTTTTAATCATTTTTCAATTTAAACCACTTATTTGAAAATTATAATGTTAAAATGGCCACAACCAGCGCTCTCACCCTGCATCTGTTTTTATAATGATAGTTATTTAAAAAAACTTTACTTTCAGGGAGAAGATAATGTTGAAATCCAGTGGCGATTGGTTAGAGCTCTATACAACATGTCAAAAGAATCAAAATATGACAAAAACCGTAAAAAAGATTTTGTGTATCAAGCCTACGATATCATAACTAAACTATTAACATGCCACTCTGATCACAATATTGTTCATAAATGGTACGCTCTGGTACTCGATGCTAAGAGTTCTCAAGAAGGCATTAAGGAGAGGATACAACAGCTGGAGAATGTTAAGAAACATATGGATGTGAGATTATCATGATAAATGTATTGAAAAAAAAAAAAAAAATTATATATTGGATCACAACTGTAATCCTCAAGTACTGTAGACATCCTCTCAGATCTCCAGACTCTTAGATCCTTTGAAAATGTCTAGTGGGGTAGTCTAGAGGCATGTCCAAACATTATATTTGGCACATGCCCACATATTGCAGTAGTTAGCATTCCATACGTGACAGGTTGCAAGCCCATCACCGCTTATAAGAATACTAAATGGTTTCCTCACTATGTTTTCCTTCACTGTTATGAGCACGTGTTTTTGATGCGCATATAAATTTTTCAAACAGCAAAATCCATTGATGCACGCTGGGATTCGAACCCACGACCTTCGAAATGAAAGTCGAAGTACCTCGCACTCGGCCAACACGGCTTTTTTCAACTTATTTATTTGTATTATTAACTTATATGCACATCTTGGAACTTTATGTATTCCTATTTTCAACCAAATCATATCAGGCATTACAACAGGATTTAAATAGAAACCTTCATAATTACTAATTATTACATTAGTTGGATAGGTAACAAAATGTTTAGTAGTAAATCTTGTGATAAAGCAAAACTAAATTAAATTTATCTTTCCAGCTGGCTGTGACTCTGAACCCAGATGATGCAACCAGTTTACATATGTTGGGAGAGTGGTGTTATCAAATCACAGAAATGCCGTGGCACCAAAGGAAGATAGCCGAAGTTTTATTTGCCTCCCCACCCCATTCCACTTATGAAGATGCTCTTGAATACTTTTTAAAAGCAGAAGCTGTAGAACCAAGGTTCTATAGTATGAATTTGCTAAGAATTGGCAACTGCTATTTGAAGTTGGAAAAGGGTGATCAGGCGAAGTACTATCTTAAGCTAGCCGCAAGTTACCCTGCCAAGTCTAATGATGATCATATGGCAAACAAGGAAGCCGCGGAATTGTTAAAGAAAATGAAATAGATTTTAATGTCCTTTATAACTACGACACATTTATGATATATCATCTTAAGTTTAGGCTCGGCTTATACTCAGTTCATTCTCTAACAGGACAGGAAGAGTTGAATATTTTGTGAAAGAAGTAAAGACGATTTATCTCTGAACTAATTATAAATAGGAATAGTGTAAGTTAAGAGTATGTTTAAAGGTGTAGGACCTACACTGTAGGTTATATTTTTACTATTTTTATATTTTTTCTTATAAACTGGATAAAAATGAATAATAAACACATAGATAAATATTTTTGCATATTCTAATATTGCATACATACCTACTTATTTTGTTGAATAACTGATTTATTCAGTATTTGCGACAAATAGATCGAGAGATCTGCACGCTTCAAGAAACAAATGCTTACCTTTTGATGATTATTGTTCTTGGCTACAATAGGCAATTTAAAGTAGTGTTGCCTAGAAGTGGTCGCTCTTTAGCGTTAAGGCCACCCATTACCATACATAATTATGGAATTATTTGTTTCCTTTGTTCTTTTTTTCTGGTGTACAAATGTACAATAAATCATCATCTTTCTATTATTATAAGAGATAAGATTAATCTACCTACTATTTTTAAAAGTTTTCGCCACTCCCACCTGGGAGCGGAGGGCGGGAGCTTATTCTCTTCTTCAAAATCAAAACTTAGCGACAACGCCATCTACCAGTGAGTGAGTAAATCAAATAATATTCAGTTTTCCCCTTTCGGGCAGGCTAAAGTCGTAATGACATACCACCTGTACATATGTTTCAAGGTATGTATGTATGACGTTGATTGATTGTAAGATTTTATACATGAAGACTTCAAAGATTCGTTCGATCGACGTTTTAGTTTGAATTTTGTTTGATTGTTGAAGTGAAGAGAAGAAAATAATAAATAATTAAAATAAATGAAAATGGTGGTGGTCAACTGTGTGTAATCGTTGAGATCTTACTTGAATAAATGCTCTTTGGATCTTATTACAATTTTAATTAATTATCTAATAGAACGGAGTAACGGAGCAAGTACACCACCCAACGGACAGTACAGCTGAGCTGAAATATTTGTGGCGGCCTGGATTTGAACCGTTTTGAATTTGAAAAAAAATATGGAATCACCCTTTGAAGATGCAAGCGACGATGAAATACACTTTGGGAAGATTACTATCAAAGAAATTAAAAAAATATTGTGTAACCGACAAGGACCAAATACAACGTAAGTTATTTTGCATATAAAAGGTCCTAAGTGAGTTATTATAGATCAACTTCTTTTATGTACCCACTGAAGTTGGTACCAAAGTTCAAAATCGAGAGCTTTGAAATAGGTTCCAACTCAACTGTATATTTAGGTACCTACGACTTTCAAATGAAATTAAAAAAAAAACCTATTTACCTACGTTTTTATCATTTTTGCAGGTCCAAAAATGATCTCAACACTAGTTTGAGACTTATTGAAACACATTCACAGCCTAACTTGAGATCTAAAGCAGCAGATAGTCCAGTATTCTCATCACAACTTGGTTCACCGCCTGTTAGAATGTCTGATGCAAGTTTTATTCAAATGGAAAACATGGTTTCCAAACTATGTGTATCACCTAGAAACTCTGATAATGTGGAGCTTAATAACACATTAGAAGTTATTGACTACATTCTAAATCATGGTCCAAACAATAACATACAAGACCCTGTGAGAAAACCTGATAATGAAGAAAATGGTAAAACTATTCCAGAAGTATGTTCCCCATTAAAAATAAGCCCTAAAAAGCACACACCTGTAAAAGAAATTGTAAAAACAGTGGAAAAGACTGATAACAAGGGCTCTCCGAATTATTATACACCAGCTAAGAGTGTGATGAAGAAACTCATCAATGATTTTGAAACTCCATCGTCAAGAAGTGTAACATCTAAAATGCCTGTGTTCAAGACTCCAGCCAATCCATCAACTCTGAAGAAGCCATCTACTCCAAGAATGACACCTGGCAGAACAAATGCTTACCAACATATTACTAGTCCCATCGCATCATACATCAAGAATTGCCCGCAAGTACCATTAGTAAAAGATGTGCATCCTAAGAAACCACTACCTGGGACCTCATCTATTCCTAAGTTTGTTAGAAACCCACCACATGGTCAAATTCAAATGAAAAAAAATAAAGAAAACATCGATCTACCATCTGTTGCCTATAAAAGTGCTAAAAAAACTCAAGTGGTAAGCAAAATAGCTATTATGCTTTCAAACAAATCTAGTTGATTTATTAATTTATGAAACTAATTTCATTTCTATTTTTCAGGTGCAATTGCCAGATGAGAACAAATTACCCAAAAGTCAGTGGGTTAAGAAAATAACATCATCCTATCCCAGACCTACAGTTATGAAACATGAGAACAGAGAAATGAATCCTGTAAAGAAACTGTTACTTTCAAATCAAGAAGACAGTTTCGCAAATCTGACTTGCCATCAAGCAGAAGTATCACTTTGTACTCAAAAAACAGCTTTCAAGTCTACTAATAAACAGTGAATTGTGATTATTGTGTCAATTATCAATAAAATAAACTTTGCAAACATTAATTATTTTTTGATTGTGTGGCATCTTTTGGTGAGCTAGAATTCGAATTTCTACTTCAGCCACATTCCCAGAGGAGTCAGGATCTATAAAGAACATAAAGAAAACCATTTCTTTAAAGCTTTTAATATTTGAATTATATTTCTTAAACATAACTACAGTATAATATTCAAAAACATACAATTAACAAAATAAAAGTTGTGCGTAGTAGTAATGGTAATCTGCACACCAGTGTTTTTGCGAAACAAGCTTTTATAAAATCAGATTGTGTTTTACTAGATTCGCAATATGAACGTCAAGTTGAATTGAACCGAAACACATGCAGTTTACTGTTTTTAGCTGAGTTTCGTTAAACCAAAACACTTGATTCTATTTTCAGATCAGCATAGTGTCACTATCAGGCTAAACTTTATCTCCATATCTAAGTAAGTACAATAGACAAATAAAATCTAAGTAAGTCAAGCAAGATTAATCACAAGTATGTAAAAGCTATTTTTTTGAGTAAATAACTATTCAACTTGTAACTTACGTACGAGTATGTACAGTACGGTCGGCGGATCTTGGCGTACCTACTTGAAATTAGACGCACTCACGTAGGCCAAGATCCGCCGACCATATTGTACAGAATTATTCAGCTCTGCGACAAAATAGATCATATTTTAATTATTAACAGAATATATATTTAATCATACCCTCTACCTGCTTCCAACTCATCACTGTGACTGTAGGTATTTTAACAATTAATTGTGTTTTCACATCAGATCAAAATTAGATTCAACATAAATAAATGAGAAAAAATATATCTTAACAGTTTCCTAGTCAAAGAATCCTGAATATTAATATGACTAGGAATAAATGCTCACAATCAGGGTAGTTTCATATAAAATTGTTTTTAGAAAGGGTGCCTTGTCATTAAACAAGCAAGGCGGATTAAGTTCTCTGAAACAACTTGGACGGTTACTTGGAGTACCTAATTATAACGATTATTCGAGTATATCAGATCCAATCTGCATGACATTAGGAAAGTGCATATTGTGTTAATACATTTCAAAATGATACTAGTCATAAAGGCTCTGATGCTACATACATGGCTTCTTTGTATACAACAATTACATCTTTTGTTTATAATTTTTATGGAACTCAATGCACTCTCATAGTACTAACCTAGTACTAGTATACCTACTTAATGATGAGGTAGTTATTATAGTACCTAAAGAGATAGAACTTTAAGTACATAAAATGCATTTGTCAAGAAAACATAATTCATAATCATCATAAAAGTTGCATATTCATAAGTAAATAGGTAGTAAGAATATTATTTTTATATTTTTACTTAAAGTGGTTTGTAGAAGTTTACCTAAAGTTTACTAAAAGTCAAACTTTCCGATCACAAAATTGAATGGTTTCATTATTTTTACTCATCCAGTACAATAAAAATATCTATTAATATCTAAGTACATAATAAGTTTATAAAGCCATATCAGAATTTAAGGCTACCGTAGTTACGTTATCATAATTAAGTCACGACATTCATAAAAATTCAATTACAAGGCCTTTTATAGTCTACAATTACAAATTTTGGTAGTTTTAATTATGAATAACCATTGGTAATAATGTATTATAATATAGTATAATAGTAAATATACTCTATGCAAGACACAATAAGCAAAAAGTCAAATATAAAATGTAGAAATTCAACTTAGAATTAGATTCAATGTAGAATAAAATAGTAAAATTTAGTAAATAAAAAAATATCAAAAATCACATAGTTAATAAAATAATCATCAGAACAATAATAGTAGGTAGGTATTTCTTATAACTAAATATGTTATTAGGTAATTTTATACGAGTAGCAGGGAAGTAACGGATGCCGTTAGTGGATTAAGGTTATTACTGGGGATTTGTGTGGTATTTTAAATGTTTGTGTCAAATGTGAGCAGGACAAAATATAGTCTTCTGAAATAAAAACCCGAGGAATTCGAGTAAAACATGGAATGGCTTCAAACAAGCCTGATTGAGTTGACCCATCACTTTCTTTCATGTCTTATATCAGTGTGATAGAATGAGAAAAAAATACTTTTACCGGGCAAGTCATCAGATTGTTCCATACCAAGGTGTTCATTGTTATAATGCGACAATCGGGGTTTGTTTATTGTGTCCCAAGTTTATAATGTGCTCAGTCCCGTTCCCACATAAGATAATAAGCAAAGAATGACAGATTCAGTAAGTATTTTAGAAACTCATGCTATCATGAAAAACACTCGTGCAATCGGTACAAGCTAAGAGTGAGTTAGTAACACGTGCTAGGAGTTAGTTTATGAGGGTAGTGTTAGATAGCGTATCTTATAATGGCACAAGTAATGTTCTAGCAATTTTGTACCTTCACCTGTTTGTCAAACTTTTTCAAGTTAGACAATAATCATAATAGAGGGTGCCTTCCATTGATTTTATTTCGATTGGGACGTTTTAGTATGTCTTCGTGGAAACATTGATATTATTTCGTATTATATACAACACCAGGACATCCGTTAGTTACTATTCCCTGAAACAAATTAAAATAAAGATTTATAGTTTACTAGCTTCTGCGCCCGAACTTAGCTCAAGTATTAACGGGACAAAAAGTAGCTCATGATTCCAAAGCACAAACTATTCCATGTTAATTCCAACTCAGCTGTTATGCTGTGGTTGAACAACATCCAAAAACATTTCACATTTATTTAGGAACGCTTGGAATACATTTAAGGGGCTCCCAGTCGACGATTGCTCTTTTTCGAAACGAAAAAAGAAATACTTCTGAACAAGCCACATCTCCTATTTTTATAAGTATATTACTTCAGGTTCCTACCTAGATTTCTATTAAGCTGAAAACATAATAGCAGAAACTTTTCACGATAAAGATATTATTTCAAAATGATACGTTTTAGAATTTATGATCGAAATATTTTATATACCTACTATTAAAATCAACTTGTGATTTATTGTTAAAGATAGATAATATGTAGATCTAGATTTCTATTAGAATAGATTTTTGATAAGTAATTATACATCATTTATATCATTAATTTATTCGAAAAGCTAAGGCGGACCACGCGCCGACGTGTGTTTGTCGTCATTGCAGCGGGCGGTAGGATTATTTATCGAAGTGATTAAAGATGGGTACATCTTTATTCACATATACTATACATTATAAAATAGGAGATGTGGCTTGTTCACAAGTATTTCTTTTTTCGTTTCGAACAAAAACAATCGTCGACTGGGAGCGCCTTAAATGCACACAACATAAAATTGTTCTTATTTTAAAATATTTTATCAGGAACTAGGAGTTCTTATCATGCATTGCTCGAGAGTATAGCGCGGGTATATTAATTTCCTGTCCTAGTTACAGCATGCCAGGACGATCCGACTCCTTGTTACCTTGTTTTTCGAAGAACATGAAATCCTGAAACAAGACGAAACAAAACACCTTAGTATCAACTTCACTAAGAGTAGCATAGAGTACCTAAGCTCTTATGAATTAGTGTTTTTTTTTAATTTAGCCGATAAAGATTGGTGAATGAGGAATGTTTTTTTTTAATTATCGCCACATCCCATGTGTGGATGTGAGAATGTACCTACTAAAGCGGAAAGACCAGCTGACAAAAATCGATTTTCACCCGTTGATTTTCATTGCCACAGTTTTCGAATTCAGAGAATACAACTTTCATCGAAATATTATAGAATCTTAGAATAGGGTGAATGATTCTATAATACTAGTTACTATGAAAATGGTAGGTATTGTCTAAATTAGAAGCTATAATAATAAAAATCGACGTATTTTACGAAATAAGCCTGCAAACTATATTCAAATACTAGCTAACCCAGCGGACTTTTTACCGCTTTAGAATTACCAGAATTCCCGTTCCGAAATGATTCAATCCTACGCGATAATTGAACGGGACAAATATAAAAATGTTTGACAGGTAAGATAAGAATAGTTTGTATGGAAAAATAAAAATGTTGTTTTTAGTAAAAACAACATTTTTATTTTTCCATACACAAAACTTTTTACTATTGTCCTCGCATTTTTTCCGTATTGTTTCACCGTTTTTAATCCTTCAATATTTTAAAACCAAAATTAACTGAATCCGTCCAGCCGTTTTCAGTTTTAGCGAGACTAACGAACAGCAATTCATGGGGGTGGGGGGAGGGGGCTTATGTCACGAAATCTGACGTCATGTCAAAAATCAATATCTATCAAAGAACTATGTTTGGATGGCCTCATTATATCAAGCAAACTTACAATCAAGAAACAGGCTCCGAGCAAAACTGCTTTTATCTTAACGTCCAGATCCATTGGGAAGGATATGCCGAACATATCTGCGTCGGTGAACACCTCTCGCGCCAGGCCCGACCATTGCTTCTTTATCGCGCCCACTTTCCTTTCGCCGTCACTTGAGTAAACCTGAAAGGAATTTTACAAATTAAAATTAGTTATCACGCAAGCGAAGCCGAGGGCAAAATCATTTAGATCCTTAAATATAGCCAAAATGGGTAGTCAGAGGCACGTCCAAATATTACATTTGGCACATGCCCATATTTTGTAGTAAGCATTCCATTCCATATGTGACAAATTGCAAACCCGTCGCCTCATTTAAGAATGCCATCATAACAAAAAGTTTTACCAAGTCTCTTACATTAATTTACGAAATACTCACATTGAATTTCACATCACCGCACATGGACATGGTGCAGAAGGGCCCCTTGATCATCAGCACGACGTCCCCAAGCGCGTTCTTGATCACGTAACTCGGCTTGCAGATCGACCACTCCTGTTCAATGGTGCCGATTATGGTGCCGGGGGGAGACGACACTTCCATGCTTTGCAGCCAGCATGGACAGAAGCAGGAGTCGCAAGCTAACGGACGGTTTAGGTGGATCACCTGAAAGTTAATGATAAAAAACCGTTCAAATTTCAAATCAGAAAATGATAATGACCACTGGTTTTTCAACCGATGAAAATAAGAGGTTCTCAATTCGACGCTTATGCTATTTTTATGTATGGCCTCGCACATATTTTTACCCGGTGATAAAATAAATTCTATTTAAATGTAGGACTCATGGTTCCTTAATAAATCTTTAAAATACTAGTATCGTCTCTTCACTTTTCGAGATGAGAGCGAGAGAACATAGGATACATTTATACATTTATAGGATACAGCGGGCAGATAGTTAGTAAATATACTCATAGTTTTAATAGGTATTTTGTTTTAGGTAAATATGTACAGATTGTGCAGTGCAGGTTACGTTAAGTTCACAAACTTGAAGCGATAAAATTCTTGTATTTACACATTACACAGTGCTTTTCAAATAAAGAGCCCTCTTATCAAAAAACATACTATGATGCAGCAACTCGGGACTATTTAATCTTTGAATAGCAAGGAAAAGGGCAGCCAGTCGATAGATATAAATATATCAGTGTAGGCAGTACAAACCAACAGCAAAACTATCATCACTACATAGTATAAAGCAAAGTCGCTTTCCGTTTCCCGCGTCTGTATGTAATATGTATGTATGTATGTTTGCTTATATCTTTAAAACTACACAACGGATTTTGATGCGGTTTTTTTTAATAAATAGAGTGATTCAAGAGGAAGGTTTATATGTATAATACATGCATAATATAGTAGAGAAACACTGATAATTTTAGAGGTTTCTAATGTGATGTCGTAAATAAACACATTTTTTTGCGCTTACATTGCAAATGCTGGCTGAACCCCACGAGATATATCAAAATAATGTACTACAGTATTGTACACCTTAAAAACGTCTACAAAAAAGTCAACGATGGTATTAGAAATGTCTTACGCACAGCGAAGCGGGCACGGGTCAGCTAGTTGTATTATAAACAAGCTGACCCCTCGAACTTCGTATCGCTTTAGAATTAACAAATGTTGTCTTCCGTTCCCGTTCCCGTTACAATTCCCGTTCAATAGTTTTTGTAGCGCACACGAAGAAAGCAAAATTTTTAGCAATTTTTTACACCTTGCTTCAAACTATCGTCATTCTTATAAAGAATTTATTACTTTTTAAAATAAAAAATAGCCTATGTTACTCAGGGATAATGTAGCTTGGTAATAGTGAAAGAATTTTTGAAATCGGTTCAGTAGTTTTTGAGTTTATCCATTACAAACATACAAAAAAACAAAAAATCAAAACTTTTCTCTTTATAATATTAGTATAGATATAATCATGACAACAATGTAATAATTTTAATAACATTGTCATGATTTATATTTTTAATACATTTATTTGTGTTGGCCGAGTGGGAGGTACCTCGACCGTTATTTCGAAGGTCGTGGGTTCGAATCCCGTTCGAAAAATGTATATTGAGCATCAAAAACCCGTGCTCTAAACGGTGAAAGAAAACATCGTGAAAAAACCAGTTAGTATTTTGATAAGCGCCAATAGGCGTGCAAACCTGTCACGTATGGATTGCTAACATCAAAGGACATTTTTATGTCCATCTTCAAAGGATCTAAGCGCCTGGAGATCTGAGAGGATGTCTACCGTACTTGGGGATTACAGTCGTGATCCTATTTATTTTTTAATATAGCAGAAACATTACCTCATTTCTGAAATTGTCGAATATCTTCATGTCGAAAGGACGGATGGGACCGCAACACATTCTGGTGCAGCAGTCGTTGTCCTCAACAGCATAATAGACCTTCTGGCCCACGCTGTTCTTCACCGTATACTTATTATTGGTCTCAAAACCAACGAACGCCTCTAGCAACTCTATTTTCTGGTGAACTAGCAACTGATCAATCATAGAAAGGTACTCCAAACCTGGAGGGCAGTTGCTGAGCCCTTGAGGAATATTCATCCATCCACCTGAAAGAAAAACAAAGACTCACGCCTGTGATCTCTGAACATGGCAGGCATTCCCTCAAATCTGCAAGCTTGATCAAGCAAATCAGACCCTTATGTTTACGCCACGTCCAAAAATTACATTTATCACCTCTTCAGTAGCTTGCATTCCATACGTGAAAGGTAACAAGCACATTGCCGCTTATAATATCGCTAACCGGTTTCCCCAAGATGTTTATTTCACCTTTTTCTGACAGTTGTCAGCAATGGATTTTGACATTGGTAACGATAACGACTAACGAGTAATATGTTTTTTTTTAGTTTTAATTGGAATCTAATAACATAAAATATACTCACATACATGATGGGTTAAAAACAAATTAGCAGTAACAATAATTAAGAGCAACACACACAATGACAATACATTTGAGCAAACAGACAAGATAATTATGTCGTAGACAGAGCTTATTTTAAATGGATTATTATAAAAACAAATGTTATTGGCTTAGATTTAAAATATCAGGTTTATTAGTAAAACCCTTCCACCAAACTGTGATCAATAGTAAACATCAACCTTTTTTCTTCGTCGGTTAGAAAGCGATCGTAACCGTCATGTGTAGAATTAAATATGCGCTTGTACGCACGGTAAAAACTTCTCTTAACACTAGCCACGCTCAAAGTCTCTATGTAGATACGTTTATCTTTGACATCTAAATTTGCACGCTTTTTCGCAACGTATCGTTTGAATTTGGACCACTTAACAGATATTATTTTGTTAGTTTTAATTACTTCCTCATTAATGGGCTTAAATTGGTATTTAGAGTCACTGTCACTGTTTATCATGTTGGAATAGTTAAAGTAATTTGATAACTAAAAGTGCACTTAAATCGATTCGAAACACAATGCAGAATGAGAAAGGAGCCCAGTGTTAATATGATAAGGAGAATTGAAGTGTAAATAAGGTTCAATTATCAGTACTCTTGAACCAGCTCTCAGGGCGTCAAAGTATAAACATTATTATCTGTGAAAGATGTCAATAGCTTCGACTCCTATACACGACTTATAAGAAACTAGTGAAAACCCCCGAGACTTTGTTCACGTTAAGTTATTTAAACTAATTTCAATCCCCGCTGCACCCCCTTAAGGGTTAAATTTCGGGAATTTGTTTCTTAGTGCGCCCCTCCCCAACACATAAGGAATAAACCCTCCATATTTCAAAGTTTCTAGGACTAGTGGTTTAGGCTTTGCGTTGATAGATCAATCAGTCAGTAACGTAAGAGTTTTATTTATTTAGATCAATAAGATGTCGGTCTCGGTTGTGAAATTCGTAAAAGACCTACGGAGATCTTCTATTATAATTGATCGGCATAAAATCATCTGTCTTTAGCCAACATCTCAAATAGGTAATAAACTCAGTTCTTTTCTAACAGTCCATTCACACTCACAGTGCTCCAGTGTTAGTAGTAGGTATGCTTTATCTAACCTGGAGCTTGGGGTCCTGGTTGCTGCATAATTGGTCCTGCTCCAGGGTACCCCGGAGCATAACCTGGCTGCATGCCAGGTTGGAATCCCGGCTGGAATCCCGGTTGCATGCCTGGTTGGAACCCTGGTTGGTAGCCTGGTTGCATGCCCACCATTGGCATTGATTGAGCGCCTGGTGGTGGCATTGGCTGCTGCGAGCCTGGTGGCGGCCCTGGGTAGCCGGCAGGAGGATGGGGGTATCCTGCCTGACTTGAATAACCTTCATTCAGCTTCACATCTTCATACCCTTGGGTAGCAGGGAAGTTTGGTGAGTAGGGCGTGGGTTTGTGCGACATGTTGATGCCTGGAATGAAATGAGAATAATGTGAGTGCTAGTTATACAGGGTGTCCAAGAACCTGGCGTCCAACTGGATTCCCACGATGCCCCAAGTTCTAACAGTACTCAGAAAAATATTTTAAAAAATCCACCCCATGTACTTACAGAATTATACTGATTTCAAAAAAAAAGGGGAAATGAGCACCCTGTGACATACTTTTGAATGCTGTGACTGCTAATGCTGATAATTTCGATATTTCTTGGAGGTTTTGTAATCTAGGGTATTGCTGTGTCTAAATAGAATGTAAAAATAAAGTACTTATTGTACCATTTTAAAATAAAATATTATTTTAACTAAAGGTGATATGGAAAACTATTGAATTTCGCAACTTTGACCGACTGTAGTGTAAAAAAAATGTACCAAAATAGTATGGCAAGTGACGTCAAATTTTGACGCGTTTATTCCTCTTTTTAAAAAGGTATAATACTTACACATTAATTTGAAAAAAAAAATTTTGATAATATTTTTACTCAACAACCCAATTTTTACGAAGTGCCTACCTACTAACGGTAACTGTCGGACCCTTTCTTATCTTAGAAACTGTTATGTTACTACTATTATTTACTTCGGTTCCAAGAGTGAGCAAGAAGGAAATACACACAGGTAGATGGGTTCCCAGTAGAATAAAAGCAAAGAATGTTAGTTTAAAGATATTTTATTACAATAAATGTTCAAAATGTTGACCACCCGCGGCAATACAAGCTCTCACTCTCCTTAAAAAGGACCGCTTTATGTTTCGCGAGTAACTTTTTTGACGTATCACCTGCACTGCTTGTGTTATCTTCTCACGAAGGTCAGCGATGTCATTAATGGGCTTCGCATAAACGAGCTCCTTCATAGTTCCCCAGAAAAAAAAATCCAGCGGATTTAAGTCAGGTGAGCGGGCTGGCCACGGGATTGTTCCTGATCGCCCAATCCACCTGTTCGGGTATTGCTCGTCCAAAAACTCTCACTCAACTCGTCAACGGATACGCGAAAATGTGCTGGACAGCCGTCGTGTTGGAACCACATATCTGGTGGGGTCTCTTCTAGTAAGTTTGGCAAATCATTTTGAAGAAAATTTAAATATGATTCGCCAGTCAAATTCTCGGGCATCTCAAATGGACCAATAATATTCCCACAGAGAATACCGGTCCACATGTTCACTTTGAACCGGTACTGGGATCTATCTTCTCGCATCAAGTGCGGATTTTCCACATGCCATTCGTGCAAGTTGTGTAGGTTCATGTAGCCATCCTTCTTAAATGTTGATTCATCTGACCACAAAATTTTGTCGATAAAGTTTTCGTCTTCTCGATGTTTTAGCAGGATTGTTTCACAAAACGCGACTCGGCTCGGATAGTCTCGAGGTAAAAGACTTTGCACTCGCTGTACGTGGTACGGATGATATTCTTCTTTTTGGAGAATACTGTGTGCTGTGCTCTTCGGTATCCCCGTATCAGCTTCTATTCCTCGCACAGAGATGCTTGGATTTGCCGACACCGCCTCTAAAACTTCATCGCGTATGAAGTCATTTACGGGTCGTCCTTCACCAGCTACTTGATTGGGGAACCGCCCGTCACATAGTGATCTGTGCACATTAATGAAAACTCGATGGTCGGGATATCGCGTAGCCCTCGGATACCTTTCTCTGTAAAGTCTCGCTGCAGCTCGTCCATTACCTCTACATTCTCCATAAATGTAGTGCATATTTGCGTATTCTTGCGGAGTGTAGGTCGCCATGGTAGCACACACAAAACACAAACTGTCCAAACACAGGCAAAGGTCGTCGTAAAGAGTTCGTTTCAAAGTCCAGAGCACAAAGAGTAATCGAGTCCAATAAACAAAGCTTTAAATCGTAGTACGTGATCAATGGTAACAATAAGAGAGAGGTGCGTAGTAACGGCAGGAGGCAGTGACGCGTACTGACCGTACTGTTATCCTAAACCTTTTTCTCCCTCACTCTTACCTGAATAATGGGGTACCATAAAGAAGAACCAGCAAATCGCAAAGATAGTTTCTGTCTTGCTCCCTCCTGTTGTAATAACGAATCACTATGGTGAGATGCATGCACATACCGTCCCTTACGGTCTAACCTGTTTTTTGAGAGGCCTGTTGTTATTTTTATGAGCATACAATAGTAATTCTTTAGAGGTTAGATTCAATTCGTCGTAAATTTTTCTTTCTAAGAATTCTGTAAGACATCGTAAAAATTGGGTTGTTGAGTAAAAATATTATCAAAATTTTTTTTTTCAAATTAATGTGTAAGTATTATACCTTTTTAAAAAGAGGAATAAACGCGTCAAAATTTGACGTCACTTGCCATACTATTTTGGTACATTTTTTTTACACTACAGTCGGTCAAAGTTGCGAAATTCAATAGTTTTCCATATCACCTTTAGTTAAAATAATATTTTATTTTAAAATGGTACAATAAGTACTTTATTTTTACATTCTATTTAGACACAGCAATACCCTAGATTACAAAACCTCCAAGAAATATCGAAATTATCAGCATTAGCAGTCACAGCATTCAAAAGTATGTCACAGGGTGCTCATTTCCCCTTTTTTTTTGAAATCAGTATAATTCTGTAAGTACATGGGGTGGATTTTTTAAAATATTTTTCTGAGTACTGTTAGAACTTGGGGCATCGTGGGAATCCAGTTGGACGCCAGGTTCTTGGACACCCTGTATATGTATTACCTATTTTACTTGGAGAACAATGTGAAACTACTCAGATAAACTTTACTATTACTTTGTACTGATTTAGTAGTTTAAAAAATATGTGCTAAATAATTACATACACTGACTATTTATCAACCTAATAACTATGATTGATTATTTATTATTGAAGATTTTACTCCGGATAGGTACATGAAATGTATTTCCAGTTTAGAATATTGGTAGCTGATAGGAAGACAATGATGATCGCACTAATCCAAACCTTCCGTTTGTTGGTATACTAAATGGTGAAAAAGGTAGGTACCCCATACCGATTTAGTTTGAAGATACCTCTAAAATAAGTAAGTAATCTTACATAACCAATAATAATTTTTTATCACAAAAATAGCACTTACCACTAAATATATAGCTGGCTGATACTATTTTTATGCCCCACAACAAACTAAACCGAAGAGCGGCGCGGCGCGCTGCCGCTGACGTAGAGTAGGAATGTAGGAAGGAATGTATGTTATGTTGTTCGCTTCGCTTTTCGTTTATACATTTTTTTTGTATGTCTCCAAAATTTGTTAATTATATTATTATTTTTATGGTAGATAATTAGTTAAAATTTTTACATTTCGAATCTGTTTAGTTTGTTAAAATAAGTGTTTTTATTATTGACTCATCTGCCGATTTTTGATACAGTGTAACTGTTATTTTAATTATTTTATTATTTATTACACAATAGTTCCTTACTTTTCGTATCATATTTGTATTTATTTTATGAACCTATCAAGGTTTATTTACGTAATAAAAGTGGGTACCTACCTTTTTGTTGTTTTTTTATCGAAACTAAGGCGGGCGGGCGCGGTTCTTCCCTTCTGTGCGAACTATTTTAGCGTCGGTCTCACTCAACTGAACGACTTGTGCTTGTGTCTTATTTTGTTACATTGGAAAATGTACGCTGAGTGCTGGAAGTTGTTCTACTAATGCTCTGTGCTGAATATGAGAAACGCACCGAGGCCAAGAATAATAGAATAGAACAGACAACAGACCTTTTATACCCAAGAGGAAAGGACTAGAGGTAGAGATATCCAGCTCAGTCTATCTATGTCAGCTGAGCTGAATAAGGTGTATCAATTTTGACACTGGCATGACAGTGACATCTTATTTTTAGCTAAATTGAATGAAAACATTTAGATACACAATTTTGGAGTCAAAATTATAAAGAATCTCTTCTACGTATTCGTTTTCTCCTTTCGGGCAGGCTAAAGTCGTTAGACCATACCGCCTATTCACACGTGTTTACATGGATGTATGACGTTGATTGATTGTAAGATTTTATTCATGGAGGAAGTGAAGACCACAGAACATTTATATCCTACGGAGAGAAGACTTTCAATTCAATAAATCGTTCGATCGACGACGACGACAAACTAACGTTTTAGTTTGAATTTTGTTTGATTGTTGAGGATTAATTCTTCGTCTAATTTCAAGTAGGTAAGCCAAGATCCGCCGACCGTACTGTGCATAAGTATAAGTACTTGGTCTTGTACGCAAGTTACAAGTTGAATAGTTATTTACTCAAAAAAATAGCTTTTACATAGGTATGGTGATTAATGCTGCTGCAGACGTAATGTCCATTGAACTTACCTATGTCTTGTTAGAGGTTTATATAGGGTTTCTGATTTCTTGAATTATTTTCGTTCTCGAGTTACGAGAATTCTCGACACTTCTCGAGTCTCGAGGCATTCTAAGAAGACTTTATGCTAAAATGCTAAAATGCTACGGTGCTAAAATTTGAAGAAAAACTCAAAATAACGTATTGTTATTGCCCCCAACTGCACTTATAATCAAATCATAATAGGTACGCTTACTTACAAACACTGCGAGTGCGACATTATCATGTAAATCTGAATCTGTCTATACGAGTAAATAACAATAACATCAGTCGTTCAAAATTATTTTAATAGCTTGATCACGAATTTTTTTTCTCGTCTCGAACTAAGGCGGATTTCTCGAGTTTTCTCGAGTTCGAGAATTCTCGAGCAGAAACCCTAGGTAGGTATAAAGTATAGTGACAATATATTATGTTGATCTGAAAATAGAATCAGGTGCTGTTAAAGAAAACTCTGCTAAAACAGTAATCATCATCATCATCTTATTCAGCTTATGTTCATTCATATTGCTATTATATTGCTTCTAGAAAAAATAACTCTGTTAAATTAGATTTTGTAAAAACTTGTTTCGAAAATATACCAAAGTGCGCAGATTACCATTATTTACCAGTGCACAACTTGATTTTTTTATTTGTAAGTTTTTGAATATTATACTGTAGGTAGTTATGGATAAGAAATATATTTCAAACATTTTAAGCTTTGAAAGAAATTGTTTTCTTTATATTTTTTATAGTTCCTGGCTCCTCTGTGAATGTGGCTGAAGTTGAAATCAATTCTAGCTAAATAATGACACCAAAAGATGCCACACAATCAAAACATTATTAAAGTTTGTAAAGTTTATTCTATTCATTTTCAGACACAATAATAAATTACAATTCCATGTTTATAAGTAGACTTGAACTTGAAAGCTTTTTTTTTAAATACAAAGTGATACTTCCGCTTGATGGCAAGTCAGATTTGCAGAACTGTCTTCTTGATTTGAAAGTAACAGTTTATTTACAGGATTTATTTATCTGTTCTCATGTTGCATAACTGTAGGTAAATTATCTTCCTAAATTATTATTATAGAAAAGATATACCTTCGTATTCAAGCACGACACTATGAGAACACGCACCCACAGTGGACGAAATCTTTTTTCATAAAAATTACTTTATGTACCTATTGTGCGACACTGCATAGTGTGACTAGAGGCACATTGTCGTGTGCCTCTAGCCAAAGTTGAGCTCTAAAGGCACACGATAGCGTGCGCCATAGTGCCGCTCAACACATAAAGTGATGTTTATGAAAAAAGATTTCGTCCACTGTGGGTGCGTGTTCTCATAGTGTCGTTCTTGAATACGAGGGATATAATCACACCTGCTACCTGCTTAACAATTGCGTTTTCACATCAGATCATAGATTCAACATAAATTTATGAGAAAAAAAAAATATATCTATCTAAACAGTTTCCTAGTCAAAGAATCCTGAATATTAATAGGAATAAATACTCACAATCAGGGTAGTTTCATTTAAAATTGTTTTTAGAAAGGGTGCCTCGTCATTAGGCGAATTAGGTTCTCTGAAACAGCTTGGACGATTACATGGAGTAGGTACCTATTTATAACGATTATACGAGTTTATCAGACCCAATCTGCATTTTTGGAAAGTGCATATTGTGTGTACATTTCAAAATTATACTGGTCATAGAGGCTCTGACGCTAAATGGCTTCTTTGTGTAGTTACACAATAATTACATCTTTAGTTTATTATTTTTAAGGAACTTATTGCACTCTCATAGTACCTACCTACTAACCTAGTCTTAGTATCTTACTTATCAAAATGAGGTAGAGTAGTTATTATTATAGTACCCAAAGAGCAAGAACTCAAATTAAGTATATAAAATACATTATGTCAAGAAAACATTATTCGAAATCATCATAAAAGTAAGCATAAATATTATTTTATATTTTTACTTAGTGTTCGTAGTTTGTATGGTTTCTTTTTGTAGGCACAACGATTACACTTTAGTTTTTAATTTGTATGGAACTTTAATTCACTCTCATAGTACCTACTTTTAACCTAGTACTAGTATCTTAATTATCAATGAGGTAGAGTAGTTATTATCATAGTACCCAAAGAGCAAGAACTCTTATTAAAGTATCTAAAATGCATTTGTCAGGAAAACTTATTCATAATCATCATATAAGTAAGCATATTATTTTATATTTTTCCTACTTTCCGAATAACCTTTGGTAATAATGTATTATAATAAAGTATAATAGTAAATATACACTCTATGCAAGATAAAATAAGCAAAAAGTCAAATATAAAATATAGAAATTCAACTTATAATTATAAGTTGAAGATATAATGAATTATAAAATTTAGTAAAAAAAAATTTATAAAAATAAGTAGTTAATTTTATACGAGTAGCAGGGAAGTAACGGATGATGTAAGTGGATTAAGGTTATTACTGGGGATTTGTGTGGTATTTTAAATGTTTGTGTCAAATATGAGCAAGACAAGACCAAAATAATAGTCTTCTCAAATGGGAGGTAGGCTTCAAACCCTGATTGAGTTGACCCGTCACTTTCTTTCATGTTAATCAGTGTGATAGTATGAGAAATAAATACTTACACCAAACTTAAGGTACTTTTCTCGAAAGAGCTTGAGTCAAGGTGGAGTCTTGGTTACAACTAAGAATATGGGGGTTAGAAATTATGGTCCAGGCTTTTGAAAACAGCTTAAAGTCCAATGTCCCAGCCAAACTGAAGTCTTAACATATTATTCATAACGGTCGTATAAACCAATAATGTGACAATCGGGGTTTGTTTATTTGTGTACCAAGTTTCTATTGTGCGTTACGTAAGATATCCAGCAAGCAACGAATTACAGATTTTGTAAGTACCTATAAAGAAACTCATTAAAAACATATATCATGAAAAACACTTGTGCAAGTGTGTTAGTTAGTTTATGAGGGTTGTGTTAGAAAGCGTATCTTATAATGGCACAAGTACATAATGTTCTAGCTATTTTGTTCCTTAACCTGTTTGTCAAACTTTTTCAATTTAGACAATAATTATAATAAAGTTGCCTTCCATTGGTTTTATTTCGATTGGGACATTTTAGTATGTCTTCGTGGATACATTGATATTATTTCGTATTATAATGAACACTAGGACATCCGTTAGTTACCCTGAAACAAATAAAAAATGAAAAAATATAGTTTACTAGTTTCTGCGCTCGAACTTAGCTCGCGTATTATCGGGACATAAAGTAGTCCATATTCCAAAGTGCAAACTATTATCTAAGTATTCCATGTTTATTCCAACTCAATTTTGCTGTTATGCTGTGGTTGAACAACATCCCAAAACATTTCGCATTTATATTTGTACGATTGGATGACATTTACATGCACACAACATAAAAAAAATCTTATTCTTAAATATTTTACCAGGAACTAGGAATTCTTATTATGCATTGCTCAAGAGTATACCTACTAAGCGCGAAGATAGTAATATCCTTTTTACAGCATGCAAGGACGATCCGATTCCTTGTTACCTTAATTTTCGAAGAACATGAAATCCTGAAACAAGACGAAACAGAATATTATCAGAACTATTATAGAATCTTAGAATACAGTGAAAGATAGTTACTATGAAAATAGTAGGTTTTATCTCTAAATTATAAGGAGTCTTCTGATTTAGATCTAAAAATCTTTATCTATCAAAAAATTGTGCTTATGAATGGCCCAAGCAAACTTACAATCAAGAAGCAGGCTCCGAGCAGAACTGCTTTCATCTTAACATCCAGATTCATTGGGAAGCATATGCCGAACATATCTGCGTTGGTGAACAACTCTCGCATTATGTCCGTCCATTCAGATTTTATCTCGCCCAATTTCGTTTTGCCGTCACTTGAGTATACCTGGTAGGAATTGTACAAATTACGTTTAAAAAACTAAAAGAAAACCGACGAAAATGTATCGACCAATCGCAAAGTCAATTGACGACATTCGTTTAAGTTTCTGAAGGAACTGTCAGTCCTACATAAATATTATTTAAATAGGATCACTATTCTCTATAAATATACATGCGTCGATTTGAGAACCTCCTTCGTTTTTCGTCGGTTAATTAGTTATTAGGTGGCTGCGAAAATGAAAATTTTAAGATCTCGTAAAAAAATAAATGTCATAATTTATGCACAATATCCTACTTACTAATATTAAAATATTATCCGAAAGTTTGTGAGGATGTTTGTATGTTTGTGGCTTCATCATGCCCAAACGGATTTGGATCAACAATGGAATAGGTATTCACTATTCGTATACTTAGACTACCTATACACTGGTATAACATAAATATCCTTAAATATGCCCAAAGAGGCTAGTCAGGCACATGCCCATATTTTGCAGTAAGCATTCCATTCCCTACGTGACAAGTTGCAAGCCCGTGATCCCTAAAGAATTAATGAATGCCATCTATATATATATAAATCAATTGCTGTTCGTTAGTCTCGCTAAAACTCTAGATCGGCTGAACGGATTTATCTTATCTTGGTCTTAAAATGTTCGTGGAGGTCTAGGGAAGGTTTAAAAGGTGAGAAAAATTCGAATAATTGCCGGAAGAACCCTAAAAACAGCCCTTTTCTTTTTCCCATACAAAAGTTTTCTAACTGAAACGTAGAGTCAATTTGAGCTTTATTAGGTATTTTTTAGGGAACGGGAACGGGAACAGGAACTTAAGACAACATTTGTTAATTCTAAAGCGATACGAAGTTCGCGGGGTCAGCTTGTCTTTAATAAAAAGAATCCTTCTCTACAAAGTATCTTTTACAATAATTTACGAAATACTTACTGAGAATTTCATGTCGCCCAAGGACCCCTTGATCAGCAGCACGATGTCCCCAAGCGCGTTCTTGATCACGAACCTCGATACGCAGAACGACCACACCTGTTCAATGGTGCCGATTATGGTGCCGGGGGGAGACGACACTTCCATGCTCTGCAGCCAGCATGGACAGAAGCAGGAGTTGCAAGCTAACGGACGGTTTAGGTGGATCACCTGAAAGTTTATGATAAATAACTGTTTAAATTCTAAACATAGATATATTATCTAGGCAGTAACTTACTATGCAGCAACTCGGGACTATTTCAACTTTGAATAACAAGGAAAAGGGCATCCAATCGATAGATACAAATATATCGGTGTAGGCAGTACAAAGTACAAACCAACAGGAAAACTATTGTATCACTAAATCACTACATAGATAGTATAAAGCAAAGTCGCTTTCCGCTTCCCGCGTATGTATGTTTGCTTATATCTTTAAAACTACAACGGACAACGGATTTTGATGCGGATTTTTTTAATAGATAGAGTGATTCAGGAGGAAGGTTTATATGTATAATAACATGCTACCCGTGCGAAGCCGGGGCGGGTCGCTAGTTTATAAATATAATCATGACAACAATAGTAGTAATAGTTATAACATTGTCATGATAAAATAAAAGCCATCAAAAACATAACTTGTAAAAAAAGCTAAGTCTCGTAACGCAACTCAGTTCTTCTACCGTAAAAAGTTGTGAGATCCATGTAATACCAAGTCGGTTAATTTATTCAGTCCCTACTTTAAGGGTCCTTCTGTTTTAAGTTAAGTATTACGTAATGGTTAGCTAATTACGTAATAACATAAGTCAATAACATAATTACGTAATAACAAGTCAGTTTTTGTCTGTCCGTCTGTCTATCACAGGGCTGTATCTCATGAACCATGATAGCTAGACAGTTGAAATTTTCACAGATGATGTATTTCTGTTGCCGCTATAACAACAAATACTAAAAACAGAATAAAATAAATATTTAAGTGGGGCTCCCATACAACAAACGTGATTTATAGATAATGGTACGGAACTCGACGTGCAGGTTTTTTTTAGGATTTTTACACTAAACACTAATTGTGTTTCAAATTTGAAGCTTCTATGTCTGCTAGAAGTGCCTTAAACTTTTGATGATCAGTCAGTCAGTCAGTCAGTGAGTGAGTGAGTGAGTGAGTGACAAAATAGGAAACTTTGACTAGTTACAATTCTTAATCTACTGGTTCAAATTGAATGAAATTTGTAATATACCGTGTTTATATGGTGACTGCTTGGTTACTGAAAATTCAGGCTTCTAGTTTTATCCACAACGAAGTTATAGGGGGTCGAAAATGGCCTGAACTGCTTCGAGAAAAGGATGGTACATCCGTGCCGCTTTATTGCTTGACTTAGCGGGGGCACTGCCGTGCCCCTAGATAAATAGGACGAATCACGACTGTAATCCCAAAGTACCTACGGTAGACATCCTCTCAGATCTCCGGATGCTTAGATCCATTGAATATGAGTGGGGGTAGTCAGAAGCACGTCCAAACATTATATTTGGTACATGCTCACATTTTGCAGTAGTTAGTATTCCATACGTGACAGGTTGCAAGCCCATCGTCGCTTATAAGAATACTAACTGGTTTTCCATCACCGTTTTGAGCACGTGTTTTTGATGCGCATATAAATTTTTTGAACAGAAAAATCCATTGATACACGCCAGGATTCGAACCCACAACCTTCAGATTGAAAGTCGAAGATATTATTTTTATTGGCTTTGATTTAATATCCTGCCGACCAATTTTAAGGTTTCTGGGGGTTGGATCACATTAAGGCGGCTTTTCCCTACCCCCAGGCGCGGCGTACCTTTCATAAGAATTTCAAAAAGAATCAACATTCCGTTTTTCATAAAGATTCATGAATGTGCTTCGTTCATACAATTTTGGACTAAGCAAATCTTGGTCAATAAACGTTCGGCACTATAAGCGTGTGATAAATATTAAATATGATTATATTTCCTTGTAGAGGGAGTGGTTGGCCCCCTTTAACCTCCCTCCCACCCTCCCCCTCCCGCATCTATAGCTGATCAGCAGGATACCAAAGCACATCCTTTTTTTTTTTAATTAATAAAAAAAATTACCTCATTTCTAAAACTGTCGAATATTTTTATGTCGAAAGGACGGTTGGAACCGCAACACCCTCTGGTGCAGCAGTCGGTGTCCTCAACAGCATAGTACACCTTCTGACCGACGCTGTTCAGCACTGCATACTTATTATTGGTCTCAAAGCCAATCATGTCTAGCATCTGTTTTTTCTGGTCAACTATCAACTTATCAACCATAGAAAGGTACTCCAAACCTGGAGGGCAGTTGCTGAGCCTTTGAGGAACACTCATCCATCCACCTGAAAGAAAAACATAGATAGCCTGCAATCCCCGAACATGGCAGGTATGCCCTCTAATCTGCAAGCTCTTTGAAGATGTCTACGGCCATCGACTACATAGCCGTCGATGTCTACGGCACGTCAAAAAATTACATTTGGCATTGGCGCGTCTTCAGTAGCTTGCATTCCATATAATTGATCGGCATAAAATCATCTGTCTTTAGCCACCATCTCAAATAGTTAATAAACTCAGATTTTATCTAACCTGGAGCTTGAGGTCCTGGTTGCTGCATAATTGGTCCTGCTCTAGGGTAGCCCGGAGCATTACTTGGCTGCTTGCCAGGTTGGCTGCTTGGTTGGTAGCCTGGTTGCATGCCAACCATTGGGATTGATTGAGCGTTTGGTGGTGGCATCGGCGGCTGCGAGCTTGGAGGCTGCACTGGGTTGCCGGCAGGAGGATGACCCCCATCCTGACCTGAATAATCTTCATTCAGCTTCACATCTTCATACCCTTGGGTAGTCGGAAAGTTTGGTGAGTAGGGCGTTGGTTTGTGCGACATTTTGATGCCTGGAATGAAATGAAAATTATGTGAGTGCTCTAAATATATTATAATATTTTACTAGAACAATGTGAAATCACTTAGAAAAACTGTACTTTTTACACCTTTTACACCTATTTTTTTCTAGTAATAAATATAGCCGATGTTACTCAGAGATAATGTAGCATTCTAATAGTAAAATAATTTTTGAAATCGGTCCTGTAGTTTGTGGGTTTATTTGTTACAAATATACAAAAAATCTTTCCTCATTTACCTTAGTATTAGTACCTAATACCTATAGATTATTACACTCATAATAATTTTTGAATGGTATTTTTGAACTTGGAAATAGTATCATTAAATAAGTCATTTACAGATACTGATGTGGCCTTGAAAATGAAGTGATTTTTTTGGATAAGGATAATGGATTAATTAATACCCAGGTACAAATAATGTGGTCTAGTTTGTTTTGTACCGGGGCGGCGCGCCGCGTTACTATTGCATATTTTAAAAGTAGTTATTGTGACAAAACTGTTATAGTTAGACATAAATGATATTAGAGACTTTTTTGTAGATATTGATGTCCTCTATAAAACTGTAGTAAGTACACATCACTTTGCTCTATTGTCAATAATTTTTGCAGCGTACGCGATATAAGGATTATATTTGCTATTTTTTTCACACGTTGGGTTACATAATCGAAGTTTTCATACAGATCCCTATTAGTTAGACATAAATATGATATTTGATTTTTTTTTTGTAGATATTGATGTCCTCTGTAAAACTCTAGTAAGTACATCACTTTGCTCTATTGTAAATAATTTCCGCAGCAAACGCCTTGGGTTACATTATCGAAGTTTTCATACGGATCCCTAACATTTTTGACAATATTCTATAGCCTATGTTCATCGGGGATAATGTAGAATTCTAATGGTAAAAGAATTTTTGAAATCGGTCCTGTAGTTTCGGGGCCTATTCGATGCAAATAAACAAACAAACAATCAAATCTTTCCTCTTTATAATATTAGTATAGATATAGAAGTGGGATGAGAATTACATTTGTATAAAACAATGATGATCATACATCCATCCAAAGCTTTTGTTTGTTGGTAGGTAAGCTAAATGGTGAAAAAGTTAGGTCACCATTACCACACCCCATACCCATTCTTCATTTGGTTTGAAGATACCTCTAAAATACGTAATAGGTAACTAAATTTTTTTTATCACAACAACAAATGGTAACACTTAGTTACCACTATTAATATAGCTAGTTGATACTATTTTTGTGCAACACAACAAACTAAAACGGGGCGCTGCGCGGCATCGGCAGCGGAAGTAGAGTAGAAATGTAGGAAGGAATGTATCTTATGTTGTTCGCTACGCTTTTCGTATGTACTATGTACCCAAAGGGTAAAAACGAGACCCTATTACTAAGACTTCTCTGTCCGTCCGGTATGTCACAGGGCTGTATCTCATGAACCGTGATAGCTAGACAGTTGAAATTTTCATAGATGATGTATTTCTGTTGCCGCTGTAATAACAAATACTAAAGCCAGAATAAAATAAATATTCAAGTTGGGCTTCCATACAACAAACATGTTTTTTGCCGTTTCTTATAGATAATGATAAGGAACTCTTCGTGCGCGAGTCCGACTTGCACATGGCCGGTTTTTTTTAATTTTGTTTGTATCCTAAGTATATTTGTCCTCCTTACATTTCGAATCTGGTCAGTCTCAACTAAAATTTTGAAAACCAAATTGATTTCTAAATCAAAAGACAACAACACTTAATGTAACAGTGTTAGTTTATTTAATAATAAACTTTAAAAGTTCGATATATATAAAAACTAAAAACCTATTTAATATTTTAAAACTTTATCTTATTTACATAGAAAACAATTAATTTGAGGGGAAAAGGTAAGGAATAGGAGACATTTCAGGGATAGAGAACGGGGGATTTCAAGAAGGATATCATACAAGGAGTCTTGTTTTCGGGCAATTAAAAAAATATATGGTCCACATTTCCCTCGTCTTAACCGCATTCACACATTGAATGGTCTCTAATCCTGAGTTTGGCTAAGAAAATTGGGGTGCAGAAATGACCTAATGTAAGGCGACAAATTGTAGAGGTGGTGACTTTGTTAGCCTTGCGAAATTTGAAGAACCAAGGGGAAGAGGGAATTTCGGGTTGAATGTCAGCGTAACCTTTATTTTTTTTTAGTAATATCCCAACTTAGGTCGTGGAAATATGTTTTGAAGTGTTTCAGGGATCCAATATTTGAAGCATTTTAGCACACAAGTCTGATATTTTATTGCCAGGGATGTCCGAGTGACCAGGGACAGGGATCCAGGCAAGGATGACGTTTGTGACACTGGAAGACAGTGACGGATTTACACATTTGCCGCCAGTAGGAATCCCCTCCACCCCTTTAGTTAATAATTTAAAGTGGTGAAATGTTGAATGGTGTGCGTGGACCTAATAACAGTAAATAAATGTTATTTTTTAATTCCTGTAAGACATTTGGCAAAATCAAGTGATTGGCCTAATTTAGCTAAAGATCGAAATTAGTGGAAGGAAGGTCCGAGGGAGGCATCTGTCCTGCAGTGGGACGATAAAAGCTAAAATAAATAAAATGTTTGAAAAAATTAATCCAAATTTGCTGCCCCTAAAATCTGCCCTAGGCTCCAGCCTACTCAGCCTGGTGGTAAATCCACTACTGCTGGAAGAGAGTTTCTTTTCTTTTTGAAGATAATTGGGAACCTAGATCTGGAACGGAACAAGTTAGACATGATAGCTTGTAGACAACAGTCTGTGAAAATAATAGCGCTTTCCGTGGTTAATTTAGACGCGTCAGTAAAAATAGAATACCTACCATCCATTATATTTGGTAACCATTTGTTCGTAGAAGATTTCGCGTGCATTTGGGGCGTCTTTGTCTATACCAAAGTATAATAAGATGCTAGGTTTAGGGTGAGAGCACTGGTTGCAGCTGGAGCATTTTCTAATGAACGGTTTATATTGAAAAAATGATTAAAACGATGATTTTGAAACAACATAGAATATATTATTTATCTATCTCCTAGATTAAGCAAAGGTTTTGTTGCAAGATATATTTATTTATAACAATATTCAACTATCGTGGTTGTTAATCATTTTAAATAGAAATACGGCTACTACAGCGAATACTGTAGTATACTACAGTATTCGCCGATCTGCCCTTGATAGCGGTCGCGGGCGATGCTCATGATGATGAGCATCTGAATTAGCCATATTTATATTTATAATATTCATATTTAAATAGAAAAAAAAATGTGAAATCATCGGTTGTGGTCATTTTTACCCGGTTGTGGGCATACATGTATACCTCTGCGCCGGTTGTGGCCATTATTTTCGATAGAGATATTTTATATATTTTTATGAAAATAAAACCAATAATTGACTGATATTTAAACTGAATCTCCCTAAGAGACTGAATTTTTCCAAAAAATGTTGACCTTCATACAAGAATATAACATAATCACAAATTTCATAGTTAAATTCTTCATTTACGTCAAATTAAATCTTCAATCCGTTTGCACCTGTAGATTCGGGTAGTACACCCGAATCTTGTCTAAGTAGTTAATCGTTCTTCTGAATTTTCCGAAACGACGTTATCAAAAAATTGTTTTTGAATTTCGGTTTCCTCTTTTTTTCTTCGTCGTTGTCCATTTTTCTTCTCTTTTATTTTTTTTGTTTCTGTTCTTCTTCTTAAATATTTGCTTATCTGATCCGTCAGGAAGCTCAAAACCATAAATAACAAATTGCCCATAACTGATGTTATATGAAAATCAGTAGTCACAAGCACCAAAATCCAAAAAAAGCATGAATTTGTTGCATGGGTTGTGGTTGTGGCCATCTAAAGTTAAGCATTAAGAAAACAATAACTCGAAATAATTTAATTTAATCGTTGCATTCTCTACGTTTTGACAAGACTTTGGTCCTAGCGAGAGAGAATTTCTTCGTCCCACGAAAAATACGAGAAGCAATTGAAATCAATAAGCATCCTAACTTTAACCGGGACCGCGGATGGGGCATTTCACCATTATGGAAACCCTTATTGAATTCCACCACCCCTTCTGAAAGTCTCGTGTCTTGTCCAGAGGTGATACTGTGTATGCGGCCTTATGTTCACGATTCGAACAGAAATGCGGGTAGAGCGACAGAAGTTTCGAGTGAGTTCCCTCCCGCATTTGGCTGGATCTTCCAGCTTTCAACTCGCCGAGAAACATAGGTCGGCACGCTTTGTCTTTGCCAGCATAGATGCCTACAATGACACCTAATTCACAGATCTGCGAATTGTAGGTATCAGTTATTGTTCAATATGGCAACGTAGCTTTTTCTAAATACTCTCATTCTAACAGTGTTTTATTTTGTTTTAACTTCATCGACACAATGTTATGGTTATGATACGTGACCCCGATGGATGACCTCTGCTCTACAGAATTTAACGTACAGGTTGCTCCAAAATGGTACTTTACAAAATTTGATTTATCTTTATAAATATTATTTTTAATTCAATAAAATAAATTACTACAATCTAAAAATGTGAAACCGGATACGTAGGTACTATAGGTTAATGTCGAGATAAGCACGCCATCCTGTATAATGTTGATATCTGTGTAAACTACGAAACCTTACATTGCGCGTGGTCCGACACGCACTTGGCCAGTTTTTCTTTTTATAATTTTATAGGCTAAGTGTTTTTTTGCAATGCCCTACTCGGGCTCATGTTGATACCATAATTATTTAAATTCCTATAAGACCTTGATGTACCTACACATGAAAGCAATAAAAAACTTTGAACTTTATTTGAGGAAAATAATATAGCTTGTATCTGTAGGACCGGCGCCGGCGGGCGTGCTAGTAGGTAGAAAGGGTACAAGTACTGCCACTACTTATAAGCATGCTTAAAAGTAGCAAAGCAATAAAACAAAATAATATTATTACTTGGCTAAGAATATTTTGTTCAAAAAAGAACAAAAAAAAAGTCAATTTGATTTTTAACTGGATAAATAGAAGAGGAACTCTTGGAACAAGTTATCGATTGTTGGAAGAGATGCGAGACGAAGAAAGCTTTTTTTTTCATCACCTCAGAAGTAGCACGAAAGCATACTACTAATGAGCATGTGTGTCCTTTAACCTCAAGCACGAGGTTAAAGAACACACATGCTACAACAGAAATAATAAAGTTAGTTTTACCCAACCTACACTTTGTTAAGACAACACAACACAATACCAAATCACATTATTACAACAACGGGAAATTACTCACGTAAATGATAAATTGTCAATGAGGACACCGACAATGTTTCGATTCATCTAGAGAATCTTCTTCAGGGTGAGTGGACCATAACGCGCGCGCTACCCTGCTCGCATTGCCGTCTCGCACTGCCGTCTCGCACTCATTTACGTGAGTAATTTCCCGTTGTTGTAATAATGTGTAGTACAACTCACGAAAGTTTTGAAAGTGAAATACCAAATCAGTTTGGTGGTTTAAAGTAAGCTATGAATGGGCCAGAAATTTCACTAATTGCACGAAACTTTTCCAACTAGCTTACTCCAATATCACTACGCGTGGCAAATAACTTGTCCTCCCTCACTCACCGCACCTCAGTCAGTCAGGTCTAATGTAAATGTTTTTATTTTTTTGCGTCGCATTCTGTGAATTTGCCTTTTTTGTAGTTAAAAATTAGGGAAACATTAAGCAAACAAAAATACGCGAGCTATGACGAGATAATTGTGATCAGGAGAGTTAGTAAAATAGGTAATATATTACAAAAGTACGTAAATACATAGATAAATGTAACCTACGCTACAACACAAATAATAAAGTTAGTTTTATCCAACCTACCCTTTGGTACACGAGTGCTCCAGGCGCGTTCTTATCAACACTGTAGTCGCACGTTTACCGAGTTTGAATTTAAAAACGGGCCAAGTGCGTGTTGTGTCACGTGCAATGTATGATTTCGTAGTTTACACAGCTAACAACCTTATAATTATAAGTTATTTTCAATGATATTTGTACTACTTTTTTTTAATTATCACTTCTCCAAGTCCATTTTATAAGTTGGTCGACTATCCCTACGTCTATTACTCGTAAACTTGTAACGTGTTAGCTGTGATAGTTTTCCTTTTAAGTTCGTATAATATGTCCTGAATTTTTTCACGCCTCCAAACCCAATAGTTTAGTTATTATACTATGGGCACTTTGAAGCTTAATATTTTACAAACGAATCCCTTAATCGAAAAGTTATTTAGCCACACCATAGGGTAGGTACGGGAGAAAAAACATCCCCACTTTACATGTAGGGGGTACTCTTAAAAAAATGGCCACTTTATTGGCTTGACTCATATATGTATATTTATGCCAAATTACAGATTTTTAGCACTAACAGGACACAGGACAGACGGACGGACGGACAATGGACATGGCAAAACTATAAGGGTGACTAGACTTTGTAGACTACGAAACCCTTAAAAAACACGGTTTTACTGGTATTGCCTCCTGTAACAATTTGTAATGTTTACCTCTAATATTATGAGTATCGTCCCAAGCATTATCCCAAGAGTATTCAAGATAAAGCTTGGGAAAAGCAATAAGATCATGAATGAAGTTTTTATAGTTAGTTTTTGATACGGAACAAGGTCTCCACACTGCACAGCCTCATTTTCCAATCTGCACGAGTGTTCCTTATCTCTAAGTATTTATATTTGTAAAAACTATTGATTAAAAGTGGAGGTAACCTATGACCCCAATATGAGGTAGAGCGAACAAGTTCCGAGAGATATTGAATTTTAGAATCAAGCTGATGTTTCAGAAATTGTAAAGTAAAATCTACTAGACAAAAATTGACGCCTCAAATATAAGGTGGTTCGCCACATTCTACTTGTAGCGCATTAATCGGATTGGACTCCCTTAACGATACTCATAGCTCGAGACACCTATGGTATCCAACTTTTTGAAAGCCACCACTCTTCCAGGCAGACTGATCAAGAGTTCTGTCCGCCCAAGGCTAAGTATGAGGACGTGCCGTGTGTTACGGTCGGCCTAAAAAGTAGTAAGTACCTATATTAGTTTTGACTTGAAAATTTTGACATGGTTCATACTACGAGTACCTTTAAAAGTTTTCAGATCGATATTCAAGCGAAACTAGCGTTGTCCTTTAATCTGCACGACATTCAACCAAATTTATGTAATTTTCAATGATATTTGTACAAAAAAGTATTACGATTATAATTACTCGTAAACTTGTAACGCCCTACTTAGAAGTCATAGTTTTGCTTTTAAATTTTCACTAACACCCAACACTTTTTAAAGACCTATCTAACGTTACCCCACACCATAGGTTACGCGAAAAAAAAAAGCATCCCTACTTTAGGTGTAGGGTAAGTAGGGTGAGAGCGCTGGTTGTGGCCATTTCAAGGTTTTATTCTACCACTTTGTTGACACTACTACAAGCCAAATTACAGCTTTCTAGCCCTGATAGTCTCTGAGCTAAACTGCGGACAGACGGACGGACGGATAGACGGACGTACGGATGGACAGATGGACCTGGCGAAACTATAAAGGTTTCTTGTAGACTACGAAACCCTAAAAATTACGAAATCGCTATTTAAGTGGGTGGTTAAAACTGGCCAATTTTTGTGGTTTTTAACACTGACAGATGCTTCCAGATCATATGTATTTATAAATATAATATTATTAAAGAGAAGAGGGCTTAAAACAAAACCCTGGGGCAATCCTGGATATGGATGTGTCCAACTCTGGATATGTTCGTAGAATTAAAAAAAAAATATTTGTCCAGCCAGCATGTTTTTAATAAAATTTGATAATATCAGGGGAACTTTGAAAATAAATAATTTCTTCTAAGTATTTCAATCAATATCTAAAAAGGAGTCTAAAACAGATTACAACAGATTTATTTTGTGAAAAAGACACTATCCATAGAACTTCTGCCTTTTCTAAATCCATACTGATTTTTTGGTAAGATATTCTGATATTGCATAAACCACTCTATCCTATTTTTAACTAGCTAAGAGATAACGCTATGGGTCAATAGGACATTATCATCTGGGTTTTTAGAGGGCTTTAAAAATGGCAACACTTTTTTGTATTCCATGTTGAACTGTTGAAGGAATGACACCCGTCACCCGTCAACATGACAGACAGTATTGATATTTGTACTGTACTGTATTGATGTTTGGTCTGTACAGCCAGGGAAAAAGAATTCATTTCAAGGTCTAGTAAATATTGCAGAGCGCCAGGATGCTAATAAAATGAGTATGGAATGCTATCATTAATTACGTGGAGCTGTATCGCGAATGTTTTATAAACACGCCTTTCAGCTCATGTATGGCAAATGGAGCATCAAGGCCATAAGGGCAAGTTTAAAGAGAAACAGTTCTTCAGGTGGTACCTATAGTCGGTGGAGCCAAACGTTTCAGAAAACTGTTGCTCAGAGAAGAAGGCATAGTGGCAAAAGTAGATGCACTAACTCCAGCTCTATAGTGTCTAATATTTCATATTATATTATTCATATTCATTTATTTTTCTCCACACTTTTCAACGGTTTTTTTGAATGGAGATATTGTTGAGCAAAAACTCTTCCATCCTTGAGACCTCTTATCTTTTAAAACTTTTTTAGCTAGCTATTATGTCAATTGAGTTAACAAAATAATCCTCAGACATATCCAAGTTTTAAAACAACTGCCTTCTTTCTCGGAGCAACAGTTTTACTACACTCGGTGGATCCCACCGTGGTGGAGATGACAGTTAGCCAGAAGCACTAAAGGGGAAGGTTTATTAAACTTTCAGTAAAACTATTGGCACAAGTTGAAATATATTGCAAAATATGGGGAAATGTGTTGATATTATTGATAACATGGCTTCTAAAATCATATATTCCATTTATCACTAACTATTTTATATATCATTTGGGGTGGAGCTATGGGTTTTTCAGTAACTTGAAATTCAGAAACTTTAATACTACTAATATGGCTGCCATAAAATAATTATTATGTTGATGGCTGAGTCTGCCAGGTAAGTGAAGATGCTAAAATAGGTGAGGCAATTGTTAAATCCACTGCACTATTGTTTTCGGTATTTTTTGTTCAACAAGTTTGAGATCCCTAATTTAGAAAGCAGAGATTGTGTCTTATCAATAATATCTAATAGGTTTCTACCATAGCTATTGGACATGGAACTACCCCATGTTCTATGGTGAGCATCAAAATATCCCATGACCAGACATGGTTTAGGTACCTACATGAGATAAAAGATGATCTATTTTATTAAAATTTCAGAGGAAGGATGAGGAATATATTTAAGATAAAACATAAATTATGAATAATGCATGCAACAGCATTAAAATGATTATAGTCATGGCGAGGAAGTGAGAATTTAAAAAAAAGGAAATAATTTTTAATAATCAGAGCAGCTCCTCCATATCCATTAGGTCTATCTATAATTTCACTTTTTTTACTAACTATGCTCCTGCAGATCCTACCCTAATATAAAATATACTCTCTGCAACATCCATAACACATTTTAAGTTGCTATAAATGCTTTCAGATTATTACTACCAAGGCCGTCATGGTTTATGAATGCATTTGCATCTATGTGGTTGTTAAATGCTATGAATACTGTTCCTACCTATTCTTTTGATGCTTCCATTTACAAAATTGTAAATAGCATTGCATTTTAAATAATTGCCATAAAGAATAGGTTGAAGAGTGGAGCCATCATTAGATGAATCAGTAACATGTTGCACATGAATAATGTGAGGGGCGAAGAGCATATTATAATCACTACGTTTTAGTAAGGGGCATTATCGGTGGAGTCGTATTGGCTTCTTGTAACCTGCACAGGCCGTGCCGCCGGTGCGGGATTTTAATATGGTGACTAAGCAATAGGTGTATCAATATCTATCGGATCTGAAACAGGCACTTCGGGCATTAGCGAATCATCATTAGTGTAATATTGTTTAGCTACAAGTACCTACTTTGACTTCCTCGCAGTGAGAGCCTTTTGATCATTATCGGAGCCATGACGTTTCCTCTTATTACAGTGCTTACACACATTTTATGCGACTTATTTTGTGCTTCTTACCAACAGACGTGTCTGTATCCCGTTCAGACTCATTGCATGGCAATTTCTCAATGCTATTTGATAGAGTTACATAGGAATGGGCCGGTGGGACTGTACCCCGGGATCGGGCGGCTCCATCGTCTCCATCAGAAAAATATACAAAAAAATTACCAGATACTTTTCTAGATACACTACACTAATAAAATACATTAAATAATGAAATAATATATACAAAATTACAACGCTAGTAACCAATTTTCACTGAAAATTTAAATTTTAAAATTTTGGATTTAAAAAACCGCGGTCCCTTTTCGTCTTTTTCCGTCTTCTTCGGTTTTTCGTCGGCTTTGTTAGTTTATCAATTTTGACACTGACATAACAGTGACATTTTACTTTTAGTTGTTTAGAAATTGTAAACATAAGATATTGTAGTGACGAAATATTTTTTTTTGTTATTTAAGTTTCGACCTTTGTTAATAATAATTTGCTTACAAAAATCACCAGTTTCAAAGAAACAAACCGAAAAATATAAAGAAATAGCTTGCGCATATAATTTTTAGAAATGTATCCGAATAAAATTTTCAAGGCCGACAAACTACAGAAAATAAAAGTTGATCCGGCTAGTGTTGCCATGAAAATAATGAGTCCACAGTTGATGTGTACACGTGTAAAATAAAAAAGTTCAGTTCGGGAGTCAGTTTCTGCAATATAAAGGCAATTATTCCATTATTAATAATTTATTTACAAGTAACGCTTAAAATTTAATTAGATAATTTTATGTGATTAAACAAAGCTAACATTATAATTTAAACCCGTAAAATATATTAAAAAAAAATGTAGTACAATAATAGTAGGGTACTAATATTATCTATACTTATAATAAATCTGTAGAGAGGTCAATTCTGTACATGAAATATATTTCCAAAATAACTATCAGGGGGTGATTAGGGATCGATACTGATGCCAAAAATGCAATCAGTAAAATTTTTGTCTGTCTGTCTGTCTGTCTGTCTGTCTGTCTGTCTGTCTGTCTGTCTGTCTGTATAACCGTTATAGAAACAAAAACTACTCGACGGATTTTAACGAAACTTGGTACAATTATTTTTCATACTCCTGAGCTGGTTATAGTATACTTTTTATCACGCTGCAATCAATAGGAGCAGAGCAGTGAAGGAAAATGTTGGGAAAACGGGAGAAGTTACTCCATTTTTTAAGCTTCCGTCGCGTGTGCAACCTTAAAGGTTAAAGCTACACAGAAATCATGTATGACGGAAATGTTCTCCTTAAAATTATATAAAAAATATCCCACGACGGCATATGTCTATCTTTTATGGTTGACTCACAATAACACGTGTAACTCCCGATAGCTTAGCAGTTCGAAGCTTTCTGATTATATTTGTCTACTCTTACGTTTATAACACTCTCAGTCATCCCTAATTAAAAACGCAAACGCACAGGCAGGCGGCTTGCTTGGCACCTAGAGGCTAGCGAGTCACCTAGCGAGTAGCTTCGTAAAACGAACATTCTCGAACGTTCGCGACCGGCCTAGCAGCTAGGCGTCAAACGCGCAGTTCGGCCGGTCGCGAACGTTCGAGAAAAAAAAAATCATCAATAATTGTCTAATGACAAAAAAGCTGTGAAAAAAACGTTTTATATAAAGACATTCTGTAGTATATTTAGTATCAGCATTGCACCCGTGCGAAGCCCGGGCGGATCGCTAGTAATAAATAAGTATATTCATTTTTCACGCAGCAACAGAGCTAAGGAGTGATATGATTTTTTGCAGATAGTTCATGGGCCACCGTAGTGACATAAGGATACATTACATTTTATGCGAGTACCATGCGATGCGTGTAAAGCCGCGGCAATGTACTAATTTTTAGTTAGTTTATATTCAAGCTAAAAAAATTGCCACCAATCTTGTTAATAATAATAATTGACTTCCATTCAAATTTTGGCACACGGTAACATTTTGGGAAAAATTTGCTCTATGTGCTGGCAGCTCTCACATCCGGTAGGGAGTTGTTTTTCATTCACCAATCAAACCAGTGCTTGCGATGGTGCATTGACCAACCTGCTGTTGCCGATTTCAAGCAGTGAGCGCCTCAGTTGAATAGATGTTTGCTTCCGCGTTTGTATCTCTGTAATAATCACCATCATCGCGATGCAATCCGAGTTGTTTTGCCACTCGTTAAACTAAAATGGCGTCGCTGTTTATCAATTAGTTAGCTTGCTCGTGAACGTTACTCAGTGATCGCAACCGAGTGAGTCATAAAACCAACATAGCAATGACATTTTTATAGCACACAGTGTGAATACGTTTCTAAAACGTCGTGTGTGGAAGACTCGCAAGTGTGATTTTTGGAGCACAATAATGCGCGAATTCAAAGTGGTCGTGCTGGGGTCGGGTGGGGTCGGAAAGAGTGCTTTGACTGTGCAATTTGTGTCGGGATGTTTCATGGAAAAATATGATCCCACGATAGAGGACTTCTATAGGAAAGAAATAGAAGTGGACAATTCGCCATGTGTTTTAGAAATATTGGACACCGCCGGTACAGAACAATTCGCATCTATGCGAGATCTGTACATAAAGAACGGGCAAGGATTCGTCGTAGTTTACTCACTAACAAATCACCAGACGTTTCAAGATATCAAACCCATGAAGGAGCTAATAACGCGCGTGAAGGGTTCCGAGCGCGTGCCTATCCTGCTGGTGGGCAACAAGGCGGACCTGGAGCACCAGCGCGAGGTGTCGCACAACGAAGGCTCGGCGCTCGCGCAGATGTGGGGCTGCCCCTTCAAGGAAGCCTCCGCCAAGAGCCGCACCAACGTCAACGAAATGTTCGCCGAAATCGTGCGCGAAATGAACGTTAGTCCCGAAAAAGACAAGACAAAATATTGTTGTTGTACAGTGCTTTAATATTTAGAGTGTAATGTGGCATTTATTTCTCGTAAGACTGCAAGGGCGAGGCGGGAGTGCCTCGGCCCGACGCCGACGGCGCCCGGGCGGCCGGCGGGGCCCGGCGGCGGCGCGCCCGCTGCGGCGGCCGGTAGCGGCTGCGAAGCGCGTCATATCACGTTGTTAATATCTTTGATACATACCATTGTCCAAACGAGGTGCTTTATCTTATATTTTCATACTTTAGTACTGGTAGATACTCCCGCAGTTACAGTTGTCTTATGTAAAAAGAACAAAATAATCAGTTAAAGTGTACATACCTACTCTGGATGAGCATCATCATAAGCTTTGTTTTGTTCAAGTTGAATCAGAGGAGCGAGCGTATGCTGCCTCCTTGAACAACAATGTGTATTGTATAAATAATTATTAGTCAAGTTTGTAAATAATTTAATGAGATTAATGTGGAGGGATAAGGAGTATGTAGAGGATATAAAGCCATCCAATATGCAATAACTTTATATGATTGTGTAGAATGGAATGCGATGAGTAAGAGTTTACATCTAAGTCATGTTGCAGGTCGTGTTTTATTGTGTAAATTATGTTTATATGAAAAATCAATAATCAAAGAACAGTAAGATTTTGTCAGTTGCGTGATTGTGTTTTAAATCTACCAGGATTTGTGATAATACAATATAACAAAGTATAATAAAAGTTTTAAGTGGGAGATTATACAGTGAAGTTTTATTCATTGGATCAAAAGGTAAACAGTTTCCTATTTTTTTATCTTTGTATTAAAATAGTCATACTACATATCATGAAGTTATGTCAGCATTCTTTTGTTTGATAAATGCAGCTGTTTAAACAACTCTAGTTACAGAACTATCAATTATGTGAATGAAAACTGGTCTGAAGAGTAAATCTTTATATCTACTTGAATGTTATCCAAACTGTAATATCAGTTTAAAAATATCAATGGCCTCACAGCATTGATAAAGGAAAGATATATCTTATCATTATGAGCATTATACTTTTGTAATACCTAAAGCATTTTGTAATTTTATTGAATATTTCATTTTCAACTAGTAGAAAGCAGTATGTCCTACCAGAAGTAAGATTATTATGGCATTCTAATGAAGCATTCAAGCATGCACTATCATTTGACTTGCATATTATTTGATGCATGACAATGCACCACTGAATTTTGCAAACTTAACAATTTTGCTAACTAATCCTATTATGTAGGTACTTTCATACCAAATACTTGATTCAGGATCATTTAACTGGTAGTTATTGCCATAATTGAGTCATTATCATCACTCACTGGGAAAATACTTATACATATAACTTACCCTATAAATAAGACTTATACCTATTCAATGCACATGATGCAAATAAATAGGAGTATCTAATATTGTTACAGTAAACATACAATATGTATACACATTGTGTGTTGTCTTGTTGTATCATCAATATCAGGCCAGATGTAGGTAATGTAGGCACTAATGTAAATAATTTTAATTTTACATAGTATTTAGATAATTTATGAATTCAGAGAACAGGAAATTAATGAATAGTAGGTAAATAGATAATCAATTTACTACTTAGTGTTTAAATGAGAATCACCACTACTAATAGGTACCTACCTACCTACTATTATGTAGGTAGTTATCAAGGTAAGTACCTATTTAGCACCATTAGCACAAGGGGTTTATTTTATGAATGTACTTCAGTAGGTACTTACCTACTTGCAAAATATTTTTATAAGTTAATAATATTGTTGCTTTGTTATGAAGAATCTACTCATAGGACTCATGTGTCAGTTATATCAATTTGGTAGGTAGGTACCTTCTACCTAACTACATCAGCAAGTGGGCAGGGCAGTTGAATTTAGCTAAGTTATCTTCGACCTTATGGTATTACCATTCTTAGCACTGTAGGTAAGGTACCATGCAATAATGATCGCGAATTACACACGTTGTAAAAGCCGTGCTTATTCGTTCGAATGTTGTAACGGGACTTCTCCTTAACCGGGCGCGTGTAGCCGGCTCAGCTGTTGGACCGTGACGTACGGTACGCAACCATCCTCGTTTTCTACATGCTTTTATTGCAATAATATTCACATGAAAACACGATTTCTCTATTCGTAAACTTGTTCAGCGGTTTTGTGATAGGTTTAGTGTTAAATTGAAATCGTAAAACTAGCTCCTAGATCTCCTAAACTACAGTCTAAGCAAGTGCAGGCTGTTGTCATAAATTGATCGAATCACTGGTAGGTAGTTAGGTAGGTACTTAACCTACATACAATAGGTATTTTGTAAATAAATAGGATTTGAACTCGTGACCTGCACGTTTGCACTGGGTGCCTTTCCAACTGCGCAACCTGCACAGCAGCGATTCGGTCACTAATTTACCTTCTTTGGTTTACCTACTATTAATACCTACCCAATGATGTAACGGAAATTTGCTCCTGCAAATTTTACTAACTCTTTCATTACCTACCTACTAGGTAGGTCCTACTAGAGCCTTATTAGGAAACTACCTACAAAGAAAATTATTCGTTCTCATGTCAACATTTTTTTCTGCCTAACCCTTATCTGTAAGTTCCCATATCTTCATCTTAAATCAATCACCAATAACGCCTTTGGTAGGTAGGTACCTACCTACATAGAAGACAAACAAAAAAACAGTCCATATCGAGTAGGTACCTACCTACCTACCTACCTACTTGCGCGCCGAAATGAGATATAAATATAAAATAAAACCTATTTGAAATACCTACAATGTAAAAATCCCTTTCAAATGATGCCCACTTGACCTAGTAAAACTCCACACCCTCCCTATTTATGGAGTTTTTGAAAAACCCGTGCGAGTTAGGTAGAGTTTATTTTTGTTTCCTGTAATAAATTTACATTAACTAGGTATGTAGGTAATGTAGAGGCGCCAGTGTTGGACCGAGACCCAATGATGCAAAAAAAGACAAACAAATGACATGAATATGTTTAATAATTAGCTTTTCACGCGTTATTAACAATTGATCCTAAACTACAATTATCTGACTTTCATGATACGAATTTTCATTTAATTCGGTCTTTTTGTTTGCAAATGGTGAAAAAAAAAAAAACCTCGGGCCATTTTTTAAAAATTTGTTTTTATTGCATTCATCATTAAGAAAATAGGTACCGCATGTTTGAATATGCTCGTATTTGCCATGCTCAAATGAAAAATACGTTATTACTTGGTATTGTAGGCATCGACTACATAGCCATGTAGTCGATGATTGTAGGTGAGTTTACGGTATGTTTAGTGTGTTAGATTAAATTCTAAGTTTGACATTTTTCGTGTGAAAAGTATATTTTTATTACTGGACCTTATAATTTCTCATTTTCCAGTTGTCTTATTTGGTTATAAACCTACTTTTCAAGTAAATCTACATTATTTTCAGTCGTCTTAGGTAGGATATACTTTAGAATCAAGATTAATATAAAAATATTGCTTGTCACTAACTGGATTATGTACATCATTGGGTGTCCATTACTAGATTTATCTCGTCCATTACTGGGTCAAAAAAGCATCTATTTCATTTGTTTATTAATTACTTAACCAATATTTTTTTTACATTATGATATAAAAAAATGTAGGACTTAAACTTATTTCGTGCCTTTCATAATAATGTCCAATACTTAATGAGAAACAGCCAAAATTAACAATTTTGATCCTTAAAGTGTCCAAGATTGGTGCCATTACGTTAGGTACTTAGGTATATCTCTATCGATATATAAATAGGTAACGTAGAGGCACCAGTGTTGGACTGAGACCCAATGATACAAAGAAAGATAAACAAATGACATGAATAAGTTTAATAATTAGTTTTTTGCGCGTTATTAACAATTGATCCTAAACTACAATTAACTGACTTTCATAATACTAATTTTCATTTCATTCGGCCTTTTTGTTTGCAAATGGTGAAGAAAACAAGAAACTCGGGCGGGGGCCATCTTTAAAAATCAGTTTTTATTGCATTCATCTATACTAATATTATAAAGAGGAAAGATTTGATTGTTTGTTTGTTGGTTTGTTTGTAACGAATAGGCTCCGAAACTACTGGACCGATTTGAAAAATTCTTTCACCATTAGAATCCTACATTATCCCTGATGGACATAGGCTATAGAATATTTTCAAAAATATTAGGGATCCGTATGAAAACTTCGATAATGTAATCCAGTGTGAAAAAAATTAAAAAAAAAATCCTTATATTGCGTTTGCTGCGGAAATTATTGACAATAGAGCAAAGTGATGTACTACAGTTTTAAAGAGGACATCAATATCTACAAAAAAGTATGCAATACCATATGTCTAACTATTAGGGATCCGTATGAAAACTTCGATAATGTAATCCAAAGTGTGAAAAAAATCCTTATATCGCGTACGCTGTTGAAATTGTTGACAATAGAGCAAAGTGATGTACTACAGTTTTAAAGAGGACATCAATATCTACAAAAAGTATGCAATACCATATGTCTAACTATTAGGGATCCGTATGAAAACTTCGATAATGTAACCCAAGGTGTAAAAAAATACCTATTATATCATTATTACACCCGTGCGACGCCTTGGAGCGGACTGCTAGTCGTTAAGAAAGTAGGTACCGAATGTTTGAATTTGCTCGTAATTGATATGCTCATATGAAAAATACGTTATTACATGGTATTGTAGGTGAGTTTACGGTATGTTTAGTGTGTTATATTAAATTCTAAGTTCGAAATTTTATGTGTGAGAGTAGATTTTTATTACTGGATCTTATAATTTCTCATTTTCCAGTAATGGACAAAATATAGAAACTTTCTTTTTTCTATTGTCTAACTACGACGTTTGCAGAAATGGCACTAGCAAAGAGCTATACCCCAGAACAAACGGAAAACGCCGTAAAAACCGGCAATAATTAAGTATAAGTGGCAACTTTTTTGGCAAATTTCCCCGAATAACATAAAATTATCCTATTGAAACACATAACTGACGTATGATTCAGACATATAAGAAATGCAAAGCTGATAACATGTGTAAGACAGAATCCGGGTGAACTGCATAATGGAGCTCAATGAGAATGAGAATCAGAATCAGATTTATAATCTCGAGATCTATAATCGAAATCGTCTGTCCGTCTGTCCGTCTGTCCGTATGTCCGTCAGTCCGTCTGTCCGTCTGTCCGTCTGTCCGTCTGTCCGTCTGTCCGTCTGTCTGTCCGTCTGTCTATCACAGGGCTGTATCTCATGAACCATGACAGCTAGACAGTTGAAATTTTCACAGATGATGTATTTTTGTTGCCGCTATAACAGCAAATACTAAAAACAGAATAAAACAAATATTTCAGTGGGACTTCCATACAACAAACGTGATTTATAGATAATGGTACGGAACTCTTCATGCGCGAGTCCGACTCGCACTTGGCCAGTTTTTTTTAGGATTCATACACTAAACACTAATTGTATTCCAAATTTGAAGCTTCTATGTCTGCTAGAAGTGCCTTAAACTTTTGATGATCGGTCAGTCAGTCAGTGAGTGAGTGAGTTAGTGACAAAATAAGAAACTTTGACTAGTTATAATTCTCAAACTACTGGTTCAAATTGAATGAAATTTGAAATATACCGTGTTTATATAATGCCTGCATGGTTCAGGCTTCTAGTTTTACCCACAACGAAGCTAAAGGAGGTCGAAAATGGCCTGAACTGCTTCGAGAAAATGCCGTTTTATTGCTTGACTTGGCGGGGGCACTGCCGTGCCCCCAGATTATTTTAATTAATTATTATGTAAATCTGTCGTCCTTAGGATATACTTAAGAATCAAGCTTCATATCAAAATATTGGTTGTCCATAACTGGATCATGTACATCATTGGGTGTCCATTACTAGATTTTGCTCGTCCATTACTGGATCAAAAAAGCACCTTTTTATTTTTATCATATTTAATTTTTTTATTAATTAACCAATATTTTTTAAACATAATGTAATAAAAAAAATGTAGGACCTAAACTTAGTCATTGCGCTGGATTACGACCGATTAGCGGGGTACCCAACTTTGGGTCAGCTTATTAGTATGAAATATTTACTCGACATTTATTGAAAGGTCATGGTTCCATATATGATCAAGATATATTAGAAACCTTAAATATGTATATATATTATTAGACTTAATTTTAAATAATTTTTTATTGAGAAATAGGGTGATATGCTAGTTTGCGACCGATTTTCTTAGTATACGACCACCCCCTACTTTGGTTTACGACCACTGTCTGAAAGGGAAATTACACATAATTGATTAAAAATAATGCTACATTATCATGTTATTATTAATAATTTCTTTATTTCTAATCATCTGTTTTGTAACATCTGTACCAAAACTGTAATATAAATACTAACATAATAGTGGTCGTAAAATAATATATCAAATTATTACATCCAATATGCGACCGTTAAATTCCCATACATTTTAAGACGTAAACTGACGTCGGCCGCGGTCGCAAACTAAAGTTGGGGTATGTTAGACGATCATATTATATATTTGCACAGTATTTACGAATGTTTATGCGGTCGCAAACCGATGGTAACAAAACCGCTATTAAGAATATGTTAAAAAAGTCGCAAAATCCGTAACCTTTATTATTAAAGTAACAAGGGAGATAAATAAAGTTTGCAATCAAACAGTCAATTTGCGACCATGTGGTCGTAAAGTCAAATAACATGAAAAATTATATTTTGGTATGCGACCACTCAATATTTTACATGTTTTTGTATATTTTCTTTATAAAAATTGCGCAAATGCGTAGAAAAGTAATTTTCTTAGGCAATAAAACAACTATCAATCAGTCATTATATAAATAAATCATTAAATACTACCTACTCCGAAAACAGCACGTGCTCACTATTTTTTTGTAATTTCGTGAACCCGTTTAAATACCTCTATCGTGGTTGGTAGGTAGGTAGGTATAGGTACCTAGTTGTACATGTGGGAACAAAAAATATTAACTTTCTTTATTTTGTAGCTGTTACATTAAACAAAACAACGTTAATTAAAAGTTAAATTAAACCCTGTCATGGAAATTATCGTAGGTATGTACCTACCTAGTACCTACCCATGGTGAAAGGCGACACGATAAATTAGTAAAACCACAGGAGTGTTCGCAAACGAGGTTTACGTCAAAAGCATTGCAGACAGCGGTACATACCTACAACCCACAGGGACTGGTAGGTATTGATTACATTGCACAAAGGGAAATACATAGTTTCCCGGTCTTCCCCCTGTCTGTCTGGCTGATGCACCTGAATTTTCAATGCAAATCAATGGCGATGCGAGATTCCTGCGGGACGGGATTCATGTTATTCATTTTGTCTGTGATACGCGATACCTATAGGTAGGTATCTCTTGTTTTGTACTAGGGACTTGGGTATTTGACTTTTGGTGCGTCATAATCACGAATGAGGGAGACGAGTCTCATATTAATAAATTCTGATCATTATCCATGTGAATGTGTGTGAATTAGTACAGGTAAAGGACCTTTGAGTCGACAGGTAGGTAGGTAGGTACCTACCTACACAAAAGATCGTTTTCAATGGGTATTTTTGGTAGACATCTGTCACCACCACGGTGCCATAGATAGACAGGGACCGACTCTACTCTCCATAATAATAGAGCACACTTAAGCTTGCAACTGGTTTCTTCTTTCGAAATGTAATCAAGTCGCATTGTTGGTCAGCCTCCTGACCGTAAGACTTATCAATGGAACACAAAGTATGTATGTAGTACCTTCACCCTTTCTTGAAGTACCTACCTACTATGTGGGTAGGTACATCTACCTACTCGTAGGTATTTATAAAGTAGGTACCTAACACAAATTAATCAGATTTTACCTACCAGTTACGTTACCTCTAGGTAGGTAGGTTACTTAAAGCAAAGACATTCAGTCATAAATATTACCTAGGTACCTATACCTACTTATAGGTACTTAGGTACTCGCTTTAGTCACTAAGCTTATTTATTGTAAACAAGTTTTTACCCGCGACTTTGTCCACGTAGAGTCAGAAAATTGATTTTTGATGAATCATCGTAAAATCTTGAAAATCCTGAAAATAAAGTAGGTTTTTTTTCTTTAGAATAAATCATGCATGGTGCTTCTGTAATAAGATTACCTACTTACCAAAGTGACAGTACCGAATCTATACCTATACCAACTAATATTTTAAATGCGACAGACCTATGTTCAGTTTATCCCAAGACTTATCTTATCTTATCTTAATATAAAATTTCATGACAATCGAGCCAAAACGGTTTCGGCGTGATAACGTCACAGCAGACAGACAGTTACCTACTGTCGCATTTAAAATATTAGTTGGTATAGATTCGGTACTGTCACTTTGGTAAGTAGGTAATCTTATTACAGAAGCACCATGCATGATTCATTCTAAAGAAAAAAAAGATAGGTAGGTATGTACTTAGGTAAATAATTGATTAAATCGAATACCAATGTGGCAGATTGATGCGCTCCATGGGCATGCAAGGTCTCGCTTGGAATAGAAGCGAGTTTGAGTCTCCCGCGCACCTCGCTGCTGCGTGTGGGGCGTCTATAAATACTCTACTAACATGCGTTACATGTCCGTACCATACTATACACTATGAAGTACTGTATTGTATTATATTGAGCAATACAAAAACGCAAATACTTAGCAACAGTAACATAAAGAATTCTTTTTTGTTTTATGCATACAACAGCCCTTATCGTTGCTCGACATTCGTACAACAGACTGCATCTGCATAGGTTGATTGAAAGCGGTGGATTTAGTTAATTAAATAAAAGAATAACGCTTTTGTTTACATAGTTCTTCAACGAGAATGGTCGGTTCCTCTCATAATTGAGGTTCATAGGGTTCCGTACCCAAAGGGTAAAAACGGGACCCTATTACTAAAACATCGCTGTCCGTCTGTTTGTCTGCTGTCCGTCAGTCCGTCCGTCTGTCTGTCTGTCACAAGGCTGTATCTTATGAACAGTTATAGCTAGACAGTGAATTTTTCACAGTTAATGTATTTCTGTTGCCGCTATAACAACAAATATAAAAATATTATATAAAAACAGAAAAAAATAAATATTAAGCTGGGCTCCCATACTACAAACGGTGTAGTTTCGTTGTCCCCGGTGACCGTGTCCCCGTCAACGGGGACAACGGGAATTCATTTTTACAATTAAAAATACGTTTCGTTGTCCCCGGTCTCTGTCCCCGTTGAAAAATTGAAATAAATTTAAGCCCGGTGTCCCCGGTGTGTACTTCGCAGAATCAAAAGGAGTCGACGTCTTTTTTTAATGTGATCTGAATAATGTGAAATATCATTAAGAGTATCAATTTCATAAAGTAATTTATGTTTAGTATGGTTTTTAAACTATAACTACAGAAATAAAAATCTTTATGATTTTAAATGTATCGTATGTTCCTCTAAAGTGGTGTTAGCTCGTTACTATGATAAAAAAATGCCGGCGGCGACAGGGCGATGCAGCTACAAAACTAAAGCACATGTAACATTATTTTTTGTGACGCTATCATTGGCTTATTTTAAATCCCATTCCAGAATATAGCTATATAATAAAAGCAAGTGACTGGAATTATATTGTTGTTATGTGAACGTAATGGTGATGTTAGTGAAAGTTTTAATGATACTCATATAAGTACATTTTTTGATTTCTACCAAAAATATGCAAGCAGGCACATAGGATGCGAAAAAAATAGTGTTTGTTCCAATAAATTATATACTTTTTCACCTATAGATGTACCTACTTAATTATTTTAATTATTTATTTATTGTACCATTAATTATTTAATTATTTTCCGTTTTCTTACAATAGTTAACAACAATGTCACAAGCGTTTCAGGCGGGTTCTTCTAGATGAATTAAAATATATAAACAGAAAGGGCGGCACAATATTTTTACGTGCTGGATACCAGTTTACGAAGAAGGAAACGTATTAAAACGGGGTGAATAAAAACCCTGAAAGATCTTTAAAAAATATTGTGGGTTTGGGAAAACAACTTTTTGATCGAGATCCGTTTGTGAAATATTAAGTGGTCGCCCCTAAAAGCGAAAAAATTCACGGTAGGTATAGGTAGTAGTACATTATAATAAACTATCATAGCTAAGTAACCTTTACAAGTTACCTTTAATAGTCGTGGTAGTCGACCAACTTATAAAATGTACTTGAAGATGAAATACTTAACTTTTTCAGTAAAAATAACATTTAAAATCTCATACTATAACGTTGTTAGCTGTGTAAAATACGAAACCCTACATTGCGCATGGCCCGACACGCAATTGGCCGGTTTTTATTTTAAAATACTTCACTATGTTTTGACAATTAATACGACCAAGACATGCTATACCATATTTAAAGCAAAAAATAAAAGAATTGAGTTTTATAACCCATCTTGCGTGTTTGCTTTTTGGTGTCGTTAAGTATCAGAAACCAGCTTATCTGTTCGACAAACTGACATTGATCTCTGAATCTAGGTCGTTGCGTAAGTGCTCGAAGCAGTTCTCCACACAGAAGCATCACTCAGCAGCTTTTAGAGACAGCTTCAGGTACGCTGCTTCCAAGTGCTGGAACAACATAGCACCGCCAATCAGAGACCTCCAGAGTGTTGTAGGCTTTAGGTATAAATTAAAACAACTTCTCATCGACCACCAAAAAGCGCACGCACACCTCAGAAATGAGGTTTCTTTTCTTTAAGTCCATCTAATTATTTATTTCTTAAACTAGGTATCTATCATACTAACCCCTCTAATCCAAGTTTATTGTTCCCATTTCTTTATTTTATTATTTTTTATTTTTTTATTGATACTCCTGTTTTCTTTTTTTTTTGGGCATTGTTATTTAACTAATGTTATGTTACTAATGTTCTTTAAAGTTTTTGATTTTTTTATATACCTATTTACCTATAATTATGATTTATCTTTTATTTTGTATAGTTCTCGGTTTGTTTATGCACTTGTCTGGTTCCGGCGGAAGATCAGCGTTGTGTTATCAAACGCAACATCAAGCTGAGTCGGATTCCATTTTTGTGACGTCATCATGTGTATTATTGTGTATGGTACTGAGAGACACACCTTTAGTTTATTAGTTGTATAAGGAATCTATTTTTTTTTATTGTATATTGTCATGTTACCATTTTGTTACCATTCTCGTTTTTTTTTGTCTCTTTGTTCTGCTTTGTAATGTCACAATTAAAAACGATTTCTTTCTTTCTTTCTTTCTTTCTTTCTTTACAAGAAAAACACACTGAAAAATACCTCGGTTTACATATGGATAGCCAATTGACGTGGAGTACGCAAATCAATCATATTAAATCCAAACTTTCATCACTAGCTGGATCTCTCTCTACGTAATATCGTTCGATGTATCCCACACCAAATACGCTACGACATCTACAACTCTCTGATTAAATCACATTTGTTATATTTAATAGAAATCTGGTGCAGTGCCGTTAAAACTGAATTAAACAAACTCCAAGTAGTACAAAACAAAATTATAAAATTACTTTTTAACTATCCCTATTTGACCTCAACAAAAACAATTTACACAGAAACTAAAATAATGAACATTAAACAATTATATAATTACAGCACATGCATCCTTGTCAGAAAAATCCTCCACAAATCAATCCACATTAACTTAGCTTTTACTAAAATCAAACAACTGGCTACGCGAACACGATCCACGCGTCGAGCCAGTTTTCTCGTTCTACCCAATATTCGCACAAATTACGGCAAAAAAATGATAATTTTTGAAGGAGTACAACTTTACAATAAACTACCACCAGAAATAAAAAATTTAAACTTTGTTCATGCATTTAAAACTAAACTCGCTCACTATATCCTAGCTGATAAATCACTCCTAAGCAAATAAGAATGCATCAGCTGGGCACCTACCCTCATAAACTATTATATAAAATTTTGTCTTCACTTTATATATTTACTTTGTAAACTTTTGTAAGAACGACATAGCTTATAAATATCAATGTTTTTCTCATGTAAGTGACTTAAGTCTTTTTGAGAATAAATTTATTAAACCTTTTTTTTTTATGTTTGTAATAATTGTATATACTTACCATGTTGATTCTGTGGTAAATAAACAAATTTAATTTGTGTTGATTTACATTCTATCATTAAAATCGTGTTATTTTTTTGTTTTGTATTGATTTTGTAATATTAATAAATAATTGTGTTACATAATTATATTTGTTTACACAAATATTTTACGTGTTAAATAGTTAATTGATTATGTTTTTTATGTTGATTCTTTGATATTAATAAATAAAAACCACATTTTGATACTTTTTTTATATTGTAACATCTAAGTTGTGTTTTTTTACCTGATATTTAAACCCAATTATGTAAATATAATATTTGTTCCATAAAATTTTCAAGCCCACACAACTTGAGAGAAACGTATGATAGATTTAAAATCATAAAGATTTTTATTTTTGTAGTTAAAGTTTAAAAACCATACTAAACATAAATTACTTTATGAAATTGATACTCTTAATGATATTTCACATTATTCCGATCACATTAAAAAAGATGTCGACTCCTTTTGATTCTGCGAAGTACACACCGGGGACACCGGGCTTAAATTTATTTCAATTTTTCAACGGGGACAGAGACCGGGGACAACGATACGTATTTTTAATTGTAAAAATGAATTCCCGTTGTCCCCGTTGACGGGGACACGGTCACCGGGAACAACGAAACTACACCCTACAAACGTGATTTTATTGCCGTTTTTTTATGGATACGTACGGAACTCTTCGCGCGCGATTCCGACTCGCACTTGACCGGTTTTTATTATTCGTTAGTAGTGTTATTTTTATTTTTACTACATGCTAGGTAATTGATTTAATTTCACACGCATTTACGCACACATGCGTCAGTTATCGTGACTGATATGCTTTAAAGAATGCACGACGTAGCGTCGTCATCAACGTAGGAAGGTGGGTTCGAGTTGAGCATCCGAAAGACGTGGTCAAAGACGGTAGGAAACACGTCAGGCATTACGTGACTCTTAGTGCACGCATTGTGTTGTGCAAGCCTTTAAAGTATGTAGGCAGAAACTACCTTGAGGTTAACTCCTAACATGGTCGGGATCCGTGCCATAACTACCATCCGATCGCCAGTGCCAGACTCATTGGCGCATCTTGTCATCTTTACTACACACACCCCGAGGAAATATGACAATTAGGAATAATTAGAAACATTAATGGACCTAGTAGGACCTAATAGGCAGGTAGGATATTAGGTCTCTAGATTCCGGTTGAGATTGCGTTGATCAGGTAGAAAGAGTTTTAGACAGCTTTCCTGAACAGTTGCGCGATCTTCGATGTCTTGCTGCTTCCAGCTGTAATGCATGCAGTCACGGTACGGATCTTCATTATGTAATTACCCCAAAGCATCTCCGTAATCCGTAGAGAATAATGAGATAGGTAAGTATATAAATTACTTGTATTTGTACAGTAACTAGGTAAGTAGGTTTAACCAGTAACTATGTAACGTCATTTTTATAGCCGTTATAAATAAGAGGCTATCAAAGCATCAGATGGCCCAATAACGTGGGTGTTCCTTCCACAGCTTCCACTAATATGATAGTGTCAGATTACACCCATGACGAGTTTTGCAAATAACAAAAAGCGTAGTTTGTGGAAACTCTGCCATTGACAAGCCCCTTGGACAGATTACACAATAGTCACTTTGTCATGGCAAAGACGTTTTGGTGAATGGCGTTTTATTGGATGAGATGAGCAACACGAACACGTGCTCCGACTACGTCAGCCACAATAACATGAGAGACAACCATTGTTCCGTTGCCGCTTAACCCCTGGGATGACACGTGGTGAGCAGGTTTCAGTCTCTACTAACTTCCGTCAGGAAAGCCGAAGCACGCATCTTCCTGCTCAAGTTCTTGAACTAATTAATGTGTAACGAATAGTATTATTACAAAAACGCTGTTTTCGAAGTAATTTATAGGTAAGCAAGTAGGTAGGTATAGGTACTTATGTTGTATTCTAACCTAGATTTTTTGTAGCCTCATACTCATACAGAGAAATAATTTCATGCAATGACCTATAACGTACAACCAACAAGTAGACAGCGAGCGAAGTAGAGTAGGTAGAGTCCGTTAGCATTAGCACTATGATTTGTTTGTGTGAGAATTAGGATTTATCTTGTTCCGTTTCGTTGGACATAAAATACGCAGATCTTAAATTACTTTGCCGATTCAAAAAAATATCTCTTCTGAACTAAAATGCACTGAACTAGCTCAACGCAGAGGAGTGAACAAATCGTAAAAAAATAATAAACACTTGGTGAGTAGGATTTATAAATGTTGCTAGATATAAATATTGTTGTAAACTTTTTGATCTCAATCATGCCAGACTTATTATTATAGCCTTTCATATCTACTTGTACGACGATAAACAATAATTGCTATACCTACTGACTGCACATGAGTTGCAAATGTAAAACCTGTCCGTTGCAAAATGAAACAACGGAATATGTGTTGGCGTGATAATGTGGTAGGTAGTAGGTACCGACTCAAAACTTATCGAGTTCGGTTTGCGCAGTGTCTCCAATGTTGGGCCAATGTGGACCCGCTTACATTACGTAGGTATTTTACTTAGTTACGGCACAGAATAATGAATAATAGACCTATAGACGGGCCACTTCCGTTCGGGAAGGTCGACGGACCGCACCCGATTATTGTTAACTGAATTGAATTTGAATTAGAATTTTGGGTAGGAAAGGTTATCCATCGGAGTTCAAACTTTGAACACACCTAAAAAAAGTATGACTAAGAATATACCTAGGGATTAAGTTGGCACCTTGGCACCAATTGGTGAGCCTCCTTAGCAACATGAAACATTCATCAAGCTGGCAAAATTGTCGCGTCACTGTGAAGGCAGAATTGACTCCATCAGTTGCTTGATTGAATACCTAATGAGAATGACTCAGTAACGGCTAAAAACTATTTCACAGTTGTTATACAGCTTAAACAGTTCCATTATAATTGTTATCATTTTGCGAGGTACCTACCTAATGATTGCGCAATATTTCAATTTGCGTTTCGAATTTAGAATTTTATCAGTTTGAATGTTGCCGATTCAATCGTTTTTAACAAAAAGATTATGATATCACCTTCTAATTTTCTTCAACAGAACTAATATAATTTATACATGACTGTACTGTTACAAACACTCATCAAAGTGAAACCATGCCGAATCGAATATCACGAAACGACGTTGGTTGTTCGGTTTTATACAGACTACTTTTCTACTTAAGTTACTGTATGAGTTTGCGTGTGCGAATAACTTGGAAGGTGGGTACTTATTACTCTAACATGCAATGTCGATACAAATTACCTAAAGCATACAAGAGTGAATATTTAACTTTATGTGCCTAGGTACATAGTGGAGATGCTCTAAATATAACTAAACGCAATCTCGGGGTCACCGCATTATGCACTCGTGCAACGGATATTTCAAAACGAATGTTACAATTTGTCATCAGTAGGTTGGTAGGTACTTGAGAGGAAAGTAGGCAGGTACGTATGCAAGCATGCGAAGTTTGTCTTAATCAGACTATTTAGGAGTTTCGATGAACAGCTCGTGACTCCAACATCAAATCAGCTCACCTACAGCATCAGGTGAGCTGATTTGATTTTGTCACCATTGTTACATAGGTATGACAAATGGAACTTGTTTTAAGATTTGATACAAACATAGGTAGGTACTACTAACTTAATAAAAGGTGAATTAAATAAAAGCTTGTAAAATAGCTTTCCAGATTTAAACAGCACCTACCATTGTGGGTTTACAGCTTTTACAGTAACTACCTATAATTTATTTGTTTGTCAGCAATTAAAGTTTCGTAAGTACCAATGGTAAAATTGTGTTCTTGTCATTACGAGCAGATATTATAATAAGCTTCGAAAGAGATTAGAATTACCTACCTACCATTATATAAGTACATTAATGCAGTAAACTATATTATTATCATTATTTTTGAGATAGAGCTTGGCAACATTTACAAAATTGTTGCCTCATGTAGGTATTAATTAGTCTACCTTTCAAGAACGACTCATCGATATTCTGGCCCAGTGTCTTTATAATAACACCCTGTTCTCGAAGTTGGTAAGGAAGGGAACTGGCAGAAATTGCTAAGCTCATTCATAAAACATGTACGCGGGCGCACGTGGCGACCCTGGGGCGAGGGAAGAACGGGCCTTTTCCCCGCGTCTATTGTGCTCGCGCGCGATAATTGCTTTGTCAAAAATCTTTGTCTCCATAACTCGCATTCGGGAGTTGGTGCTCTGCCAATTTCCTTGCGCACTCACCGCAGAGTTCAATGTCGACGATGCGAATCTTTGTTGTTTACCGAGTTTTAAGAAACATAAAAATAATAGGTTCACGATGAACGGTAGACATGCTCTCGGGTCTCCAGGCAAACACCGAAGTTCGAAGACGAGTGTGTAGACACGTACTTCGGACTTCGATCAACTTCAACTTCGCGAGTAGTGTAGAGGAGGCATAAAAGTAATCCTTAGTCAGGAGGCACGTCCAAACATTACATTTGGCAAAGCCCATATTTTGCAGTATCATTCCACGCGTGACAGGTTGCAATCAAATTCAAATTCAAATACAAAAAACATGTATTTCAATAAAATCAAAGGGTTCACTTTGAAACGTCTTAGGAACTAGGTGAAGCTACGCCGATTCCTTGCGACCAAGCCTAGAAGGATCAGGCAACAAACACAGCTTGGGGTCTACCTTTTTTTTTTAATGATCCTTTCCTTTTAATGCTTTGTAGAGCTCCAGTGTGGTGCCGATCGAACAAGGTGAAGGCTCAAACAAGAATAATAATTAAAAGGACTACTCAAGTACGTAGGTACAACCAATGACGTTTAATACATCATTGGGTACAACAATAAAAATATTAACTAAAGAGTCCGTCGCCTCTTACAAGAATACTCTAACTGGTTTCCTCACGATGTTTTCCTTCACCGTTGTAAGCATGTGTTATAATGCGCATATAAATAAGCCGTGTTGTTCGAGTGATACCTCGACTTTCAATCTGAAGTTCGTGGATTCGAATCCCGGCCGCATCAATGAATTTTTCTGTTCGATATTATAAGAAACAAAACAATCACGGCGAAATGTAAGATTTTCTCTCAATACCTGCCATCTGTCTGTCTAACCAGTGTTTTCTAGTAAGTAGTTGTAACAAAGGTCACTGGGAAGTGGCACAACTGTTTTTACTGTTAGTATCTGCCGTCGAATCGAGCGAAAGGTATCAACATAGTGCTGCGTTTCCCGGTGAAATCGCTTGTAGGTACTCGTGAGTATTCTCACACGGGGATCGCAAAAAAATAATTGCAGCTGGTTTATTTATAGTTGATACCTATAACAAACGGCTAGCATGGAATCCAGTGGGGTTATTTTGTAAAAACATGATTATCATGTTATGATACTCATACAATTATTTATTGGCACTGAATGCCATAATACCTACGCTTTTTATGCTGTTTAGGCACCTATACCTACGCTTCCAATACATTACCTAGCGTAGGTATAGGTGCATAAACAGTGAATAGTTACTATGAAAAGTGTACAGATTAGGTACCTATCCTCTAACATTAGGTATTGCATTTATCATCATAACATGATAATCATGTTTTTTACATAATAGCCCTGCTGTATTGTAGGCGATAACAGATGACTCTACAGTGTAACAGAAATGTTAGGTAGGTAGTTACAACCAGTTCAATTGAAATGTATAACGCAGCAGGAAGATTAATGGAAACAAACAACAATATTCAATTGATACATTATTTATAACATGAGGGAAACTTAAAGCGATTACCTATTTAGGTAGGTACCTACTTAGGTTACTTATACTTACCTACCTACTATTCAACGTTATTCCCTGATCGAAGTTGTTAAATCACAACCGCGATGTTGTCAGCTATGAAACTGTAAAGCTGGGCCGTTTTATGCTTATTGCTAACTAGCGACCCGCCCCGGCTTCGCACGGGTAGCATGTTATTATACATATAAACCTTCCTCCTGAATCACTCTATCTATTAAAAAAAACCGCATCAAAATCCGTTGTGTAGTTTTAAAGATATAAGCAAACATACATACAGACATACAGACGCGGGAAGCGGAAAGCGACTTTGCTTTATACTATGTAGTGATTCCTCACCCAGTCATAGATAATAAACACATTTGACTGGCCTCACAGCTCAGTTGGTAAAAACTCTGCCCTCTGCGCTGTAGGTTGTGGGTTCGATTCCCACCCGGGACAAACATTTGTGTGATGAACATGGATGTTTGTTCTGTGTCTGGGTGTTAATATTTAAAATAGTATTTACAAAAAAAAGAACTTTTATACGTATTCTATCAGTAATCTGGTCCCCATAGCACAAGATTTGCTTATTTTGGGACTAGATGGCGATTTGTGTAATGTCCACAAATATTTATTTTTAATTTATTTATCTATACCTACTAATATTATAAAGAGGAAAGATTTGATTGTTTGTTTGTTTGCATCGAATAGGCTCCGAAACTACTGGACCGATTTAAAAAATTCTTTCACCATTAGAATCCTACATTATCCCTAATGAACATAGGCTATAGATATTTTCAAAAATATTAGGGATCCGTATGAAAACTTCGATAATGTAACCCAAGGTGTACAAAAATAAGCCATACAATCATTAATACGCCCGTGCGACGCCGGGGCAAACTGCTAGTTATTTAAATAAGTACACCCCACACCCTCGGCTTCTCTTGTCAAACCATGAATTGTGTTAGTAGGAGAATCCATACGCTAACACTTATGTATACCCTCATAAGTAGGTAGGTACGTACTTTCTCACTTAGGGACATAAGTATTTAAGTTAGTTACACATTGCAGACCATTACCAAAAAAAACAATTAGGGTCAAGGAGCAATTAGGGTGTGGTGCCTACCCTGTGGGGCTATTTTGTAAAACATGAATATCATGTTATGATGTTGAATGCAATACCTAATGTTAGAAAATACCTAATCTGTACACTTTTCATAGTAACTATGCACAGTTTATGCACCTATACCTACGCTTCTGCGTAGGTATTGTATTGGAAGCGTAGGTATAGGTGCTTAAACAGCATAAAAAGCGTAGGTATTATGGCATTCAGTACCATAACATGATAATCATGTTTTTACAAAATCACCCCGCTGGTTATGGTCATTTTCAATTTTGGCAGTCAATAACTAAGACAAACAAAGCTGTTTAAAATCTATAGTTAATACATTTCATTGTCTATGGTCCGTTTTGATTAGTGACAGTTGTGATGCGTTATAAATGTTATAATACCTCTAGACTTGATTGACTACAACTAAATATATCCCGTTTTGTCTTTTTAAGTATGAATAATTAATAAATAAATATCGCCTGCTAACAAAACCCTAAAATATAGATAAAAATACTCTATTTTATGTTGTTTAAAAATAGTCGTTTTAAATCAGTCAATATAAACCGTTAATTTAAAAATTAAAATGTTGATAAAATGCCCACAACCAGCGCTCTCACCTTACCGGGTTATTCGCACTTCGTACACACTACACAGTGTACGAAGTGCGAATTACCCACCTTACCTAGACAATTTAATAAAAGTTTGTTGATAAGTAAAGTAGTCATGACATGAATAGGTAAGTAAGTAGGTAGGTAGGTACCTATATCATATTGTGAACGCGGGCATTCAAATATAATACAAGGACATGCCTAGTCAGTGGCGGATTTACCACTAGGCTGAGTAGGCTGGAGCCTGGGGCGGCAGATTGTAGGGGGCGGCAAATTTGGATTTATTTTTTCAATCATCACTATTTATTTTAGCCTTTATTGTCCCACTACAGGAAAGATGCTTCCCCCCCACTGGAATCACCACTTTTAACGAAATCGTGCAATTCAATAGCCTACTGGCGGCAAAATGTGTAAGTCTGCCACTGTGCCAAGTACCTATAGGATTGACTTAAAATAAAATAAATACTTTCTATAAGTATATAAAATGCAAAAAATTGTAAATATAACTGCCAATCTAGAAGCACCAGCGCCTCGTCGAAGACTAGAGATATCTACTCGTACATAGGTACCTACCTACCTGTTTAGCATTAATTTCAGTAGGTAAGTGCAAACGAACGTTATGCAAGGCCGACGCTAATAGACGGAAGAAGAGCAATTTGGATGATAATTATAATCAATTTGTAAGCGGGTCGTGGCGAACCGTTTGCCCGCACCACGACGGCGGCGGTAACAGGCTATTTGTGCCGGGCCTGCAAATTAGAACACCATCAGCCGTGAAACTGCTCCAGTTTCTCTCTGAAGTCAAAATATCCGATAGAATCGATTTCATTTTCAGCCAAAAAATATAAAAAAGCCGGCCAAGTGCAAGTCGGACTCGCGCACGAAGTGTTCCGTGCCATTATCTATAAAAACGGCAAAAAAACATGTTTGTTGTATGGGAGCCCCCCTTAAATATTTATTTTATTCTGTTTTTAGAATTTGTTGTTAGAGCAGCAACAGAAATACATAATCTGTAAAAATGTCAACTGTCTAGCTATCACGGTTCATGAGATACAGCCCTGTGACAGACAGACGGACAGCGAAGTCTTAGTAATAGGGTCCCGTTTTTATCCATTGGGTACGGAACCCTAAAAATCACTTCGTACAAATTTATAAGATAAATTATAATGAAAATAAATAAGTCATAATCATCGGTCACGTGTGTACCTTAAAAATGGGCTCACGGTATTAATCTCCAAGTAATCCTTGAAGACCCTAAGGCACATCCAAACATAACATTTGGCTCATGCTCGCATTTCAGCTATAATACTGATATTTACTCGTAAAGGCATGTTTATGGCTCAACGGCTAAATCAATCACCAGATCACTGCGGCCTAAAAACTCCATTGGCTTGTGGCCAATCAGAGTTTTTTGGTCACCCAAAAGCCTCCGTCATGGCTTAGCGACTTTTCAATCCAGGACATATTATTCACTAAAGCATAGAAGCGCTCAGCTGTTAATGCAAATAGTGGTCACCCATCCATTTCGTGACCGTGCTCAAGGTTGCTTAGATCTGTAGAACGACTACGCAAACTTCGCCACGAACGCTTCCATAATACCTAAGTAGAATGATTACATTTAATTATACTTAGTAAATTATAGAAAGGTATAACAGATTATATCGGTTGACTGGATTCTAAACCTTTTCTGTTTAGCCCTCTGAGTAGAACATATCTAATACCTATAGCATAGTTGGAGTCTGTCACGATGTCAGTTCGTCAGGTTTCCTGAAAGCACTTTACATACCTACAATTTATTAACAGGACAGGTATTCTGTTGATGCATTTGCTAGAACTAGTTGAGGCATGCTAACTTTTTACAGTGATTACCCTGAACACAATAGATCGTTTGAATTATAAATGATTTGAGTTCGATTCTTTATATATATATATAAATCGTTGTAGGTAATCTTGCCACGCTTTAAATAACATGACTAGAAGAAATAATAACAATATATTTTAAGAAGAATATAATTTTAGTCAACTACGAGACGTGTTGAGCATAATAACAACATTTATTATCTACTGTGTGGAAATCGGTATGGTTGAATGTGAATAGAGAAGATGTACCAACTCCAACTGTGTAAGATAAGTGTTTATTGAAATACTAAATTAGGAAACAATCCAATTCAGTGACCTTCACGTTATCGAACGAACAATGCAAGAGATTTACTTGGAGGCGAGTTTTCGATCGAAACCATTTTCTCTACGAGAATTGAATGTCAGGGTCCGAGTATAATAAAGAGAGTTTATCGTCCAACGCAATACGTTGGTATATAAACATGCAGGTCGTAAGTAGGTAAGGTGCATACTGTATTTCTTTATCGACAATCAGATTTACGTAAGCAAAGGTCTTGCTTATCATCAGCGGCGACGTGACGCCGCGTAGAAAGCGATTTCAAGAACACTTACGCAAGAGACTTGGTTCCATTTCATTGACAATATCCAAAGAAAATCGATACAATTAAGCACGATAATACTCCAGTAATGTTCATTCTTTACTCCCTCAAAACATGTACCGATAAGGTAAAGACATGTACTAAGTCAAGTTGCTTCTGTCCGTCTCAAGCCGATTCATTCAGTCAGAAAAATATTAGTAGCTAAGGATATTAAACTTAAACTTATCATATAACAGCCATTATGCATCGTTTATCAAAAGTATAATCACAAAGAAATAAAATGAAAGACATCACAACATTTTACGATCACTGCAATAATTTTTCCTAGCAGATCAAGCCAGTAGCATCGAGTCATAACATACGGTTTGTTATAACAAGATATGGCCACAGAGATGTAATAGTTAGTAAGGAGGCAACAGAAGATTTAACAGTTATTAATAAGATGTGGCTTGACACGGCAGAGTCGGCTATTCGTTACACCGGTTAATATGATGATTCGCTATAACAATCTTCGAGTAGGTTGGTGGATGCCTAAGTAAGTAAAAAGTAAGAAATTATGTTCCGATCTGGCGATTCCTGTGTTTCAAATCTTCTTTTATGCCTTCAGGCAGAGATTCAAGAGACAACCAAGTCGTTTAAAACCTTTGCTTGGGTGTTATTTTGTACGAATAGTCGAAATCACTATTTAAGTTACCATTCGTTTATTCATTTTAGTGCGTAGCAACACAAGACATCCTTAGCATACAAATCGTTCTCATGTGGATCGACCTCTTTCGTCAGACGGGAGCGCAGGCGCAGGTTGTAACTGTGACTCACACGCGGTGATTGGCCCATCCGGCTCACACAGACGTCTCAACTCTTTAACTAGACTTGTCTTTTTACTTTTTGTGTTCATTATAAGGTGCCTAAGCTCTTACTTGTACATCTATCAGACGGAAACCTGATATTATAGTAATGTGTAATGTGAGAAAGTACTTTTACCTTTCGTCGGTAGGATACCTGCTGTCGTTGTCAAGCTCAACTTTATCGATAGAAATAATCATAGCCATAAAGTAAAATGAGGCTCGCGTATCTTGCTAATATTTACTAAGGTATATGGACATTAGCTGTGATAGTGACTTTGTGACGTGATAGAGTCAGAAATTTAAGCGGAGACGCCTGCCGGTAATGAGATACAAAGCTGCTTATAATGTAAAATGATGAGTGACATTTTTGTTGTGTGCGTTTGCGAGTGCGTGCGGCCTAACTGCTTCGCTTATTTTCGTTTTTGCTCTTCAGATCTTTGCTAAGTGCAAATGCAAATGGCCCTTGTCTCGTTTACAAAGATGTTTTTATTCACTCGACTGGCTTTATTAAACAGCCTACTGCTTCTAAGAAAAGTAGCCGTAGAACAAGTTGAGCAAGCCATAAGCTTGGTCATTCATTGACTTTGTAACATTTAGACGACTTTATTTGCATGGCAGTGATCTCTTTACGCCTACGTGGTGTTTGTATATTTACCACTTAAAATTATCGCGTTATGGGTATTAGGAGGATATTAGGTTGGTATGGTTTCACTAAACATATCATAAGCGGCGGCTTTTGTGGCGTATGCCGTAAATTCAATTTGGGACGGTGGTGGGTCTCCCCCTCCCGAAATAATCTCATCGTAGATACTTAGGCGTAGGAAATCTGTAAGCACTTCGCAGCCTTGGTATTTAGCATTTACATAATGTACTGATTTTCACAAAAACGGGCTTTTTACTATATGTATATAAAACCTTTTAAAATACAGTTTTAGCAATATAAATATCACCGGTTTCACTGTAATGTTGCCGTTGAACCGGTTATGTTCAATAATTAAAATAAAAAATCAATAGAATCATGATAAAAAATCTAATTGATAAGTATGTATCATTATTTCGTTTATGTAAAAGTGTGACGGTGTGGTTGTTCTACGACTAGTCGGTAACTACTGAAAATAGTCTCTAGAGATATGTTTGAGACTCCAGTAATAAATTAAGCTTCAAAGGCCGATGTTTTATCGCGAATCATCTCAACAGCTTTTTAAATAAACCAGAGCTTTGCTTATAGTAGAGTTATTGATGACAAGATAAATAAAATACCTACCTTTTAACGACACCTTTCTAATTGCTCCACCCTTATAAATTCCGCAATTAGAATAAACAGTAAGTTTGTATCTAACGAATATTAAGAGGGCAATAAAGACAAGTCTGCTTCCCTGATACTAATCAGAAAGTGTTGCGTAGGAGGATTTTCGCCGATCTGCCTACGTGTTTGGATCAGTAAGGTGAGTTGTTGACCTGCTTGCACCCTCCCGTCAAACCGGTCCTGAGGCCGGCTGAGACGGGGAGACGGGGCGGAGTCCCGGCCCTCTCCTCGCTCTCGATAATAAAACAATAACAATCAAAATTCAACTAAAAATAGTCACGCCAACTGTCAACATGTAGACGAGACAAGTTTTATGGCGCAACCTTGAGAAGTTAACGTTAAATATAAATATGTTAAGGCACCTTATGGCAAATAGTTAATATTAAATTATAATACCTATCATTGGTGAAATATATAGGATATACAAACTAGTTTATGTGTCCCATTTTTCGTAACAAACTGTTATAAAAAGGTTAGGTTCGGCTGGAAAATGGTTCTTCGCAAAAAACTGTTATCATTCACGATGGGATACGTTATTGAAATCCTATTGTACAAATAAACCTAAAAGTTTGTTTAGTTTGTTATGTTTACGAGGATATTGAACATCCCTTTCGATCGTTTAGATAAACAGCCTCTTTAAACAAGTTGCGATACTTGCGATCTAAGCTTAGCTCCAAGCCTCACATAATAAGGTGGCAATTTATTGGCAGACCAAAAACTGAATAAAATTTAGTAAAATAGGAACGGTCATCTTTAATGTGTGTTTTTAAAAACGTTATTATGTAAACCTATAGATATTATACCATCGAGCTGCCATAATTGACGTTTTCGGATTAAAAGAGCGTTGTCTCTGTTGCACGAAGCATGAAGGACAGAGACGACGCTCTAAAAAACCGATACGAGCCTAAAACAGCTTCTTTATGTGCAATGCGATGCAACGAACATTATGAGTAGGTACGTTGAATTGCAAAATTCAAAGGGACTGTAGTCATAATCTCCTAACATCTATTATACTATTATTATAAAGAGAAAAGTTTTGATTTTTTGTTTTATTGTTTTTTTGGTTTTTCTGGTTTTTTTGACTCAAAAACTACTGAACCGATTTCAAAAATTCTTTCACCATTACCAAGCTACATTATCCCTGAGTAACATAGGCTGTTTTTTATTTTGAAAAAGTAATAAATTCTTTATAAAAATGACGATAGTTTGAAGCAAGGTGCAAAAAATTGCTAAACATTTTGCATTCTTCGTGTGCGCTACAAAAACTATTGAACGGGAACGGGAACGGGAACGGGAACGGGAACGGGAACGGGAACGGAAGACAACTTTGTTAATTCTAAAGCGATACGAAGTTCGCGGGGTCAGCTTGTGTTAGATATTCTCACAGATCTCCAGGCAATCAGGTCCGTTTTCAACATTGTAATAAATCCATTTCTAGCTCACAGAAGCCTAGCCTAGTTAGAGGCCGATTAGAATGTAGTCTGATTATTTCTTATCAGTAGGACACGATAACAGACAGTTTGTTGGTACCAACTCAATTCCCTATCAACATTTAATGTCGTTCTCCCGTTGTCGTCGGTATACGATTCATGGTGGCATTGCATGGCGGTGAGACTCACTTTGCTACCTACCCCTTTGCCATATTTGTACCTTTCACTTCTTTTGTAAAACTAATAACTAAAATTTAAGAGTTTTCTTGAGCGCTAATCTCTCAAGAGTTTTAATCAAAATTCGCACTCATCATTGTACAAACAGAGAAACATCAAATAAACAAAACAACAGTATAGTAAGATCACCATCATAGGTGAAAAAAAACTATTGAAATCAGAAAAAAATACTAACAAAGCAATTCTTCCATTTTAAGTCGGTTAAATAGTTATAAAAGGCTCCATTCTCTCAAAGCGTTACCTTACCTTCAGGTAAGCGACTAAAAACGTTGAATAAAACGAAGCAAATGAAGCTAGGAAGTGTTTACCATTGACATGACACGAGTGGGTTAATTAGAGATTATAATCTGTGTACCGTAAGTGGGTAGGTGGTTATCTGTGAGATAGGCGCAATTATCCTGGAGCGCGTTGGATGACTGCGCCGGCGCACGCAGCCAAATGATGCACGACACGAATAATAAACCAAGCCACTTCCTGCCGAGCGATAAGCTCGTGTGGTCGGTGTCACTACAAAATTACATTTATTGTACTGCCTACAATTTGAATTGAGCTTTGTTCGTCTGGGTTTGGATTTGATATTACGTGTATCCAGCTGATGATGCAGCTGGAAATTGATACATAGCGAAAGCCTCCCCACAGAATGGATTGGGAACATCGTTTTTCCTTCTTCATCTTTTTTCCGGCAATATGATTCGACATGCATTTGCAAAGTACCTATAATAGATAGAATAGTCTTTCTAAAGAGTCTTGAGTATTGTCCATCCACCTTCTCTAGCATTATGGTACAGACGCAATCAATGAGTAAGTGTACCCAGTTAACGCCCTCTTACTGTGTCGTCAGATTTTCACACGTGTCGACTGCTTTCAATTACAATTGTGTTTGTCTCAGATTCATAATTATCTTATATCCTGTGTGGTCGTTGGAGTGGATCTTTTGTACTATACTCGTATGTAGTACTCTGTACAGTAGGCAGGTACATCGTATACACATCAAATTACGCACACAGACAGACTTGTCACAACTAATATACATAATGTTATGGTATGACCGTACATTACTCAGAAGCAAGTGGTACGGACATTAGGTGCGCTTTGTCTACGTGCTAGCGATGTTGTTTTATTTTATTGACAGTTTGCAATCATATTCAATGTCAGTTAGAAAATTATCTAGCTTGATTTAGGTACTACTTACTTCTCTGTTGAGACGCCTATGTCAATCATGTTCAGAGTGACCACGCGGGCTTTCGTCGTAGACTTCAAGTTTCGTGTTAGAGAGGAAAGAGAAGAGTCGTAGTCCTGGAAATAAGAACTACATAGATTTGTGGGGATTCTTGTGTAGGCCGTGTTGCCCGGAGGATGGAACCCGGACTCTCAATCCGAAGGCCGGGATTCGAAACCTACTTTGCATAAAATATATTTTCCTATTCGCAATAAGGTTGCAATAATGTCGTGCTCAAATCGGCAAAGGAAAACATAGTGAGGAAACGGCTATTACTTAGGTAGTACTCTTATAAGCGGCCTACTTATTTACTAACCATCTTTGTTCTATTTATTCATTTATTTAATCACATTATTTAAATAAATAATTTAAATTATTTATTTAATTTATTTAACAATATCAATATAGTTAGCACCAATAAAATTCGCGAGACAACGCGAGTTTTTATCAAATCGAGAAGCGTTCGACAGCTCTTCCACAGAAACATAATATTTATATGCACTTAAAACGTCACGTCGCAATCGAGTCATCGATTGCTTGTATGTATAGCAATATTGAATCTTATGTGAGCTGGGTGACACACGTTTGACTGATACGAGTACAAAATCGCAACCAGAGTAAGCGAGATTATCTATATCAGTATGAGTCAGCTTTTTACTGGAAGACCATTTACATCGTCATTTATTTAACCAATGATGATTAATTATGCTTGATAGTGACCATAACAACGGACTTCGGCTGGCGACTGACGATGGCTGGCGAGGCGACCAAAAATAAAAACCAGACAAGTTTGTGTCTGACTCACGCGCCAAGGAGGATTCTCTACAAACTTGTATGTTGTTGGTTCGTCTATAACGGTAATCAAGTCTCTAAGATTTTTTAAAAACCAAAGGTTGGGTAATTGTGCAGCTACTTTTATGAAAATAAGATAGATAGATATAACGTTATCCGTTGCATTGTTATATTATACTTGCATATCACAAACGTACCTATAGTAAAAGTCAAAAATGTTTCCACATAGAGCACCTACGGATTACTCAAGTGACCATGTTTTATTGGTGAGTAGAGTAGGTACCTGCCAAGTCAGCGCAGCCGCGGGAGAAAACTAGTATTTATAAATGCCATGACGACTAAGAACACTAGGATAGCTTAATGGTGAACGGTGTTCTTAACTTTTCATACTTCATCAAATTGACAATAATTGATCGAAATAGCGAGATATAATTTTCCTAAAAATTATTTGTTTATACAGCAGTTCTACCCCACCAACAGAACTGCTTCACCACAACAGCTTACTTATCAGCCAAATATAAGATCCTAGCAATAGAGATACTAAAGCTGAATATATCCTTTAACGAAGACCATCCTTTGTGCTTAATTGTTCGATAACGATAATGCTGTTGGTCTATTACAGCTCTTTATTTACCTTGGAAGCCCATTATGCTTCACGTCATAAGTTGACTCATTAGCCCCTCGGTAATGCGTTGAATGGTAAACGACACAATACTTGGAAGGGTAACTGAGTAAATGAAGGAATTCATTGAAATTCTAACTATTGCGGAAGCATGTTTTGTCAAGTCGATCGGATTCTGGATTGCAGAGGGAAATGGCATAAGAAAACGGAGTATGGAGGAAGAAGGTCATTACCTAGTCATTACCTATAGCGAAGTAGTGTTCAAATTAGTTTTTTTTTTGTATTTTCTATTATGTATTTGAAAGAAGAATAAGCTGTTTTTCATGCTTGCTAAGTAAACCATCACCGATAACAATACACTATCTTGCAGCTCACGGACACTCAGAATGCGTACTTGGGGGATAGTATGAACCACTATCGTATCGACAACGTACCGTTCAAATGCCACTGACACTTTCACTATACAAAAAGTGCTAGTTTTTTTGGAAGATAGGTTGTCGATACGATAGTGGTTGCTAAGGCCACTTATGATGCATTGCCTTGCGTCTTCAACTTGAAGTACCTATAGGTTAAGGTACTCTTTATATTTTTTTATCCATGTAAATCACAGAATACGAGTATGTTCCAGGATATGAAAACAAAAAATCCGGACCTACGAAGGCGAAATGTAGCAAATGCAAAAAACCCAAGGAAATGCCTACTCTTCTGTCGTACTTATATGCAGAGCTGTATTCTTGAATGTACTTGTATTATAGTAGATATACCAACGAATGACGCAAGAACAGTTCCAAAATATTTCCTCAATTCAAGCGGAGTCAGTAATCACTACATAATTATTAACGTAGATGATGTAGAGGCCGTAGATAATGTCATTGCCATTTTTATCTTTTTTGTATTCAAATCGTGAAATTGATAATTGATAATTTAAATTTATCCATTTTCTATGTAATATATATCTTCTTGTAAATCAATGTGCGTTAATAGATACCCTGGTCTTATCAAAATGTTTGCAATAATATGAAGAAAGCATGGTTTTTTCCGCACGAAATTTCATGTTTTTTTAAAGTACCTACCTAGTAGGCTCCCTTGAGGTGAGACTCTTCTGGGGCAGTACTATTTCTGCAACAAGCAGCATTTGTATGTCCCGGTTTGAAGAGTATTGTTGTTGGTGAAATTACAGACGCATGAGGCTTAAAACCTGTAATCTATGAGTATGCCTCAAGTTGGCAAATGCAAGCCATCGATGGACGCATTCTGGGTGTTCGTGACCGGTGAGATATAGTGTTTTGTTTTAGGCGGTTGATAGTTGATGTTCAGCAGCATCGCCAAACGACGACACAATAGGTACAAATACAAAGGGCCGTTTAAAAAAAAGACTGTACCGGTCTTTTTCTTTTATTATAAAATTATTTAGGTTCTTAGGTACTATTTTCGCTGCTCGAAACCTGCTGTAGAAACCTGCAACGAGTTTATTGTAAGTAAGGGCTCTATATGAGAAGAAGTGGGTGGAATTAATCGATGCGGGTATTGCTATTGCGGGTTAGCTTTTAATTGATGCATATTTTATCATCAGTTATAGATGATATCTTATAACAGAGCTTGTAATGCGGGGTCATTGATGAATTCATACTTAGAGTTATTCGCTCTTTTAAATTATTACAATGTATCCTTCTGCCAAATAAAGCAGAAGTAGAGCATCACTACATAGTATAAAGCAAAGTCGCTTTCCGCTTCCCGCGTATGTATGTATGTATGTTTGCTTATATCTTTAAAACTACACAACGGATTTTGATGCGGTTTTTTTTAATAGATAGAGTGATTCAGGAGGAAGGTTTATATGTATAATACATGCATAATATAGTAGAGAAACACTGATAATTTTAGAGGTTTCTAATGTGATGTCGTAAATAAACACATTTTTTTGCGCTTACATTGCAAATGCTGGCTGAACCCCACGAGATATATCAAAATAATGAACTACAGTATTGTATACCTTAAAAACGTCTACAAAAAAGTCCACGATGGTATTAGAAATGTCTTACGCACAGCGAAGCGGGCACGGGTCAGCTAGTTCCTAATAAACTTGGATTTGGCGTAGGTTAGAAAACTTTATTTGCTTTTACTTTATTGTACACAGAAAAAAAAAACAATTACCTATGACATTACAAAGTACATGTACAAAGACGTTTTTATGATTGCAGTGAAAGGTTTACAACTAAAATCAAGTTATGAATTCCCATATTACACGCTAAGCCAACCGTCGGTCATTGTCTATTTTTGATAGCGTAAGTAATGTCCGCGTAGGATGTTATCAACATTTTATTACCCCCCTTCACTGGAATGAGTTCTCGATGAAACTAAAATAAATATGATTAGGTAATTTGTAATGAATCGCTCTTAAGCAAGCGCACTGATTTTAGGGTGGAATATCTACTTCTTTTCCTTATTCCAAAAATAAAGCAAATCATATTTTTTTGATAAGATATTATATAATATAGGTACCTACGTACATGGCATGAACTCAATTCAAATAATTATGTTGTTATTGTGTTAGTTTTCCTGTCGGAGTTGGAGTTAGCCTCAATCCCTCTGTCCTGTGTCAATTGAATATCATTACAAATTTATCCTGCTTAGAACTTGATTGAATTAAAACAAAGGTTTAAATAGAGAGCCGTATTGGCCGACTGGGCAGTACCTACTTATCTTTAATCCAGAGGTCGTTAGTTTGAATACCGGCCGGTAATTAATAGATTTTTGTATAGTTAGTATTCTAATGTTGATACTAAACAATATGGGCTCAAATTTCTGTTTTCTTGTGCGGTTTCTACCAAGATTCTAGGTTTAGCAAACGAGAAATACCTACATACTTTGTTTGTTATTTTGTTACATCACAGTGCACCATCACGAGCACCTAAGTACATCTGATCATTAAAACTTGCGGAAATTCTTTCATGCGATTTATTTCCACGAAGTTCTAATCCACCTGGGAAAAGCTATTTTCTTTTCTCAAGCCAACAACATAAATATTTCAAAGACTAAACTGTATTCCAACTGATTTCAACTAAAATTACAAAACCTTAATTTCCTTAAAAGCAATTACCATTTTAAGCCGGCCGTACTTACTACGTACAGTATTAAACCAAAACCGGATGTTGAGACCATACAATATATGTCATTGATCGATTATCACTGGAAAAACTAAAAAAGTAGTAATTTTTTTTATTACCTAAACGGCATTTTGGAAAAATACCACTTTTTTCTAAAATGATTTTGAATATTTATTTCTAAATTTATTATCTCGATTCAGCATTTAGCATTTTTTTCGTTTCGTTTCGGGCAAATTCAAAACCTAATCTGGACATAATATTACGAAAGCTGATACTAATTTCTCGATGATCTCGATTTTCAACCAATAACAAATAAATAAATGATGTTCTGTATACTTAGTTACGACTGCCATATTACTGTCGTCGTTTTTGAGGCATTAGGGTAGGGGTGTCTAACTGGCACGATCCTGATCTGTGCATCCGGCGGGCGCCACAGGAGAACTGCAGCTGTCAAATAAACCTGGTTTCGTAAACATAGAGGGATCGAATTACGTAATTACTGTAAGTAATTGCATATGTGGAGGTGGCTTTACAATGTTCCTTGTATGTGGGTCTATTTGAGCGAAGTGGTGTTGGTTTAGATGAAAACCTACCTCGTTTCCAATTTGCATGCACAGACGGACGGACAACGTCACCCCTTAAGGTTTCCGTTTCACCATTTTGGTTCGGAAACATAAAATTAATTATAAATTGTAGTCAGAATGGCAATTTACAGCGATAGGGAAAACTGGAGCTAGTAGGTAGATACCTTGTATCTAGGTAATGTTTTCCTTCACATTCGCTCTATTACACAGTTATTACAACACTAGGTATTCAAATATATAAAACATAAAAGTTCCTACAGAGTGTTTATAACAGTCAGTAACAAAGAGCTAATGTTGTGAGTAAATAAAGTAATGTAGGTAGATAATAATAATAATAAATAGTCATAACTTTTACCAACATAACATGACTATAATTGAAATAAATAAATAATTTATTATGATACATATAGACATCAACATTAAGAGTAAGTAGGTACCTATTACTTTATTATGTAACCGGGACAAAACAGAAACGGATAATCCGTTCAATAGGAACGCGACCCAGTTCGACCATGCGACCTTGCCTCCACTGATAAGGCCAAATTATTTATTGTTCCAGTGAGATGGGATGACGTTAACGAGCCGAGTGACACCGTGTCACTGTCTGAGCAGCAGCAGTGCGTTGTAAATTCGGCAATTGTGCCATAGAATAAGGGTATGAACGCAAGAACAGGTTTGGTCGCCTGCCGGCCCGTAACGAGGACGCGATGACACATGTCTAACGGTTATTCGATTTTTACACGGGCCAAGCGTGCACTTCATACAAAAGGAAAATTAAAAACATGAACAAAATGCTCGTAAAATACACTTTAGGTGATATAGACACGTCATGTCAGCAAACCACCTCCAGCTGTATTACAAGGAGACTAATAACTCGACTAATCGTCTCTCACCAATCTAATAACAGCACTTACTTTTTGTCGTAATTAGTGACTAGCTGGCAGATGTTGAGAGTACCTACAACTTATGGCTTACTTTGTAACTCATAATAATGTGAGTTCAATATCATGTTTTATGAACAAACATAATGCATCAATATCAGACGCGTCATCTTCCCCGAAAAACTCATGAATGAGTATTTGGTACGATAAGAATCATTGCATACATATTCATATAGTTTCGTAGAGCTGGTTTATTTTTTTCAACGATTATCCAATACTTATCGATTCCAATCGTACGGACCGTTATGCAAATTGGCTAATGCGAAAAAACCAGTGTGACTCGATGTCGGTTGAAGGAAGCGCATTTCGCAAAGCTACCGATAAGTAGGCAGCACTTTCTCCGCACGGGATGGATATGAAGGATGCTGATGCCTTTCGACATTTTAAAGAATGCCTAACACATAAATCTTCGAAGTGGTTTATAAATGTATTGACCTATCTGGACCTGTTGCAGTGGCATCTGGTAATCTGTCATGTAACAGTCTCGTCGCCGGTGTTGCAAGCTCGAGCACATTGATCTGCACAATAACATTATACATGCACGCTGACGAGGGCTTTCAATTGATATATTTTCAAAACCGGTTTGCGTTTTCATAACATGCCCCGTATATGACTCGATCTGGATTGGCCGATGTCGGTACTGTAGTCTATTTAAAAACTGAACAAGTTTCAATAGCCGAAGTTAATAGCAAAACGTTCACGAGCAACATGCATGATCCTCGTAATTACAAGCCGGGCTAGTGTTTATTTCAAAAACTAGTTCAGTTGATTGGCATATAAATGTGCCCCAGTAGCAGGTAACCCACAACGCTAGTCAGCTCAGTACATAACGTAAGCGAGTAGAGCTCTCGAATATACCTAACTGCAATCGCCTGAATTGACAGGTTGCATTGTGCACGCGCACTGCAAGTGCTTGGAGTCGAGTGGTTCAGAGATAGTATCATAGGCGCGTGCGTGGAGCGTTGTCCCACTTCAGCAAACCGAACGCGAAGGCCAGAAGTCAATTTGGGGCGAAGCCGCAGGCTGCATGCGCCGTCATACGTAAATGTCAGGCCTACTGTCTCCAGCAATAATGTTGCATAATGTAATGCAATGAAGCAAAACACTATAAAGGACTCGGGAGAGGAGACTTGTTTGTGAAAACATTGTTTTTAACGCCCACGGTGTTTGGACATTCTATTCGTAGAGTCGCGAATCGCCGGGTCTTGATTGACGGGAAAACATGTCGTGTTACCACTCTGGTGGCAGATTCATAGATCTGATGCAACATTGATTTATCAAATAAAAGCGTATTTGCACTGGTATTTCTAGCAACATTACTGCAGGCCTAACGTAAATTGATTGACACGCTTTTTAACTGACTAGAGCTCGCGTGGCGTGTATTTTGAGCGTAATGGGCGCACTGACGTATGTACCTAAACCATTTTAAGACGTGGGAAGCACCGCGAAATCCTCGCATTTGCCGCTGAATAGTTTTATGGTGGTATATTTTGAAGATGTTACAACATATTGACACGCGAAATAATTATTGCAAGGAATGGATTAACCAAATTCAACTTAAATTATGTATTACTTAAAGCCTTGACTGAATAAAGTCTTGCGCTCGCGTATGTGCGGGCACAATAGATTCAGAATGTGTCAATTGCAAAATAAATGATTTAAAAATCTCACGGTGCATGATTTCTTTTATTAAAGTCGCGATATTGTATATTATCAACAAAGGTCGTCTCGAACGAAAACAAAAAGAACGTAGAGAGTCTTTGTGTTGGAACAAAGCGTGTGAACTCCGAGTTGAAAGTGTGCGTCTGACAGCGTTGAGCTGAATGTGGAACCACATACCTAATACTGTTTTAAATGATACTGTCAAGTTACACAATGCAGTTAGATGGCGCAGATATTGATTGGCAAGAAACACTGAAGTGCCCTACATTGCGGACAGACTGCAAGTGTTGAAGTCGTAACAAGTGAGTTAGGAAGGCGTTTCTATCGACTTGTCCGAACAGCTGCGACTTGTCGTCACTCAACATTGCGCTTGGAGCTATTTCCATATTTATTGCTGTTATTCGGTTGGCACCAATGTTGTAGAGCGTAAGCTGCTGGATAATAGCTTCATGTCAATCTCGAGCCGGTCTGGCTACTGATTTAGATCTTATAAATTACGCTACAGAAACATTTACTTACCATTATTTTATAAAATAGTTGTGATTAATTTTACTTACAATGGTAACTGTTATGATCTGACATGTAACAGCGCACCTCACGTGTAGATAATACTTATAAAGGTCCATTGAGCAGGACCACTACAGCATTTGCATAATCCCCACTTTTGGTGGCCCTCTGAAAGGATTGCACGGTCATAATCCCTTTTGACCTATGTATATATTTTATGACCTATTTTACAAAGGTAATTTATAACCACAGAAGATACTTAATTATAATAAAATCACGCTTCCTATCTGAGCTTTCAGTTGTAGTATTATGTTTCGTGCAGTATTTATCTAAAACACGTATGTAGGTATATGAACTCACAACAAAAAAATAATCTTTTGAGAGAAGTCAAGAGTTGTGTGTGACGATGATCCGACAAATCAGGGTTATTCCTGTATCTTCAAAGTATTGTCCCTTCAGAGGCAGAGGAGCGTGAACAGAAAAAAATGAGTTGTCAAAATACCTTAGGTTGATGTATCTGTATGAGTAGATCATTTATTTTTATTTGGCAACGTTTTAACATCTGGTTCAAGCTTTAGGGTACGTTCGAATATTGAATGTTGTAACCCACATCATGCTTGTTTCGTTTGATTTTCCATTTATTTGTAATCTCTGTTTATTTTCGTGGGTTTGTTTATGGCGTGTGTTTAGCCTGTAAGATTGCTATTGTAGTTTGCAGATGGTGGTTCAGACAGCTGCGATATTGGGTCATGTGAAAGTTCAAATGTGTGGAGCGGTCGGTGTTGGCGTGCAGCAGGCGAGCGGGACTGGCTCGAGCCGCGGCTCTTAACGAGGGCTGAACTGGAGTAGTGGGACGGATTAGGATAAACCGAGTCAATGGCCGGGTCACGTGGCTATTTGCGTACCACTCCTTTCGCGGCCCGGGCGGACGCCCCTCTCCTTCCGTTCCCTTGTTTTAAACTACCCGCAGAGGAATAATTTTGGTAACTAATCTGTTTAACGATAGAGACGTTTCGGGGAAATTTTGTTTGCGAAGGAATTGCTTTACCTGCGTATAGATAAGTCTTTATTTAAGTTTATCACAATGGGCAATGGTTTATTTGTGCGAGTCGGCCTCTTAGTTATCGTATTATTTTTGCATGAATGTTATGTACGAATGATTAGATTAAATGGCGGTATGAATACCTTCTGCAAGTTAGGGCAAATATGAACAAGCTATTTAAACAATTTTCTTATGATTATTACCCAATCTCAACAAAAGTTAGGTTTATGGCCTAGTTTTGCTCTAGCATATTATTTGAATGCCTGCGTAGTTGAACGTAGTGAAACGTTTTATTAGTTCAATATCTGGTGTTGGAATTAGGCGTTGTTCTAGTATGATTAATTAACTAGTTTATGAGGCGGCTGGTTATTAAGCATAGAGTGCCAGCCGTTCCCCTTACACCCAGACATACACTCCTAAAACAAGCGTTAGTGATTGTACAGTTTGCTCGTTTATAGAGTATCAACAACAGTGTAGCATGCGTTTATTTGAACGAACACCCAACACCGAAATGAGGGGTGAAGGTTCGCATTGGATGTTTGTAATTTCATGTTGTTTCTGCCCTTAATGCCAACATTCCAAATCTATATATAAAAATCAATGCCACTTTTCGTTGTAATTTTATAACTCAAGAACGGGCTCACCTCTCCAAACCAAATGTTTAGGCTTTGTTCGGACTATTTAGTAGATGGTTTATGTGAAGTTTGCACAAAATCGATAGACTTTTTATCCAGGTACCACCCGTGCGAAGCCGGGGCGAGCAGCTAGTACTTTATGTTTTATAGTACGTACCTAGATAACATTGCAAGTCTAAAATCCTACTCTGACCTAGAAATAGGTATAGTGTATAAACGAAGATATTTGCAGTGATTGGCCCGAATTTCAGTAAATATTGAAGGCTCATTATCTGCCCCTGATTCGTTATCGATTTCCGGAAGATTACCAGCCCAATATCTAGGTTAAGTCAAAAATAACCGAATACAAACCGCCTTGAAATAGAATAATAGGGCACCTGTAGATAAAAGGGTCAACAACCTGCGGGACAAAGAACTCTTTAAAGTATGGTAGACGACGATATCGGATAAGAAGTTTTAGAAAGGATTCCGTAAGATAATTTCGAACTTTCAATTCAATCGGTCATCACATCAGAGTGAATGTACGGATATTGGGCTACTGGGTGTATGAAAAGTAGCTCAATACCAGTCTCAGAAGGTTACAAATATAAATGATAATTTGTACCATAAAGCATGAATAAATTAATATTAGTACCTACAATAATTACGTTTAAAAAACTAATAAGTAAACCGACGAAAATGTTTCAATCAGTCGAAAAGTCATGAATATATTTTAAATGGGACCAACTTGGAACTATCTCTTCAAAATAGAAAATAAAAAAATTAATCTTCAGGTAAAAAGTTAAGGTCATAAATTAAAAAAGCAACAAAAATATATACATGTCGATTTGATAACCTCCTCTTTTTTCGGTCGGTAAAAAAATAATACTATTTTATAAAATAAGATCTATATAATGTTTAGCATAAAACGGTGCCGTAATGTTAAACAAAAAAGAAATAACAATATCTTTAACGTCGTTGTCTTTCCGCAAGAAAACGGTAGCTTTATTATAGTCGTTAAAACATTCGACTCAACACAGATCTTACTGAGATAATGAATGTAGAGTAGTCGGTGTTGTCATTCTATTGTAAGTTGATAATCTGTAATTGTCTCAAATTTTCGCTTACCAGGAAGCTTTCACTAAGCACTGCAAGTGTCGGGTGGTACGAGTATGTAAGTAATTAAATGTAGCGTTTCTATAGAGTTGTTGATTAGCCTTGTGTTGGATCAGGTACTGCTTTACAGCCTTGTAAGGTCAGTTTCCTTTTCATTTATCATCACGCATATGAGATGTATTGTTTTCTTAGTTATATTAGTGAGCAGGTTGCTAAAAAAACAATAAAGGCCTTCACACACGGCAGCTATAATGTATATTAATGTACATCCCGGGATGTATAACTTTAAATTATCTTAATGTATCACACACACAACAGGTAATGTAATGTATCTTTCCCTTCATTCCGTTATTCGGAAATGTGTTGAGATGTATTAAGGTGCATAGAAAAAAATTATAAATTCGTATTGCTCTGTATTATAAGATACGAATATGTAAAAATATACATTATAGTTGTCGTGTGTGGTCTTCTGACGATTTCTATGGAAAGATGTACCTAATGAGATGTATCGTGCTATAATGAACATCTTTATATTATGTACTACTAGCCGACCCGAGACAGACGTTGTACTGTCAAATTTCAATAATCGAATAGAAAAGACTGAATGTTTTTAGTCGTGTGTTATCAGATTTGTTGCACACCAGCGCCATCTATACAGAAATCATCCATTTTGCGTTTTTTATCGTTTTGGGGATGTTTTTCATATTTTAAAGTAGTCTTATCTTTTATTCGGGCATTATATCTACAACTACAGCAAATTTTATCTTAATCCGTTTTGTCGTTTAGGCCTGATTGAGGCACAAACATACATATAAACTCACAAACTTTCACATTTATAATATTTTAGGATTAGGATTGCTGTCTTGTGTGGTGTCCTGACGATTTCTATGAAAAGATGTACCTAATGAGATGTATCGTGCTATTATGTACATCTTTACATTATAGCTGCTGGGTGTAAAGCCCTTAAGGGGCTGTATGTCGACGATTGCTCTTTTTCGAAACGAAAAATAAAATCCTTTTGAACAAGCCACATCTCCTATTTTTATAAGTATATTACTTCAGGTTCCTACCTAGATTTCTATTAAGCTGAAAACATAATAGCAGAAACTTTTCAAAATAAAGATATTATTTCAAAATGATACGTTTTAGAATTTATGATCGAAATATTTTGATACCTACTATTAAAATCAACTTGTGATTTATTGTTAAAGATAGGTAATATGTAGATCTAGATTTCTATTAGAATAGATTTTTGATAAGTAATTATACATAATTTATATCATTAATTTATTCGAAAAGCAAAGGCGGACCACGCGCTGACGTGTGTTTGTCGTCATTGCAGCGGTCGGTAGGATTATTTATCGAAGTGATTAAAGATGGGTACATCTTTATTCACATATACTATACATTATAAAATAGGAGATGTGGCTTGTTCAGAAGTATTTCTTTTTTAGTTTCGAACAAAAACAATCGTCGACGCGCCTTAAGATATTGCATTATAATTTACCATTAATTGCAATGTGGTTTGGTTAATTTAATTACTCACGGCTTTTGGATGATTATATTCTTCGAATTAGTGGTATTCGGTGAGGATGAATAATAATGCACTAGAGTGAGTTATTCTTATTACTCATTTAAGGGACAAAATTGAAACTTAATTAGTGAACACGAGTTCTAGGTAGCTTTGCAAAATCACTATGAACTCTCAATATGAATGTAATGACTTTAATTTGCATAAACCCTACAACAAATTATACTCAAGCAACAATAATTTTCTTTTGAAACGGCTATACATATTGCCATTTCAAAAAGACTTCGATGAAACAAACCAGGGCCACGCATATTTGGAAATTCAGACTGGAATACGCAAGTGTGGCGATAAAACTGCTGCGCGCGTAGGCAGTTAGTTACTTATCCTGTGTTCCGAGGACTGACACTCGCCGAGGAATGTTGATAGACTAGTCGAAGACTAGAACAATGGCGAGCTTAGCTCCTGTTAATAGCAGCTGCCTATCGAGGCTCGCATAATTTGAGCTGTAATGCGAAATTAGAGATCTTGCAGATAGGTTGGTAACTTCCGACTTAGTGAAGGATGCTTACTATTTTCCAGAGCAGAACCAAAAAAAAACTTGTACATATCTGGATGGCAACGCGAATGCAACTGCAACTGCGCTAGTCTAGGCAGATAGTTACCCATTTCGGAATATGGGCTCGTTACCGGGAGGAGATTGTTTCGCAATTAGCATATTGCCTCATTGGTATAAAAATATGAATATTGCTGTGCATTGGGGCGTCGAACACTCTATATGGGCTTAACCGGAGAGTGGGCGGCTGGCGACCGTGAGCGTCGGTTGCACGATTAGCCGACTGGCAGCCGGCAGCCTCGCCTGCTTGCGACATTGTACCTATATAATCGCCTATTATACTTACAATAGTTACCCTTGTTCAACCCGCGATCATGATGTGCAAGCAGAGAACTGAAGAAATGGCCCGCTAATGTCCGACGTCGTTACGTCAGTGACACCACACATTCATTTACCTTACCGAAACGGACGGTCGTTGCATCAACTACTGGTTATGCGAAACGCAAACAGTTTGAGACTTCTCATCTGATAAAAATGTTCGGATTGCGCTTATTACACAGTTCTTGGTAAGGCGTGGGTAGCTATTACGTACCCACGATATGCATAAGCATTTGAACGACATGAAAACTGAGTGAGAAGCAATTAATAGGTTGATGCATGGAGCACTAGTCTGCGTGCATCGTCCCAGATTTGTGATTGTGCGTTGCACTACAGTTGCGTATTGTGCGAGGGACGCGGCGGAGCGGGGTGAACGCTCTGCCGGGAGTCGTCGACACGGGCCAAGATAATTACTGTCGCTGTGTCGTCCCTGCTCCCTGCGTGCCCTCTAACCAGCTGCACCTAAGTGGTCTAACTCTAGCACTACAGCTCTAAGACTGCTAATTATAACACTTTTGCCAGCTAGACCTTGACCGTTTTCAAACGAAGAAGGAGTTCTCCTTTAATCACCTTCATTTAAAATAAAGCCAAGAATCTAGCCTGGTAGAGAATGTATTTTACTTTTAAGGTTTTATTCCTAGGAAATTATTCATAGAGAGTTCCTCTAATTCGCTTATGCCGATCGATACATAAGTGCTCAAAGGTTAACTGCGTCTTAACTATTAAATATCGTGCGTGGTTCGACCCAACAGTTCCAAGGTGAAGCGTTAATATTAAGAGGAGTGTAGTGATCCCTGGAGTGTGATAACTAGCACACGCTAGCATCTAGCCATATAGTTACGCAGGTATAGTTAAGTAGGTATATGTGACTCACATATACCAACATATATACATTATACAATTTATGATGCAAAGTCAGCGAAGAATAAATGATGTAGAATAGAAGCTCTACAAAAAACGACTTCTGGTAGCTCTAATGCAAGAAGAATCACGGGCGAGTTCCTCACGGACAGTAAACCGGCAATGATTCATTTAGTACCTGCGTAATCGTGCACATTATGGACGTAGAATATTTTAAATTGTTGAGTGTACCTATTTGGCACAAATGCATAATTGAGCAATTATATTTTCTAGTCGCGGCTCCGCTCGCGTTGTATTGGGATAATTTGTCTGTGTGGATCTGGGTCTCGAAATTGGGCTTTGTAATAATGATAGATAAGAGTATCTGACTGATACGTGTACAAATTGAACTTATGAGGCCTCAGTTTTTTCAATACCGAATTCCGCTGCTATTGTAGATGTTAAAAGGAATCTGTCCCGTTATTTTGAGCTTTCATGAATGTCAACCAGCGTTGTCTTGGACAAAGTAGCAATTAAAGTCTGTACAGATTAATTGAGAGCCCTTTTGTTGTCACATTCCAGTTTACGCAACCATGTCAGCTGTGTGACACAACTTGAAAAGCCATACAAGCCAAGATACAGATGTATGTGAACCTTCTATTAATTTCTTGTGTTGCTTGCTGTTCATTCACATTCTCATTCAATACAAACAGTTTGGTTAGATTGCCCCGACACGTTTACTCACATAATATTACTTAGTCACGTTGGAGAATTTAACTGCATTAGGTAGCTACAAGTGTAATAATTACTGTCTACTGAAAAATTACCTTGACTTCTCTTTAAAATGGTTACATTACCACTATTAATCATTATCTCTTGAGAAATGTTCAAGGAATACAATCAATCACTCTAGCTTTTATTGGCAACAAAGAATTGGTTGAGCCGACTCGAACACTAGGTTACGGTGCTCATTTTACTCATAAACTCAACATACTCAAGAAAACCTATACATAGCATAGTTTATAGGTTTTCTTAGTTGTAAAGTTGTATTACCTGCTTCATTTAATTTTTTTAAACGCGACGTTTGATAATTTAAGTTTAATTTTCCATTCCATTCCACGTTACAATTCTAGTCGATTTCCAAAAGGAAGTTGTAAATAGGAATAGACGGTCGCCGTCCGTGAACTGATTAATTATTATTGCTCCATCAAACAAAACCCTTCAAAGTGAAACGACAGAGCGGGCTAAATTGATTTCGGGCAATATTATAAAAATCTTATGGATTGGGTGGGTTGCTTACTTTTGTATTTCCTGGATTGAAAAGTTCATAAATCTTAATATTTTATTGACAAGTTTAGTTATATTTATTGTTTTAATTTAGATGAGAGATGATTTCGTATCTACGGACATTCCAGGTATTTTGAGCAAAAACTACTCATAAAATAAACAAACGACAGGACACTTATCTTCTTTAAACACTAGCCGACCCGCGACAGACGTTGTCCTGTCAAATTTCAATAATCGAATTAAAAAGACTGAATGTTTTTAATCTGTGATGTCAGATTTGATGCACACAAGCGCCCTATATTCCGAAATCATCCTTTTTTGAATTTTTTATCACTTTGAGGATAATTTTCATTTTAAAAGTAGTCTATTATTTATTCGGGCAGTATATCTACATCTACAGCAAATTTCAACTTAATCTGTTTTGTCGTTTAGGCCTGATTGTGGAACAAACATACATATAAACTCACAAACTTTCACATTTATAGTATTTTTAGGATAGGATATTTAGCTGCCCGAGTTTAGTGGAGTAGGTAATATGTGAGATGTCCATGAACATGGGTGGGTATACTACCCACCCATGTTCATGGACATCATGGCATAGAAGTGTCTCGAATACAATATGCCATTTAAACTTTTTGTCCTATTCAATGCTATAGAGTATAGAGTAACTTGCGTCTGTCCTGTTTTCAATTTGTTTTACTGTAAACTCGTGTACCATAGGAAGTATCTTCCTTTTTGTACCTAGCTGTACATTTAAGTATTTGAACTCGGATAAATGAATTATTCACGGTTCAGACTTATCAGATCCAGAATAAAACAACTTGATTCAATGTAGGTACACTAGTCAGGTCATGACTTTGAGCATGAATTCCGGGCGGCGGCGGTCGGTTCCCCCTCCACAGCGACGAGGGCCCAAAGGCGTAAAGGATAATGGAACTGGTGTCCGATGGGATTTAAAATAATAGGCCGTGAGACCGCGTCCACGTCATCCGTCTGTTTACGCGTGTCAATACGGAACGACACAGACAGATCCAATTCGGCGTGCATTACTTATACACCATATCAAACGCATCCACGCTGATTTGCGCATCTGATGTTTTGATAGCCTGGTTTCAATTCATAATTTCATCAGCAGGATATAGTGTAATTTGATTAAAGACTCCTGCAGCCATATAGAAAACGCACGAGTAAAAAAAAAAGTAATAAACACAGGTAGCTCTGTGGCCAGGAGTCTTGAAAACGATCAACGATATCTCGGGACAAACCTCACATCGTTACCGATTATATTTTGAAAGATGGAACAACCGACATTACTTTTGATCACGATTTCAAAGAGGGCGATTTGGCCAAATGTATCGAAGCACTGTCAATTCGTTTCGATAATGTCGAAATCGTTTTGCTGTTTTTGGCTCGCGTTCCGGTCGACTGGTGTTTATGACTTCTGTGCTGTCAAAATATACAAAAAATGCATTTCCGATTTATTCGACCTTAATAGTCCAGACTTCAAAGCTCGGATCCGGAATATTTCGGTCCCAATTATTGGGAAAATCATCGCTCGTCAATTCGTAGAAAAGTGGAAAAGCCTCGTTCACCGCTCCCTTTCTATTTGCATCGCTGCGCCCCGATAGTGTCACTAGTCAAATTGCATTTATCAAAGGATTGGTGAGCATTTGTGAATAAGATTTTTTTTTATTTGTATAAAACTATATGGCATATGTCAGGTCAGGGTCTCATATAAGTTCCGACTTAGATACCAACGCCCGCGAACAATCTTCGATAAAAATTAAATCAAAATAATCTTTAACTTTTTTGATATTGTAGAGTTTAGGAATTTATACAACTTTTATACATAAATTACAATAAATAACTCATCTTGTTTATAATGTGCTCGTACTACTAGTTTTGCCTTGCACATCTTATACGTTACTACTTACATCTAAGGCTTATTAAAGCCCTTATTCTTACTTATTTCGTGCAAGTGCTTGCTTACGCGGCCCCCTTTAATTTATTCTTCCCGGAAAGTTTCTATCGGACTCGAAGCAAGGAAAGTTTATCTTGCGTAAATATCTTTCGGCGGAAATATGAGATCGTGATACGACTATGGTTACTTCCATACTTTAGATTTGATATTTGCGGCAGAATAGGCTCAGTTCATGTGACGTAGAGGCAGAGTTATTGTTTGTTATGATAAAGATATCTTCGATCGAAAGCTAATAACATACTTAGTAGAGATCATTGGTCAGCGGGGGCAGTGGAACGGTCGTTTGAGGCCGATCTTCTCTGAACTCGGTGACTCGCGGCTTACGTCCTGTCATTGTGATACTTGTGACGCAACCGCGCGTGACCATGACATCAGTGCTTCAACATAGCTTGTCGCTACGGCTGCGACAATATCCATGATGAATGGTTTACGTTTTCTATTTCATTAGAAAACACTTGCGCAAAACATACGCTAGTAAACTTCCGTGTAATCAATATAGAGCGTGACAATTGGGATAGAATCCGAACATTTAAGTAATGCTGGCAATGAATCACGACTGACCACTCAGACGAGTGATGCCATCAGACTGAAGAGGCATTCGAATGGATTTTGTCTATGAGTAATTTAATTCTCACCGATGTGTCAACACTGTTCTTTCTTAATTCAAAAATAAATAACGGCTAAAACGATAACTGATAAAATAAGAATAAAATCGTTTTCACTATCTAAAATGTGTATAGAAATTGTTGTCTTATGTGGCATTAAACATTATGATTGAACATTGCATCAGATATCCTCATAACGGATCTTGGGATTCATAAAAACGAAACGATAAGGACAGTAAAAACGGACAAGGATGGAAGCAATACCCTTGTGTTGCCGAGATGTTTACAGGTAGATGCGTTTTTTGTCCTGTCTAACATCAATCAAACTATTATGTAGGTATAGTTACTGAGTTGGAAACTCCAATGCTGAAATAAAAGAACCTGCTCTTAATAGCAATGTAGGAAAATGGGCTCTGATATTAACATAAATATAGGTAAGGGTTATTCCCAGTGGTCTCGTCTCCACAGCACTGAAAATACCATTGAAAAAACATTAAATCCATGCACCCACAATATTGTCATAGGCTCAGCAGTGGTGACAAGACAACTGAGAATGAGCATTTTCTAAAACTCAGACTTCTTGGGGATAACTGAGAACATATTTTAAAATAAGTAATGTATTTCTATTTGTCACCAGTTAAGACATCCCCACTGGAAACAACCCATTATTTCACCTACTCATAAATATACTTACATGATAAGACAGTAGGTAATTGTAGATGATTAGATAGATACTGTTGGCATCTTAATAAGATATCACGAACTTGATCACGATTCACGAATAATGGAATGTCTGATTCTTTTCATTAGCTAGTAATGTCATTTTAAGAGATAGTTACATAGACAGGTACTTACTAACTCAAAAAAAACTAAATTACCATTTGCGATTACGAAGTTACTAGAAATCGTTTGATATGTGCATAGTAAAATACACGCTGCATCAATCATACATCGGATTAATAATGTTGCAAGTGTTGTAATAATCCTACAAGTTAAACGCAATGATATGGTCTGGTAATGGTGTCAGCAGACAGCTTTAAACTTATATAATTTGGATGTTTATTCAAAAGGCGGCAGTAACCGAAGCAAACAGTCTTATCAGAGACTAGCCTTATGTGTAGAGCAGGGCAATATACCCTAGTATCTGATGACATCGTACCGACTTCGACATTTTAAGTACATTTTATATAAAACTAGCTGACCCGTGCTCGCTTCGCTGGGCGACAGACATTTCTAAATTTACGATATTCCAAAATTATAGCCTATATGTTGCCGAGGACTAATAGCTATATAACAAAAAAGTTTCATCAAAATCCGTACAGTAGTGTTTGCGTGAAATCCGGACAACAGACAGACAGACAGACAGACAAAAATTTCAAAATATTTTTTTTTGGCTTGTGTTACTTATATGAAGACCCCTAGGAGTATTTTTTTTAGTATTTATTCAATGTACAGAATTGAACTCTTCTACAGTTTTATTATATATATAGATATAGATTGTCTCGTTATTCAATTTTGTTTTTAATTTGTTAATATTTTGTCGTTCTTTACAATTTATAACTATTATAAATTCGAAAGTGCGTTTGTTGATTTGGCCTTCTTTCAACTGAGCAGCGGATCGACATGATTTTTTTGCATAGAGATAGTTCATGAGCCGGAGAGTGACATAAGCTAAAACTAGTCTATACTAATATTATAAAGAGAAAAGATTTGATTTTTTGTTTTTTTGTTTTTTTTGTATGTTTGTAATGGATAAACTCAAAAACTACTGAACCGATTTCAAAAATTCTTTCACCATTACCAAGCTACATTATCCCTGAGTAACATAGGCTATTTTTTATTTTGAAAAAGTAATAAATTCTTTATAAGAATGACGATAGTTTGAAGCAAGGTGTAAAAAATTGCAAAAAATTTTGCTTTCTTCGTGTGCGCTACAAAAACTATTGAACGGGAATTGTAACGGGAACGGGAATGGGAACGGGAACAGGAACAGGAACGGGAACGGGAACGGGAACGGGAACGGAAGACAACATTTGTTAATTCTAAAGCGATACGAAGTTCGCGGGGTCAGCTTGTGATTAATAAATACATCGATTAACCCTGGCTAAGGAGCTCATTACTAAGATGGCCGTAGTACATAAACCGGATACGCTGTTCATGTACGTACATTAAGTGTATGTTCGATGTATGTAAGGTTGAATGTAACAGCCATGACAGCAACGGTATCAATAGTTACGTACCTAGCTATTTGAAAATTTATAAAAAAAATACAGAATTTATCCAACCATGACCGTTTGCATTATATTTCTTCACACAAGATTTAACAGACGATGTGGTGTGAGTTCTAACAAAGACCGTTACAAATTCATAAACCTTTCCGAGGCCTTGATTGGCTAAGGTTGTGTGAACTTGCTACTCAATGCTTCTTATACCTTGTACAGAAATAATTATTTGCTTGTTTGGTCATCAAACCAAATGTAAAACAGAACGCAGAAAAACAACGATCATGAATATCTCGCTAACGTAACGTTAGAGAAAAACCGGTCAAGTGCGAAACGACTTGGGCAACGAGCATGGTTTCGTAGAAACATAGGAGATATTTAAATTTTACGTTTATTTTATGCGACATAAATATATTTTTTTTATGTCTGTTTGGTAAAAAAGTTTCTTCTTACCGACGGGAAATGCTTCAACCTTGGTTTGGACATTTTAAATAGGTAAGTACTAACATAAATAACTCTTAGTTCGGCTCTCGTTTGTACCTACTTACTCTGTATGGGAAATGCGGCCTGAATACGACAAGCAGTTGTCAGATTAGTTCTTTTTGCACTCAATATAATTTGAAGATGTCGAAGTGGTTAAAAAACCGGCCAAGTGCGAGTCGGACTCGCGCACGAAGGGTTCCGTACTATTATCAAAACGGCAAGAAAATCACGTTTGTTGTACGGGAGTCTCACTTAAATATTTATTTTATGCTGATTTTAGAGAAATACATCATCTGTGAAAATTTCAACTGTCTAGCTATCACGGTTCACGAGATACAGCCTGGTAACAGACAGACGGACAGCGGTGTCTTAGTAGTCCCGTTGTTTACCCTTTAGATACGGAACCCTAGAAACATAAAAAATAATTCATAATATCTCATAACCTACCTATTTACCTAACTACGTAGTTAGCATTCCACACGTGACAGGTTGCAATCCCGTCGCCGCTTTCAAGAATACTAACAGGTTTCCTCGCGATGTTTTCCTTCACTGTTATAAACACGTGTAACGCGCATATAGGTACATTTTTCGAACAGAAATATCCATTGATGCACGGCCAGGATTCGAACTCGAAATTAATTGGAAATTAATAATATCTACCTAGGTACCTATTTACCTAACTACATGAATTCAATAATTCAATTTCAAACTTTTTATTCGATCATGTGAAGTACCACCTATTTACCGACTTACTTTACCGATAGTGGTAAAATAGCGCCACCTGCCAGCGGAATCGCAAACCTCTTTCATCTTACCTCACCAAACCCCGAGCGGTCGCATGAAAACCGCGAAAAGTACCTATAATACGTAGTAACATCAAATGAAACTAGATGGCGCTGGAATGCAAAAATCAAGTTTGTTGTATGGGAGCCCCCCTTAAATATTTATTTTATTCTGTTTTTAGTATTTGTTGTTCGAGCAGCAATAGAAATACATAATCTGTGAAAATTTCAACTGTCTAGCTATCATGGTTCATGAGATACAGCCCTGTGACAGACAGACGGACAGACGGACAGACGGACAGACGGACAGAGAAGTCTTAGTAATAGGGTTCCGATTTTACCCTTTGGGTACGGAACCCTAAAAAGAGCAAGCACGAAACAGCTAGTTTATAATAAAACCGACAAACTTGCTCCAATAATCAACCCACCTATTGATAAAAACAGTAATCGAATCCATATTACTTCCAAGATTGGCGCGTACAGACAATCAGACGCGATGAAGGATTTTGTTGCAAACTATGTAATGATGATAATGATTAATGATGCAATACGACTTCCCATTACCTTGCCGACTGTATAAGAATTGAACAAAGTAATCTTTTCTGTAAAGTTATTTCTCTGGTTAGTGTACAAAATCAATCGTCTACACTACTGTTTAAATATAAAAAGTTTAAAAAAATATTTTTGTTTGTACCGGATAAACAAAAAACAGAACCAATTTTTTTAATTCTTACATCTATTAAAAGCTATATTATCAGCGAGTAAAAAAATCTGATCCCCATAAAAATTGCAATAACGCAACTTATAATCTTCATATGCTTATGCATACCCGAGCGAAGTCGAAGCGGACTCGGCTAGTTCTTTATAACATCCAATAGATATTAGTTACAAATACACCCCTATAACATGTTTACAGTTGTGGAGACATCGACGGAAGTGGGTCGAAGAGAGAACGTTTATCGCAGCCGGTGCAGGCCAGTATCACAGGAAACGGTGGTCAACATGGCTACTGCTACTAAATTAAACGAGCTGCTGTTGCATTGTTCACTCATTATTATTCTGCAAGTACTAATATACTATTACTATCTAGTATATACCTACATACTAGGGCATGTAAACCGATTAATCGATTAATCGAAAAACCGATTAACCGACTGATTTTACCGTCGGTTTATCACCGGTTTTTTTGGCAAAATAACCGGGTTTTCGGTTTTTTTTAATGAGTATTACTAAGTGTAATACACTTATTTTATTCTGGACTGTGGACTTCTCTGGACTGATTTATGATAATATATGAGGGCAGCTATAATATTGTTGATTATTATAACTGTTTAAGTAAGATTGAGTTGAATATTACCCAATGTTTTAAACTTTACTTGAGTATAATATAAGTCTGAATTATTTTAATGTATTAAGATACTTATTAATTTTGTTAATTTTTAGTGTTCCGTATCCAAAGGGTAAAAACGGGACCCTCTATTACTAAGACTTCGCTGTCCGTCTGTCTGTCACAGGGTTGTATCTCATGAACCGTGATAGCTAGACAGTTCAAATTTTCACAGATGATGTATTTCTGTTGCCACTATAAAAACAAAGACAGAATAAAATAAAAATATAAGTAGGGCTCCCATACAACAAACGTGTTTTTTCCGTTTTGTATAGGTACGGAACCCGTTGCTTGCCACTTGCGCGAGTCCGATACGCACTTGGCCGGTTTTTTATTATAGCTTTACTAGCCGACCCGTGACAGACTTTGTCCTGTCCTGTGTAGTCAAAACTAATGTCTGGTTTTTTGCACACCAGCGGCATCTATTACAAAATCCCTTTTGCATTTTTTTATCATTTTGGGAATGTTTTTCGGATTATAAACGACCTTATGTTTTAATCAGGCATTATATCTACATCTACAGCAAATTTCATCATAATCCGTTTTGTCGTTAAGGCTTGATTGATTTTCTAACATACAAACATCCTCACAAACTTTCGCATTTATTATATTTTTAGGATTTGAGTCAGAGAGAGAGTTTTAATAAAACCAAATAAAAAAGTTAATTATTCTTATCACTATATTCTTTGTTACCTCGAAATATCCTCACCTCGAGTCAATCTCGTAACCGTGTTTTGGTAGTTTTAGTTAATAAAATGACTTCGAGTTTGCCTCAGGTCGAAGGCATCTCAACATATTTCCTCAGTAAAGGAACTACTCAAGGTATCTCGTGAACTACCTGAGCAGAAAACCAGAGTAACATTGTGCGTCATTTTAAAAACTTAGCTAAAATGGAACCAATTAAGCATTCCTCGATAGCTTCTAAACGACTGTGTAACGTTTTTTTGACTATCGTGACATTTAGAATTCACCAAAGGTAATTGAGAAATTGAGAAACCTCCGAAAAATCGATTCAAGATTCAAACATGAAGTACTTTTCAAGGGATATTCGAGGGGCCTCAGAAGAGTTTGAATCAAGGTAGTTTCGAGGTTACAACAAAGAATTATGGGGTATTATTGGTAACTATTAGGACTGATTTATCATGTTTTTGCATTTTATTACTTTATTCGAGTAAGGGTGAGTTTTGAGTACATCAAAATGTTTTAAACTTTAACAAGTTAATATAATTGGTGCTTGCTTATTTAAATAATAACTTATTTTTTGTTAAATGTATGGTTTTATTATGTTCTAAGACACCTATATAAAAAAATGAAAAATAACCGGATAACCGGTTTAACCGGTTATTGGAAAATAAAAACCGAAAAACCCGGTTTTTCTAAACAACCCGGTTTTTACACGCCCTACTACATACGCAATGTTCATACGATAAACAACATTGTGAGGTAAAATTTGCATTTTTGTTTGTAATGGATAAACAAAAAAACTACAGAACCAACTTAAAATTTAAAAGAGAAATCGCCTATCAAAAGCAACAATATCAGCGAGTAACAAAGGATATATTTTGTTAAAAAAAATAGTTCCCTACGGAAATTGCAATAATGTAACTTAAGGTATCAAAAAAGTGCATATAAACCGAGCGAAGACAGGGCGGACAGCTATTATACAATATAATTCTACTTCATACAATATTATAATATAATAACACATCGCTTTAGAGTGGAGGCTACTAATCGCAAGGTCTCCATCACTTTTCAAAATGGCTTAGTCTAATCATACGCTCATAGTATTTCCATTATGGACAATATGGACGTTACTGGTTGTCTGTTGTATGTCAGTCGGCAATGCAGTAATAGTTTTATATATATTTAGAATTGGCACACCCGACCGGTACAATTTACATGATGGAATACTGTAGGAAAGTTTTGTTATTATTCGTTTACCACCAAATACTGTTTACGCATTTATCCCTAATTGAAGGCACGTCACACGTCATTGTTACGAGTAGGAATGTACTTTATCTAATACCTATCAGCTATTGTTAGTTCAGTAGATGGACTTTGAATTTGTTAAGATTCTTGATAGTAAATAGTTACTTTAACAGATTATGCTGATGCATAAATAGAACTGATTTCTATAAAATCTCTATCAACAAATTGAATTCTTCTTGATGCCCTATGTCCTCTTACATTACAATAACAGTTATGTAATGTTATTCCTGCTTTTCATCTAAATTAAAATTTTATCGCTTAGAAATATTGTAAGTTTTATCGCTCCTGCGGGCAATAGTGGAAAGCATCAAAGACTAACGAGGGGTCAGAGGCTGCAGCGTTTACGTAGGTACATTTATGATTTATAATGATGGTTGGTAAACATGGCAGGTTACTTATCGGCCGCTCGGGTTCTTCACCCCTGCTTAGTATGTACTGCGCGTGCTGACCCTAATGATCATTTCAATAGCTTATAGCGAATGTTATAGGATTCCGATTCCAACGAATATCTGCAAATACTTGGGCCGGGGTCGGGGCATGATCGGATTCCCAAAGAGCATTCCAGATTTATTTAGAAGACGTGGTGATCAAGCTTTGTTTGTGCCATCGACCTTCATAAAGGGCAACACAAATGGTGTAGAATTTCTTGTTGCTAATTAAGACGTATTCGTCGCTTACGTAGGTATATCTGAATTTAGAAGTTTTACATCTTTGAAACAAGATATAGAATAAGCTTTTCGTTGGAACTCTGATTCATCATCCGAAGCCCATGTTACATAATACTAATTCTAGGTGATTCCCACGTACTTCTTATACCTTCAATATGTTATTCTCGAGTAATATTGTATCTTAAGGACCTTTGTATTATTTATAAGTATTTAACTTTCAAAACCCTTAAAAATGCTTTTAGTTCACATGACCATTTTTTGTTTAAATAAGTTGCACTACGATAAGTGGTTTGTAGTTCTGTGAACAATTTATAATCTTATGGACCTTTTTGGTACTTGACTTAACCTGCAAACCATTACGTTATACAATTTATTAATCTTAAGGACCTTTTTGGTACTTGACTTAACCTGCAAACCATTACGTGATTCTCAAGTAGTATTGTATCTTAAGGACCTTTGTATTCTTTATAGGTACTTAACTTTCAAAACTGTTTAAGTTCTTACAATACTTTTGTTTAAATAAATTATTAGGATAAGTGGCTCAGTTGTCTACAACTGATAGTTTATGGATACTTTACATTCCCGACCATGTAAATCCCCAACATATGTCTAAATATTCCCACACCTTTCTTAGTATAAATAAGTGGCATTAGAATAAGCAAGCCACTTCACTTCCAACATCCAAATTCGACACATCTCATTGTACTAAGTTCGTAATACTAAGTTCTAAATCTAGTAAAAGTGTAAATACTAAGTACTAAATCTAATAAAGTATTTTAAAAGTAAATTGTGCTAATTACTACATAACATTTTGGCGCAGCCGGTAGGAATGCAAAAATCGCGAATAAAAGTCGGAGATAACGTTTCTACGGTTTAATTAAACAAAAGACTAACAGTGAAACGGTGCCTACAGGGTTTTAATCTTCTCCGCCGAACCAACGATGTGCATCCGCAAAACATTTATTGTGTTACTGTGGTAAGTGGCTCATTCTTATATGCTCCTTTGTTCTATTTCCTAATCCTACAACATTCATCTCGATTCCTTTAATTATTCGATCATCGATTCATTATGTCCATCGACTCTAAAACAACTGAAGCGGAATCCGCTACAATGGATATAGACTTCAGAATGCTTTTGCAACTTATTCCTGAATTCGACACCCACAAACCTACTCAAGAAGTTTATCGATTCATTAGATCGTGTGACTCAGCTTTTGAATTAGCATCAAAATCTCAAATTAAGATACTTTTAACATACGCATTAAACAAAATCACGGGACCAGGGTCGTCAGACGTCCACACGAAGCGGTTTCAGACATGGCCCGATTTAAAATGTTTTTTAATTCAAAAGTACTCGCATACAAAGACGCTGGGACACTTACAACTAGAGTTACAATCTCTTTTTCAAAAACCCAGTGAATCCATCACCGATTATTTTCATAGGGTCGATATGTGTAGGAGCAAACTCGTTGAAAAATTATCCACTGAAACGAAAGACAATACATTGGAAGGCCGCGTGGCCACCACCGAAGAAATGGCACTAAACGTCTTTATTAACGGGTTAAACTCAGATATAGGTATAATGCTTAGGGTTCACACTATATCTAACCTCACCGACGCAGGAAACTTGGCTATTCAAGAAGAAAAAATTAGAAACATGAACAACGCTAGACAAATTCTATATAAGAAAAGCGTCCCAAACCCAACAAACAACTTCCGCACAGATAATAGCATGCGTACGAACGAAATTAGACAGACACAAAACAGGAATAGCATCCCACAGCAATCACAGAGCCATACTAAAGTTTGCAACTATTGCAAATATCCGGGACACTTAATCTCGGAGTGCCGTAAACGCGCTTATAACAACAACCTAAGACAAAATCTTAACTCTGTTCAACAAACGTCTCAACAACGGCCTGCGGCCCCTGCTAGAGTAAATAATTTAAACTCTCAAGCGGCCGGAGAGATGGGCACTACTCCGGAAACCGCTTCGACTTGCTACTCCAATGCCCGGACACTGATGTCAAGCCCCAATTCGAACCAGAACATGGATATCGAGGCGGAGGCACTCCAACTAGGATGGTAAAACCTAAACCAACCCTAGATAGTAATCTTAGGAATCATGGGTTGCCTCATTCAGTCCATCGGGGACAGGCACCCGTGCTTCAGCTCAACAAGAATCGCATAATGGCACCACAAAAAAGACCAGTCTATCGGAGACAATTTTGTGATGCCAGCACTCAAACTGAAATCCTAAATCTGACTCAATCAAATACTAACTCCCAAATCAATACTAGTCCAAATTCTATTTCTACCAAATCTGATGCAAAATCCAAATCAAACTCTGAATCAAAATCGACTCAATCAAATACTAACTCCCAAATCAATACTAATTCAAATTCTATTTCTACCAAATCTGATGCAAAATCCAAATCAAACTCTGAATCAAAATCGACTCAATCAAATACTAACTCCCAAATCAATACTAATTCAAATTCTATTTCTACCAAATCTGATGCGAAATCCAAATCAAACTCTGAATCAAAATCGACTCAATCAAATACTAACTCCCAAATCAATACTAATTCAAATTCCATTTCTACCAAATCTAAATCAAACTCTAAATCAAAACCTAAATCAAGATCGAAATCAAACCCTCAATCAAAATATACCAAACCCGCTGTACCTATTACTATTTCCTCACTTAACGTACCTCCAGAAAATCTTCTACATTGCCAATTCCATATCGAAGGAAACCCAGTCACGCTACTCGTTGATACAGGAGCCTCTATTTCGGTCATAAATAAAGCGAAAATAGGAATGGCACCTCTAGATGTATCGAACATCGTATCAATCGTAGGTATCTCGGGTAACCAATCCTCAATTCAAAGTTTTGGAACGGCTCAAATATCACTAGACAATTTTCCTAAATTCAAATTCCATGTAGCTAACCTCAACATTCAAGTCGACGGTATCCTAGGTAACGATTTCATGTCAAAATTCAACGTTAACATCTATGTCCAATCAAAATCCATGAGAATCCATGATCGCTCTTACAAACTCTTCTATGTCGGCGAAAAAGGATTAGCCAATAATAAAAACGAACAGTTCGTGGGTCAACGCTCAGAAACCGTTATCACATGTTTTACTAATGATATTCAAGACGGATACGCTGTAATCAACAAACAACAAATTCAAAGCGATATCTCCATTCCTAACGCGTTAGTCGCAGTCAAAAACCACAAATTCTTAATCACTTGCGTAAATTCTAGTAACGAAGACAAAATTATTTCTATTCCCATAGTTCAAGCGACTCCATTATTATCAAACGACGATAAGTCATTAAACAATCTCAAATTCCCAGTAAATCTATCAAAAACGGTTAACAGTAACGGCACTAGTAACAGACTTATACGGCAAGACCATTTGAACGCCGAAGAGAAAGACTCTCTCGACAAAATCATCTACGAATTTTCAGATATATTTTATTATGAAGGCGAAACTTTGACATTCACAAACCACACTAAACATTCGATCCCTACAACTTCAGAGATACCGATTCATACGAAAACCTACAGGTTCCCTTTCGTTCATCAACAAGAAGTCAAAACTCAAGTTCAGAAAATGCTAGATCAAAACATAATTCGACCTAGCACCTCCCCTTGGAGTAGTCCTATCTGGGTAGTACCAAAGAAATTGGATGCCTCAGAGAAACAAAAGTGGCGTGTAGTTATCGACTATCGTAAACTCAACGACATAACAGTAGGAGACAGCTATCCCTTACCCAATATTTCCGATATTTTAGATAAACTAGGTCACTCAATCTATTTCACGACAATAGATCTAGCCTCAGGATTCCACCAAATAGAGATGGACCCTAAAGATGTCCCTAAAACAGCTTTCAATACACCTTACGGTCATTACGAGTACCTTAGAATGCCTTTTGGCCTTAAAAACGGACCAGCCACGTTCCAACGTGCCATGGACAGTGTCCTCCATGGATTGCAAGGTGAACGCTGTTTCGTCTACCTTGACGACATCGTTGTTTTCGCATCTAGTCTTCAAGAACATGAACAAAAACTCACTGAAGTCTTTAATCGCCTTAGAGAACATGGTTTAAAAATCCAGCCAGATAAATGCGAATTCATGAGAAAAGAAGTAGCTTACCTAGGTCACATAATCTCTAACGAAGGTGTAAAACCGAATCCTGACAAGGTAAAAGCTGTTAAGGAATTTCCAGTCCCAAAATCCTGTAAAGACATAAAATCATTCCTAGGACTTGCTGGTTACTACCGCAGGTTCATTCCGAATTTTAGCAAACTCACGAAAGCTATGACAAGCCTTCTTAAAAAAGATGTCCCATTCGTTTGGAGTGAAGAACAACAACGCGCATTCGATAGTTGTAAGGACATCCTTACAACGACACCTATTTTACAATATCCCGATTTCAACAGAGAATTCAATTTAACGACTGATGCTTCAAAATACGCGATAGGTGCAATTCTTTCACAAGGAGAAGTCAGCAAAGACTTGCCAATTGCATATGCTTCACGTACACTAAATAAAGCCGAGTCTAATTATTCTACTATAGAACGCGAATTATTAGCCATAGTGTGGGCAGTAAAGCATTTTCGACCTTACCTTTTTGGTCGAAGGTTTAAGATACTCACGGACCATAAACCTCTAGTTTGGCTTATGAACATCAAAGACCCAGGTAGCCGCCTAGTTCGTTGGAGATTAAAACTCGAAGAGTACGACTACGAGATAGTATATAAATCGGGTAAAACCAACACTAATGCAGACGCTCTTTCCCGCCCTCCGGTTATGAACTCTAACATCATTGACTTAACAAACTCGACTCCAAATTCTCCATCAGAGGAGTATCTCCAACTCAATTATGAACATTATGCAGCCTTAGATATAAGAGAACGCAATTGTTTTGAATCCTCTAAAGTCAAGTTCTCACCTGACCGATTATTAGATCCCAGACATAAAAATGTCTTTATTCCCACATCTTGCAAACTCTCAGATCAAAACGAAATATTCAACGAAGCTTTAAGCTTGTGCTCCGGTGTAGAGCACTATGTAGCAAAAATCAAAAACCTTTATGGCACGGATATCCTAATTTCAAATGATAAACAAAATCTTATATTTTGCTGTACTAGGCCAAATCACTTCGACCCATGGGATGCCGAAAGCTATTTCAAAGCTCTGCTTTCCTGTCTTCAACAACATACTATCTCCCAACTTTTTGTCCCAGATCTTAAAAATGACCACACCTGTAAACTAGTCAATAATGAACAAATTCATATCTCAACATACTTGGCTGAAAACTATGATTGCGAAATCACAATTTGCGAAAATAAAGTTAAGTATCCAAAGTCAGAAGATATCCCTGATATCCTGAAAACCTATCACGATGAACCTCTATCAGGACATCGTGGTGTAGTCGAAACTACCAGGAAAATTAGAAACGAATTCTTTTGGAAAGGGATGACCAATGACATAAAAACTTACGTCGAATCTTGCGTTATCTGCCAACGTAATAAAATACAAAGAAAATCTTTTCAAGCTCCCATGGTCATAACCTCCCAATCAACCGAATCTTTCGAACGCGTTTCAATGGACTTAGTCTCTTACTCGGACATCAGTGAAGGCAATAACAAATATGTTTTAACTCTCCAAGACGATCTTACGAGATATGTACAAGCATACCCGATCCCAGACAAAGAAGCGGTAACTGTAGCACGGCAATTGCTTAACTTTTGCCAACACTACGGAGTACCAAAGAGATTCCATTCAGATCAAGGCACCGAATTTACGAATAATGTAATAAAACAACTGATGAAATTCTTCGGCTCTAATCACACTTTCAATACAACTTACCATCCTCAAACTAACGGTGCCCTCGAACGATTTCACGCAACTCTACGAGATCACATTCGCATGTACCATAATCGACGGTTAAAGAATTGGGATCAAATCATTCCATTCGCAATCATGTGTCATAACACCTCGATTAATAGCTCCACGGGTTATACGCCGCATGAACTTCTTTTCGGATACAAACCGCGTCCATTCTATTCCATTAAGCCAATTTCTGATTACACTGCATGCGATTATTTAAAAGACCTTAATGAACGTCTAAACGCATCTCGTGAAACTGCACTCAAAAACATCGAAAACATGAAAGAAAAAGCAAAAGAGCGCTACGATAGCAAAATTAGAAATACTATCGAATATAAAATAGGTGATAAGGTAATGTTAAGGGTCCCTAACCCAAATAATTTAGATTCTAAGTGGGAAGGTCCGTGCGAAATAATACGTGTAGGCTTCAACGAAAACTATTTAATTAAGAAAGCAGGCAAAAATCAATTAGTGCATGCCAATCGCCTACGGCCTTATGTCCACTAAGTTAAGTATAGGTATATAATAAAATTAGGTTTAAATTTATATTAGAACTCTTCTATTTTCCTAACTCGTCAATTACTTTTATTCCAGCGTAACCACGAAAATCGTTGCTCAAATGATAATATCCGATTCCCTTACCTCACATGCTGGTATTTATTATGACAAAGAAGGACAAATTTCAATATCTGATGGATCATGGAAGCTTATCGTCTATAAAGACATAAAACCACTATTCATATCTTTCGAATCCCTAACTCGCCTTTCCAACAACTTCCAAGCGACATCAGCTCAATATCAATTTCTTCCTAACGTTCAATCGACCAAATCTTACCTTAACGTAAATCTAAATAAAATCGAATCAAAACTAGCTGAACTCAACATGTACTTAGGAAAGAACTTTCGTGTTAAAAGAGAACTCTTAGACGACTTTGGTTCTGTTCTTAAGTGGCTTATAGGTACACCTGATGCAAAAGATGCAAAACGCTACAACGAATGCATCGATAAACTTGAACGAAATGAGTTGGATCTAAGCAATCTCATGCAAAAACAGTTGCAAATTACATCTTCTACTGTAAGAAATTTTAATGAAACAATCTTTAAAATTACCTTTGACGAACAAGTAATTAATGAAAACATTAATCGTCTCAACTCCTACCTCAACAAGACAGATACTCTTATCTTCGACATCAAAGTAAACGAAGATATCTCTACTATTTCTTTGCAAATCCTAGAGCTTGTTACAAGCCTAGAAAACGAAATTGACGATTGTCTAGCTAGTATTCTTTTTGCTAAATGTAATATAGTTCATCCTTCAATCATAAGCTCTAAAAAGTTGTTCAATGAGCTTCTTAAATCGAATAAAATTAGAACAAACAGAAGGCTAGTCACTTCGGTCACTACTAATAACTTACATACTTTACTAGATTCTTCCTTCTTGACAGCCTATGTTTATTCGAATCGATTAGTCTATATTCTAGAATTTCCTCTCGTCATGAATGATCCTTTAACCTTGTATCATACCTATTCTATTCCAATACAACATCCTAACTCCTCATACTATTCCACAATCATTCCTGAGCATATATACCTGGCTACTAATCCAAGTGGGCAATATTATGTTTCGACGAGTTCACTAGACAACTGCATCACCTTCGCTATGAGAAACAGAGTCTGCAAAGATCTTGTGGTCTACGACTCAGCGGAGCGTCCCATCTGCGAGCTACAACTACTTCTTAGCAAGAAAACTACTATTCCTGAAACCTGCACGGCGACAACATTTCCTGCGGAAATCCAGACGTTTCAACCATTGCATCACAACAGATGGCTCTACATCTTGACCACCGAAACCAGCTGCGTTCTACACTGCGACAATGAAGTTTCAAATCATAAGCTTCAAGGATCAGGCATTGTAACACTATCACAAGGGTGTACGCTTCACACAGGCTACAGCACACTTTCGGCATATCAATCAATGGAAGAAAACGCGACGAGTCCCATTATAATTCCCGACATAAGGACGGATGATTGCTTTGAGATAACAAAGAACATTGAAGCACCACCACATCTTCTTCCCATCAAGATCAACGACATGCCCTTGGATTCGCTTAACAAAATCAAGACTCACCTCGATAAATACTCAGACGAATTGAAGAAGATCCAAGCTAATTCTAAGTCACAATCGTTCCTAGATAGAAACAACTCTACCTTCATGTGGTTCTATTTTACGATAGGCATCATACTCCCTTCTTATTTTCTTATCAAACTCTGCAAACGATGTCCAATCGGTTTCAATCAAACAAGACGATCATCGGACGGAAGAGGATACGTTCAAATATTCAACAACTGCTTCGACAACTCCCGAAGAGAGCGCAGCACACATATCGCCATCCCGCTTAGAAATATACATCAGACGTCTTCCCGCGTAACAGACGACGAAGAAATCAACACTGAAAACCCTCTAACATCACCTCATTCCCAAAGATTAGGCACTAACGCCCAATCTTTATTCTAAGAGGGGAGATGTTACATAATACTAATTCTAGGTGATTCCCACGTACTTCTTATACCTTCAATATGTTATTCTCGAGTAATATTGTATCTTAAGGACCTTTGTATTATTTATAAGTATTTAACTTTCAAAACCCTTAAAAATGCTTTTAGTTCACATGACCATTTTTTGTTTAAATAAGTTGCACTACGATAAGTGGTTTGTAGTTCTGTGAACAATTTATAATCTTATGGACCTTTTTGGTACTTGACTTAACCTGCAAACCATTACGTTATACAATTTATTAATCTTAAGGACCTTTTTGGTACTTGACTTAACCTGCAAACCATTACGTGATTCTCAAGTAGTATTGTATCTTAAGGACCTTTGTATTCTTTATAGGTACTTAACTTTCAAAACTGTTTAAGTTCTTACAATACTTTTGTTTAAATAAATTATTAGGATAAGTGGCTCAGTTGTCTACAACTGATAGTTTATGGATACTTTACATTCCCGACCATGTAAATCCCCAACATATGTCTAAATATTCCCACACCTTTCTTAGTATAAATAAGTGGCATTAGAATAAGCAAGCCACTTCACTTCCAACATCCAAATTCGACACATCTCATTGTACTAAGTTCGTAATACTAAGTTCTAAATCTAGTAAAAGTGTAAATACTAAGTACTAAATCTAATAAAGTATTTTAAAAGTAAATTGTGCTAATTACTACATAACACCCATCAATGCAATGATTATATTCATTTATTTAGAATTTTAAAGCAATTCAGGGAAGTCTGGCACTCTGCGAGTGATAATAAAAAAGAATTATGTTCTAAAAGAATGGTGGTTATGATTACTCACACGCTAATAAACATAAAAGTGAAGCATGATTGATATATCGTTGGCAGTCACATAATATTAACAATAGTATGATTTACAGCAATATTATTTCCACTAGGGACTTATCAACCTTTGTGATTGATGCTTCCATAGCAGGCATGTAGGTACCTACGGTGCGACACTGATACTCGAACTCCAGTAATGAGCAGGAAGTTGCTATCGTTTGAAGCATTTTGCGTAAGTGCAATGAACTGTAAATTTACAAATATGAGTTTAACTATGTTGTTTCGTCTTAATCAAATTATCGTCAGAGAGCCTTGGGTTTATTTCAGATCGGTATGTGTAGGTGTGTGTTTATTTGTAACCGACTATACCTACTTCAGTACCTAAGGAAGGTTACCTTCTACCTACGAGTATGACTTCTTAAGGGGGTGCCATACCAGCACAACAAAATCATTTCATGCCCCCTCCTCTCACCTCTACTCTACGCTAGATACCTAAGCTATAAACCCTCATAAATGAACCTTGATAATCTTCAATTTCTAACACTAATCAACTACGTCTGTTTGAAATACAAATAGCATTATTAATTATTTGTTCTGTCTGGTTATTTAGATTCATATTATTTATTGCCAACATCTGTATATTGTAGGTAGGTAGGTACTTTGTTATAGCTTAGATATAGTTATAGCTTCAACTAGATGTTTTTTTAACAATAATGTTCATCTTTTTATTTAATTTATAGGCTTTCGAACCTCATAGGTACGATTAGGGACTAGTACTACATGTTCTTAACACGTCTGTGTGAAAACTATAAAAATGTAGAAAAAATTGTATTAAAAATCGTTGTTTAATTTTTACAATCGAAGATAGTTGATCTATTATACTTAAATTCTGAAATATTGTAGTAGTAATCTGTTGGTCTCAGTCTGGTTATAATTTGAACTGACCATTAGTTATTAGCATGTTCGAAGGGAACTCGAGAATGTGCGCCGGATGGTCATCGCGCGCGCCTCTTCAGACGTGCGCTGCCTTGCAAGTAGTAATCATTATTATTATTCGTGTTCTGTTGTTATAACAATCTTCACTGAGTAAATGTCATATATATACGTATAAAAGACTTCCTCGCAAATGTGTTGGTAAACTAGGCAATACACATACGGTGATTTATACTTATAATAGCAGGTACGTGTATAGTTTTTAGGTACCTACCTGATACCGTAGGTATTATGACGGTGGAATTTCAAACTTGCTAAATATATGGATAATAGCTATGAATGAAAATAACGTCTTTTTTCCTTACATAATATTTACATAATACACAAAAAACTGTAGTAGCTAGGTATTACAGTTAAAGAAAATTTATGTGACACAGAGTATTTTGTATCCTTCATTGCTAACATAGGTGGTAAATTATAACATTGTCTCATCGCCAAGACAACACATAGAAATAGGATGAGGATGTACTCAATAAATGTTCTAGATTACGACAGTCGTATTATTCAATTCACTTGATATCGCTTTTGGAAGACGAAGCCAGACACGTTGGTGTGGAATGCGTAAGCGCATCGGGCGGATAAATCAACATCTGAAGTGACGTCACATTATAATTTTCTTATCCCTCATACTTTGCTTCATAATCTTTTTAAAACTGGTATTTTTATTTTGATTTTGGTGGAATAGTTTTTTTAAGAATACTGTTATTTAATACTGTAAAAACATGATAAGGACAAGCTAGTAAGTAGATAAAGACATAACTCGCATTTCTGGTTCAAACATGACTGCAGATCAGAAAAGTTTCAAACGATGACAGATAAATAAGGCATAGATACCTAGACCGCTACGTTGTTTTAGAAAACTGGTTTAAAACAATGTTTAGATTCCTTCTGCGCATGTTATTCTATAACCTTTAGCAGGTATTTACATAGATTCAATCGCGTGTCCGTAATATGCTCTTTGATTCTATTCCGGTGGGTGAGTGTCATTCATTACACAACCGAGCTAGCTAATAAAAAGTCAAATACGGTATGATTTCCTAAAACCTTGGCTTCAAATCATCGGAATGATAACATCGTTAATGAAAACTGACCTCTCAACGTCCGACCTAGTTATTAATTACCACGTTCTACTAGCAACAAGTTGTTGTTTTTCTAAAGTATTCTCAGATTCACCCAGAGTCCATATCGCCTAGTACAGAGACTCAACTTCATAGAAATCTCTGCTTTGACTCACACACAAATCTACAAACGAATCGGGAAACGTAGCGAGTGATGCAAACACTGCTAATGAGCTATTTTTTGTAAATGAAGAAGTTTGGACAAAGTATGAATAAATTACTAAATTGCAAGAAGTACCTAGGTAATGATTTATTGATTGCCGAGTGGGAGGTAGGTACTTCGATTTTCAATCTGAAGGTCGTGGGTTCGAATCCCGGCGTGCATCAATGGATTTTTCTATTCGAAAAATTTATATTCGCATCAAAAACACGTGCTCAAAACGGTGAAGGAAAATATCGTGAGGAAACCAGTTAGTGTTCTTATAAGCGGCGATGGGCTTGCAACCTATCACGTATGAAATGCTAACTACTGCAAAATGTGGGCATGTGCCAAAATATAATGTTTGAATTGAACGTGCCTCTGACTAACCCCACTTCACATCTTCAAAGGATCTAAGCATCTGGAGATCTGAGAGGGATGTCTACCGTACTTGGGGATTACAGTCGTGATCGATCCTATTTTATTGTACGGTCAGCACTCTTTTGACCGGATACAGCTTTAGCAGTAAGCTAAAATAATAACGTGGAACTTATTATGTACCTATGTTATAAAAGTTGTTTATCAAAGTTGCGATTCTGTTTCAGCGCCTCAGTGCACCCTATCTTAAGATTCCAGTATGAAAGTTTATTGGTCTGTAACGCAAATTGCAGACTTATAGAGCACGCATACTCACTGATGATATCTTTGATGTCCACGCAATAACTGCGGGAAATCGCACTTCAATTTGTGACAATAGATAGTAAATTGACTTAGATGATAGAAACTAAGTATACCACGGCATAGATTTGAATCTAAACAGTTTTTAACAAGCAATACAGATGTTAGTAATTTTAAATAAGGTAGAGGCAACTAAGTATGTATAATCGCCGTAAATATTCACTTGAGACATGTTTTTGTTTTTGAGAATTCCCCCTCGCTACGACTAGGTACTTTCGTAGGTACGTAGAAGCTTACTTAATAATAATTCTACTCGTACTGAATGACGGTGATAAACAAGCAGAATTCGTAAACTCAATTAACTTGGCATTCGGTCTGGGCAGCGCCAGGCAAGTCTCTGGGCCCGCTGCCAAATTCCCGATAAGCACACCCCATGCTGCTCTAATAGGAACAATGAAAACTTTTGCTTATTACAAACATGTTAGTTCTACACGGAATTTGTTAATGTTTTTACCTGACAATTTCCTTGTCTGGGAGATTTAGAGAGATGCAGAAGATTTATCTAAACAAAACGATTTCAGACTACAGAAATTCTAACATTCTTTGGTACAGGGCTGGATCTATCGATTATAAAAAAGAACCCAATACACAAAAACACAACTTTGTGATACGAGGGGCGACCTGCCTGCCTACTTAGATGAATAGAGCCCCAAATAATACCAACTGCCAACCCTCATATGTTTAGGTGAATAAAAGTAAAACTTTTGCCATCCATTTAGGTTTCTATTGAATTTGTATCCGATAGTTTATTCCGTTTTCTTTGTCGTTGACGTTTGAAATATATGCTTTGTCTATTTATGACATCAACTCTAGAGTACGTTCTCGTAACAGGTTATTAGTAGCTTGTCACATTACAAATAATTAATTCAGCTGGCCATGTGGCGTGCCATGTTCACGATTTCCATAATCTCGACATCGTTGACCTTGGCCTTGCTAGATACCACAAGATAACAGCGACGTCATATCGCTATTGTCAGAATGGACTTGCTAACTGGAATTGAGAAAAACTTGTTCTTTATGAAGCCTTTTGGCCTTCGATAGATTCTTTTTTTAGGGTTCCGTACCCAAAGGGTAAAAACGGGACCCTATTACTAAGACTTCGCTGTCCGTCTGTCTGTCTGTCACAGGGCTGGCTGTATCTCATGAACCATAATAGCTAGACAGATGAAATTTTCACAGATAATGTATTGCTGCTATTGCTGCTCTAACAACAAATACTAAAAACAGAATAAAATAAATATTTAAGGGGGGCTCCCAAACAACAAACGTGATTTTTTTGCCGTTTTGATAATAGTACGGAACCCTTCGTGCGCGAGTCCGACTCGCACTTGGCCGGTTTGTTTTTTCTTTAACGGCCTTGTCAGATTTATTGTAATCTATTGCTAATGTTAAGTTAAGTTTATTTTCAAGTCGTTAAGGAGTTTTTTCGATAGCTTTCGTATTCAAAGCCGATCCGGTGAAGGTAATTACATCAGTGATAGTCTTCTTACACCCACCATTAGAATTCGATGGGCCACTTAACTCTCCTTTGAGCCATAATTCAGACAGAGCGAGCTTTATACATTAGATGTACCTTTTTACATCAGTACAAACTTGTGGCTTCGTATATTTATTTATTATCCAGCAATGATAAAGATCATGTTGCATCAACCGCGACACAAGTTTTGCGGTTCCAGTGTTCAATTTCAAATGTAAAGTCAAGGTTTCATTCTAATGAGTTGTTATAGCGTAAAGCATGAATAGAAAAGACCTTCGTTCCAATGAATCGTCCGCAGTGTGACGTAGGCTTTTCAATGTCTCTACTAAAAACACGAAATAATGTAGGTAAGCAATTCCACCAAAAAACATATGCAAATGATATAGCTACTCGTATGTACTCGTATAGTAATGTTAGTATTAAGTTTAGTAAGTAGATATATCTATTTATAGTGAAAAGGTCTTTTGTTGTTATTTATTCACCTACTGAATAACTGGCTATCTATATAGTGAGTCTATTATTTGTTCATTACAGTGTTACCCGCATCAAGTTTTTTGCTAAAAAACTGAAATCGATATACTCGACTGGGATTTAAACCATAAAATTAAGCATCGCGACATCTCTTGACGGTTCTACTGGATCTAAATTCGGTTATTGTACAGTTTTTTTTTATCAAAATTGTAAATGGAGTCTACTGAACTAATGAATAACTGAAATATATTGCAGTGACCTTGCCGTTTAGAAGGTGATAGGAATCATGTCTGTTCATCTTTTTCACTGTACCACAATGCTCTCAACAATCCGATAACATGAGAAGGGAAGGTCTAACATCTCATATAATGGAGGTACTCGTAGTTTATTTCAATGAATGTAGCATTCAACCTATTCTTCATAATTGACTAAAGTTTGATAAAGATGATATCTATGATAAAGAGCAAAAAATATGGCGATTCCTAAATTAAGCGTCTCATCGGCAGGGACCGAATAACCGAAAAATTAAGATACCTCTATTTATCGATATGACGTCATACCGATAAATTCCGGTATTCCATATATTTCAATACCTAAAAATATAACGGTACCGAAAAGCTTCTACCGAAATTCATAGTGGTATACTAAAGGTTGAATAACGATACCGCAATTTCTACCCAAATATTATAGGTTTTCTCACTCCCCGCGCGGCGGGGAGCGGCGGCGGCGGCGGTCGGTGCATCAAACGACTTACTACGTTTGTTTTGTTGTGTTGTGTCAGTTTCAGTTGTGTGTGATGCGACATACGAACTATACCTATAGCGAACTGCAAATTCAAAATCGAACTCAAAATTTCATTACTTAGATGATAGGTCTGTTCCCTACCTACGTACCTACGTAGTAGGTACTGTATCTACCTCTACCTAGTAGGTATTGTCGGCGGATCTTAGTTTAGTTAGGTAAGTATCTACCTACCTACGTAAAGATAGCTGTTTGGTTGCGCGGCAGACAATTTTTGACCTTATCCAGTGACACATAACCATTCTTGCTGTGACACGGCACGTAGGTAGGTAGGTAGGGTATGTGAGCCCGTTCGCCGGCCGCTTTCTGTTTTCGGCCTTTACGCGTTCTCGGTGCCGTAAAATTGAGATACTATCGTTTTCACCAGGGACTGAAAGCGGTAGAGGTTAACGGTATTGGTACCGCAAAAATATAACGGTACCGTTATTCGATAGCGGTTGGGCCATACCGAAATTATACCGGTATGGAATAACGGTATCGAAAAAATCTTGAGTGTCGTTCGTCGGCTATGAGAGAAGGGAGGAGGGGGGGGGAGGGCGCGTGAGGGGCAAAACTCAGAGCGAGTTCGTTTGTTGTGAACGCACACACACGTCTTTGTCAATCGAGCGACACACAGGTTAATAAAACTTTGTTTGTTCTGTTCTGTTGCGCACGCGTTCACGCACAGTAGGTAGGTACCTACCTACCTTTAACTATAGATTTTGACACGGGTCTTTATCACGTAATTAAGTACCTACCTTTAATTTATTTTCCCGACTATGACGTCTGCTCGCGACCATGGCTATTGTAATTATTTGTAGGTAAGTAACATAATCGAAATGTCGGGAAAATAAATTACCGGCAGGTAGGTATTTACCTAATAAATACACATAACTTCTCTTTTATTTCTTTATGATAAAATTTAAATTAAAGTAGGTGGCGATTCTATTGTGCCCATAAAAAAATTTCGGAATCCTAAAACACCATCGCTCTTATTCCTTTACGTTAAAGTCTAAATTTGCGTAACCTCAGGATGACAGTTTTAAAACGTAGGCTAGTTTTAAGTAATTTAACTATTTTTTTACGTAAATCTAGTCAATAAAAGTAAAGTGAAATTTTGATTTTCTTATTTATTTCGTTCATCAGAAATAAACGAAAAAAAATAATTCCAAATTTAAAATTTTGAGATTACTCAAATTTAGACTTTATTGTAAAGGAATAAGAGCGAAATTGTTTTAATTGTTTATTTTTTTGGAAATTCTAATTGTAGAACGTTGCCAACAGAACAATTAATTACTGATTAGCGTATTAGATTATGACCTGTATTTAAATATAGGACAATTTTTATCTATACCCGGTCATAGTCTATCTATAAACCAAATTTCAACCAAATCTGTCTGTTTAGTAGTTGAAGTAGTTGTAGGATGGATGTTTGTTACTGTGCAGTCGGCGGATCTAGGCACTGGTGATGTTAGCCGTTTGGATGCGCGGCAGACAATTTTCGACTTTATACAGTGACATAATAACCATTTGTGCGTTTCTACGGCTAACTTCACGAGTGCCTAGATCCGCCGACTGCACAGTAACAAACATCTATCCATCTACACAAACTTTCGCATTTATAATATTAGTAGGAAATATAAAATAAGTAATAAAGATAACATTAATACATGTTTAAAATTTGCATAGTTTTTTTATTTTTAATCAATTTTGTTGTACATCTAGTGTTTAAAAGGTGGATAAGTTACTTGGATTTCTTCGCCCATTTTATGTTGCCCTTTTACTGCGTCAACAATCTTTAAGATATGCCTATACGCCATGTTTCGCATACATGGACGTACAAATTGTAGCTCATCCAAGAGCATGTGACAGAAATGATAACTTCCCTTATCAATTTTATTTTCTCTGACACAATCATCGCATTCGAAAACACATTCAGTTCCTGGTTTCTCTTTTTCTTTTTTCGGCGACGGCATACAGTTCTTCAAATGTAAATCAGATTCATATACAGGGGACACTGGGGCTGATGGCGATCCTTCATCAGATGAATTAGAAACTCGTCTATGATCTGCTTTTTTGCGTTTGCTAACTGTCGGCAAAATACTCTGCGACATTCCAACATCCAAGCCGCAAAAAACATCTGATGACAGACGTCTTTTTCTACCTAAAAAAAGGTTATACACATTGAGAAGAAATAAATAAAACCCACATACCATTTCCCACAAATTAATACAGTTTTCTGCCCGTCCATATATTTATTTATACTTATTTTGATGGAGTTAGTCATCTGTGGCAGTTATTATAATAACAAATAGATTTATGTTAAACTAATAAATAAATAAATAAATAGATATATATTGTTGGACATTTTACACATCGCCATCTAGCCCTAAACTAAGCAAAGCTTGTACTATGGGAACTAGTTAACTGATAGAATACTTAGGTAAATAATTTTATACTTAAGTAGGTACATAAATAATTATGATAGATATAGTTAGGTACTAACACCCAGACACAGAACAAATATCTATGTTCATCACACAAATATTTGCCCCGGGTTGGGATTGAACGCACAACCTACAGCGCTGAAGAAATTTTAAGTTTCGGTTTAGGCTGTGTGTTGATAGATCAGTCAGTCAGTAGGTAAAGCAAAATTTTTATATATGTAGATAGGTAAGTAAATACGATATAAACTTCGAAAAGTGAGGCATCTATTCCCAGTCTTACCCTTCACTACACACGCACAACAGTGAGGCATCTATTCCTAGTCTTACCCTTCACTACGCAACAGTGCATAGGTGGGTGGGTCAAACAAATATCTACCTATTATAAATTTTTAATTATAGGTAGGTATTAGGTAACCTATACTTACCTACCACATACCACATAATATTTATACTTTAATAGTAAGTAAAGTACATAGGTACTACCTACTCTATACGGCTTTCAATGCAGTTTAGGTGAAATAGGTAGGTAGGTATTCTCTAAAATTTATGAGAATTCCAATTTATATGTCCCACCTAAACTTCATTGAAAGCCATAACATGATAAACATAGTTTTTACGAAATAAGCCGGCTGACCCGGGTTGGTGGATCTTGGCATCTGTGAAGTGAGCTGTTTGGTTGCGCGGCAGACAATTTTCGACCTTATCATGGTTTTGTGTCACTGACACAAAACCATTTCTGCGTACACACAGCTAACTACACGAATGCCTAGACCCGCTGGCAGAACTGTAGGTAGGTACCTACCTACCTAGGTGGGTAGGTACCGAGGTAGGCAGGTACCTACATTCAATAGGTACAAAACATAGTGAGGCAGGTAAGGTCAGTAGGTACCTACCTACCTACGTGCCGTGTCACAGCAAGAATGGTTATGTGTCACTGGATAAGGTCAAAAATTGTCTGCCGCGCAACCAAACAGCTATCTTTACGTAGGTAGGTAGATACTTACCTAACTAAACTAAGATCCGCCGACAATACCTACTAGGTAGAGGTAGATACAGTACCTACTACGTAGGTAGGGAACAGACCTATCATCTAAGTAATGAAATTTTGAGTTCGATTTTGAATTTGCAGTTCGCTATAGGTATAGTTCGTATGTCGCATCACACACAACTGAAACTGACACAACACAACAAAACAAACGTAGTAAGTCGTTTGATGCACCGACCGCCGCCGCCGCCGCTCCCCGCCGCGCGGGGGAGTGAGAAAACCTATAATATTTGGGTAGAAATTGCGGTATCGTTATTCAACCTTTAGTATACCACTATGAATTTCGGTAGAAGCTTTTCGGTACCGTTATATTTTTAGGTATTGAAATATATGGAATACCGGAATTTATCGGTATGACGTCATATCGATAAATAGAGGTATCTTAATTTTTCGGTTATTCGGTCCCTGGTTTTCACATACTATTTTCAAACGAAATATTTAATCGGACATCTGAAAATGTTAACCTTATATCTGATAATACTTTTAGTCGCGAAACATCTACGAGTGATTTATAGCGAATTGTTTAGTTTGACGACGGGTGTCGGAAGTCACGCCACGTGCAAAAAGTAAAAAAAAATTAGTGCCGCGCGTTTCACTCCAAGGTAAGTATTGCGTTGTTCTTCAAACTAAATAATGGCAATAGGTATGTAATTCACTTCAAATATGACGTATTATCATACTCATAATATGATTTTTGTGATATGATAAACAAAACCACTGTAATTTTAGGGGCCGGTATCTAAAATCTAAATTTTTAAAAAAGTTTGGTTTTCGGCCTAGGGGCCGATATGTGCTATATCAAGGCTTCTACGCTTTTGTCTTGTTTATTTATTTGGTTAAGGATATATCTAAAGATTCTTTCTATTACCATTGTACTTAATGTGAGTAATCTAGCCATTAATTTTCGGCCGTCAAATTACGTGGTATTCAGTTAAAAATTGATCTTATAAATGACCATTTTCGGGGTGGCCGAAAATCACATCATAGATAAAATGGTACCGTAGTTTTCGGCATGACCTATAATTGTACGGAGAACATGGTGGTCGAAAATTGAATGTCACTGTTAGTTTTCGTCTACAAGTTTCTAATAACATTTTAAACATTTTATTCTGCAGATTAATCTAAAGTTAGTTATTTTGATTAAGCGTTACATTCAACCGACTTTATAAAAAAGGAGGTTCTCTTTTCAACGCGTATATATTATATGTTTTTATTGCTTTTTTAGGGTTTCATAGTCTACAATGTTGCTTCTGGGGCTTGGCGAAGAAAAGATAGATAAAAGAAAAGATACAATTGAAATGCGCCTTCTGTGAAGTCATTTTAATAAGCGACACAGGAGAAGATACGGAGAAGAATCTTGGCTGTAATTTTTGCACTAATCACTACATAGTAGGGTTCAGAACCGGGAAATCCCGGTACCGAAAGTACCGGGAATTCCCGGTTCTTTTGTCAGTAAAAAGGAACCGGGAAATCTAATTTGATTCCCGGTTCTTTCGGTACTTTCGGGATTTTTATTTTTATAACTCGGCGGGCCTCGCAGGCCTCGCCACGTGCGAAAAGTAAGGAAAAAGTGTCGCGCGTTTGACTTCAAGGTAAGTATTACGTTGTTCCTCATACCAAACAATGGTGACAGAATGTAATTTACTTCAAATACGACGCTCCTAATATGATTTTTGTGATATTATAAACAAAACCACAGTAATTTTAGGGGCCGGTATCTTATCTTAGCCTATATCGTCCCACTGCAGGGCAAAGGCCTCCCTCCCTTCTTTTCACACCTTTCGATCTCCAGCTAAGTTGCGCCAGTCATTTAAATGACTGTCGAGATCGTCCTGCCATCTCCAGTCCAGTCTGCCTCGAAGGCGTGTAGTTTGTGGGGAGCAATCGTTTGTTATTTTGGCCCAAAGATCGTCCAGCATGTGAGCGACATGCCCTGCTCAATCCCATTTGAGTTTGGCCACTTTATGGGTGACGTCAACTATTTTTGTTTTGGAGCGTAGTATCGTGTTTCGTATGCGGTCTGTGAGCCTGACTCCTAAGATACTACGCTCCATGGCTCTTTGGCAAACCTCGAGTTGGTATCTCTCATGAGCTGTCGGGAACCAAGTCTGTGCACCGTACGTTAGAATTGGGAGAATGCACATGTCCATAAGTCTGCGCTTATTGCAGAGTGGCAGTTCGCCATTCATAAGATGTTTCATCGACCAGAAGCTTCTCCAGGCGTTTTCGGTGCGTCGAGCAACTTTGTTTTGTTGTGCCTGGAATGAAACTATCTGGCCGAGATACACATACTCATGGACATACTCAATCTCCACATTCTCCACGTACAATCTCCTCTTCGTGCCTTATGAGCTTGGTCTTGCTCATATTCATTCGGAGTCCCACATCTTGGTCGGCTTGCTTGGTTCAGTCCTTGAAGCATATCGCCTAGTTCTGCAGCTGTGGGGGAGAAAAGGACAATATCGTCGGCGAAGCGCAGGTTTGTTAGCCTGCTATCTCCGACGACGATGCCCTTCTCAGCCCATTTGGGCTTCAATCGCTTAAACACTTCTTCCAAAGTAGCTGTAAACAATTTAGGAGAAAGCGGGTCTCCCTGTTTCACGCCTTTTACAATTTGCTTCAATCGCTTAAACACTTCTTCCAAAGTAGCTGTAAACAATTTAGGAGAAAGCGGGTCTCCCTGTTTCACGCCTTTTACAATTTGGAAAGAGAGCCCCGTGAGTGAGGTTTTTATGGATGCTGTACTATTGCTATAGATATTACGGATAAGTTGAATGTACGTTTAATTTATGTTCTGATTAGAAAGTGCCTCGAATAATGGTTTATGTTTTATGCTATCAAAAGCTTTTGAGTAATCTACAAATGCAAGATAAAGTGGGATATTAAATTCTACATGTTTTTCTAAGAGCTGGTTAAGGGAATGGAAATAATCCGTCGTGGAGAGGCCACGGCGGAAACCCGCTTGTTCTGGTAGTTGATGTAAATCGAGCTCACCGGATATTCGATTTTCAATAATTTTCATGAATAGTTTAAAAAGGTGTGAGATAAGACTGATGGGACGATAATTGCAAATGTCGGACTTTTCACCCTTTTTATGTATGAGTATAATGGTGGAGTGGCAGAAATTATGAGGATAGAAGAACCGGTCTGAAGAATGTAGTTACAAAGGTTCGTAAGGTGTGGGAGTGGTACTGGTTCTCCGATTTTTAAGGCTTCGGTGGTAACACCATCTGCACCTGGGCTCTTGCTATATTTCATGCTGCAAAGCGCGCGTTGAACCTCTGGTCCTGTTATCGGCTCTATATCGTTTTTCTGATATATATTCATTCTTAATGTTATCTATTCTCGTCGATCTTAATTGTAGTTGACTTTTGAACCTTATCACTTGTTTTATAAATCAAAAACTGCCAAGAACCGAAAATACCGAAAGAACCGGGAAATCCCGGTACCGATTTAAAAAAGTACCGAAATTCCCGGTTCTTACAAAGAATACCGGTTCCGGAAACACTACTACATAGTATAAAGCAAAGTCGCTCTCCGCTTCCCGCGTCTGTATGTCTGTATGTATGTTTGCTTATATCTTTAAAACTACACAACGGATTTTGATGCGGTTTTTTTTAATAGATAAAGTGATTCAGGAGGAAGGTTTTTATGTATAATAACATGCTACCCGTGCGAAGCCGGGGCGGGTCGCTAGTTTAAGATAAACTGACTTTGTAGGACTGAAATATGAAGATGTTCAGGACAAATAATTTAAACGAAATGTTTGTTATACTGATTTCTGATCGCAAAATGTAAATTTCGTTCGTAAAAATGTGGTTGATTTTGAAATAGGTGTATAGATAATACATTTATTATAGCTTAATAAATCATTACGATTAATATTGGGTAGTCAAACCCAAAGACTCATCATCTTCCTGCCCTCATCTCACTTAAGTGGGGTCGGCACAATATGTGTACTTCTTCCATTTCCCTCTATCAGCCGTCATCTTATCACTCACTCCTTTCTTACCTATGTCATCTTTCACACAGTCCATCATCTTTTTTTTGGCCAACCCCTACGTCTACATCCATCCATCTTCATTCATAATTCATTTCATTCATTCTCGTGTTCATTCTCGTGAGAGTTCATTCTCGTGCTCGATTCAAAGCGGACGTGTTACTTATTACTCTCTCAAAATAATATTCAAAAAGTGTGCAAAAAGTAGTTAATTTGACTCAAAACTTACACCAAATTTTACATCTTTGTTTCATAAATACGTTTCACTGAAGTGTTAAAAGTTCAATCAGTGATCTAAACAGTTATCGTCAAAAATCAATCAAAAAATTGCAGTTGCAAATGTGTCGTCGACCTTCATTTAAACTGTGAGTCATTAGCTTTGCGAGTCATTGTGTTAAACGCATGCACTGTCTCTATGCAAGCTTTCTGGCTTTGGACGTAGACTGTTACTGTTGTGATATTTCGGCCCCTACGCCAAGTAGATCTGTGGACGAGTGGAACACTGAGGCGACCAAAACTAGGCGGGTCACAGAGAGTACTGGTTCAAGCCCGGGAGAGACTCCGAAACTTTTTGCGCTCTATTTTGTTATTGCTCTTGCATTTTGTATCCGCTTTGCACTTTTTATTTATATTTTTGCATAAAATCTGTAATGGCGAAGTGCACGGCGTGTGGAAAATACATTTCAGCGGTAAGTGCCGCTACGTGCGGCTCATGCCCTTCGCTTTATCACAAAGCGTGCGTTGGGATTACGGATACAGCTGCAATAAGTAAGGACTGGGCCTGTCCAGAATGCAAGAATAGATTGAGAAAGGGCGACAACAGTGGAACTCCTGTGAGAAGCTTGAGTGGATCCATCGCGCAGGACATCATTCATCCGCGTGAGGTCGGTAAGCTACCTGTTTTGCAGTCCTCTACCCTCACTGACGTTGGAGTACAAGACCTGCGCCGTGAGCTGGCTGAATGCCTGAACGAGATGCGTGAGTTTCGGAAGGAAATGGTGGATTTCCGCGGCTCGATTGCTGGAATTACTAAGCGTATGGACGGTTTTGAGAAGAGGATCGAGGCAGTCGAAGAGCGGAGTGTTTTGCCTTCGACTGCGGTCTCTGCTGAACTAGAGCAAACTGTGGCTCAATTAAAGTTAGACCTCAATGAGCGGGACCAAGAACTCCTGCAGTCGGACCTGGAGATAGGACATCTTCCTGAGGAGAAGGGTGAGAATATTCTGCAGACGGTGACAGTTCTCGCCGCTAGGCTAGGTGTAACGCTTGAGGAGCGTGACGTCGTGTTTGCGGAGCGCGTGGGAGTTGCACAAGGTGTGGGAATGGCAGGCGAGGTGCCGCGCGAACGCCGAGTGGTGGTGCGGTTGGCGCGACGACATCTGCGCGATCAGATGCTGCAAGCAGCGCGCGTACGCCGTACGCTGACCGCCGCCGATGCCGGCAGAGCTTCCAATGCTGGCCCACGCGGTCGCATTTTTGTCAATGAACGTTTGACACGCGTCAACCGCCTGCTATTCCATCGTGTCCGTGAGGAGTGCCGCAAACTGCAATGGCGCTTCTCTTGGACAAAGCGAGGCCGCATTTATGTGCGGCAGTCTGATGGGAAGGCAGCTCATCACATACGACATGAAGCAGACTTTGCGCGGGTTTTTGGTTCCAGTCATGTTTGATGGTTCCGGTAAATTGTATTCGTGTTATTAGGTGCTTATCATGTGACTGCTACACACATTTTTACATAAATTATGTGTCTGTGTATATAAAGTCTCAATATTATTTTAATTTACGTTTTTCTTTAAATTGTATTTTGTCTGTTTACTTGCTATGTAGCACTTGTTCGTCCTGCGTATGGTTTCTTTACTTTTTTAATTTTTGGTAAATTACTGAAAATTGGTTTGTACAATCCAGGTTCACTCGGCACAAACCATGAAAACTTTATTGCCTCTGTTATACGGAATGATTTAGATATTCTCGCAATAAACGAAACCTGGCTTCATTTGGACCAGGACGCTCGGGCTCCAGCTTTACCGGAATACCGATTACGTCACACGCCCCGGCCGCGAGGTAAAAGGAAGCGTGGTGGTGGGGTTGGGTTTTATATAAAGCGGGGTGTAAGCGCGCGTACCTGGCCTCATCCTATAGATCCGTTACATGCAGAGGTTGAGCAATTTTGGCTCATTGTTTCCATTAATGGAAAGAAATTAGCAATTGGCACATCTTATAGACCAGATTGGATTGGTGTTGATTTGTTCTTTGATGCAATATCAGACTCAATTAATTCCCTTCCCACCTATGATAAATTAATCATACTTGGAGATTTCAACGAACTCAAAGTAAAGTCAAAATTTGATTCATTTCTTACATGCTTCAATCTTTCGCAAATAGTCACATCGCCCACTCACTTTACTAAAACTTCTGAATCACTAATTGATGTGGTGTGCACTGACTTGCAGGCCAGAAGTATAACTCTGGATCATGTGGGAAAACTTTACGGGCACTGTATGATCATTTGTGAATTTAATATTAAGCTTGAGAAATCTGCACCGTTCACCTTAACTTATCGACCAATTAAACATATTGATTTGAACCAATTTGATGTTGACCTAAAGGCTATAAGATGGGATTACATATTGACAGCTGTGGACGTTAATGAGATGGTTCTTTTATTTAATCGCTACATCCTTAAGCTTTTTGATCTACATGCGCCGGTGAAATCTATTGTTATAAAAACCTGCTCATACCCTTGGATTACTGACACAGTTAGGCTAATGATGAGGCTACGTGATAAAGCTGCAGCAGACTACCATAAGTCCAAACTGGATAGTAAAAAAGACTATTACAAGAGTATGAAGTCCATTGTTAATAAAGCACTCTACCACGAAAAAGTAGCTTATTTCAATCTAAACATTAACAATAAGATCCATGATCCGAAAAATCTCTGGAAGAACCTTAAAAATACCCTTTTACCTAAAAAAAATATAGAACTGCCCCCCCATTTTCAAGACCCTAATACTATCAATGACCACTTTCTTAATATACCTTGCACCTCTCATGTATGTAACTTACAGCTGTCCTACTTTGAATCTCACAAATTTAGTGATTCCATATTTCATATAGAGCCTATAAATCTTGACAGGATCACTAAAATAATAAGTAGTTTGAAATCGAATGCTGAGGGGTGTGATCTCATTAACTTAAATATGCTTATTATGTCATTGCCTAACACGCTTGAAGTAATAGCTGCCTTGATTAACACTTCGATTACTACTTCCACATTCCCTGACATCTGGAAACTTGCAATAGTGCGCCCTCTTCCTAAAATTTCCAATCCTGTCGATCTAAAAGACCTAAGACCCATAAGTATTTTGCCATGCTTATCTAAAATTCTGGAAAAAGCTGTTTGTGCACAAATGACTGACTATCTTGAAGAAAATCTTATACTCCCTGAGGTACAGTCAGGTTTTAGAAAAGGTCGCAGTACGGTTACTGCTCTTCTTGATGTTACTGATAACATACTCTGTGCGCAGGATGAGGGCATGTGTACGGTGCTAGTCCTTCTGGATTTTTCAAGGGCTTTTGACTCACTAAATACTAAGCTTCTAATTGCCAAACTTGAATATTATGGGTTTGATAATGATGCCTTGCAATGGTTTAAAAGTTACCTCACTAATCGTTCTCAGTATGTTAGCCTCACGTCCAGCTCATCTACAATTTTCTCTAACAAAGTGTCAGTGGATAGAGGTGTACCTCAGGGGTCGATTTTGGGACCCATACTTTTTATCCTGTATACAGCTGATTTGGGTCAACATATAAAAAACAGTAAATTTCATATAAGTCTGGCAACCCTGCTAGCGTAAACACATAACAAACGAGCTCTCGTCGTTTTAACCAAATTTAAATTCATATTATAGTTAATTGTGCAACATACTGCTTTGGACCTTTGGAAGACTGAACACGCAACCGAAATAACTCATCCTAGCACCTCGGTGAGCTTTATATTTACAAAAACTACAACTCACATAGTTTAAAAAGCCGTTGGAACACTCAAAACAAACACACACATCACTGAATTTTGAGTTTTGTTGCCAAATAATGAATTTATAGCCAAAATTGCAGCATTGTGTTGTAATACTTTCAAAATACTGACTCAGCTGATGCGGATTGTCATATTTGACGTTTGGCTTGACAAGGCAGCTGTCGTTTGACGCATTCTACCAATAAACTTGCGGCCCAACTTAAATAGGAACAGCGCCATCTAGCGATTGGCATAGGCAACTTGTAATACACCCAGCACGGAAAACGGTGACCATCGCAAGCGCATACTCACTGACATCCACGGTCTAACAATACACCAGAGGGCGCTAAACTCAAACACAAATATGAACGAACAAATGTTTGAAATGCTTAATGCTTTGAGATCACAAATAAAGGAAGATAACCAGGAAAGTCTTAGAAAAGTCGAGGAAAATATAACAGAAAACATCAATAGAAATTTTAATGAAAAATTTTCCAGAGTTGATGAAGAGATAACTAAAATACAAATTACCCAAGAAACTCATGAGAAACAATTAGAATATTTTGATAAAAAACTAAGACAGAGAAATTTGATTTTATTTGGTTTTACTGAAGAAGAAAAGAGTTACCAAGAACTAGAAGAGTTAGCTCTTAAAATTATTAACTATAAACTGGAAATTGAATGCGACAGGAAGGAAATAGAATTTATTGGACGAATGGGGAAGAAAAACACGAAACCTCGACCGATTAGACTGACACTTACGACATATGGAAAGAAAATAGCAATTTTGCAAAAGAAGAAAGTGCTAGAAGGATCCGGATCGTACATCAAAGAGGACTATCCACCCAAAGTTCTAGAAATAAGAAAATCTTTACTTCCTCAGTTAAATGAACATAAGGAAAAGGGGGTATATGCCATACTGAAATATGATAAAATTGTAATAAGGGAAAATGGTCACCAATCGAGCAATAAGAGAGCACATTCGAACAGTCCTATTCACTCGGAAGATCTTGTTAACAGCAAAGCGAACAGTGCTCAGGCCACCCAAGTATCTAAGAAAACCAAAACATCATCGTCTAACAACAGGCCGAAAGCTCATAAATTGACTCCAGGGACAAGTCAATCAATCACATCATTTATGAAAAGAACAATGACAACTGAAAAAAATGAATCTTTAACTCTGGACAACCAATAGCAATTACAGCGGAAACCAAAAAGTTTAAACAACCACACGCTGATTAAACAAGATATTTACATAAACATTATTAAGCGAAGCAAAAATGACTTTGAAGAAAAAAAACTAAATCCACCGAGCCGTTGGCCACTGGAGCAACCACAGACCAACACTACCCAAAACAAAAAATTGAAACTGAAAAAACAATCAACACTCATCAAAACCCTCCCAATACGGCTGGTCCCCGCGGGAGCAGAAGACCAAAACCCTCCATCCATAAATTATCACAAAATATATCATCAAGTAGAAACAACTACTTACAACTCGGAACTTTCAATGTAAGAGGTCTAGTTGGAGAAGGAAGACTAAATGAACTAGAATACGCCCTACAAAATATTAAGTGGGATATAATCGGCATGTCCGAGGTTAAAAAGGAAGGAACGAAAATCCAAGAATACGAGCACTACGTGCTTATGTACACAGGGCAAAAAAGTGGACATAATGGAGTTGGTTTCCTAATAAAGAAAAAATGGAAAGGAAATATAATAGATTTTATCTCTATTTCAGATAGAGTCGCTAGACTCGACATGAAATTTGGAGATAACTCATTAAATATTATCCAAGTATATGCACCCACAACGCAAGCATCAGATAATGAAACGCACAAATTTTATGAGGATGTCACACAGACTCTACAAAACACATCAGGACATGTCATGGTAATCGGAGACCTAAATGCAAAAATAGGGCAACCAAATCCAGAAGAAAAAGCTGTCATGGGCCCTTGGGGCTACGGAACTAGAAACAACAGAGGAGAAACATTAATACAGTTCTGTATACAACACCAACTAAGTATAACAAACACCTTCTTCATAAAAAACAGTAAAAAGAGATGGACTTGGTTGTCACCCAATGGAAAAACCAAAAATGAAATAGATTTTATTCTGGCCAAAAATTTAAAGATAATAGTCAACCTTGAAACTATAAAAACTACATACCCATCTGACCATAGATTAATTCGTGCTTCAATAAATTTGGACTTTAAAATTAAAAAAGATAGGAAAACATATGGATATAGAAACAATGAATTACTACCACCTGAGAAAGATTACCTGAAGCATACCTTCCAGAACCTATCCAAAAAGTTCGATATCCACACAACAAACCTTCAACAAAAATACACAGATATCACCAACACCATAAAAGAAAGTATTCAAATGATACCCAAAAGAGAAAAGACCGAATATTACAAATTTTGTCCTAAAATAATCAAATTGATACAAGAAAGAACGGAATTAAAGAACAAAGAAAATAAAACCAAAGACGAAAAGAAAAAGCTAACAAAACTGTACAGGAAAATTAAGAAAAAAATTTATAAAAATAAATTGAGGTTTCAACTGGACAAGATTGAAGAAGAAATTAAAACAAGAGGATCAGTCAAGAGAGCACAGAAGAAGTTAAAATTATCAAAGGAATGGATACCGTCACTAAAACAAAGTAACAACCAAACTACAACAAATCGAGAACAAATAGTTGACGTAGCAACGGAATACTACAGACATCTCTATAGTAGCAATACCAAAGAATACTCATTGGATACTTATCACCGAGAAGAAGCACTAGATGTACCACAATTCTTGACATCTGAAATCTACCAAGCTATAACAAACTTAAAATCTGGAAAGAGCCCAGGAGAAGACGGTATTCCAAGCGACGCCTTAAAAGCAATTATAGAACCCATTACTCCTATCTTGACAGATCTCTTCAACACAATTTTTCAGCAATGCTCTATACCTCAGGAATGGGAAAACTCTATCATCACATTGCTTTACAAAAAAGGCAGTCATTTGGATATTGGTAACTACAGACCAGTTAGTTTGCTACAAACGATCTACAAGCTGTTTACTAGCGTAATATTAAGAAGAATTAGAAATACCTTAGAACGCCATCAACCAAGAGAACAAGCTGGTTTTAGACCAAAGTATTCAACAATGGACCACATATTTACTTTAACCCAAGTTATAGAACGGTACAATGAATACAACAAACAACTCTACATAGCCTTCATTGACTACTCCAAGGCCTTTGACACTATCTCGCATCAAGCGTTATGGAGAGCACTAGAAACACAAGGAGTAGAACAAAAATACATTCACATTCTTAAAGAAATATATCGTCGAAGTACAGCTACAGTTAGAATGGATAAAGTAGGAAAACCGTTTGACATAAAGCGAGGTGTGAAACAAGGCGATCCCATCTCTCCCAACCTTTTTACAGCATTGCTTGAACATATTTTCAATAAACTGAACTGGGACGGAATGGGAATCAGTATCAACGGAGAGCACCTAAGCCATCTACGATTTGCAGATGACTTATTTATTATAAGCGAAAGCCATGATGACCTTACATACATGATGCAGACTCTAGATACCGAAAGCCGTAACTGTGGACTTCTAATGAATGCCGAAAAAACTTGTCTTCTAACAAACAGCGCAAAAATTAATCTACAAGTTCAAGGTCAGCTGGTTAAATACGTAGATGAATATATATATCTCGGACAAAGCATATCATTTAAAGACCAATCATTGAGAGAAGTGGAGAGAAGAATTAAATTAGCATGGAACAAATACTGGTCGCTGAAACACATATTTAAAGCAAAAGTTCCTATAGCTATAAAGAAAAAAGCCATGGACTCAACAGTGCTGCCTACTCTACTCTATGGCTGTCAAAATTGGTCTTTAACAAAAAAGATAATTACAAAGCTGCAAATTTTCCAACGCTCTACAGAAAGAAGTATGCTAAATCTACGGTTGGTCGACCGCATCAGAAACAAAGACATTAGAGAAAGCACCAATATAATCGACGCAGCCATTTTAGCTTGCCAGCTGAAATGGAGATGGGCTGGTCATGCGGCACGGACATCAGATGGAAGATGGTCAGAACGCGTGCTGCACTGGTACCCACGGTCGGATCGCCGAGCGCGCGGGCGCCCGCTCCGCCGCTGGCGAGACGATATCGAGGACGTTGCCGGCTCTACCTGGACTAGACATGCCAAAGACAGGAGTCTGTGGCGATGGATGGAGGAGGCCTTTACCCGAAGATGGGTACCCGAATTTAAAAAATAATAATTGTAGGACTTAACTTGTTCAATGAGTGAAGTGAATTTTTTATAGTAAATTAATTTATAAATTTTATTTTATTTATATACTAACTCGTAAACTTGTAATAATCAATTTTTTTTATTTTTTCTAATATGTTCTACTTTGTGTTATAAATTTTTGTATTCTAATATTTAATTTTGGTAATAAATGGCTTATTATTATTATAAATTTCATATATATGCAGATGACACACAGGTTTATATCTCTTGCAAGCCCTCTGAAATAAATAATGCCATCACTAAACTTAATTCTGATTTGGAAAATATTGCTCTCTGGTCCAATAATAACAACCTTCTGTTGAATCCTACCAAGACTAAATATCTAATCTTTGGTAGCCAACATCAACTAACCAAACTAAATCAAACAGTCGACGTCATGGTTATGGGTGAGCCTATTGAACGTGTCTACAAAGCTCGTAATCTTGGCCTTCAGCTAGACTGTGCCCTTCGTTTTGAGGAGCATATTGCGGGTGCAGTTAGGGACTGTTTTTACAGATTAAAGGTGCTTTACAGGATGAGACCATATATTTCAGAAGAGCTACGCATTAGGTTGGTAGAGTCATTGGTTTTATCAAAACTAAACTACACTGATGTTGTGTATGGGCCGCGACTTTTGAACAGAACGCAAAAACTCTTACAACGGGTACAAAATGCGTGTGCGCGTTTCTGTTTCGACATTCCTTTTAGAGATCACGTTAGCCCATTTCTAAACACCCATTCTATTTTAAAGATTAAACATCGACAGAAGCTTCATCTGGCGTGCCTTTTATTTGGGGTTATGAAGCACAACGCGCCCAAATATCTCTATGAAAAATTGAAGAGATCAACCCATATGAGATCCTGCGATCCTCGTCAATGCTCGATGCAACTTTCAACACAGCGGCATAGGTCAACTTCCTTTAGGGGTAGTTTCCGCTATGCTGCATCGAAGTGTTGGAATAATATCCCCCCGCCGATCAGGAACCTGGACAGTAGCTATGGATTTAGAAAAAAAATTAAAATCTTTCTTATTGACTGGCAGAAAGCGCAGGAAAGCCTATTGTTGGACACAAGTGCTATATAGTAGTGTAAGATAATATAATATTTTTATCTAACTTCTTAGATTCTCTGTTTTTATTTTTATTTTTTAATGTGTTTTGATTTTGTGTATCATATGATAATGTTGGTTAATTTTGCACATTTTTTATTTTTATTTTTATTTTTTTTTATTTTTTACCTTGTATGCGTCCGCAAATCAAAATTGGTCCTGACGGAAGACCAGCGTGGGTTGCTATTTTGCAACCTGCACCATGCTGAGTTAGGGTCCTTTTTGCAACATTTGTATTTATTTTTTGTTATTTTTCATTTTGTTTTTATTGTTTTTTTTTTATTGTTTATAAAATTGAGTTAAGTTGTTGCAAATAAATTATTTCTATTCTATTCTATTCTATTCTAATATTTCTTCCTCCTTATCTTTTCTGCCTCAGGTGCTACTTTTTTTTCAAGCATCTCTGATTATTATCCATCCTCGTCAATCTTCTTTCCGACACTCTCCAATTTCATTTGCCATTTTCCCAGTCTCAGTTGCGACCGTTCCCCTACAAGAACAATGTCGTCGGCGAACAACATGCACCAGGGAGCCTCCTCCTGTATTTGCGATGTCAGTGCATCCATTACCAGGAGAAACAAATAACAGCTTAAAGCCGATCTCTGGTGCAAGCCTATAACCACATTGAACTTGTCCGTAACGCCAGCTTCAGACCGGACATATGTACAGGCTCGGCTGTACATGGCCCGTATAAGCTGCAGGCCCTTTCCAGGCACTCCTTTCTTTTTCATAAAAGCCCACCACAAAACCTCACGGGGTACCCTGTCGTATGTGTTGATCTTCGCCAGGTCAGCACGTGCAAGTTCATATGTGCACAAGTACAGGAGTGCACTCCTGTACTTTTCGCACAGTTTTCGAAGTGCAAATACGGCGTCTGTTCCCGAAACCCGAACTGGCTCTGCAATATCTCACTCTCGTCTCTCATTCATCTCGCAATCACTTTCTCCTAGATTTTCATATAGTATGTGACATTAGCTTTATATCTCTGTAGTTATAGAAGTCCTTTACGTCCCCTTTGTTTTTGAAAATGGGCACTAGCTAACTATTACACCACTCGTCCGTAATCGCCTCATCATGCAACAACTTGTTGAAGAACAAAGTCAGCCACTTCCATCCATCTGCTTTTAAAAACGTCCATACTTCCACAGGACGTAGGTATATCATCTGGCCCAACTACTTTCCTATTCTTCATATCTTGCACTGTTTTTTTTACCTTTATCCATACTAATCTCGTTTACAACAGAGAATAACGAAGAATAACTATTTTAATTAGAGAGACAAAATGTTTCTAAAATGTTAATTTTTATTAGATTACTTGAATAATTTTGTTTGTGATTTTTAATAGCATTTGGATTTACAATAAAACAATATTTAACATACAAATAAAGCGTTTTTATGTTATTATATACTTATAAATTCATTTTAAAACCATCACAATGCAGTGGCCGAAAACTGAAAAACCTATGGCCGAAAACATAATTTTGGGGCCGAAAACTGAATTTTTGGCATTTTTCCGGATTTAAATTAATATAAAAATAACTAATAGCTTTATATACCTTATTGTATTTTTTAATCAAATTTGATTATATAGGCTATCATATGACATCATTAGAACAGGCATATTAAAGTTGCAACTATTTTTTATGATGTCCTAAAGTTGGAGGGAGCACTAAAAGGCCGATATCCGGCACATCGACCCTACCTACTGACCTTACCTGCCTCACTATGTTTTGTACCTATTGAATGTAGGTACCTGCCTACCTCGGTACCTACCCACCTAGGTAGGTAGGTACCTACCTACAGTTCTGCCAGCGGGTCTAGGCATTCGTGTAGTTAGCTGTGTGTACGCAGAAATGGTTTTGTGTCAGTGACACAAAACCATGATAAGGTCGAAAATTGTCTGCCGCGCAACCAAACAGCTCACTTCACAGATGCCAAGATCCACCAACCCGGGTCAGCCGGCTTATTTCGTAAAAACTATGTTTATCATGTTATGGCTTTCAATGAAGTTTAGGTGGGACATATAAATTGGAATTCTCATAAATTTTAGAGAATACCTACCTACCTATTTCACCTAAACTGCATTGAAAACCGTATAGAGTAGGTAGTACCTATGTACTTTACTTACTATTAAAGTATAAATATTATGTGGTATGTGGTAGGTAAGTATAGGTTACCTAATACCTACCTATAATTAAAAATTTATAATAGGTAGATATTTGTTTGACCCACCCACCTATGCACTGTTGCGTAGTGAAGGGTAAGACTAGGAATAGATGCCTCACTGTTGTGCGTGTGTAGTGAAGGGTAAGACTGGGAATAGATGCCTCACTTTTCGAAGTTTATATCGTATTTACTTACCTATCTACATATATAAAAATTTTGCTTTACCTACTGACTGACTGATCTATCAACACACAGCCTAAACCGAAACTTAAAATTTCTTCAGCGCTGTAGGTTGTGCGTTCAATCCCAACCCGGGGCAAATATTTGTGTGATGAACATAGATATTTGTTCTGTGTCTGGGTGTTAGTACCTAACTATATCTATCATAATTATTTATGTACCTACTTAAGTATAAAATTATTTACCTAAGTATTCTATCAGTTAACTAGTTCCCATAGTACAAGCTTTGCTTAGTTTAGGGCTAGATGGCGATGTGTAAAATGTCCAACAATATATATCTATTTATTTATTTATTTATTAGTTTAACATAAATCTATTTGTTATTATAATAACTGCCACAGATGACTAACTCCATCAAAATAAGTATAAATAAATATATGGACGGGCAGAAAACTGTATTAATTTGTGGGAAATGGTATGTGGGTTTTATTTATTTCTTCTCAATGTGTATAACCTTTTTTTAGGTAGAAAAAGACGTCTGTCATCAGATGTTTTTTGCGGCTTGGATGTTGGAATGTCGCAGAGTATTTTGCCGACAGTTAGCAAACGCAAAAAAGCAGATCATAGACGAGTTTCTAATTCATCTGATGAAGGATCGCCATCAGCCCCAGTGTCCCCTGTATATGAATCTGATTTACATTTGAAGAACTGTATGCCGTCGCCGAAAAAAGAAAAAGAGAAACCAGGAACTGAATGTGTTTTCGAATGCGATGATTGTGTCAGAGAAAATAAAATTGATAAGGGAAGTTATCATTTCTGTCACATGCTCTTGGATGAGCTACAATTTGTAGGGTCGATGTGCCGGATATCGGCCTTTTAGTGCTCCCTCCAACTTTAGGACATCATAAAAAATAGTTGCAACTTTAATATGCCTGTTCTAATGATGTCATATGATAGCCTATATAATCAAATTTGATTAAAAAATACAATAAGGTATATAAAGCTATTAGTTATTTTTATATTAATTTTAATCCGGAAAAACGCCAAAAATTCAGTTTTCGGCCCCAAAATTATGTTTTCGGCCATAGGGTTTTCAGTTTTCGGCCACTGCATTGTGATGGTTTTAAAATGAATTTATAAGTATATAATAACATAAAAACGCTTTATTTGTATGTTAAATATTGTTTATATTGTAAATCCAAATGCTATTAAAAATCACAAACAAAATTATTCAAGTAATCTAATAAAAATTAACATTTTAGAAACATTTTGTCTCTCTAATTAAAATAGTTATTCTTCGTTATTCTCTGTTGTAAACGAGATTAGTATGGATAAAGGTAAAAAAAAACAGTGCAAGATATGAAGAATAGGAAAGTAGTTGGACCAGATGATATACCTACGTCCTGTGGAAGTATGGAAGTTTTTAAAAGCAGATGGATGGAAGTGGCTGACTTTGTTCTTCAACAAGTGGTTGCATGATGAGGCGATTCCGGACGAGTGGTGTAATAGTTAGCTAGTGCCCATTTACAAAAACAAAGGGGACGTAAAGGACTTCAATAACTACAGAGATATAAAGCTCATGTCACATACTATATGAAAATCTAGGAGAAAGTGATTGCGAGATGAATGAGAGACGAGAGTGAGATATTGCAGAGCCAGTTCGGGTTTCGGGAACAGACGCCGTATTTGCACTTCGAAAACTGTGCGAAAAGTACAGGAGTGCACAGTGTGCACATATGAACTTGCACGTGCTGACCTGGCGAAGATCAACACATACGACAGGGTACCCCGTGAGGTTTTGTGGTGGGCTTTTATGAAAAAGAAAGGAGTGCCTGGAAAGGACCTGCAGCTTATACGGGCCATGTACAGCCGAGCCTGTACATATGTCCGGTCCGAAGCTGGCGTTACGGACAAGTTCGATGTGGTTGTAGGCTTGCACCAGAGATCGGCTTTAAGCTGTTATTTGTTTCTCCTGGTAATGGATGCACTGACATCGCAAATAAAGGAGGAGGCACCCTGGTGCATGTTGTTCGCCGACGACATTGTTCTTGTAGGAGAACGGTCGCAACTGAGACCGGGAAAATGGCAAATTAAATTGGAGAGTGTCGGAAAGAAGATTGACGAGGATGGATAAGATCAGGATGGATAATAATCAGAGATGCTTGAAAAAAAAAGTAGCACCTGAGGCAGAAAAGATAAGGAGGAAGAAATATTATGAATGAAGATGGATGGATGTAGACGTAGGGGTTGGCCAAAAAAAAGATGATGGACTGTGTGAAAGATGACATAGGTAAGAAAGGAGTGAGTGATAAGATGACGGCTGATAGAGGGAAATGGAAGAAGTACACATATTGTGCCGACCCCACTTAAGTAAGATGAGGGCAGGAAGATGATGAGGCTTTGGGTTTGACTACCCAATATTAATCGTAATGATTTATTAAGCTATAATAAATGTATTATCTATACACCTATTTCAAAATCAACCACATTTTTACGAACGAAATTTACATTTTGCGATCAGAAATCAGTATAACAAACATTTCGTTTAAATGATTTGTCCTGAACATCTTCATATTTCAGTCCTACAAAGTCAGTTTATCTTAAATTAGTGCAAAAATGACAGCCAAGATTCTTCTCCGTATCTTCTTCTGTGTCGCTTATTAAAATGACTTCACAGAAGGCGCATTTCAATTGTATCTTTTCTTTTATCTATCTTTTCTTCGCCAAGCCCCAGAAGCAACATTGTAGACTATGAAACCCTAAAAAAGCAATAAAAACATATAATATATACGCGTTGAAAAGAGAACCTCCTTTTTTATAAAGTCGGTTGAATGTAACGCTTAATCAAAATAACTAACTTTAGATTAATCTGCAGAATAAAATGTTTAAAATGTTATTAGAAACTTGTAGACGAAAACTAACAGTGACATTCAATTTTCGACCACCATGTTCTCCATACAATTATAGGTCATGCCGAAAACTACGGTACCATTTTATCTATGATGTGATTTTCGGCCACCCCGAAAATGGTCATCTAAAAGGTCCATTTTTAATTGAATACCACGTAATTTGACGGCCGAAAACTAATGGCTAGATTACTCACATTAAGTATAATGATAATAGAAATAATCTTTAGATATATTCTTAACCAAATAAATAAACAAGACAAAAGCGTAGAAGACTTGATATAGCACATAACGGCCCCTAGGCCGAAAACCAAACTTTTTTTTAAATTTAGATTTTAGATACCGGCCCCTAAAATTACAGTGGTTTTGTTTATAATATCACAAAAATCATATTATGAGTATGATAATACGTCATATTTGAAGTGAATTACATACCTATCACCATTGTTTAGTTTGAAGAACAACGCAATACTTACCTTGGAGTGAAACGCGCGGCACTAATTTTTTTTTACTTTTTGCACGTGGCGTGACTTGCGACACCCGTCGTCAAACTAAACAATTCGCTATAAATCACTCGTAGATGTTTCGCGACTAAAAGTATTATCAGATATAAGGTTAACATTTTCAGATGTCCGATTAAATATTTCGTTTGAAAATAGTATGTGAAAACGATAGTATCTCAATTTTACGGCACCGAGAACGCGTAAAGGCCGAAAACAGAAAGGGGCCGGCGAACGGGCTCACATACCCTACGTCCATGTATGCGAAACATGGCGTATAGGCATATCTTAAAGATTGTTGACGCAGTAAAAGGGCAACATAAAATGGGCGAAGAAATCCAAGTAACTTATCCACCTTTTAAACACTAGATGTACAACAAAATTGATTAAAAATAAAAAAACTATGCAAATTTTAAACATGTATTAATGTTATCTTTATTACTTATTTTATATTTCCTACTAATATTATAAATGCGAAAGTTTGTGTAGATGGATGGATGTTTGTTACTGTGCAGTCGGCGGATCTAGGCACTCGTGAAGTTAGCCGTAGAAACGCACAAATGGTTATTATGTCACTGTATAAAGTCGAAAATTGTCTGCCGCGCATCCAAACGGCTAACATCACCAGTGCCTAGATCCGCCGACTGCACTGTAACAAACATCCATCCTACAACTACTTCAACTACTAAACAGACAGATTTGGTTGAAATTTGGTTTATAGATAGACTATGACCGGGTATAGATAAAAATTGTCCTATATTTAAATACAGGTCATAATCTAATACGCTAATCAGTAATTAATTGTTCTGTTGGCAACGTTCTACAATTAGAATTTCCAAAAAAATAAACAATTAAAACAATTTCGCTCTTATTCCTTTACAATAAAGTCTAAATTTGAGTAATCTCAAAATTTTAAATTTGGAATTATTTTTTTTCGTTTATTTCTGATGAACGAAATAAATAAGAAAATCAAAATTTCACTTTACTTTTATTGACTAGATTTACGTAAAAAAATAGTTAAATTACTTAAAACTAGCCTACGTTTTAAAACTGTCATCCTGAGGTTACGCAAATTTAGACTTTAACGTAAAGGAATAAGAGCGATGGTGTTTTAGGATTCCGAAATTTTTTTATGGGCACAATAGAATCGCCACCTACTTTAATTTAAATTTTATCATAAAGAAATAAAAGAGAAGTTATGTGTATTTATTATGTAAATACCTACCTGCCGGTAATTTATTTTCCCGACATTTCGATTATGTTACTTACCTACAAATAATTACAATAGCCATGGTCGCGAGCAGACGTCATAGTCGGGAAAATAAATTAAAGGTAGGTACCTACTTAATTACGTGATAAAGACCCGTGTCAAAATCTATAGTTAAAGGTAGGTAGGTACCTACCTACTGTGCGTGAACGCGTGCGCAACAGAACAGAACAAACAAAGTTTTATTAACCTGTGTGTCGCTCGATTGACAAAGACGTGTGTGTGCGTTCACAACAAACGAACTCGCTCTGAGTTTTGCCCCTCACGCGCCCTCCCCCCCCCCTCCTCCCTTCTCTCATAGCCGACGAACGACACTCAAGATTTTTTCGATACCGTTATTCCATACCGGTATAATTTCGGTATGGCCCAACCGCTATCGAATAACGGTACCGTTATATTTTTGCGGTACCAATACCGTTAACCTCTACCGCTTTCAGTCCCTGCTCATCGGTTCCCACGCATTTGGGTTGTTGGCCTGTGTAGGGTGTCAACGGTTTACCAACATACATCGCAGATATAATATAGGATCAGTTTCTCCGCATCGTAGAGCGGTGCAGCGTGTGTAAATTACTACAGCTGACAGCAAAAAAAATAGGCCTTGCTGTTTCGCAGTTTCAGTTTTAATTTGCAAGCTAGGTTTATCAAAGCTGAAAAATAATTGAGAATATTTCCAACTGACTGTTGCCTGCTCGGTAGGTACGCTTAGGCGGGTGGAGCGGCGGCGCCGGCGGGGTGGAATAGAGCGACGTGCAGCAGTGACATATCGTTCTTGTATACAGTGATTAAAAACCTTACGTTGCTGATTTTAAAGTACCTACCTCTACGGATGCGTTATAATTTGAAAAAATATTTTATACTTTTATATTTGACTATAAGATGTTTACTAGATAAGTACTGGGGTTACCTGTATTCCCAGAGAGGGCTGACGACGGGCATGCGGGCGGTTGTAAAACACTCTAAGCCAAATCCTTTTGCAAAATGTTTTTCTACATGTTGTGATGTGATGTAAGTAACTGGAATAAGGGGCAAGAAGATGACGAAGTACCGGGGTTATCTACCTGCCTACGTTATGAATACCGTACTTTACTAACTTACTCAGTTACCTGATTATACTCTTACATCGTACTCCCTTCCATTCCAAACTTCATTCCTCCGAACCAACCGAACTAAGCAGCTCGTCTAATAAGTTCGGCGCTCGTAGTTTTAATGATGCTTCATAATTCGGTTGACTGCAAATACATTCGAGTTCCTACGTTTTCAGCTCTCGTGGAGTCTGTAGCTGTAATACAAGAGTTACGATGAAGATGAAGAGTTACGTTTGTATCGATCATAAAAAGTTCTATATCAATGCATGAAATAAAGTTCTGATCAATACTTATCTGCTGGTAGGTAGGTACATGTTTGTCTCCAACTGACTGATAGACTGACTCTCTTCTATTGAACACAGTAAGAAGGTGCTTATATAGGTACTTTGGCTTCCGTATTATTTACAATTATTTTGCATTTAGCTAGTAGCTAATATAGGACTTATATAATCTAATCAATAATCGAACTTACTAAAGTTACCAGACACATTGCACGCTACAACTATTCCTTTTCTAATATCGAGTTTGCACAGTCTTGGATTGGATAAACAAAAAAAAAACGGCCAAGTGCGAGTCGGACTCGCGCACGAAGGGTTCCGTACTATTATCAAAACGGCAAGTTTGTCGGAGTCTCACTTAAATATTTATTTTATGCTGATTTTAGAGAAATACATCATCTGTGAAAATTTCAACTGTCTAGCTATCACGGTTCACGAGATACAGCCTGGTAACAGACAGACGGACAGCGGTGTCTTAGTAGTCCCGTTTTTTACCCTTTAGATACGGAACCCTAGAAACATAAAAAATAATTCATAATATCTCGTAACCTACCTATTTACCTAACTACGTAGTTAGCATTCCACACGTGACAGGTTGCAATCCCGTCGCCGCTTTCAAGAATACTAACAGGTTTCCTCACGATGTTTTCCTTCACTGTTATAAACACGTGTAACGCGCATATAGGTACATTTTTCGAACAGAAATATCCATTGATGCACGGCCAGGATTCGAACTCGAAATTAATTGGAAATTAATAATATCTACCTAGGTACCTATTTACCTAACTACATGAATTCAATAATTCAATTTCAAACTTTTTATTCGATCATGTGAAGTACCACCTATTTACCGACTTACTTTACCGATAGTGGTAAAATAGCGCCACCTGCCAGCGGAATCGCAAACCTCTTATCTTACCACTCAAACCCCGAGCGGTCGCATGAAAACCGCGAAAAGTACCTATAATACGTAGTAACATCAAATGAAACTAGATGGCGCTGGAATGCAAAAATCAAGTTTGTTGTATGGGAGCCCCCCTTAAATATTTATTTTATTCTGTTTTTAGTATTTGTTGTTCGAGCAGCAATAGAAATACATAATCTGTGAAAATTTCAACTGTCTAGCTATCATGGTTCATGAGATACAGCCCTGTGACAGACAGACGGACAGACGGACAGACGGACAGCGAAGTCTTAGTAATAGGGTTCCGATTTTACCCTTTGGGTACGGAACCCTAAAAACCAACAAAAAAGTGCCACGGACCTTTAGGTATTCCGTAAGCTGTAACTATCCGATGTCTCCGAGGAAAAGCAAGAACAGGAGTAAAACGGTTGGATACAAAACTCAGTTGTAACTGAACGAAGTAATTGGACCTCAGGGCATCGGCGACATTGTTTGAACTTGTGCTGAGTATTAATTAGTTTGGATCCCGCCGGGACTAGGTAACTTCGAATACAAAAGTGAAAGCAAATGGATTGTTTGATTAGAGTAATTTTGTTGTAGGAACTAGGAAATTAACTTGGATTCAAAAACTGCTGCTTTTCTTTGAAAGTAAGAACTTTCGGTTTAATTTAGATAATTTAGATTCATGTCTAGAGATTATAATATATTTGACTAGCGACCCGCCCCGGCTTCGCACGGGTAGCATGTTATTATACATATAAACCTTCCTCCTGAATCACTCTATCTATTAAAAAAATCCGCATCAAAATCCGTTGTGTAGTTTTAAAGATATAAGCAAACATACATACATACATACAGACGCGGGAAGCGGAAAGCGACTTTGCTTTATACTATGTAGTGATGAGCTTGCATCATATCGCGTAAGGAATTCAAACTACTGCAGAACCGAGCCTTTAAATAGGCTCCCGAATAAAATGAGATTTTAGTTTTACCTGACGTGAAACCCTGATTTTTTGATCGTGTTTTTCTCAATATTTGTAAATTACTGCTTTAATTTCATGGCAAAAATAATTTAAAGGTTGTATTTATCAAAATTTAAGATTGAAACACGATTGGTTATTTTTTTCTAGATTTATCATTCGAAAATGACTCCTAAAAACCACACTTTTCGTTTTAGGTCCAAATCCAAACTAGACAATTTATTTTATATGTTTTTACAAAATTCGTGTTTTTATCACATTTTCCATCTTATCCGATCTGCACATAGGTAGGTAAGTAGATAAGTCCGGTGATTAGTAAATAAGACCGATAAAAAAGAAATTAGTTGGATAGGTAATATGCACAATATGAAGACACCTTTTGTATAATATTATCAGGTCCAGTTTTGAATACAGATACCTACTATGTGAAATAGCCACTATGTTAGTCATATTGAAAGAATTATTCGAATGTTTCGTGCATGAATCATCGATGCAAGGTTTGGTAGCTGCAGTTTTAAACCTTATTCCATAAAAAATATTGAGAGGAAACGGCCAAGAATGCCGTATTAAAATGCAAAAATGGAACCTAGCACTAAATACCTATACCTACTTAAAGACCGGATCCATCTATGAGTATAGATACTAGGTAGGGTATAAAATAAACTTTTAAGCTATGTTTCACCACGTATTTTCGTCGATATGTTTTGGTTTGCAACTCACACTGACATCAGACTAATATAAAAGCTGCCCGCGACCATGGTTATTGTAACATAGCCGAAACGTCGGGAAAGTAAATTAAAGGTGATAAAGACCCGTGTCAAAATCTATAGTTAAATGTATTTTTTAATGCGACATAATAAAAAAATTAAAAAAATGTCTAAAAATAAAAAAAAAATGTTAAGGGTGGACTACCCTTATCACTAAGGGGTATGAAAAATAGATGTTGGCCGATTCTCAGACCTACTCAATATGCTCACAAAATTTCATGAGAATCGGTCAAGCCGTTTCGGAGGAGTACGGGAACTAACATTGTGACACGAGAATCACTACATAGTATAAAGCAAAGTCGCTTTCCGCTTCCCGCGTCTGTATGTCTGTATGTATGTTTGCTTATATCTTTAAAACTACACAACGGATTTTGATGCGGTTTTTTTAATAGATAGAGTGATTCAGGAGGAAGGTTTATATATATAATAACATGCTACCCGTGCGAAGCCGGGGCGGGTCGCTAGTTTTATATATAAGAAGATATAAAAGCTGTCAAATTTTATTTTTTTATAATTTTCTTAGGTTTCTTGTATATAAGTAGGTAACCTCCGAATTTTGGGATAAACTGTAGGTACTTTTACTTCATAGCAATATTATTTTCAACAAATCAAGTTAATATTATTTTTATCGCAGTTGCTGTAAAAATTGTAGTTTTATTAAAAGTTTATCTAAAACTCCTCTTACGGCTTCTATAACACAGGCTTATCTAAACTTACACTGGTTTCCACTGACACGGAGCGGTGCGGAACAGACCGTGAACTGACCAATCAAGTGCTCGAAATTTTTAGGTCAACTATTTCGAGCACCGTGATTGGTCAAGTTATGGTCTATTTTGCGCAGTTCCGCACAGCTCCGTTTCAGAGAAAACCAGTGTAAGTTTGGATAAGCCTGTGTAATAGACGAAAAAAAAAGTAAAATCCATTTGAATACGATCGGCGCCTTTCTCACTGATCATAGCAACGTTCTATGCGATGTCCAACCTAATAAATATAAGGTTCATAACGAAACTCATACTATGAATAAATTAACTCATCTTCTTCATGTCGATTCTTCCTTATACTTTATTATACCAGAAATTGGCCACTTTTATAACACTATCTGTAACCTCACACACATCCATCCAACATAGTGCTCGTGGTGGTGCACAGCGGGCAGGACATTAAATGAGGTGGAGTCCGGTGGAGTGAGGGTCTGTGAGGCGGCTTTGCAATCGCATTGTGCTTCGTCGAAATATCCCCATTTGCACTAACTGTAGGTACCTCACTCAGCGACTCACTTAGCTTCAGAGACGGTTAAAGGATTTTCAGGTTCAATTTCAAATTCTGACCCGCCGACAGTTTTTCTACAATCATAATTGACTCATAAATGTTTGCTATAACAATATTAAAAAAAAAAACTTTTTACCAAGCTTGTGAAGTGACTAGCTCCTTGATTTTGGGTATTCATAATCATATTCATTTATTTATTGCTCCAGTTGGTTACAATGGTCTTAAGGTATAACATACAGAGTTTCTCAACGTGGACCCCGCTAGGGCATTATAGGCTAATTACCTACCTACTAATCTTAAAAATATATATAATTCAAATAGAAATCTTTGTTTATGAATACTTTAATTATTAACCATAAATTCTTTTATATTATAAAAACATTTAGACAATACACTAACTAGTAACTAGATTAGTTCTCCAAATGAAACCTAAAAATCATCCTTTAAAAATACAACCGCATATTTGAGATTATTAACTTCTCTTCGCCTTTCGAATGTTGTGAGTTCTAGGTTCTGGATTCATAAGACACTTTTTTGCCTCGGGGCGTTCGCCCAAAAAGAAGGCATGAACTGAATTTGATACAGACGGATCGGGAAACAGAGGTCGTGACCCTTGTTCTCTTAAATGTTTATACCAGCTCATAATTAATAGATTATTTTAAGACAGGATCTATCTACATCTACAAGTAGAGCGCGTATTATATGCTAATCGCGTTTAATGGCTAGAAATGCTCAAGCTACGTGTCTTGCGGCAGTCTACAACAATAACCGTAGTAGTTTGGCAAGTGTTCTGATGGAGAAGTGTGGGAAACTGCCTAAATGGGGTGGGCACTGGGCAGGTTGCACAGTTGGCACTGCCCGCTGGGGGGTGCTTGGGTTATCTAAATCTCGGTACCAACTAGTTGTCTCTAGCTAGACTAGCTTGACGACTTTGCTTTGCTACATACAAAGTACAAACTGACTGTAAAGCTCAGTTTCAAAGAAGCAGCACCCGTTATATGGAAGTCGTCACATGGATATGTAATATGAATATGAATAGCATAATCTATGTTCTGTTTCTCGTGTCGGAGTTGGAGAAGCAGTGCCGTATTTACATGTTTGTGTTAGGTGTATTGTCTACGTGTTTTGCTCGAAATATATATTTTTGTATTCGTGGAATAAATATTGCTCTGATACGTTTAATTGTTTAGTTATAAAAGATTGGCTATTTAAGATTGACAGGTAAATTATTCTTATTTTAGTATGCTGTACGATTGTACGCGTGCGTGTACTGCGTGCACTACAATACTTACAGCATGTTACAAAAAATACATCCTCCCCGATCCTAAAAAGTCAATAATAAATATTGAAAAACCACAAATGGTATACAGTGTTTTTTTTTTATTCATCGTACAAGGATTTTGTTGGATTAATGGTGTCAAGAATATTTACAACAGACTTATTTATTTACTGCTGACAATTCAAAACTTTTGAGTTGCTTTCAGTCTAAGCAAATTGGGCCGTTTGGCAACCGTAACCATAACCAACCATAACTCAATTATGGGATATAATCACACTAAAGGGATATTCCGGTACCTAATCTGTAGATCCAACATAACATAATATAACGTTTTCCTACGATTTCATGTCCGGTTCGTTATTTTACAGCCTGATTGGTTTAGGTGTGCCATTACAGTAGAGTTAATTTCTATTGCTTGCATTGCGGAGGCGGGTTTACGAAGGCCTTGCAGACGTCTTCCTTGAAGTGGTCATCTCTGCCCTGAGCGCCGTTGATCAGGATGTAAGGGACATAATTGAAAGCCGCCTTTTTGCTCTCATCACCATATAACTTGAGCAAGGCCGAACCTTTGGCGCCTTTGGCACACTCTATTATGGGTTGGGTCTCAATGCTCATGGATGTTCCGCACTGCAATCAAATATTTTATATTACATTAGTAAACTTGGAAATGCTCGTAGCACGATGGGGAAAAGGATTGTGACTTTTTGACTACATCAACAAACTTTTCCGTATACTAGGTAACCATATCAGTAGTCACTGTAATTATTATATATCAACCGAATTATGGTATCACTTAAAAGGATGCTTTGACTGGTTTTCTAGATTCGATTGTTCGAGTGAACTATCATTATTCATTAATCATATTTAAATTAATTTGACCGCATCGAATTCGTCCATGTTTTAGCAATGTCTTAAGGATGCTGCAATGGCACGAAAGACGGCATTCAGAAATTGAATTGTATATAAAAATACCACGTCAGCAGCAGCATCATCTGAGCCTCTTCCATGCGAGTAGTCCATCAAACAGGAGTTGTAGAGCACAGCCAGGGTGATGTTCTGCAGCACATCGATGGCACACGCGTGGATCTTGTTCCCGTAGCACTCTGTAGGGCCATGCTGGCAGTCAAACGTGTAGTTACCACCTCCGTTGTCAACTGTCTGAAATAACAAAGTTGCTTTGAAAGAAGCTGTTTAAGACGAGTAATAAATGTTTTTGATGAATGCAGAATCGTTTTTTCTCAATAACCGCAAAACATACGTTTTGTTTTTTATGACAAAGATAACAGAAACACGATTGGTGAAATTGATTTTATCGATATATTTATTTTCCAAAATTGGCTCTTCTTCGTTTTTAATCAAAACTATGAATAGCTAACCAGTTCATTTTTATATAATCATACTAACTAAGTAAATTACAGACAGTTTCTTTTTAAATTTGATGGTTTTCAAGATAATGCAGTTTTATCACTTAACGTCAAAAAATTCACTTATCACCTTAATAGACCATCCACACTTACGGTGAGAAACCCTGAGAATACCCAAGAAGCGTGAGTGTGGCTAGTGTAGTGTGTAGTTCTCGTTCTCGTAAATGTCGTACCCCGCCAAAACTTCTAACGTGAGCGTGGATAGGGTAGTTCTAATGCAGTTCTTCTTGTATTACCAATTTGAATTCAGAACTACAGTGGGTAAAAGTTAGAATGTGTCAAAAAGGCAAGAAGATTTGATTGCTACGAGTACTCGTAGCAATTATACTATTTATGGTCGTGTTAGTGACACTCACCCTAGCATTACCGTACGGATACAGGTAAATGTCCAAGTGCGAGCCCATTTCCAGAACGGTATTTTTGAAGGCACGTGAGTCGAAATTTCTACAGTCCGGACACAGGCACTCGTAGTACAACTGGATTTTTACTAACTCGTTGCCAAGGCTAACCTAATAAAATAAAATGTAGGGGGTAATAAATGCTTGTAATGTAGGTAGTAAGGAGGTGACTGATATTGGTTGTTACAACTGTACGTTATTATTTATTGCTCTTCATATTGTGTAACATTGTTCTGTAGATTTGCGATCTAAGATTTACCTGCAGTTTTGGTTGAAATCTATAGATTTTTTATAGTTTTGTTAGATACCTACATATTTTATAAGCATAGAAGCATCTAGACGGATTACCACAAACAAACATACATTGACTTCTAAACAAGGATAAAAAGTGATTAAATAAAAACCGGTCAAGTGCGAGTCGGAATAAAATTACCTCGAGTTTGCCTCTAGTCGAGGATTCCTCAGTCAACGGAACTGTCAACTCAAGTTACCCCGAGATAAACCACCCCAAGATACCAAACATGATACTACTTTGCGAGGGAAAGTTCGTGGGGCCGCGAAAGAGTTTGAGTCAAGGTAGAGTCGAAGTTACAACTAAAATTATGGAGATAAGTGTAGTGATAGTGACGCGTCAGTCGGCGCGCAGTTAATAGACTGGAAGTTCGTTACTACTTACCTTATCAGTTGTAACAGACTTTTCTGTTGAAGACGTTTCATCAATAAGATTTGGACTTTTCCCCGCAGTCTTATTAGTTCCCACATCTGTAAATAAATCTTGATTTATGTATTGTAAACTTATACCTACTTCTAAGGATATTGTTTATTCGTGTTATTTCTATAGATTATACTATAGATTTTACGAATTATATTTAAACGTTCTTATAAAGGTATAAGAACTTTCATGATCTTCAAGTTATGTATTGAATAGTTACTTCCAAAGTAACGTTAATTGGCAAGTTTGTACCTATTTTTAAAAACTACGATTATATTTAATCAGTTTCAAAAATGAAAACTAACTCGATAGCGAGTTGAATGATTATAAAAATAGTTCAATAGATTCGTTAGAAGTCGTACGTAGTCAATAACGTCAAATTTCAATCTCAGATCATACCCATCAATAAGGTAAACGATCTATTGTGCAGATGACACAAGATGTAAGTTACGGGCATCATCATTTAGTAGACATAACTATAGATTTTTACACGGGTATTTATCACGTGTCTGCCCGCAACCATGGCTATTGTAACATAGCCGAAACGTCGGGAAAATAAATTAAAGGTAATTACCTGATAAATACCCGTGTAAAAATCTATAGTTATCATCTTTTAGTGAAACTTGTGTGCATATTATGTACCTACTTGTATCTTTAACCAGCAATTAGTACTCGAGCCTTTTACTTGAGTATAGTGAAATAAACTTCTATTGTTTCACAAAATTTTTCAACCTATCGTGATTTATTAATACACAAATACATATACATACCTAACTAATATTTTTTAAACGTGTTTTTATCACGTGTAAAAATACCTTTAGTTTATTTTTCCGACGTTTCAACTAGGTATGCTATAATAGCCATTTATCATGAAAAAAACACATAAATTGTGCAGTTAACTTACCCTGGCTGCCGTGAATGAGGATTGCGTCACTCAAAACCCAGATACACCAAACAAATAAAAACTTAGGAATCATGATTCAAGGTACTTGACGACTCAATCCAAGCGAGACCCAAGGCAGAGTATTATAGATTCGTTGAATCGCCTACAACATTGAAGACCACTGATTGATAACAGAATGTATATAAACATTTATATATAAGTATAAACTTTTACTCTGGAAAAGGTATTTTAATGTGCTGATAACGACTAGTACTTAAGCCAAAGTTACGATTGGGTTACCATTAGCATTTTAGCAAGAAATTACTGAGAAATCATAATATTAATAAAAAACCCCAGATAGGTAGGTACCATCGGGGAAACGGATAGTATACACTATATCTTTCAAATACACGCCTTTTACCACGCCGTAAATGCATATTTTCGGGTTGATATTAATTAACCACTAGTTTCCGTTCGCGGCTTCGCTCGCGTATCTATACGCGAGTAGCCTATTTGCTATTCCTGTACATAGGTTATTTACGAGTATATTCCAAGTTTTATCCAAATCCATTTGGTCGTTTGGGCGAGATTGAGACATCAAATATTCGAAAATCCTCACAAACTTTCGGATTTATAATTTAGTAAGATAATCTAAGAAGATGCCTAGGTTCCGTACTTGGGTGATACTGTTTCATTTAATTTCATACACGGTCACCTAAAACCCTAAAGTGTACCTATCTACGTACAAAGTTAATTAATTCAATAAAACTTTTCAAAAACACTAAGGTACATTTGCATTAATAAAACAATTAAAAAAAATATATATATAGGATCACAACTGTCATCCCCAAGTACGGTATGGGGGTAGTCAGAGGCACGTCCAAACATTATATTTGGCACATCCCAAGTAACACAAAATTGCTGTTTAACAGCTGACTTGCGGTTCACATCGATACTATAGTCTGTACAAGCCTGCTCTTTAATAGAGTTATAGCTGGCTATTCAGCTGCTACGCTGCTTAAATGGGCACAAATTTGTGAACCTTTAGTTCACATAACCTGTTGAATGGTATTATTATAACGTTAAAATAGAGTTATAAGGGTAATTAAGCGTTACAAGAGACCATGCAAGCGGTTTAAGAAGGTAGTTGTTACCTGTTAAACAGACAAAAGCTGTAAAAGGAGACCCATTTACACTGTTATAACTATATTAGTTCACAAATAGTGCTAATATAGTACACAATGATGCCATTTTGCCAACAGCTGTTAAAATTTACACACGCCATTTTGTTAGTTTGTTTTTATCTTTGCAGATTCGCGTGTAAATGGAATGTTGTTGGTTATTGTGTAATTCGCCATGACACACTATTGTATAAATACTTATTTTTGTTGTTATTGGTGTGTATATGTAAAATATTGATGGTAATGCAATTTTGCCGATAATACTATATCCATTTGAAGTACAAAATTTTCATGCGCCTCGAAATAAATGCATTTTTAGGTTTGAAACAAATAGAAATTTATGCAGTGAGAAAAAAATTAAAAGTAGTTTATTTGATAAAATGTATAATATAGTTTTATTATAGTTTTAACTTCTATAAGGACTTTAAATCAACATGTCTAGGTTTCATTAGGTGTGAAAATGATTCTAAATAAGCAAATTATATAGTAGATAAAATTGTGAAAAAAATACAAAATGGTGGAAGTTTTATTACTTATTGTGAACCACTTTCATTCTAATTTAACTCTATTAGCTGTACAGAGTGCCATACGTGATCCGTTAGACAGCAATGAGTAGGAAAGTTTTATAGGCAGATTAGTGTGTACCTATACGCATCTATACGCATTACAACACTCTAAACATACACCAATGTAACGCTTTAGCCGTTATAGATGTTCACAGCGACTCTCTTGAAATGTAACCGTATAGTGGTGTAAATGAATTCCTTAATACAGCAATAAACGTTACTTTACTCTACTTAAATGCTTAAATGGTGCCAGAAAATAATAGCTGCATAGCAGTGTTCCAATAGGACACCTTTCTACTATTAATCTGCCACTGTACAGACTATAGCTGTTTATTCAGCTGTAAGATCACGAGTGAACCTTAATAAGTGCACTATAATGCTTTAAGTTCACAATGTTACCAAATGTGAATAACTAACCAGCAATTTGTGTTACTTGGGATACCCACATTTTGCACTAGTTAGTTTTCCATACGTGACAGGTTGCATCGTCGTTTATAAGAAGACTAACTGGTTTCTTCATGTTTTCCTTCACCGTTTTGAGCACGTGTTTTTGAAGCGCATATACATTTTTCGAATAGAAAAATCCAATGATACACGTCGGTATTCGAACCCACGACCTTCGGATTGAAAGTCGAGGTACCTCCCACTAGGCCAACAATAAAACAATAATATTTTTTATTTTTTTTTATTTTATTTTGTAATCTCTTGCTAACAGAGAATCAAAAGAACTCTACAAAAGGTGTAGAGTTTTTCTTCTATTAGTAAAACCTGCACGGCGGAGGAGGATTTGTGAACGCATTGCAGACGTCTCGTCTGAAGTGGTCAGTGCTGGCTGGAATACCGTTGACTAAAACAGTAGGAACAGATTTGAGGCCAATCCTCTTGCTCTCATCTCCGTGGTATTTGAGTAGAAAAGAACCTTCTTGGCTTTTGGCACACTGTTTAATAGCTTGGGAGTTTACTAACATGGATCTTCCGCACTGAAAGAAAAATGAACAAATCTTTGGAAAAATTGCCTAACATTAATGCCACCACAACTTTGTGACTAAGTGATGTTCGTAGATAGGTACCTATGTATAGAAATGACATAGCTATGCGTGTTTTCAAAGGTTAGGAATTTGATGTATGTTATTTTTAACCCAAAGAGTCATTTGAAAATTACGGATTCAGATAAGGATTTACGGTTATTATTACCCTTCGGTTGGTACATAATTGGGACATGTAGAACGAGATCTCTACTTCCTATTAGAAGTTTTAGGGATCAATTCCTGGTCGAACACATGTTTTAGAAAAATCTCTGAATTAAAAAAAAAATATCGCATTAACACCGTATTCAAATGGATTAAGGAAAACATAATAATAATAATTCTAGATTCTGCTTCCTGAAATGAAGCAAATAGAGTCCCAAACTCAAATTGCAGGTCAAATAATCACCACATCAGCAGCATTATCATCCGAGCCCTGTCCCATTTGTGATTTCTCCATCATGCAGGAGTTGAAGCGTATGGCCATGGTCATGTTCGGTAGGTATTCGATCGCGCATGCGTGGAGTTTGTTTCCGTAGGTCTCAGCTGGACCATGCTGACTTTGGAACTCGTAGCCACCATATACATTCAATGTAGTCTGAAGTTAAAGAATTCAGAAAGTTATGGCAAGTCAGAGCAAAATGCTCAATTGTAAAGGGTGTTTTTTTTCGAGGTATAGAACTTTAAGTTGGCATTACTTTTCAAGATGGCGACCGATTTAACAGCTGTCAAGTAATTTATTTTCAGTTTGGTTTGGCAATTCATCATGAATAGACTCACCTGAACAACGCTTGCAAATTGTGCAATTTTATTTCGAAAATAATGGTTCTGTGCGGAAACGAGATTGCCGTTGTTCCCGATTTTCATAAGCGAATTTTGTTTAGCGATGAAGCGCACTTCTGGTTAAATGGCTACGTCAACAAACAAAACTGCCACATTTGGAATGAAACCAGAAACCCAGAAAAACTGACTGTTTGGTGCGCTTTATGGGCTGGTGGAATCATTGGTCCGTACTTCTTCAAAAACGATGATGGCCAGAACGTTACAGTCAATGGTGATCGGTATAGAGCCATGATTACTAACTTTTTCATTCCTGAATTGAACAATCATGATGTCCAGGAGCTGTGGTTCCAACAAGACGGCGCAACATGTCACACAGCTCGTGCCACAATCGATTTATTGAAAGACACGTTTGGTGACCGTCTAATTTCACGTTTTGGACCTGTGAATTGGCCTCCAAGATCTTGTGATTTAACACCGCTAGACTATTTTCTGTGGGGCTATGTAAAGTCATTGGTCTATGCGGATAAGCCACAAACGCTTGGCCATTTGGAACACAACATTCGCCGTGTTATTGCCGTTATACGGCCACAAATATTGGAAAAAGTGATCCAAAATTGGACGTCTAGATTGGACTACATCCGAGCCAGCCGTGGCAGTCATATGTCAGAAATCATATTTAAAATGTAATGCCACAAGATTAACTTTCGAATAAAAAAAAAATCATATCAATCGAATAATCCATCGTTTTATTGCAATTTAAAGTTCTATACCTCTAAAAAAAACACCCTTTATTTTGAAGATAACTTTACGTGAACGAAATCGCAAGGATTTCCACTAGTTATACATAAGGTTGTAAGTAAATGTATAATGTACTTTTAGATATTAGGTATGTATGAGTTACACATATTGGATGTGTGGAAAAATAAACGTAGTTACTATAAGTTTAACGTACCTTAGCATTACCATAGGGATGCAGCTGAATGTCCAAAAATGGGAACAGTTCTAGGACAGTTTGTTTGAACCCGTGTGTATCAAAATCTCTACAAGATGGACACAATGCCTCGTAGTAAAGCTTGATTGAAACTATTTCGTTGCCATAACCTATCTGAAATTATTTTTAAAACACTTGCTTACCATATATTATAATTAAAGTATAAATATAAATGCAATATAAATTATAAATAAATATTTAGACACCTACTTATTTTTGGCCATTATAACTGTAATAACAGCTCAAAAGATCATATTTTTGGTAGATAAGAGATAGAACTAAAAAATCTAATAATTGAATGGTGTAAGTAATATTGTTATTTTTCAATTCTGATTAGTCTACGATTATTACATTTTTAAATATTGTATTTATTGTAATATTTATACAAAAATACTATTTTGTATTACCTGGCCATTGTTTCCGTAGATGTTATCTGAAAATATTATATCGTCTTTTATTATAATCTATACTTATAATAAATCTGTAGAGAGGTCCATTCTGTACATGAAATATATTTCCAAAATAACTATCAGGGGGTGATTAGGGATCGATACTGATGCCAAAAATGCAATCAGTAAAATTTTTGTCTGTCTGTCTGTCTGTCTGTCTGTCTGTCTGTCTGTCTGTCTGTCTGTATAACCGTTATAGAAACAAAAACTACTCGACGGATTTTAACGAAACTTGGTACAATTATTTTTCATACTCCTGAGCTGGTTATAGTATACTTTTTATCACGCTGCAATCAATAGGAGCAGAGCAGTGAAGGAAAATGTTGGGAAAACGGGAGAAGTTACTCCATTTTTTGAGCTTCCGTCGCGTGTGCAACCTTAATGGTTAAAGCTACACAGAAATCATGTATGACGGAAATGTTCTCCTTAAAATTATATAAAATATATCTCACGACAGCATATGTCTATCTTTTATGCTTGACTCACAATAACACGTGTAACTCCCGATAGCTTAGCAGTTCGAAGCTTTCTGATTATATTTGTCTACTCTTACGTTTATAACACTCTCAGTCATCCCTAATTAAAAACGCGAACGCACAGGCAGGCGTCTTGCTTGGTACCTAGAGCTAGCGAGTCACCTAGCGAGTAGCTTTCTATACTTATAATAAATCTGTAGAGAGGTCCATTCTGTACATGAAATATATTTCCAAAATAACTATCAGGGGGTGATTAGGGATCGATACTGATGCCAAAAATGCAATCAGTAAAATTTTTGTCTGTCTGTCTGTCTGTCTGTCTGTCTGTCTGTCTGTCTGTCTGTCTGTATAACCGTTATAGAAACAAAAACTACTCGACGGATTTTAACGAAACTTGGTACAATTATTTTTCATACTCCTGAGCTGGTTATAGTATACTTTTTATCACGCTGCAATCAATAGGAGCAGAGCAGTGAAGGAAAATGTTGGGAAAACGGGAGAAGTTACTCCATTTTTTGAGCTTCCGTCGCGTGTGCAACCTTAATGGTTAAAGCTACACAGAAATCATGTATGACGGAAATGTTCTCCTTAAAATTATATAAAATATATCTCACGACAGCATATGTCTATCTTTTATGCTTGACTCACAATAACACGTGTAACTCCCGATAGCTTAGCAGTTCGAAGCTTTCTGATTATATTTGTCTACTCTTACGTTTATAACACTCTCAGTCATCCCTAATTAAAAACGCGAACGCACAGGCAGGCGTCTTGCTTGGTACCTAGAGCTAGCGAGTCACCTAGCGAGTAGCTTTCTATACTTATAATAAATCTGTAGAGAGGTCCATTCTGTACATGAAATATATTTCCAAAATAACTATCAGGGGGTGATTAGGGATCGATACTGATGCCAAAAATGCAATCAGTAAAATTTTTGTCTGTCTGTCTGTCTGTCTGTCTGTCTGTCTGTCTGTCTGTCTGTCTGTATAACCGTTATAGAAACAAAAACTACTCGACGGATTTTAACGAAACTTGGTACAATTATTTTTCATACTCCTGAGCTGGTTATAGTATACTTTTTATCACGCTGCAATCAATAGGAGCAGAGCAGTGAAGGAAAATGTTGGGAAAACGGGAGAAGTTACTCCATTTTTTGAGCTTCCGTCGCGTCTTAATGGTTAAAGCTACACAGAAATCATGTATGACGGAAATGTTCTCCTTAAAATTATATAAAATATATCTCACGACAGCATATGTCTATCTTTTATGCTTGACTCACAATAACACGTGTAACTCCCGATAGCTTAGCAGTTCGAAGCTTTCTGATTATATTTGTCTACTCTTACGTTTATAACACTCTCAGTCATCCCTAATTAAAAACGCGAACGCACAGGCAGGCGTCTTGCTTGGTACCTAGAGCTAGCGAGTCACCTAGCGAGTAGCTTCGTAAAACGAACATTCTCGAACGTTCGCGACCGGCCTAGCAGCTAGGCGTCAAACGCGCAGTTCGGCCGGTCGCGAACGTTCGAGAAAAAAAGAAATCATCAATAATTGTCTAATGACAAAAAAGCTGTGAAAAAAAAACGTTTTATTTAAAGACATTCTGTAGTATATTTAGTATCAGCATTGCACCCGTGCGAAGCCCGGGCGGGTCGCTAGTTTTATAATAAGATAAGGTTTATATAAAATAAGTTTTCTGTTGATAAATATTTTTCAATGACAAGCTTTTGTAAAATCATTGAAACCTCGATGGTTTCAATGATTTTACAAAAGCCTGTCACATAATTTACACCTGTCACATAATATAATATTGTCATTGGAACATATCAAGAATGCAAAGTTTTTACTCAATTAGAGTATTTATTAAGGAGTTCCGATGTGAGTGTCTGTTGAACAGCTCCTGACTCCATCATCAGATCAGCTCGCAGTCACCATATTATTGCATTGTCACCGAAGTTACATAAGTATGTACAATTTCAGCTCAATCAGTTGGGAAAAACTGCTTCAAAATTAAGTTGCTAGATTCCACCGCAACAAATTCAAATTCAAATTCAAAAATCATTTATTTCAATAAAATCACAAGGATCACTTTGAAACGTCCTTGGAGGAACTAGGTGAAGCTACGCCGATTCCACGCGACCAAGCCTAGAAGAATCAGGCAACAAACACGGCTTGGGTCTATCTTTTTTTTAATGATCCTTTCCTTAATGATATGTAGAGCTCCAGTGTGATGTCAATTGAACAAGGCTCAAACAAGAATAATAATTAAAAGTACTACTCAAGTACGTAAACAATAAAAAAATAACTTAAGAGCCTCAGCACAAATTCAAAAAGCAGCACACGCTACACTTGATTTAGAAATCACACATTGTTACTTAGTTACATAGTTACACATAAACCATACCGCTTTTTTAAGAACTTTTTGAAGCCAATATTATAAAGCACATGTATGTATAGAGAAACCACTTACACTGGCCATTCGTGTGGATTGTGATAAATAAAACACAGCTAAACACAAGTAATGACTTTCGAAACATTTTTAATTCCTAGCAATATAACTTTGACCCTACCCTGAAAGGAACCAAGACAAAAGTAACAAAATCACTTAAAACCTTTATAATATATAACATAAGATCATGGATAAGAATGTTTTATTATAATAAAAATATATAATTATTATTGAATGCCGTGCTAATCGCAAAAAAATATTATTAAAAACCCATGAAAATTCGATTATGAAGCTATTATAAAAATGATGGTCGGATTGACGTTCATGCACGCATAAGCTTCCGCATACGTAGTAGGTAGTAACTACGAGTTATATAAAACAAGCTAACCCGGCGAACTTCGTATCGCTTTAGAATTAACACCCGTTCCCGTTCCCGTTAAAAAATCAAAAAATACAGACAATAGTTTATTCAAACTTTTTAAATAGTTTACACAAAATACATTTCTGAACGCATGCATTAATGTCAATCATTACTTACAGTATTTGACAGGATGGACAACAAATGTTTGACATGTACTAAACCCATGAACATTTATTGAAAATTATTTATCTTTCATAATTATGTATTCGTCGAGTTTTCATTGTTTTTAAGATGTATTCTGCTATTCGGGGCGGAGACAAATCCAACGAATCAAAAACCATAAAAATTGGTCCAGCAGATCTCGAGTTATAAGTGTTGTAACAAACCCGTCTTTCTTTTATATATTAAGATTTGTTTTACTTCTATGTAAAGCCGGGGTCCCACGGCGCGTAAAACGACGGGCCGCGCCGGATGACGCTCCGCCTGTGTGCGTCCGGCGCGTCGCGTACAGAGCGTTCCGAGCACGGGCCACCACGGATGCATCGTTCCCACGGCGCGTCCGTCCGCCTTGGCGCGGTCTGGCGCGTGAAAACGCGGGCCGTGGGACCCCGGCATAAGTGGTTCACACTCAGGTCTCACGACATCTCTACTATCACATATTGTATATTGTAACATTTATAGAAGTTAAAATAATGATAAATTTTTCAGGTAGGTATGCTGGTGTTAATGTTTGTATGCTGTTAGATAGGTATATTTTTGCAAGGCGGTGGTGTCTTCGTGCACACTTCGTGTAGGCTGCACAGACCGCCGTCATAAAGGGAACATCGGAATTATCGTCGAACACTTTGCCGTTGATTAAAACATGAGGCACTGAATTGAAGTCAGCAGTTTTGCTGATTTTGCCGTAAATATTATGTAGATATGATCCTCTTTCGCTTTTGGCGCATGCTATTATTGGCTTTGAAGCAATATTCATTGAATTTCCACACTGAAACAATACATTATTGATATTAATAAGACATATCATATCTTGATCATATTTGGCAAAATATACTCTCGAATAATAGAAACTCGATGTTCAGATTATATCTTGATCGATAAGGTCAACAAAAAACAAAAGTGGTGAAGTTTATAATTCGGTCCTTTTCCGAAATCCCGATGCCTGAGTAAGATCGCTAAACAGGAACAGTTTACTGATATACAAACTGAACCCATCATGGGTCGGTAATAGTCGGTATACCAATAATATGTCAAAAAACCCAATGTAACTGTATACGTCACCTTAATGGCAGTCACATCGTCTGATCCTGGTTGGCCTTCCGACATCATACAGGAATTGTAGGAGATAGCTAGAGTCAAGTTCTTTAGGTAGTCAATAGCGCACGCGTGTAGCATGTTCCCGTAGCACTCAGCCGGACCGTGTTGACAGGTGAACACATATTTACCATCCACTACTTGAGTCTGAAAGATTTTTGATCTGTTAATAAAAAATATATGTTCTTTGGCTATATATTGTTTTGTTTTTGGTTCATATATTATAGTTTAGTAGGTATATAAATAGATTTATGGATGATATCCGAAAGCATGGTAGACATCATCTCAGATCTCCAGGAACTCAGATCCTTTAACATATCAAAAGTGGATATGGGTAGTCAGAGGCATGTCAACATATTAAAATTATCATGTCTCTTTTTTGCGGTTGTTAGCAAACCCCAACAGGATTCCATGCGATGTTTTTCTTTACCGTTTTGAGTACTTTATGTAATTTAAGATACAATTTTAAAATGGAAAATCAATTTATATTTAGATCCTTGCTATTTATTTATTTCCACAGAAGGCACGTACTTACCTATACTTCATCAAAAAGGTTATTTATTATATATTCTCTAAAGTGGGTGATAGACGTACGAGCAAGTACGCGTACTTATGGCTCGCCGACCTTTTTCGCTTGTGTGTCACCGTAAGTACGCGTACTTTAAAACCGCCGCGCAAAATCGTCGGCGATCCAACCGGTCTGAAATCTTGCTCGTAGCTCGTCATGGCTCGAACGTGTGGCAGCATTGCGAGCCGCGAGCCGCCATTTTGTTTCGACTTCGTTTCTTTTTTTTAGTTTTTAAAATGTAATACGATATTATTCCTAAATAACACAAAGCTTCTTCAGTCGACGACATCGCAATACAGAGTGAGTAAGCTTCACGTGTGTCACTAACGTCGAGCCGAGTAAGTTCGCGATCTTAAAAACCGCGTACTATAAGTTCGTACGTCTATCACCCACTTAAAACATAGGCAGGTATAGTTTTTATCAAACAAATCAAAGAAAGGCTTGTTGTAAAGAAAGACGTTTACGGTTGTATTATGTCATATTTACAGACTACAGCCATGTCATTGGTTTTCTCTGATTTCGTACATTACCGTACATTACCCACCTTTGCATTGCCATATGGAAATACCCCAACATCCAAATATGAGTGCAATGCTCGAATAGTCGGTGCAAACTGAGTGGTGTCAAATTTCCTACAGCCAGGACATAAGCATTCATAGAACAACTCAACCTTTATCGAATCTTGATCACCACCCAACTGAAAATATTTTTTTTTATTGTTATTCGAAATTTTAATATACTTAAGTAGGTACCTGGCTAGGTGCTTTAATTTGTATTTATTATTATGCTATTAAAAAGTTTTATTATAATCTACAATACACTACATCTAATCTAATATAAAATAACCAGCCAAGTGCGTGTTGGGCCACGTGCAATGCAGGGTTTCGTAGTTTACACGCTAACAACTTTACATAGATAATTTTCAATGGTTTTTTTACTACATTTTTATGATTACTTCTCTAAGCCCATTTTATAAGTTATGCGAGTTAGAGAGCGAAAAAAATTAGAGAAAAAAAATGGATTTTAGAGGCGTGATAAAAATCACGGTAGTAGTGTACCGTTTTCACGCCTCTAAAAACAAAGTTTTGTTGTGGAGGAGGGAAAGGACCTCTAACTCTAACAAATTGGAACTTATATGCAGCTTGATTGTTTAAAAACGGATCCTTTAATCAAAAAGTTGTCTTCACATATCCGCAATATCTAAAGACCTATCCAACGACACCCCACAACATGGGGTACGCGAGAAAAAAAAACATCCTCAATTTACAAGTAGGGGGGAACCTAATTTTTTTTTCAATATTTTATTTTACCACTTTGTTGGCGTGACTCTTAAGTATATTCATGCCAAATTACAGCTATCTAGCACAATGAGTCTCTGAGCTAAGTTACGGACGGACGGACGGACAAAGCTAAACTATAAGGGGTTTCTTGTATACTACGAAACCCTAAAAATCAAAAGTACTTAAGTAAAATTTAAGATACAGTTATTTGGTTATCATAATAGAAGCACAGTATAAAAAATACATATACTGTCGTACAAGCTTTGCTTAATTTGGGTATAGAGGTACATGTTGGAGGTAATAGATCTGGTTTCGCTTACCTTGACAATTTGAATGTCCTTTGAACTGTTGTTTTGTATATCATGACCACCAGCTGACATTACAGTGTAGGCATCTGTAATAAAAATAATTATAATATCTTAACAAAATACCAAGTTACATTATTAAATTCTGACTTTAATCAACTAAATTGCAAATTCAATACCTATAAGGAAGAATGGAGGGCTTTATAACTTACCTTTTTCATTGTTCGCCTGGACAAAAGTAATAATCACATGGAAAATAATTGCAGTTTTGTAAAACATTATTCACGTTTATTGAAAAGGGCTGCGCGTAAATAAATAAACATCTAGAAGTACCTAGGTAACCTTTATATAATGCAAATAAGTGAGATATGTTAAGCGAAATATTGATAGGTCTAATAAATAAAACTAAACAATAACTCGTAAATTAATATTAGTGGATACCAATAGATAAATTAATTTAGTTTAGTATTATTGAACTCTTAAGAAACGGTGGCCTTTAATAAATAAGTTCTTAATAAAGCGGTGACCACGGTTTTGGAACATAAGACATAGAAATAAATTAATATCTTGGTTAATAATGCGTGTTCGTAATAATATTCTCTCTCATTCATACTCATACGAAAACATTGACCGTGATAACGTCACAGGCAGACAGACAGACAGAGTTACTTTCGTAATTATAATATTAGTATAGATGAATAAGAATAGCATATTCTACTGTTTCTCGAATCGGAGTTGCCATGAGAGCAGTGCCGTGTACTTAGATGTTTGTGCCTATACGTATTTTGCTCAAAACATTTTTGTATCGTGGGATAAATATTGCTCTGAAAGGTTTTATTGTATAGTTATAATAAAAAACTGGCCAAGTGCGTGTCGAGCCACGCATAATGTAGTTTTCGTAGTTTACATAGCTAACAATGTTAGTATAAATAATTTTCAACGATATTTGTACTAAAAAGTTTACTTTTAGTTTACGAGTAATCGTCGAGCAACTTAGAAAATTCATTTTCTTGTTGGTCGATGATTACACGTAAACTTGTAAAGTCTACTTAGCCGTGACAGATTTCCTTTTACATTCGTTATATGTACTACTACCGTGAATTTTTTAACACCTCCAAAACCAATCGTTTACCTGGAAAAATTTTGCTTAATATTTCACAAAGGGATCCCTTAATCGAAAAGTTGTCTTATCACAAACCCATGTTTTTTAAAGACCTATCCATCGACACCCCACAGGGTATGCGAGAAAAAAAATAACATCCCCACTTTAGGTGTAGTAAAAAACACAAATTGTGTAAGTCCTAATGTTTTATTTTTATTTATCGGACAATGATTTTGGTAGATTAATGTGACAAATCAAGGAAGATCTACAACAGACTAATTTATTTACATCCAAAACTTATGAGGAAGCTCCTGACTATGACCTTTCAGTCTAAGGAAATTGGACCGTTTGGCAAGCGTAACGTAACCATAACCAACCATAACTAAATTGTAAACACGTTGTCTAAAAGGATATTCCAATATCTACTTTGAACCAACATAATAACCAAATATTACGTTTTAGTATGATTTCATGTCAAGTTCGTTATTTTACAGCCTGATTGGTTTAGATGTGTCATTACAGTAGAGTTCATTTCTATTGCTTGCATTGATTGCGGAGGCGGGTTTACGAAGGCCTTGCAGACGTCTTCCTTGAAGTGGTCATCTCTGCTCTACTCGCGATTGATCAGGATGTAAGGAACAGAATAAAAGGCCTTTTTTCTCTCATCACCATATAACTTTGTTTCAATGATGTGCAATGGTATTTTTTTAATTTACGTAAAGATTTAACAAACGCCCCAAAATGAGTAAAAAAAATTTAAGACTTTTTTTATTAGAAAATTTGGTCTAAATACCTTATTTAAATTTTCGGGAGTAGTCATAATACACCCTGTAGGTACTTGGAAGTTATAAGACATTTAAATAAGTTTAAATAAGGTAGGTATGCTGGTGTTATATTTTTGGTATGCTGTTGGATAGGATAGGTATATTTTTGCAAGGCGGTGGTTTGTTCGTGAAGGCTGCACAGACCGCCGGCATAAAGGGAACATTAGGAGTGAACACTTTGCCGTTGATTAAAATATAAGGCACTGAATGGAAGCCAGCAGTCTTGCTGATTTTGCCGTAAATATTGAGTAGATATGATCCTCTCTCGCTTTTGGCGCATGCTATTATTGGCTTTGAAGCAATATTCATCGAATTCCCACACTGAAACAAAACGTACCAGGAGATACTTGAATTTTTTTGTCGGAAAATAAAACTTTTGACAAAAGTTTCACCAATAGTGTTTCTGTGCTACATTTTATCTTGATTACATCTTTAAGTAATATTTGTTATAAAAACAAAGCTGTTTGTTTTGCGGTTATTGAGAAAAAACTATTCTACATTCATCAAAAAAAAAATCGTCTTTATAAGACATATCATATTTTAAATATAAATACGGCTAATTACCACGTTTTTTCTTGTATTGCTGACGTTTCGAGACAATTCAGATGCTTTCTTCTTGACAATTCTTCATCTGAATTGTCTGAAAAAACGTGGTAATTAGACGTATTTCTATTTAAAATGATTAACAACCACGATAGTTTTAATTCACATCATATTGTAGGTGATATGCCTGAGCCAGATCGCTAAACAGGAACAGTTTACTGATATAGGTAACAACTGAATCCTTTATCATATACATCATGGGTCGGTTTAGTTAGATCAAAACAGTCAACATTTGTTATTACCTAAATACCAATAATATGACAAAAACCCAATGTAACATCATACGTCACCTTAATGGCAGTCTTATCGTCTGATCCTGGTTGGCCTTCCGACATCATACAGGAATTGTAGGAGATAGCTAGAGTCAAGTTCTTTAGGTAGTCAATAGCGCACGCGTGTAGCATGTTCCCGTAGCACTCAGCCGGACCATGTTGACAGGTGAACACATATTTACCATCCACCACTTGAGTCTGAAAGATTTTTGAACTGTCAATAAAAAAATATATATTCTTTGGCTATAAATACTGTGTGTTTGGTTCATAGATGTGTATTATTAGTTTAGTAGATATATAAATATTTTCATGGCTGTTATCCAAAAACGTGGTAAACATCATCTCGGATCTCCAGGCAAACAGATCCTTTAACATATCAAAGGTCAAGGATAGTCAAATGTATGTCCACATATTAAATTGTCATTTCTCTTTTTTGCAGTTGTTAGCCTAACACACCTTTTTTATAAAAATACTACTACCTAACTGGTTTTCTGGCGTTATTTTCCTTCACCGTTTTAAGCACTATTGGTAGTTTAACATACAATTCTAAAATGGAAAACCAATTTGTTTATTTTCACAGAACGGCACGTACCTATACCTACACAAGTACTTTAACTTTTTGTACTTCAACACAAAGGTTAATACAAGTCCCTGAAACGTAGAGGTATAGTTAGTAGAGGGACTCCCTTTTCCGTATTTGGACTCCTGTTTGGTCCGTTATGCGTGGAACGTAGAGGTATAGTTTTTATCAAATAAATCTCTGTGGAAAGACTTTGTGTCGTGAAGAAAAACGTTTACAACTGCCTGTATTATGCCATGTTTACAGACTACAGTCATGTTATTGGTTTTCTCAGATTTCATACATTACCGTACATTACCCACCTTTGCATTGCCATATGGAAATACCCCAATATTCAAATATGAGTGCAATGCTTGAATAGTCGGTGCGAACTGAGTGTTGTCAAACTGCCTACAGCCAGGACATAAGCTTTCATAGAACAACTCAACCTGTACCAAATCTTGATCACCATCCAACTGAAAAAACACATGTTTTATTGTTATTCGAAATTTTCATATACGTAGATACTTTAGTATGTACCTAGTACCTACTACCTGGCTGGTTAGTTTTATTATAATCTCTATACCTACATCTAATATAAAAAATCCAAAGTACATGTTAAGTAAAATTAAATACAATTATTTGGTTATCATAATACAAGCACAGTATTAAAAATATTTATAGACTGTTTTACAAGCTTTGCTTGGTTAGGGTATAGAGGAAGGAGGAAGTAATAGAAAATTTTGCTTACCTTGACAATTTGAATGTCCTTTGAACTGTTAGTTTGTATATCATGACCACCTGCTGACATTACAGTGTAGGCATCTGTAATAAAAATAATTATAACACCAAAATACCAAGTTACATTATTTAATTGTGGCTTTATTCAACTAAATAGCAAATTCGATTAATAACTTACCTTTCTCATTGTTCGCCTGGATAAAAGTAATAATCACATGGAAAATAATTGCAGTTTTGTAAAACATTATTCACGTTTATTGAAAAGGGCTGCGCGTAAATAACTAAACATCTAGTAGGACCTAGGCAACGATTTAGAATATTGTATGTCGAAGCGATAACAAAACCTTTGTATAGCGCAAATAAGTGAGATAAGCTAAACTATTTATCGTATATTCAGAGGTCAAGTAAATAAAATTAAACATTAACTAACATAGATAAAATAATTTAGTTTATTATTTAACTTGAATGTTTGTTGAACTCTCAAGAAATGGTGGCCTTCATAAAAAAATTAGTTCGTAAAGCGATGACTACGGTTTTAGAACTTATGTCATAGAAATAAATTCATACCTTAATTATTAGGCTTAAGATAATTGGATTCTTTTTGGACCTTTCTAAAGCCTTTGACACTGACTCTATCCCCATAATTATTAATAAACTGGAACAAATTGGTATAAGAGGCAGTATCTTGGACCTTTTCAAGAGCTATCTTTCTAAGCGCAGCCAGGTTGTTAAGGTCCATAAAGTTTTCAGTGATGAGGAACCTGTAACCTTCGGTGTTCCTCAGGGAAGTGTCCTGGGATCTACTCTTTTTCTTGTCTTCATTAATGACCTGTATAAATTTTCTCTTCCTAACGGCTCTTTTTTCACCTACGCTCATGCCACTGCACTCGTTATTGGAGTTAAAAATTGGAATGAGGTTCAAACTTATGTAACACATAATATAAATTAGTTAGTTCTTATATAATAACAGAACTATGTTCGTGATAAGGAGGCGAGCGTTGAAGCTGCTTCACAGTTTTTAACTTTCGTGGTTTCATCGTACACTTTGTAAAGTACACCCGTGTATTTGTTCAGAATAAATAATTTGATTAAAAAAAAAGTTTTCGTAATATTATCCTCTCTGATTCATGCTTATATGAAGACATTTAAATTTGTACAGACGCGACCGCAAGTGCATTATTATAATTATATAAGTTTTAGTGCAAAGACTTTTGAGTAGGTGGGATATCTCTCTTTTGCAATTCGTTGAATGTTTACTCTGTGAGTTCTGATATGCAGGAACTGACTTGGATCAACCTTATTGGGGAATAGTTACCGACACTAACACGACGGGAGGTTCATTCAATAGATACCTAGTTCGTCCTACATTGCATTTTCGTTTGGGGTCTCCATTTTATTTCATTACTAGCTATGCCCAGCGTTTTCACTCGCGTTAGCGTGTTGCTAAAAAACCTATAGCCTTCCTCATGAATGTGGCTATCATATACAAAAATATTTTTGCATATTCGACTGGTCGTTCCAGAGATTAGCGCGTTCAAACCATCAAACAAGCAAACTCTTTCGCTTTATTATATAAGTATAGATAATTATCGTTTTATTTACTTATAACAAAATTAATATTATGATTCTAACATGCACATTCTTACATGCATATAACATAAGAGAAAAAGCTTCTATAGTCAATTGTCATACTCTATTATGCCAGAAATTTACCACTTTAATATCTATAACAACATTATCTGTCACGTTATCTTCGCACCTATCCCGCATAGTGCCGGTGGTTGTACAAATTGTACCTCAGCGACCCACCTGACACGATGGTCCGGCAGATCATGTAAGTTGACGCGCCCTGGCAGTTTTTCAGCAGGTATTAATCGACTCATAAATGTTTGCTATAACTATACTTATTAAAAATTAACTTCTTACTAAGCTTGTAAAGTGAATAGCTCCCTGATTTTGGGTACCTAACTAGAGTGCCAAGTTCTTCCAATGAAACCTGTAAATCATCCTTTAAAAACCTCCTAACCTCCACTCGCCTTTCGAACCTTTTCGCTAGTTCTAGGTTCTGGGTTCATAAGAAACTTTTCTGCCTCGGCGAAATCGCCCAAAAAGAAGGCATGAACTGAGTTTGATACAGACGGATCGGGAAACAGAGATCGTTACCTCCGTTTCCTCGTATGTACCAACCCATAAATATTATTTTATCATAAAAAAATAATCACAACTGTAATCCACAAATAGGTGGGGTAGACATCTTCTCAGATCTCCAGGCGCTCAGATCCTTATCTATCTAAAGGGGTTAGTCAGAGGCACGTCAAAACATTAGGTACGTGCCCACATTTTGCAATATAGCATTTCACACATGACAGGTTGCAAGCCCTTCACCGCATACAAGAATGCTAAATGGTTTCTTTACGATTTAAAATCCATTGATGCACGGCCGGGATTCGAACCCACGACCATCGGATTTAAAGTTGAAGTACGTATACGTAGGTAGTAGCTACTAGCTACCAGTAGGTAGGTAAGTGGCTCGCACTCAGGTCTCATGACATCTCTGACATTAATATAATCTAGTTTGTTTGTATAATAGGTAAATATATTTGGAAGTTAAAATACATTTAAATAAGTTCCAATAAGATTTAATCCAGAGGTTCTCAAATAGGGACCTGAAAATGCGGCGAAATGGTTCCTGTAAAGGATGGTACGGCAGTGTTTGCGTGCCCCCAAATTTTGCGGGTAGGTATGCTGATGTTATATTTCGGTATGCTGTTAGATAGATATATTTTCGCAAGCCGGTGGTTTGTTCGTGAAGGCTGCACAGACCGCCGGCATAAAGGGACCATCTGTATCAGGATTGTGCACTTTGCCGTTGAGTAAAACATAAGGCACGTAATTGAAGGCAGCTTCTTTGCTGATTGCTCCGTTAATACCAAGAAGAATTGCTCCGAAGTCGCTTTTGGCGCATTCTATTATTGGCTTTGAAGTAATATTCATCAAATTCCCACACTGGAACAAAACGTTTAAGACATAATTATCACATTGTAGGTGCTTGATCACATTTGGCAAAATATAACAAAATATACTGAAACTTGATGTTCAAACCATGCATCTTGTTGATCGATAAGGTCATCAAGAAAATAACAAAAACAAAAGTCTATGGCAACATTATAATTCGGCCCTTTCCAAAATCCCAATGCCTGAGCCAGATCGCTAAACAGATAAAGTTTACTGATATAGGTACCTATCAACTGAACTTTATAATACATTATGTGTCGGTTTAGTTAGATCAAAACAGTCTATAATTTGTTGTCGTACCTACATATCATTAATATATATTTATTTTTTTTTTTTTTTTTTTTTTTTATATTGTTAGTGTACATTAATATTCACTTTAATTTCACTTTGACCTAAAATGCTATAATATTATTATTAAACTAAGAATGTGTCCACTAACACTTTTCTTACTGTCTCTAATTAAGGGGAAGACACTTTGTTTTTGTGTTCTATAAACGTAGTACTAACTTACTCTTACACTACACAAAACTGATTGTATGATACACTACATTACACTAGCTCAAAAGGTTTCGTTCTTTTGAGCCTTCTTACTTGGTCTGTGTTGTCGAGAAGCTGGATTGCCTCGACGTTTACATGGCGATGAAGTCTTTGTTCGTGAGCTTCTGCATAATATTGAATGACTTTAGCGACGAAATCTACGTTAAGGTCCCGGTGGAGATCGTCATTTCTTATGTACCAGGGTGCATTCACTATTCCCCTGAGTACTTTGTTTTGGAATCTTTGGATTATTTGTACATTGCTCTTTTTGGTACAGCCCCAAAGCTGTATACCATAGGTCCATACTGGCATAAGGACTTGTTTGTATAGTAACATCTTGTTGTGTACTGTCAGGGCGGAATGTCTTCCAAGAAGCCAGTACATTCTTTTGTAGCGTAGATCTAACTCATCTTTTTTCTTTTTGACGTGAGCTTTCCAGCGTAGCTTCGCGTCAAGCGTCATGCCCAAGTATTTAGCCGTATTTTCATATGGTATGAGCTTGTTGTTAATAAATATTGGGTGGTATTCTTCCTTTTTGTTAGTGAAGTTAATGTGAACGGATTTCGTCTCATTCAGTTTAATTCTCCACTGCTGTGTCCAACCATGGATTTTATTAACAGCTTCTTGAACCTTTTCTGCTGCTTCTGCGTAGGTGTTTCCTACAGCCATTTTAGCAGTATCGTCAGCAAAGGTCGCGATTCATTAATCATTAATATGACATTAAACCCAATACAGTATACGTCACCTTAGTCGCAGTCTCATCGTCAGATCCAGGTTCGCCTTCCGACATCATACAGGTATTGTAGGAGATAGCTTGAGTCAAGTTTGTCATAAAGAAAAGAGCGCACGAGTGAAGCATGTTCCCGTAGCACTCAGCCGGACCGTGTTGACAGGTGAACACATATTTACCATCCACCACTTGAGTCTGAAAGATTTTTGAAGCTTTAACTGTCAATAAAAAATATATATGTATATGTTTTTTGGCTTACTATTTTTTTGTTTCATAGATGTATTGTGTATGTATATTATAATTTAGTATATAAATAGGTTCATGGCTGTTATCCAAAAGCATGGTAATCCTTTGATATAGACTAAGCTGGATAGTCAGAGGCATGTCCACATAAATTATAATTGTCATGACCCTTTTTCGCGTGAAAAGATGCCCATCACCGCTATCTTATAAAAAATACTATTAACTGGATTCCAAGCGATGTTTTCCATAACTGTTTTGAGCACTATAGGTAATTTCGGGCGATGCTCATGATGAAGAGCATCTGAATTGTCTCGAAACGTGAGCAATACAGGAAAAAACGTGATAATTAGCCGTATTAAGAGTTAAAATGAGCAAACCATTTCAAAATAGAATAACAATTTTTCACAGAACGCCACGTACATAATATAATTATAATTAAGTATCTATTCCTGAAATAGTGGTGTAGTTTTTATGGTTATATTATCTCTGTGGAAAGTCGTTATGTCGTGAAGAAAAACATTTACAACCGGCTGTATTATGCCATGTTTAACTACAGACTACAGCCATTTCATTGGTTTTCTCAGATTTCATACATTACCGTAAATTACCCACCTTTGCATTGCCATATGGAACTACCGTAATATTCAAATATGAATGCAATGCCAGAATAGTCGGTGCGAACTGAGTGGTGCCAAAATTCCTACAGTAAGGACATAAGCATTCATAGAACAACTCAACCCGTACCAAATCTTGATCACCATCCAACTGAAAAGACAAATGTTTTATTGTTATTCAACTTTTCCATATCACTACATAGTATAAAGCAAAGTCGTTTTCCGCTTCCCGCGTCTGTATGTAATATGTATGTATGTATGTTTGCTTATATCTTTAAAACTACACAACGGATTTCGATGCGGTTTTTTTTTAATAGATAGAGTGATTCAGGAGGAAGGTTTATATGTATAATAACATGCTACCCGTGCGAAGCCGGGGCGGGTCGCTAGTACAATACATACTTAAGTATATAATTTAATTTGTATATGCTAGTAGTTTTATTATAATAATCTCAATTAACTACATCTAATCTATACAATCATATAATAAAACTGTAGAAGAGTTCAATTCTGTACATTGAATAAAAACTAAAAAAAATACTCCTAGAGGTCTTCATATAAGTAACACAAGCCAAAAAAAAAAACATTTTAAAATGTTTGTCTGTCTGTCTGTCTGTTGTCTGGCTTTCACGCAAAAACTACTGGACGGATTTTGATGAAACTTTTTTTGTTATGTAGCTATTAGTCCTCGGCAACATATAGGCTATAATTTATTTTGAAGATTAGAATACCAGATGTGAAACTATCTGTCCTCCAGCGAGGCGGGCACGGGTCAGCTAGTCTAATATAAATTTGTTTTATTTTGGGGTTTTTAAGATACATTTTCTTCTAAGATTCATTGTTGTACTCTTATGCACTAAAAACGGAATGAATAATTGTAAAATATGGAAAACAGAAAAAGATTTATATGCGATTTTTAAATTTGGACAGAACAACGTCTGTCGCGGGTCCAGCTAGTCAAATATAAACAATCAAAAGTACCTAAGTAAAAGTAAATATAAAGTTCTTTGTATATTTACTTATTTCATCTTCACATTTTCATTTTCATTCACAAGCACAGTATAAAAATTGCTCAGTTTGGGTTCATGTTGTATTTTACATGTAATTTTTTATTTGTAATTGTAATTTTAAATGGTAATAGAAGAGGTTTTGCTTACCTTGACAAGTTGAATGTCCTTTGAAATGCTGTTTTGTATAACATTACCACCTGCTGACATTACAGTGTAGGCATCTGTAATAAAAATAATTATAACATCTTAACAAAATACCAAGTTACATTGTTTAATTCTGGCTTTATTCAACTCAATTGCAAATTCAATACCTATAAGGAAGAATAGGGGCTTTATAACTTGCCATTTTCATCGTGTGCCTGAATAAAAGTAATAATCACATGGAAAATAATTGCAGTTTTGTAAAACATTATTCACGTTTATTGAAAAGGGCTGCGCGTAAATAACTAAACATCTAGAAGTAACTAGGTAACGATACAGAATATTATGTATGTCGAAGCGAAAACAAAACCTTTATATAATGCAAATAAGTGAGATAAGCTAAGCGAAATATTTAAAGGTCAAATAAATAAAATTAAACAATAACTAACATAGATAAAATAATTTAGTTTAGTATTTAACTAGAATGTTTGTTGAAATCTCAAGAAACGGTGGCCTTCATAATAAAAAAGTTCGTAATAAAGCGGTGGCTACGGTTTTGAAACTTATGCCATAGAAATAAATTCATAGCTTGGTTATTATTGCGTATTCCCCTCTGATTCATGCTCATACGAAAACATTTAAATTATTTTAAATATAAATACGGCTAATTACCATGTTTTAACTTGTATTGCGAAGATGAAGAGCATCTGAATTCTCTCGAAACGTCAGCAATACAAGAAAAAACGTGGTAATTAGTCGTATTTCTATTTAAAATGATTAACAACCACGATAGTTTTAATTCTACATTTAAATTAGTACAATCGCGACCGCAAGTGCAATATTCATTGAATATATTTTATATCCATTTGGCCGAAAAAATCCAACCGTGACTTTGATGAGGCTTAACTTTGTTGAAACGTGTTGTAGATAACCGAATTAAAAATGCCTGCAATCAATCTAAATAGATTTTCTCGGAATATAGAGCACCTAGTGGATTCAGCAATCAAATTTTAGTGCAAAGACCTTTGAGTAGGTGGGAAATCTCTCTTTTGCAATTAGTTGAATGTTTACTCTGCGCGTTCTGATTTGAAGAAACGAACTTGGACAAACTTTGTTGGGGAATAGTTACCTACACTGGCAAAAGGTTCAATCAATAGGTATCTAGTTCATTCTTTATTGCGTGTCTAGTTCGAGGTTCTCCATTTTATTTCTTCTTCTTAAAGAAATTAACATTCTCACAGTAATCTCACAATATATATATGAAAACTTACTGTATACTCATAAGAATATGGCTTTCTTTAAGAAAAAAAGTGATGTACATAGTATTAACACAAGAAATAAGAACAAATTGTACATACCCAAATTTAGATTAGAAAAAGTGAAGGGGTCGTTTATGGGGAATTGTATACTATTTTATAATAAACTGCCAGAAAACGCAACAAAACTTCCCGTTAGAAGATTTAAATCCTACATAAAGAATAATCTTATAAACAAAGCGTATTATACTGTAGATGATTATATAAATGATAAATCCTCGTGGCCTGATGTCGCTCTGCCACTCGACAGCTAAATATTGATTTAGGTACTTAATTTCATTTTGTGTAACATTTGTCTACTTTAATTATTTTTAAGCAAATAGTTATTTTATCTGTAAGTTTTAATTCTAAATCAAGTGTAGCGTGTGTTGCTTTTTGAATTTGTGCTGAAGCTCTTTAGTTATTTTTTTTTATTGCTGTACCTACGTACTTGAGTAGTAGGTACTTTTAACTTTTAATTATTATTCTTGTTTGAGCCTTCACCTTGTTCGATTGGCACCACACTGGAGCTCTACATAGCATTAAGGAAAGGATCATAAAAAAAAAGGTAGACCCCAAGCCGTGTTTGTTGCCTGATTCTTCTAGGCTTGGTCGCGTGGAATCGGCGTAGCTTCACCTAGTTCCTAAGACGTTTCAAAGTGATCCTTGTGATTTTATTGAAATAAATGATTTTTGAATTTGAATTTGAATCTTCCAAATTAAGAACACAAGCACAAAAAATAAGCTTGTGAAAGAGCTAGTCAATCACTACATAGTAAAAATAAAGCAAAGTCGCTTTCCGCTTCCCGCGTCTGTATGTATGTTTGCTTATATCTTTAAAACTACACAACGGATTTTGATGCGGTTTTTTTTAATAGATAGAGTGATTCAGGAGGAAGGTTTATATGTATAATAACATGCTACCCGTGCGAAGCCGGGGCGGGTCGCTAGTTGTCAATATAATTAACAAGATTTAGTCATTTAGCCGCACTGAGAGGAACATTTATGTTCATAACTATAATAGATTTTGACACGGGTCTTTATCTTTATCACGTAATTACCTTTATTTTACTTTCCCGTGACCCGTGTCAAAATCTATAGTTATGTCTACTAATCACGATAGTTTGAAAAATAATGTATGTTTATATTTGATAATTCGTATCTATGTTCAATGTTTTATTTTTATTTTAGAATCAAATAATAGCTTTGTCACTCTGTCGGATATTGTTTAATCCAGTGTTACAATTAAAATACCATAGTTTAAATAATTTACTTTCTTCTTCTTTCTTTTACTTTCCATGTTTAAAGCTCTTTTATTCTTTCATAATAGCATTGCCATTTTCCAGGTTTCCCAAAACATTCTTCGCCACACTTCTATTACAGGCAGCCATTCACTGATTTTTTTTCTGTCTTAACCTCATCCATCTCTATATATCATTTTATCCACCACTCTCATCTAAAATTCTATTTCAAAATATCCTATGTCCAAAATAGTTCATCAAAAAAATGTTAATAATATCAAAAATATTTAAGTAAAAAAAACATCAAAAGGTCGTATTGTCACAGAAAACTGTGTTCTGGGTTAAATCGATTTGCCGGAGTATAATAAACGTATGTAAGCAATAAAACTAAAGCTAGATAATAATCAGTTTTTTGTGTCTCCTGAAAACCTAACGTTTTTACATACGACTTTTTGTACTGACAGCAACGAATTGTATATTGTACAGTAATTTTCGATTTTCCGGAAAACTGATACTTCGAGTATTCGTTTTATGAATGAGGGATGGCCTCGTTTCTGGTTGCACAACAGGCGAATTTCAACTCACTACTGAGCGCAGATTTTTCTCGTTCCTAAAACTGAACACCTGCTGATGGCAAACTTGCAAAATGAATTCATTTTGTTTTAATTTTACCACGTTGTTGAACCAAGCCACTCCCGGAAACGGATACAATAACAATCGCTTTGTTTTCGAGATAAAATCTGCTATGTCAGTTAACTTTTTTATGCGACTTCCGTTGTGGCCTATTTTAACAATTTCAGGCTTTCGTGTTCTGCATATTGGTGTTGTAAATAAAAATAAAAAATAGGATCACGATTGTAATCCCCGAGTACTGTAGACATCCTCTCAGATCTCCAGGCGCTTAGATCCTTTGAAGATATCTAGTAGGGGTAGTCAGAGGCACGTCCAAACATTATATTTGGCACATGCTAACATTTTGCAGTAGTTAGCATTCCATACGTGACAGGTTGTAGGCCCATCGCCGCTTGGTGTTGGTTCCATTTTATTATTATGCCTACCTATGATCACAATTTTTACCTTATCAAAAGTTGACTTGAGGTACCTTCAACAAATTGATTATAGACATACCTAATGGACTAAATCTAATATATAAAATTTCCATGTCACAATGTTAGTTACCGTACTCCTCCGAAACGGCTTGACCGATTCTCATGAAATTTTGTGAGCATATTGAGTAGGTCTGAGAATCGACCAACATCTATTTTTCATACCCCTAAGTGATAAGGGTGGCGTAAAGATCGGGAAAAACGGAAAGTGCTTTTTTCTGTGGGATTATTGACATTTGACAGGACAACGTCTGTCGGGACAGCTAGTAATAATCTAAACTAGCTTTCCGAAGTTTTCAACTCATCTGAAGGGTAGAGGCATGGTGAAAGATGCAGTCTGAAATCTGAACATAGGTACTACACTCGACTGCACAATTAAATAAGATAGGCAAGTTTCCGCCTTATTGCCTTTAAAATAGAGTAGGTATATTTTATATAGTTCAATATAGATATACTATGATACAAAAGAACTGTAGTACGTTGTGGCTAGCTCTAAGGGCTTTGTAACCTCACTTTTTATTTTCCTGGATGGTATCTTTTGCGATATCTACTTTATTTATACTCTAGAAGTAAATTCAATTTTGCCACAGGTGATTCTGAGGAGGATATGAAATATGTCGCAATCTTATTGAATTTTTCTGTACGAACTGTGTTTTGGTCTGAGATTCGCTTCATTGAGATACTTTCAATATCAACGATGTTCGGGTAAACAAAATCGATAAAGATCGATTACTTTTATTGTAGTTTTTATATCCTTGTAGGTACGTTTACTGGTCTGAGAGTTGTGGGTACCATGGTATTCGTAGTTTCTGATACTCACGATACGACACAAAGATGCATAGTATGTTTGTAACAGTACAGACATCCTCTCAGACCTCACAGGCGCTCAGATCCTTGAAGATGTCTAGGCGGGGTAGTCAGAGGCATGTCCAAACATAACACACATGCCCACATTTTGCAGTAGTTAGCATTCCATACGTGACAGATTACAAGCACATCGCCGCTTATAAGTATACTAACTGGTTTCCCCAAGATGTTTTCCTTCACCGTTTTGAGCACGTGTTTTCAATGCGCATATATTTTTTTCTAAAGGATAAATCCATTGATGTACGCCTTCGAAATTAAAGTCGAGGTACCTAAATAGACTCTCTATTTATGAACAATGTTTAGTTGTGTTTGAACTTTTCACGGTATTGGACTTACCAACGCATGTCATGGAATGATGGACGTAAAACGGAATACAATATCACGAAGACCATTTACCATGAGGTAGGTCATCTTTAATTTTTTCAGAACGATTACATTATGAGCTTCCTGATTAAAAAACAAAAATAAAAGTTCCCAACTCATGAATACAAAGCACAACTTTAACATCAGATAGGTACATTTATGTAAGTCACAAAACAGACATTTAAACCCTCTTGAGCATTGGAATCCACAAACGTCGTTCGCTACGTTTCCTATTTACCTCTAATGAGATTTAGTCCCGACCCGGTCTGATTACAAGCAGCTAATAACGAGATTTTACATTTATTCGAAGAAATTCTACTTTATAAACATGCCGTAAGCGAATAAAATTGATTTTACACACAAACTGGAACGCGTTTGCACTGAAAATTGAATTCCAAACGTGATCTATCGAGATTTCAGTCGAGTCCACTTATTCCCGGACGATAAGCACACAGAGAACAAAAACCAACGTGAATTCGCTTACTTCTGTGGTTTTCCGCGTTTTTATCGCTGAACTAGAAATATTAAACTAGAGGAAATCTCCGCTACTTTGTTTGACGTCCCATTTCAATTATTTTTCGGTATAATATATGGTTCAATCCAAGTTATGTTCAATCTGTAAACCAAATTTCATCCAAATCAGTTCAGCAGTTACGAAGTTATTGAATAACGATATTCCAAATGTTTGCAGTGTAATATAAAATTAAAAAGTGTTTATCTAGATAGAAATTTTCAAAACATAAAAGAAGAGACGATGGCGGGCCCTGATTGGTAGTTGATGAGACTTACCCTGACTTCCAGTTTCGTCATCTTACAAATAAATTCTTAAAAGAATTACGCCAATTTTCTTTAAAGTCGCAAGTAGGTAAGAGGTTGAGCAATCCAACTAGCCGAGTTAAACCGTTGACTCTACGAAAGGGGTTTACTGCAGCTATTTTCTTTTACTTTTTAATTGGCCTAGTTGACCTAGTAGATTAGGTACGTAGACTTTCGTACACTAATTGCCAGTAAGTTTAATTAAACTTAAAGCAGTCATTTGTAGAGCACAAATGACTTAGAATCGAATATAATAGAACATAATCTTTATTATACACCATAAATTATCAAAAACGAAAAAATTACACCTAATTTTAAAAAGCCCGCCTCTAATGTCACATAATACTACATTTTGAATCGATCAGACCAGTAGAAGTTGCACCGCGCCAGAGCGAGGTGCAATGTAAGTGCTTCGTTTGCCAAAGCAGACCTTGGCAAACGAAGAAGCAGACCTAATGTTGCAGCCTTACGCTAAAAGGCGTTCACGCCACGTCAGCCTTACCACGTGACACAAAGGGCGCTATATTCTTGCAAAACTATCCGCGTGGACAGACGGCCCTTACCACCTCACCGCGCTACCGTGATGGCGTATTTGACCGCTATAAGCTTCGCAGTTGGCCGTGCAATATGATTATCACCGTTGAACTAGAAAGATAAACAGAAAATTATTTATTGCACAAAACAAAAACATGGCGAACTTAATACGAGTACCACTGCATTTTCGCCAGTTATCCGAGATAGATAATTAATTATTACATTTATACACAGATACTAAAAAATACATGAACATGACTTTGTATAAAAACTCTGTAATAGCTTTGAAAAGTACGAGCAGATCTAGAAAAAAGTATTTAGCCATGCACAAAGCAACAATCATGTTTCAGCTCGGGAAATGTTTAAAAAGATTTCAACAGAGAAACGGGGAAAAACATTGAAAAGCGCCGGCAGGTGGTGGGCGGTGCTGTTTATTTATCTGCAGTGAAATGAAAAATTGAAGTGAATGTTTTCCTTTATCAAAGCGGAAACTAACCAAATGTGTTTTGTTTGGTCATCACTATTCAACATTTGAATTAGAGTTTTTTTTTTATATAAACAAAATATTTGCGCTTCTAACCAAGGATCCTAACCTGCATTTTTTATCTCAATAACTAAAACTCGAACTTGCGTTACTGACTGACTGATCTACCAACGCACTGCAACTTGAAACTTGGAGGGTGTGTTCTTTTTGTGAACTAAGGAAAGAATTCTCGACAATCTTACCCTAAGGAGGTGCACGTGAAATCTGTTTCAAAATAACATCAAGTAAACGAAGTCGCAAGGATTTCCACTAGTTGTTCCACAAGAGACAATGCAAATCAGATACAAACTTTTTTATGCACTACTCATACTTGAAAACGACGGCAGTAAATTATCCTAGACACGTGGGAGTTCTCACGGTGTACGGGAATTCATTAATGTCTCATCGAAGGTTTTCCCTATCCACGTTAACTCGTTAAATATTAATTTGAATCGGCGGGAGGGAGTTTTCCTTCCACTCGATGTTTACCAGAGTGCCCTAGTTTTTGCGATGCAGCTATTTTTACGCTTTTAAAATATTTTCAATCAACCGAAAGCTCCGAATAAAAAATATGCAGTATTTTTCACAGTTTACCAGTAGCGCTATCGAATCATTTTGCTGTTTATTTTTATTACGCAAAAAGTATGAAATCTGCTAACGTAGTTTCATCCGGGCTTCATTTCATTCTCTCAACGCCGCCGGGCGCCGAGTCTATCTGAGTCGGGTCAAATAGCGCCCGGCCTTTGTTTCCAACCCACTATCAGCTTTCGTTTATAAGCCTTATCATTTTGCATACAGACATTTTATTAAAATTTTCAGAACAAGAACTATTGTATTTTTTTTTTCTACCTATATTGTTCCTCTGTTGGGCAAAGGTCTCCCCCATTCTCTTCCAAGCATTGCGGTCTACAGCTTCGTCCCAGCAACCAGTCTGGAATGTGTCGAGGTCGTCACGCCAGCGTCTTCACGTCCTTTCTCGGCGTCGTCTTGTATTATATTTGTTATTTGTTGTAGGATTCTATTTTGGTGGACTACTACAAAAATGAGCTAAATGTAAACCTCCAATTAGTCGTCTCAAAAATATCTAAACGCCTGGAGATATGAGTGGATGTTCGCAGTACCTACTTAGGGATTACAGCAATGTTTGTATTAAAAATAATTAATTGTAGTTCGTACACGGAAAACTGTCTTTTATCAGTTACATAACATAAAAAAACATGTTTCAGGACTAATGACGATTATGTAGAGAACTATAACCAGCAAATCCGTTTCCTTTTAATCTTGCGTTTTTCAGATGGCTAAAGGTGAAAACGTTCTGCCCTGAATCCATAAAAATAACAATTATTACATAATGATGCCAGTGAAATTGGATCAGCCAAACGGATGCGCTTCCACCGGCCTCACCGCTAATGAGATTTATTTTCAACATGCCTCCATCCGCGGCTTCGCTTGCGTGGTATGTGGATAAAAATTACATACGTAGCCTATTTGTTATTCCAAGGCATAGGCTATGTATGTTCTAAGTTCCATTCAAATCCGTTTAAGAGTGATTGAGGTACAAACATCCAAACATCCTCAATATTAGTATACGATTGGAGCGTTCGTCGATCGCACCAGCCTAATGACATGATTTACATCAGCACCTTTAAGGGTACTCGGAACCCTGGCTCAAGGAGTCGCAGTACCTGCAACAGCTGCATTGGCTAACAATATTGGAGCTCTAAATTAATTAGACGAGCAACGAGGAGGGTGCTACGCGAAGAGGAATTACTTACTAGAAATTGCGAGAAAACCGGATAAGTGTAAGTCCGATTCGCGCACCAAGGGTTCACTTTCCATACAAACTTGTATGTAGATAGTTCGTCCGTCAAGAAAATTAACTGCAGAAACTTTTGTACATTGTTAAGTTTTAAAAATATTTTTACTATTTGAACTAATTTTTTTAAATGTGATAATCGATTTTTAGTAATTCCGTGGTAGGTATTGCATTTATTCGTAAGGCAGCTGGGACTTAAGACTCAGAATACTCTAAAAATAGCACCGTAGCGCCTGCAATTTGAAATTTCTGACATAACTCTGTCAAATTAGAGTTGAAATTGCCTCGGGCTCCGTAGCGCTAATGACAAGGCACGGTCAAAAATTGCAAAAATGCAGTTTTTTAATGATTTCAACCTCAAACCTCGTGTGAGTCGACTAGCGCTCCGAGGGTTTCATAGGGAGAAGGGATAAAAACATAGGGAGATGTATAAACATTAGGTTTTTTTTTTTAATTTTTACTAGGGGGCTCAGATGGCTGCGATGACTGATTGGAGTGCCATTATGTTTGGTTCAGTAGCTCCAAAGAAAATCACTTGTGAAGTAGTCGTGTAATATTTTTCTATTCGAAAAATATAATGCGCACCGTACACTGGGGAGTGTGCGGTGTACGGTCACTTCGATAACCATATTTCTTATTAAAACCATCTCTTACTTGAGGAATCAAATACCAGGTATTTGACGGTCATAATTTATAGCAGCTAGACAAAGATTATGAATAAGTATAACCTACTGCTCCGAAAATTCACAACACAAGCGCCTGTTTCCTGTTTTATATTATTTGTCCTGTTAGGACTCCGAACACGTGCTAACAAAACGACTCATTGGGGATCCCAATGACTGTGCTAAAAAGAGATTCCTGGATTATCCTAACGCTTACTAAAATGATGTCAGATTGCATAGCTTGGCTGGCAAGGCAACTAGCAATATCTATTTAAGTTACTAGACTTACCAGTCGCCTGCAATAAGATTTATATTCATACATTCCGTTTTACCCATTTCCCTTATAAGAGATGGTATATTTCCTCCTTATAATACGGTTCATTGAAATTTCTTCATTCAGGGCAATCGTCATATCGGAACAAAAGCAATCTCCATGCTATTCATATTTAGAAGCCACGAATAAATATGACAATTGATGACATTGCTCGTAAGTCGTACTGTTTATAGGGCATACATTTTAATTATTTAGCATAAATAAGAGGAAACTTCAATAAAATTAGGTAAGTAACTTATTGTCTACTAGCTGACCCGTGCCCGCTCTGCTGGGGGACAGATAGTTTCATATCTGGTATTACAATCTTCAAAATAAACTATAGCCTATATGTTGCCGAAGACTAATAACTACATAACACAAAAAGTTTCATCAAAATCCGTCCAGTAGTTTTTGCGTGAAAGCCTGACAACAGACAGACAGACAGACAGACAAAAATTTCAAAATGTATTTTTTTGGCTTGTGTTACATGTATGAAGACCCCTAGGAGTATTTTTTTTAGTTTTTATTCAATGTACAGAATTGAACTCTTCTACAGTTTTATTATATGTATAGATTGGATCTGATAAGTAGCTAATTAATAAAGGTCACACAAATCAAAGCATAAAAATCAAGCAAGAAATTTATTCAACAGAGTTGGGCGTGGGTGGTCTTTCCAACTGAGTACGCCAACAACAGAGTATTTTACACAGCTTTGTGCTAGTTTAAGAGCTGAAAAGTTAAAGAAGCTTTAATTTTTACCGGTTTCCTAAAAAAAGTCTGTTAGTACCTATAGAAATAAATAAAAAATCAATAGGATCACGACTGTAATCCCCATTACGGTAGAAATACTCTCAGATCTCCAGGCACTTAGATCCTTTGAAGATATCTAGAGGGGATAGTCAAAGGCACGTCCAAACATTACATTTGGCACATGCCCACATTTTGCACTAGATGGCATTCCATACCTGACAGGTTGCAAGAACATCGCGGCTTATAAGAATACTAACTGGTTTCCTCAAATGTTTTCCTTTACCATGCTCAAAAAGCACGTGTTTCGTACAGAAAAGTCTATTGATGCACGCCGGGATTTGAACCCACGACCTTCGAAATGAAAGACAAGGTACCTCCCACTCGGTCAACACGGCTTTTTTATAGATTTTTTGTATATACCTATAGTATAGAGCTTTCCTAAAAACCGTAATTTCCCATGCGCGGAAATCGCCTTAAGGCGGATCGGCTATTATGTAGTGGAGCCTTGAGTCGATGGAATACATTGCAGGGAAGGCCATTCACTTGGGTGGATGGATCTATAACGTTGTGAGGGTCACAAGACGCCAGTCTATAGAGGCTCAAGGCCTATCATCGTGGCACTTTATGGAGGAATTTTACGTCTGATGATACTGCTGACGCCAATAAAAGCAATTCAACACTGCTAGTGATAAGTTAGCAACAGTATTTATGTGAACTCTATGAAATATGTATTAATCCTGTACGAGGGATCCACAACATTTTCCCGTCAATTTACGGCCCGTATCTGATAAAAGGGCAATATATTACAGTCTGGGAAGGGATGCTGAGATTGCACTATTACACGCGTTTTTATTAAAGTAAACATACTCGGGAGGGTAAATATAGCTGGCTACTCGAGACGGAAGGAGAAAAACAATTTACATGAGTTGGCTGAAATTATCATATCTATGCTATTCCAGTTGTTTGTCTATAAGCTTTTAGTTTTCTTGTGTCTTCTAGTTTATTACGTCTTTTACATGTTTATTTCATATATCACTTACTAGCAGACCCGCGACAGACGTTGTCCTGTCCAAATTTCGATAATAGTATAGAGTAACGCACGTTGATATGACGACTGATGTCAACACGGATGTCAGATTTTTGCACACCAGCGCCATCTATACCAACATTCCTTATGTGTTTTTTATCATTTTGGGGATGTTTTTCGTATTTTAAAGTAGTCTAAATCTACATAATCTAAATTTCATCTCAAACCGTTTTGTCGTTTAAGCCTGATTGAGGAACAAACATACATACAAACTCACAAACTTTCGAATCTATATTATTATTAGGATTATACTAAATAAATTTACATCAAATAGCATAAAAAGAAAGCATATTGTGTTTGAAGTTTATGATATACTTACAAGTAGGTAGGTATTTATTTAGCTATCCTAGCTGACTTAATAGGAAAAGGATTAAATAAAAACCATATTTTTTTGTTAGTCGGTTTAAAATTGATGATACTTTCATTTTATTTAGATACGTCGCAACTACTGCAAATATTTTCGGCAGCCGTTGAATTTTTCATAAGTTATCAAAGGCCCGAGGCGTAGGCACCTCGCCCGCCGGTCTGGAGAGTCTCGTCTCGTCGACTGCAAAAAATGCTTGTGTTTTTATGACTATGTTCACCCCCTTGGAGAAGGGTGTAAGGGTGTGCGACACGATGAAATGTTTACGCGTACGAATGTAGTTACTTTTTGTAGGTATGTACACATTATTGGTTGACAGGGTCGTTGAACTTGATTTTGGTGAACAAGGAAAGATATGAAAGAGGGAATTTACCGCCCGCCCGGCCTATCTATTAAATTACTGTAGGTATGTTACAAAAACAATTTAGCAAACTCTATAGAGGTGAGGTTGTATATTGAAAAGAAAAAAAAACGATCTAACTGCAATTACTTTGAAAATTACTGTAAAAATTTGGTGGTCGTACGTCATGCAGTTAGAGGTAAAAATTGTGCCTGCGTAAACCTGCCTGCAAAACACCTGTTTGGAAAGCCTTTGAAAATATCTAATAATTCATGATATACGCAAAATATTTAACAAAAACATTGCAAGGGAAAGCTCACAGAAGCTGTTTTTAAGCCCCAGTTAAATTATGACCCAGCACCAAAACGAGCCAGCCAGCATAGGCCGCATTTGAAAACAAAAGCAGGCACCCCGCGCCGAGACGCTTCATGAAGCAATTTAAAGTCCTTTACCATGCCGTAAAAACTATGTAAAACTTAAGGGGCTCCCAGTCGACGATTGCTCTTTTTCGAAACGAAAAAAGAAATACTTCTGAACAAGCCACATCTCCTATTTTTATAAGTATATTACTTCAGGTTCCTACCTAGATTTCTATTAAGCTGAAAATATAATAGCAGAAACTTTTCACGATAAAGATATTATTTCAAAATGATACGTTTTAGAATTTATGATCGAAATATTTTATATACCTACTATTAAAATCAACTTGTGATTTATTGTTAAAGATATGTAGATCTAGATTTCTATTAGAATAGATTTTTGATAAGTAATTATACATAATTTATATCATTAATTTATTCGTAAAGCTAAGGCGGACCACGCGCCGACGTGTGTTTGTCGTCATTGTAGCGGTCGGTAGGATTATTTATCGAAGTGATTAAAAATGGGTACATCTTTATTCACATATACTATACATTATAAAATAGGAGATGTGGCTTGTTCACAAGTATTTCTTTTTTCGTTTCGAACAAAAACAATCGTCGACTGGGAGCGCCTTAATGTGTTATGGAAAATTTAGGACTAAAGTAACTGAAGGTGGAGGTCCAAGTTGAGGTTATAATTGTAGTTATAATTGTGGCTCGTTCTTTCAAGCTAGTCAACGCCCGTCAAAGGGAAATCCACCACAGCGGGCAAATACGAGATTGAAACATCGAACGTCACGAGAATACCTATTAGAAAAATGCAGCATGTATAATATATGTAGGACATGCCTCGCTCGCTATTTACTCACATCTGTAACCGAGAGGTGTATAATGAGTAGTTGAAGCCCTCGCGACGTCGTTCACGTCAAGTCATATAAACACCCATCAAAAGGAATACACCTCTAAATATCACATTTCCAGGACTAGTGGTTTAGGCTGTACGCTGATAGATTGACTATTCAGTCAGTCAGTTAGTCAGTAAAAGTTTTTTAGATATTATATACTTCATGATATAGAAAATGTAAGTAACATTGTGTAAGAAGAACCTGTAAAAAGCAGAGAGAAAAAGCGAAAAAATATTGTTTTGTATTTTTCCTCAAAGATACTGAAACAAGGCTTCGAGAAGCTTCCAAGCAGAACAACCTGTGACCAAATTTCCACAGTGGCATGATGGCATTCATTGATTTTCTCAACCCCAAAGGATTCGCTTCCCGTAAAACAAAACATACATTTCCCTAATTTGCTCCCATCACTTTTGGAAAGTAGGTACCTGGGTAATTTAAATTTTCATTTGTGGTATTTCCCCTCGTGTCGGGTTGTAAACATAAACATGTGTTACATTGCGCAGCTACCCATCGAAATTGTAAGCGTATTTCATGTTTTTATTAACCTCTACTCTACTTTACCTTTATCTTTATAAAAAGTTTATTGGAACGAAGTTCCTTATCGCGCGTTGTGAAAGGGGGCTAGACGGAAAAAAATCTTACGAAAAGTTGTCACGACACTTTTTTGCTATAGTATATCTATTAATATATATATCTATTAATTGTGTCGAGGTCGAGGTCGAGGTGGAAGTGGAGGTCGAGATGGAGGTGGAGGTCGAGGTCGAGGTCGAGGTCGAGGTCGAGGTCGAGGTTGAGGTCGAGGTCGAGGTCGAGGTCGAGGTCGAAGTCGAAGTCGAAGTCGAAGTCGAAGTCAAAGTTGATTCCCCTTCCCTTGTCCCACGTTATTTTGTGAGAACTTCGTTCCATCCGGGTGTCCCTTGACACCTCTCAAGTTTTTTTTTTTACACATTACACTTGCATGTCTACTAACTAACTGCATAAAGTGGGCATGTGCCAGAATGTAATGTTTATGTCTGAACGTGTCTCTGAATCGGAATAATCTGACTAACCATAAACACCTTCATAGATCTATGCGCTTGGGGAACGTTTCTTTTATTCTGTTGAAAAATATTTTTCAATGACAAGCTTTTGTAAAATCAACCATAAATCACGAGCGCGCTACCACCTGTCACATCATATAACATTTGTCATCGGAACTTGACAAGAATGCAAAGTCACAAGCAAGTTGGTCACACAGCATGATATTTACGAGATACGCAGCCCATCACACACACAGTTGTCTTGCATAGGAGGAGACCAAATCATAGTTTGCTGAAATATGATAAAAATGAAAATTAATAAATATTGATAGACATTTCACACAGCGCCATCTATTCCCAAACTAAGCAAAGCTTATGGAACTAGATTAAGATGTGAGAACTAGATTAGATACTAATAGAATACATATACTTTTTTTGTAAATACTTACGTGAGACAATATAACAACCTATCCACAGAACAAATATTTGACTTGGGTGGGAATCCAACCCACAACCCACAGCGCAGAAGGTCTACCAACTTAGCTGTGAGGCCAGTCAACTTTCAAATTGCCTCCAATTTTCCAACCTTTATCAAAGCTAGAGTGCATTCATCCAATCGATCTTCTCTCCAGACAGGTCACAAGGACACTTCCTCGCTAGGTGAACGGCTCCTGGGGCGATGGACCTGTGATTTCACAGCCACGGCTGAGAGAAAAGTTTTATGGGTTGTTTCTAAATTATTTTAGCCGTGGTACTTGCACCAGTTGTAAGAACTTCTTTTATGGTGGGAAAATACCTACCGGCAACTATTTCTTGGGATCATATTACTTAGGATATATTTATGCACCGTTTTGAACACCTGATAATGTGAACATATTTTTTTCGAATAATAATTCGAATAGTAAAATCCATTGAACCCACTATCTTCAAATCGAAAGTCAAATGACGAGATAGTGCATGTATATTCGTTCAATCGATCGTCCTTCCAGACAGGGCATAAGGACACTTCCTCGCTGAGTGAACGCCTCGCCCTGGCGGCGCCGGGGGCGAAGTCCTGCAGGTCGACACCCACAATGTCGTAAGGTTATTCAACGAGTTCAATCACCTTATGTAATTGGGCACATCTGTTTCGACAATGATTCCATTCATCCGCCAATTAGCAGAAGGGTTGCTGATAACGAGAATTATTTAGCAAGGTTTTAATTTGAATTTGTTGATGTTGAGTTCAATCGTTTTTGAAAGTTTCAGATGCGATGAGTTGGTAATAATCGTAAACTCCAGGAAAAACATTATACAAATTTTAATTCGACTTTAAAAAGAGGAAGAGGTTTTCAATTTAGTGGCTATGTAATTCATATTATACCTACTTAACTGATGAGTAGGTATAATAGGTATAATAGGTATAATTGATGACAGCTCTAAGAAAATAAAAAAATAAATGCAACTGTATAACATATTACAGCGTTTTCAGTTGACCATGACCAGGTTTCCCCACAAAGTGTTCGTAACAGGCGTTGAATAGATCTCTTTATGATTTGAGGAGATGAAAGGCGTTCTGCAAACAAGCTTGGGTTACATCGTACATTGAAGTGAAGATGCGCTCGTGGCGTGGCTTGTCTAGCCGTTATATGTGCCAAGGAAACCAAGACATCTGTTCATTATTTAAAAAAAAGCTTCAGTGGTCATCAAATGAATGGGTGACCCTAAAAGCTTGGTTTTTAAATGGCGCTTCTGGATATATTGCCTGAAAACTTTGTCACCAAAGCTAACCACTTTGTTAAAGCTTTTAGGAAAATAAGTGTCTAGAGACAGATGCACGTCTTTGTAAACTAGGTAAGAAATCTGTGCTTATTCACGTTGACTCGCGGGCGCGGTGGCGGGCGCGGTCACGAAATATCAAACATATCGCTAGTTAGCTCGCTACTTAGACCGCACGTGCGTTTTGAACGTGAACACTTGGAAATCACGTCATATGTTTGATATTTCGTGACCGCGCCCGCCACCGCGCCCGCGAGTCAACGTGAATAAGCACAGATGCCAAATAGTTTATTTAAAAAAAAAAAAACTTGAGAGGTGTCAAGGGACACCCGGATGGAACGAAGTTCTCACAAAATAACGTGGGACAAGGGAAGGGGAATCAACTTTGACCTCGACCTCGACCTCGACCTCGACCTCGACCTCGACCTCGACCTCGACCTCGACCTCGACCTCGACCTCCACCTCCACCTCCACCTCGACCTCGACCTCGACCTCGACCTCGAACTCGACCTCGACCTCGACCTCGATCTCGACCTCGACCTCGACCTCGACCTCGACCTCGACCTCGACCTCGACCTCGACCTCGACCTCGACCTCGAACTCGACCTCGACCTCGACCTCGACCTCCACCTCCACCTCCACCTCGACCTCCACCTCGACCTCGACCTCGACCTCCACTTCCACCTCGACCTCGACCTCGACACAATTAATATATGACTTAATAGATAATAACTATTAATTATATGACAGCCTCACAGCTCAGTTGGTAGTAACTCTGCCTTCAGCGCTGTAGGTTGTGGGTTCGATCCCCACCCAGAGCAAATATTTATGTGATGAACATAGATGTTTGTTCTGTGTCTGGGTGTTAGTATGTATCTTAAGTATTTATTTACAAAAAAAAGTATTTAAGTATTCTATCAGTTATCTAGTTCCCATAGTACAAGCTTTGCTTAGTTTGGGGCTAGATGGCGATGTGTAAAATGTCCACCAATATTTATTATTATTATTTATATATTAATAGATATACTATAGCAAAAAAGTGTCGTGACAACTTTTCGTAAGATTTTTTTCCGTCTAGCCCCCTTTCACAACGCGCGATAAGGAACTTCGTTCCAAAAACCGACCAAGTGCGAGTCGGACTCGCGCACGAAGGGCTCCGTACCACTGTCTATAAAAAACTCAAAAAAAAACACGTTTGCTGTATGAGAGCCCCACTTAAATATTTATTTTAATCTGTTTTTAGTATTTGTTGTTATAGCGACAACAGAAATTCATCATCTGTGAAAATTTAAACTGTCTAGCTATCACGGTTCATGAGATACGGCCCTGTGACAGACAGACGGACAGACGGAGAGACGGACAGCGAAGTCTTAGTAATAGGGTCCCATTTTTACCCTTTGGGTACGGAACCCTAAAAACCTGTTTTTTAGCCAAAAATTAATCTAGTTTCAACCCTTTTCCATCTGGGCCCCTGGTTGTACTTTTGAATTCACAACTCTCCACTCCGTTGGTTTTATCAACTTTTCAAATAGGTACGGTGTCCCGGTTTAAAGTTGTTCATAACAAATACCTAGTTTCGTTAACTTTACCTAGTTAAACAAAGTTTTTAGGTAGGTACGTTGAATTGTGAACTGGAAAGCTCCAGAAAGTTTTTAAAGTGAAAAAAATACTCCACTATCATGAAGAAAGGAACACCTCAATAGCATCAGAGTTTTTGAACCAGAAAGTAACTATAACAAGCTGATCCGGCGAAGTTCGTATCCCTTTAGAATTAACTCCCGTTTTCGTTCCCGTTCACGTTCCCGTTAAAAAGTATCCTATGTTCGTCTCCTAGTTCTATGCTACCTCGCCACCAATTTTCAGCCAAATCGGTTCAGCCGTTCTCGAGTTATAAGTGTTGTAACAAACCCGACTTTATTTTATATAGTAGAAGATATTACATGAATAGTTAGATACGCTTTTATATTTTCATTTCATTCTATTTTCGTCACTTTGTATAACAAAAACGGCTCAATGTGGGTGATTTTCCATCATATTTCCATGCTTTTCGACAGAGTCAGTGGAATAAATAATAACGTGCACATAATGCGTGTCACACGCGATCTATTATTACGACAAAAGCTTATTTTTTTTTCCAAAGCTGTTGGTTATTCAGGGGAAATTAGCTGACCACAAAGGGAGTTAAACTACTTTGTGATAGTTTAGAGTTACCGTGAAAATGTCCCTGTAGCCCACTCAAGCTACCCCAAAGGTAGAATGAGGTCTGTATGTTTAGTCGTCGTGAAGGGATTTTGAGAGGACAATAAAATAAAAGCTTAAAAACTAAAACAAGACTAATCAAAAGCTGGACTTTTTTAAAGATTACAAGATTTAAAATGTATACCATTATTCTGCAATAAATATGAGATGTTAAAGATAGATCTAGTTCAAAATTGCCTTCGGAATAAGAATTGGTCTACATTTTGGATCTATTCCCGTCTAATACCAAAAAACTAATACCAATGGTATTTCTTTTTTGCCCTAATTAATATTCTATTCCTAACGAATACCACTCATAAACTAATACCAAAATAAGTTAAACTGAAGAGATAGTACAGTCAGTAATGCTTTTAAATGTGGTAGGGTTATTTCAATCAAAATCTTATCAAAACAAATTAATATTTAGTAGGAAAACATTTGGTTCATTTATTTAATAACTCAGACAATCAGACACACGTAATTCATAAAGTACTTACATACCTATCTAAAAACAAAGCTTTTACAACAAATCACAATGATTCATTTTTTAGTCTTCAAAATGCAACAATTGTAGAATATCACAAAATTAATATTATTATTTTAAGTATTTAACTAAAATTATAAAATATCAACTTTTATCTTATCTACAACAGCAATTTTTTTAAAAGTATGAAAAATATAGGAAAATGTTATAAAATATCAGAAAATTAACTTCTACTTAATAAAAATAATCTTCGTTTTGGCATGACAATCATATGTAATAATTAACTTGAAATTCTTGACAGTAATTTTTTTTGGTAACTTTTTCACCTATGCTCTCATTACTCGTAACTAAAAATGTCGGAATTAAGTGAATTCGTAAAGGTTTGTATTAAATATTAAATTATTAGATAGCAGAATAAATTGTTATTGTGACTGTACCAAAAATTATGTTTTGGTATTCGTTGGGAATAGAATTGGTACTTCATTTCGATATTTATAATTTGGTATTCGTTAGGAATAGAATAATAATTAGGGCAATAAAGAAATACCATTGGTATTCGTTTTTTGGTATTAGACGGGAATAGATCACATTTTGGAACAGTTTTTACAGTCTTTCTAGTTCAGAGTTTATTTCTTATCAACCAGTGTTTTTATGTTTGATACTCGATGTACTTTTATTGATCGCCAATCATTTTTAAACGATAACAACTCTTGACATCTTAGCGCTGACAAAATAAGTTTTTTTTTTCAATAATCCCACAGAAAAAAGCTCTTCCAGTTTTTCCCGAACTTTACGCTGGATTTTTCAAAAAGCGGTACTAAATATGCTTAGCGACCTTTTCTCATACCTACCTACAATACACAAAAAAAACATAAAAATTGGTGAAGCCGTTTCGAAGGAGTTTGGTTACACTGTGACACGAAAATTTAACATCTATTACTTATAATAAATCTGTAGAGAGGTCAATTCTGTACATGAAATATATTTCCAAAATAACTATCAGGGGGTGATTAGGGATCGATACTGATGCCAAAAATGCAATCAGTAAAATTTTTGTCTGTCTGTCTGTCTGTCTGTCTGTCTGTATAACCGTTATAGAAACAAAAACTACTCGACGGATTTTAACGAAACTTGGTACAATTATTTTTCATACTCCTGAGCTGGTTATAGTATACTTTTCATCACGCTAAAATCAATAGGAGCAGCGCAGTGAAGGAAAATGTTGGGAAAACGGGAGAAGTTACTCCATTTTTTGAGCTTCCGTCGCGTGTGCAACCTTAATGGTTAAAGATACACAGAAATCATGTATGACGGAAATGTTCTCCTTAAAATTATATAAAAAATATCCCACGACAGCATATGTCTATCTTTTATGGTTGACTCACAATAACACGTGTAACTCCCGATAGCTTAGCAGTTCGAAGCTTTCTGATTATATTTGTCTACTCTTACGTTTATAACACTCTCAGTCATCCCTAATTAAAAACGCGAACGCACAGGCAGGCGTCTTGCTTGGTACCTAGAGGCTAGCGAGTCACCTAGCGAGTAGCTTCGTAAAACGAACATTCTCGAACGTTCGCGACCGGCCTAACAGCTAGGCGTCAAACGCGCAGTTCGGCCGGTCGCCGAACGTTCGAGAAAAAAAGAAATCATCAATAATTGTCTAATGACAAAAAAGCTGTGAAAAAAAACGTTTTATATAAAGACATTCTGTAGTATATTTAGTATCAGCATTGCACCCGTGCGAAGCCCGGGCGGGTCGCTAGTAAAGGAATATTAATAAAGTTTAACGTGCTCTTTTATGCCCTTGAATTAGACACCAATCTTGATATTTTTAAACATACGTGTGTTTATTTTCGCACGTTAGTAGAGTATTCTTTGTATTTTAAAAACTATCGATTGGTTCATTGGCAAAATAAGACTGCATGTAAGTATTAGAACTCTCAAGTAGCATTTCAAAAACCATTTTATTTCGCTAAAGTCGTGTCCCCATTTACCTACGTAGGTACCTACACGTAGCTATAAAATTTTCTAAAAGAAGGAATCTTTCAGGCATTCAACATTTATCTACCCAATTATCACGACTGAAACTGATTTTCTTTTGCAATTCAGAGTCGTAAAGAGGTACTTTTCTAAAGCGAAACCTTTAACTTGATAACGACGTTCACAATTTGCAGCAAAAGCGTTCTCGACAAAGAACTTTAGCTGTGGCCCGTTTATTGTCTGTTGCTGTTCGAGGCACTTTTTCTTCGAAGCGAGGCGTCTTGGGGCAGACACAAAGTGAGTGCCTGAATAAGGTATCTAATAAGGTATATACAGTGAAGTAGCAGAGTCAGATTCAGTTCATCGACTTTCGAGTTATCTACTTACGAGTTAAAATATCTCAGATAATTAATTTTGAACTATAAACAGTAGTATACCTACTGTACCTAGGTACAGTAGTAGAATAGAAGAATGCAGTGTTTTTTTATTTAAGGAAAAAAGCGGATAATATGTGTTTTCAAAGGCACGTTTATTTTAATATTAATAAGGCTTACTTTTTAAACGTTATAGGAGCTAGGCGAAGCTACGCCTGTTCCTCGCGACCAAGCTTAGCAGTTTGAGTTTTTAAATTAATACAATTTTCATAGTTAGATACAAAAGTTGGGTAATATAATTTAAGGAAAATAAAACATGTAGTACTTATTAGTAGTACCTATAGTACTTATTAGTCTAAGTTGTAAATAATTGTCTATGGTAATACAAATAATACAAATCCTGGACTGTTTAGATCCCAGACGTTAATTGGCGAATGGATCTATGCGTTCGTGCAGAAATAAACGCGAACTGTCTGAGAGAACGTAATTACGGGTAGGTGCCTAACCCAATGTGCAATTAATTAACGCGGATATCTTGCATTGTAACGGAAAGCAATGTTTGCACCCATTAATACACCCGCTATTTTAACAGATAGATAAATGCAGTAGAATAATAGACATGCTCTAATTTGAAAAGAAAATAGAAACATACAAACAGACATTATCACACGTAGTTAGTTATTCTTGGGTTGATAATTAAAATAACTACATTTATTGTGGTAATGTTACTGAGATAATGTATTAAATACATAGTAAATATAAGTATAAACTTTGGCTATACATGTAGTATAGTCAGTTCTGCACGTAGGTAACCTCATATTGTAGGCTTACGACAAAAGCTATGAATTCCCCAAATGAATAATTTTAATTGACTTCTATTCTAAGTCGAGCTGCTAATAATAAGGTGTTACGGCTGTACGGTAAATATACTACAAAAACCCTATCCTATATAGCAAAATGCAGTTCGCTCTAAAACACTGCTCTGTAGTATTCAATCTAGCGGCAGGCAAATTGTCTGTGGAAGACGGAAATGTGCGGTGGACGTTCAATGGATGGCGCGCCGCAACCGCGGCATGGATGTTACAGTGTCTGGCCGTGTCTTTGATTCTGAATAATAGGCGCATTATACGAGAATCGATAGTGCTATTGCTGTGTTTTCTTTGTTTACATCCAAGGTATGTAGGTGACTCAGCTAAAATTCATCCATTTATACAAATAATAAATAATAATAAAAATGTTTATTCATAAAAGTCTTAATTTACAGACAGTGTTCATAGAATTATAACAGGAGAAGACTTAAAATTACCTGTAGGAATATTGTTTACCTCGTTCTAACTAAGCTATAGCTTGTATGTAGAAACGGGGATCACAGATTCGGCTAGAAATTTCAAAGTTTTACCAATTATTACCATGATGGTTAGTTAGAATGAAAACATGAGTTATTTATTTAAACTAATATTAGTAGCTATATAAAAAAGATGACAATAATGTTGTTAACTATAACCTATTTGGGTTCCAACTTCCAACATATTTTTAATTTTAGTGTTATATTGTGTGAAGGGTGTGTTTTAGTTTAGTTGATTTAAAAAGTGTTATGTAGTGTGTAGTGTTATATGGGTGTCTGAGGTGAGAAGTGTGCGTAGTAATTGATACTTACAAAGTAAGGGATGTGGGTATTGGCATGAAATAGCGAGTTTTAAGAATTAATGAAGAACAGCTCTTCTGTCTTGTGATAGTTTAGAGTTAGCAGGTATTTGAATAGATTAGTTCTACATTCACTATAAGATAGGTTTTGCATAGAAATCTGTTTATTTACCTTGTTAAACAAGTGCGGTGCCAGGAAATTGTAGTGTTTTTGAGCAAACGAGGTTCTACAATGAACCGGAGTTGAGATATAATTTCTACGCTTTTTTAAGTTTATGTTTAACAAGGGGGATTTAAGACGCTGTTTTAATAAGGCCCTCTGAATAAAAAGTTGTCTAACACTTAGTAGCTTAATATCATTAAAAAGCTGCGTTGTTGGGTATCTATATGGTCGGGATAGAGCAACTTTAAGGACTGCTCTTTGGGCTCGTTCCAGTGGGAGCAAGTGAGTCTTAGAAGCACCTCCCCAGGTAGTGTTACAGTACGTAAGCAATGATTGGCAGAGAGCATAATATATTGTTTTTATTTGAGATTCATTTGCTGCATGCCTAATACTTTTGAACACGTATATGAGTTTTCTAACCCTGGATGTTAGTAGACTAATGTGTTCCTGGTAATTCAGATGGGTGTCAATGGTTATTCCTAGGTATTTAAATGATTTCAAATTTTCGATCACCGCACATTGACAAGGTATAGGACGTGTTTGATGACAATTACTGTTGTGTGCTTTCAGAAAAAAATCCCCTGGATTTGGTTGTCCTGATTTAGTAATTGAGAAGTTAAGATATTTCGTTTTAGACGCATTTAGTGTAAGTAGGTTCTCGAATAGGCAGTTGGAAACTTGGTCAAGGCCTTGCTGCGCCTTTTCATGTACTGACGCCCAGGTTTTTTCTCTAAATAAAATAACTGTATCGTCTGCGAAGGCTAGGAGTTTACCGTTTGCCGGTTGTAAGCGGCACACTTGGTCCATATAAATCAAAAATAAAGTCGGGCCAAGTATACTTCCTTGGGGTATACCAAACCCGGTGCATTGTAGTTCTGTACTCACGAAGTTACCGATCTTTACAGACTGCTTACGATTGTATAAGTAGCTCCGCATAAGTTCAAGCTGACCTCCCCGTACTCCCATAACCTCGAGCTTGTTAAGAAGTCGAGGAATAGATACCGTGTCGAAAGCTTTCGCTAAATCTAGAAAAACCGCAAGACATTTGTCACCTTGGTCCAGTGCTTCAGTAATGTACTTGTCCAGTTCCAACACGGCATCTGTAGTAGATTTCGCTTTCCTAAAACCAAATTGGTTGCCCGCAACTAGGTTATATTTTTCCAAATAGTTCGTCAGTCGGTTGTTGATAGCTTTTTCGAGAATTTTTGAAAGAGATGGTAAAATTGATATTGGCCTGTAGTTGGAAATTATCATTCTATCACCATTTTTATGGATAGGGAGGATCACCGATTTTTTAAAAGCTTCAGGGAATATGAATGTTGTGAAACATAAATTTATTATATGCGTAAGCGGGTGAACCAGGTGGGGTATGTTTGTTTTTATTATACGAGCTGAGACAAGATCACCCGTGGCGCAGTCTATTTTTAGGGAATTTATCAATGAAGTGATTTCTAAAATAGATTCTTAAATAGATAGATGATAGGCATATAAACAGGCACATGCAATGCAGAGTTGCCTAGCGAAGGCAATCATATTAAATTATGCAATTGCAATCAATGAAATGACGTGGTCTGTATATACCGACTCTGATTGTCGATAATGATAATGATGGGTGCAAATAGCCTCATTCTCGCAGGGAATCCAGATAATAAGCTCGGTTCCCATAATTGCATAGCTCTACAAGGGAAATTGCTATTCTAGGTATACTTTAGGTATACCTGCTACCATCCCTCAAGAGCAAGAAATTGTATGTTATTAACTGTAACCGTCTGTGTAATTTTATGCATGAACTTATAAATAAATCAAAATATTTTTACGACGCAAAATGAAATTCATTTTAAAGCTATTCTTCGGGTAGGTGAGGTGAAAAATCCATCTCGCTAAAGTGGATAATCCCTCAACCATAGTACCTACGACGTCGTCATCTTGGCGTTGTATTGAAATATAATGCCAGTAGTAAGGATGGATGGGTTCCCAACCAATTTTCCACGGAAATTTCTCGATAAATCATAGTTCATACCGTTACGTTGGAGACATAGCTATTTTACAAAGAAGTCTTTATGATTTTATGGGCCTTGGGGTTTTATAAAGCAAGTTCGTGGTATGAAAAATGTATAACCGCATAATTTTATAAGTCTTTGAACCCTCTTACTTCCCTACCTCTTTTCTTGATATTCAAGCAAAGTTGATCAAAGCCACTCTAGAAACTTTCTGTCTGTTTTTCTTCATGACTTCGGAAAGTTCAATTTGTTTGAGTAATAAAATCGATTGAAATAAGAGACCGCAACCTTAATCCGGTAAAATTCATCGACTCTGAAGACCTTTCGATGTCTTCCACTGCAAATCCGGGTATTCGCAAGTTAAGTCCCGGCATTTTTATGTCTTCCTTGAAATGTTTTCCTTCTTTATTAAATTATGCATACCTAGTTCTTGGCAAAAAAAAGGTTAGGTAGGTAATCTTAAACAGTAAAAAAAATTGGACCTCCACGGGATACAATTCTGGCGGTCGACTTTTGTTCTACACTACAGTTTTAGTTTAGGTAAGTTCAATGAAGTATGAAGGAAAATACGTGTTACCTACACGTATTTTCCTTCATATTTTACTTAGATTTTTTTACCAAATTTGAACTTATTCTTTTACGAATCCAAATAAAAATACAGATACCACTCCCACAAGGTCCAATGTTTCCTAAATATTTAACGTGGATTCATTTTTAATGATAAAAGGAAAAGGCAGGTAGGTTTGAACACGACACAATTAGCTTTTTCTCTCACGTTGTTTATACCTTTTTGGGAAGGTGTAATCTTGTTACGTGTGAATTAGGTATCTACGATGCGGGTCTGGTCTAGTAAGTAATAAAGTTGGTTTTTATTTCATACTTAGGTTTTACTGTTGCTAACTCTGTTCCTAAGAAATAATTGTCCGGCTGAGTATAACAAGTTTCAGAAAAATAGCAGGGATACTATCTGCGATCACGGACCCTATATGAAGACAAATAAACGAATTCAAAATTCTTCAAGCAAAGGAGTTAGCAACAGTGCTTTGTATTTTGAAAGGCGCTGGTTCGTGACTGGGGAGGCTAAAGCCCGATTTACACATCAACAAGTACAGTAGCGAGTTAACTTGCATCATTGGCAAATTAAGTCGCTTTTTGCGTATGAACGGCAAAAGCGAGTTAAGTAGTAAGTTTTTGATTAAGTTGATTTGAATAGATCTCAATCCTATTTTTTGGCGAGTCAAGTACGAAGTAGCCCCCTCTCTCGCGTCTCCCGCACCCCGCCAACTTAACTGGCCGGCTCGGCCCACGCGGCGCCCGCCGTGTAGACGGGCGAGTTTAGTACAGTTCACAAGTTCGTACAATACAAATCGGCCGCATAAGAAACGTGTTGTTGTTTTCTTGAACTTATGACTTGCACTCGCCTACGTTTGAACTATATTTACTACTTATTACTTAACTGACTATTTTTTTAACTCGCTACTGTACTTGTTGATGTGTAAATCGGGCTTTAGAGCGGCTGTCGGTCGGTCTGAAGTCGTGAAAAGGAAACACGTCCACCGATCCTTTTTATAGTCGGCTGCTGGGTAATGTGCCTGGAGGTAGTGCTTTAAGGTGTCAAGGAGGATGTGTGTGTATTGTTTACTGTTTATACAACACACGCAAACCCGCTCCTTAACCTTAATAGTATAAATGGTGGTAGTGCTAGCAGTCGTTCCACTTACCTGGATACGGCAAATTAAATAACGACACGCTTTATTAGTTACTGCTTACTGTTATCAACAAGGCTTATGAGGTAGGTATGTAAGTACCTATGGTATACGTAATATTATCTATACCTACATATAGGTAAGATATATGTTTGTAGTACTTAAGTAGGTACCTACTTACTTAAATTCTTGGCATAACAATTGAGAACTGTCTGTACCTTTGATGTCAAAAAAAACGTAAAAATATATTTTTACGTTATTTTTGTTTACCTGTAAAACTTTACTACGCTATAGCGTGATAGATATTAGGTAGGTACAGACGATGCAATTAAAATAAAGAAAAGCACGGTGGGCAGGTAGGTAATAAAATCTTACAACAAAACCTGCCACAATAAACCTCACAATAGGAACACTAGAAATTGAAAACGTCAGGTGTACCTATACTGATGTTCAATGCCGGGATACATCTATACCCTTTTATTCCTGTATAAGTTCCCGCAGCAGTGGAAGCGGAATTGATGGAGCGCACCGCACTGCCGTGCCGAGTGTGTGTGCCACGGAATATAGAAAGCAAGTAAGGAGGAGTATCGATTCATAGGAATAATAACTACGTTTAAAACTAAAAAGAAAAGCGACGAAATTTTTTTTACCAATAGAAAAGTCAATAGTATTACTTTTGTTTTTTGAAGGAACTGTTAGTCTAATTAAGTCGCAATTAAAATGGGGCGAACTTTGAATTATTCTTTAGACAATATAAAGAAATCATCAAAATCAAATCACCCGGTAAAAAGATTACGTAAACATTAAAAAAAAAACTTGAGAGGTGTCAAGGGACACCCGGATGGAACGAAGTTCTCACAAAATAATGTGGGACAAGGGAAGGGGAATCAACTTTGACTTCGACTTCGACTTCGACTTCGACCTCGACCTCGACCTCGACCTCGACCTCGACCTCGACCTCGACCTCGACCTCGACTTCGACCTCGACCTCGACCTCGACCTCCACCTCGACCTCGACCTCGACCTCGACCTCCACCTCGACCTCGACCTCGACCTCGACCTCGACCTCGACCTCGACCTCGACCACGACCTCGACCTCGACCTCCACCTCGACCTCGACCTCGACCTCGACCTCGACCTCGACCTCGACCTCGACCTCGACCTCGACCTCGACCTCGACACAATTAATAGATATATATATTAATAGATATACTATAGCAAAAAAGTGTCGTGACAACTTTTCGTGACAACTTTTCGTGACAACTTTTCGTGACAACTTTTCGTAAGAATTTTTTCCGTCTAGACCCCTTTCACAACGCGCGATAAGGAACTTCGTTCCAATAAAAAAATACCCGTAAAATTGAGATCCTCCTTTTTTCATCGTTTGAAAAAACTCATGACTGTAATCGTCAAGTTCGGCAGACATCATCTAATGCTCAGATCCTCAAAGATGAAGAAAGGCATTTTCAATCCACATTTGCCCACATTATGCACTAGATAGGTGCTAAGTGCTGCACTTAGCACATTATTTCATTATTTCAAACATGACAGGTTGCAAGCTTATCTCTGCTTTTCGGAATATAAGGAGCAAATGTAGAGATCTATGTAGAGATCATGCCCATGCGATACACATTTCAATATTGCATTTCAAGCCTGAAAAACACAGTCTTTATCAAAACACAAGCTGACCCCGCGAACTTCGTATCGCTTTTGAATTAACAAATGTTGTCTTCCGTTCCCGTTCCCGTTCCCGTTCCCGTTCAATAGTTTTTGTAGCGCACACGAAGAAAGCAAAATTTTTGGCAATTTTTTACAACTTCCTTCAAACTATCGTCATTAGAATTTATTACTTTTTCAATATAAAAAATAGCCTATGTTACTCAGGGATAATGTAGCTTGGTAATGGTGAAAGAATTTTTGAAATCGGTTTAGTAGTTTTTGAGTTTATCCATTACAAACATACAAAAAAACAAAAAAACAAAAAATATAAACTTTTCTCTTTATAATATTAGTATAGATTGGAGCTTCAGAGCAGTAGGTACCTACCAGAAGAAATGTATTGAAACGTATTTGCCTTCAGGCTGCCATTATGGGTCTTGTCGTAGTACCTAATTCATAATCCACCACTTCTAACTAATTATGGATGTAAGTTTATAATGGTTTCGTCCGTTTCCCTTAGAGATCGATTGGAGTCATCCATCTTCGAGAAAATGTCAAGTTATTATTACTGAAAAAAAAATGGATTACTGAAATAGATTCGAAGCTTTATATAAATTAGAAACGGTACCTACATTGTTTACCTGTACCTTGTATCCTAGGAGTAGGGACCTAAATGTACCTACCTACTTAGGTGAGTAATCTCCAAGGCTCCTCTTTATGGTTTTGCTACGGAACACAATATGCTACAGTACGCAATATCCGTTATGTCGCGACGTGAAGATGGACTCTAAATTTGCCATTTCCATGTTTTAATACTTCCGAGTTGCAGAGTTGTCGACGGTCGGTAGCACAAATCAATGTAATGTGCTGAACCAAAGCAATCTATGAAGAGTCTGTCTAGTCTAGACGAACCTCCCTGGCCAAGACTTAATAAATCAAATCAAAGTGGATGCATAAACAGATTTTGTGTAGGTAGGTAGGTACTTGAGTAACTAATGTTACTAGTAACTACATAAGCCGATTGCCCATTTGCACTAAACTTTTAAGTGCTTGTTTCCTAGGATGGACTAGTTGAGTCTTATAAAAGTGTGTCCTAAAAACACCTAATCAGCATTAAACTTGCTACAGGAACCTAACTACTTAGTTAATCAATCTATCTAAATCTTACTTGAGTAGGGATTCTTACGATTATTTTACTGCTGAAGTACCTACTGAAGCCCAATGTTTTAGGTACTTACAACATAGCTAGGCCAGGTAAGTAAGGTATATGGTAGGTACCTACTAGGTATCCATAACATGAGCGCAGATGACCTGCAGGGTTATTTTCTAAAAAACATGAATATCATGTTATGATGTTGAATGCAATACCTAATGTTAGAGAATACCTAATCTGTACACTTTTCATAGTAACTATTCACAGTTTATGCACCTATACCTACGCTTCAGCGTAGGTATTGTATTGGAAGCGTAGGTAAGGGTGCCTAAACAGCATAAAAAGCGTAGGTATTATGGCATTCAGTACCATAACATGATAATCATGTTTTTACAAAATAACCCTGCTGCACGGCTAATTTGTAAAAACATGATTATCATGTTATGATGTTGAATGCAATAACCTAATGTTAGGGAATACCTAATCTGTACACTTTTCATAGTAACTATGCACAGTTTATGCACCTATACCTACGCTTCTGCGTAGGTATTGTATTGGAAGCGTAGGTATAGGTGCCTAAACAGCATAAAAAGCGTAGGTATTATGGCATCCAGTACCATAACATGATGATCATGATTTTACAAAATAGCCCTGCTGAGCTGAGTAGGTTATTATGCTGAATTCTGGTAAAATGCGACAAGTAGGTACCTACCTAAGGTAAGGTCATTGTTTTCTAAATAAGAGTACCTACACTTTTAGAGTTGGCCTTTTTCTAATAAATCTAATCTACGAATAAATAAGATCTATCATTTAATTTGACCTCAAGCAGTCAATTTATTTCGATAAAAATACCTAATGCAAAAATTTAAGCAATTATCCTTGTTTACGAAGTTATTTTGTACGTGAGCTTCTTTATGAATGGAGGGTGTACCTACCTACCTACCGACCGCGACGCGTCGGGCGCCAACCCTGCTTCGTTGCTAGGCAACGCATCCCTTGCAAGAGCCCGTTTGACCCTGGAGGTCACTCATCCCAATGCCCCTTCAAGCTGGAGACATTTGTTTGCTGATAATATGGCGTAGGTACCTAGTAGGTACCTACCTACTTACACTTACACCTGAAGAATCGACTAAGTACGTAGATACCTACCTACATTTCTGTAACTTATAAATTATAATGTTCGTAAATAAGTAGGTAGCATAATTACTTAATTAAATTTGTTTAAGGTAGGTAGGTAGGTATATGACCTGGAACCACAGAACTTATAAATAGAAGAGCTTGATACAGCATATTAAGCGCTTTATATCCGCGTCCGTGAGTGGAGCCGCGTGTTGTAGCTAGTGTTTTTAATAAATATGGACCTACTGTGATATCTTCCTGAAGCAAAATATTTTACGTATACTTACTGGTTTGCGCCATCTGGTGAAATTTACTAGTACGATGTAGACATGTATCCAAGTCGCAATCATACTCTTTGTTGTAGTTCGACATTTTTTACATAGATGTCAACCTGTATGTATGATTATTAAAGCTAAGAATAAATAAAATACTGCTCGGGAAGATAGAGAACAAGTAACCAAATATAATTTATTACTCCATAGACAACTCAAATTTAAACCTGACATTATGTTTATTTAATGAGTACATATTGAGCACGTGAGCAGTTTGGTGTGTGCTTGGACTTTGGACCCTTTTAGAAGTTTTAGATGAAAAACATCTCTTATCATTTTCGGTAGATGGCGTTAGCTGTCACATTGAATAAACAGTTCGAATAAAATTTTATATGAATTCTAAAGTGAAAACATTACAAGGAAATCCAAAAACATAATGCTTATCGATATTTTTATGTAAAACTACATTAGATTTTAAGTTTACTAGTTTTATTTTATCCAAGTCAAGTGACGTTAAAATTTGGCAATTGCATCATGTGACGAGGTGGCCGAGTGGTTAAGGCGTTGGACTGCTAATCCAATGTGCTCTGCACGCGTGGGTTCGAATCCCATCCTCGTCGTACTTTTTGAGTTTGCTTTATTTATTTTAATATTTTATGACAACAATAAAGACTAATAAACAAATTTTAGGAGATCATTTTAATAATATTGTGTTTGTATGTTTGCAACTAAAAAAATAGTTATGCATTTTTCCTTCTATGATGATCATCTTTAAAATCTTAGTAGGTACCTAGGTACTTAGGTATAAGTAATGAAATGATTTGGGCACATGGAAAATGTGGAAAATTTCTACTTAATTTCCCAAATAAGTAGATGTAAAAAAATCACATGCATAAGGGAGTAAAGGACCACATGCATTCTCAGAAAATTGTGATTAACTGAACGGGTTTCACTTAATCAGGTGTTATCATTGTAATCGCAGCACAACAGATAGCGCAGGTAGGTCGCTAGATAAGTAGGTACCTAGTAGGGCTATCATTTGTTGTGAATTTATCTAAACCTGTTTTCCATTATCTTATCACCGAACTGGTACCTTTTATTTTACAAGTTTTGTTCAGGTATTTACTGGGCGTGCGAAACCCTATACATTGTGCACTTATCATCATTGAAAGTAGTCATTTTGTAGTGAGTTTGGTGATGTATTTATAAACTAGAAAGGATTTTCAACTTGTTATGTGAATAGTGTTTGGAAATAAAATAAAAAGACTGAAAAAGTTCTCGAATGTAAGTTTTATGCCGCATTCTTATTAGTGAATGACTTAGTGAGTCATCAGGTATTTTTTGAGTTGGATTGTGCTTGGGCCGGATATAACCCGTTAGGTAGGTTACTATAAGTAGGTACCTACAGACTTTTAAGTATTTCTTTGTCTCTACCTAAACGCTTGTATTCTTATCGTGATGAGGTGAACAAGATTTTTTTTAAGTTTCTTAAATATAATAACTTGGAATATGGGTTAATTTATCGCAAATATTGTTATCTCTGTTTTATTTTGTATTGCTGTCGATTCGAGACAATTCAGATGCTCTTCAATTCATTATGAACTTGCCAAATACCTAGTTACTTTTTAGGATGCAGAAGGGAGAAGAACTCAGCCTGGTCAGGTAGGTTAATTAATAAATCAGTCAGAGTCAGGGAACCCAGTTTAGTTTCATTTGCATTGTAGCTGTTTTCATAGAAACGTGAATCACAGACAGCGGTCACTTTTATCTGACACTTATCGTTATCAAAACTGGAACGAGTTGGTACCTGCCTTAGCATAATAAAGTTAGGCAACCTTCTAATTTTGTGTGTATCCAATTCTATTTGCTTGCTGATAACTCAATAACCTTAATAATTCAGCAGTAGGTTGATAATTATAATTTGATGTATCTTTGTGAAGAATTGGGGGATACCTATAGCTGTAAACCACGACTTTGTGCGCGAAAATATCTGTGCTTCAATAAACGTAATATTTACCCATCTACTTACTTCAAAAAATAATGTTTTTGTTCACGAAACTTGTATTTAGTAAGTTCTGAGTTTGGTCGAGAGGAAGAGAGGAACAGACATGTAACCTTACCAAATACCTTAGAAGTAGGTATGTATTCCAGCTGTCCCACTATTTTTGAATCACTAAATAACCGGTAAATGGTTATATATAATACGAGTAGATATGTAATGTACTATATTTTAATTTTATTAAATTCCTGTTCTGGTTAAATTACTACTTGAATCAGTAGGTAGGTAAGTAATTATGAATTATAGTACCGACTAATAAAAAAAACACTTTTCTTTGTCTCTTTTATGCTGGTACCTGGTACCTTTCTATTTGATTAGAGATGCAAATAAATATTTTATCTTTCTATCATTCCACCTATCAAAGAAACATTCATCAATTTCACGAAACTACAAGGATTTCCATGCCCTTAGCCGCACCCGTCAACTGATAAGAAAAAATGCCTTTCGTACCGCGTAATCGATATTGTTTATCACGTTATTAAAAATGGATACCTATATGCATTGTAGATATACCTGCTGGTACCTACTTAGCTAGATATAATATAGGGAGAACAAAATGTAGTTTATTACTCCGTCACTGGCAGTGGCATTTTGAATCAGAGAGGTGACTGAGTACCTCCATGAGCTATAATTTACTGCGCTATAATTTAGATTAATTTTGTTTAGATCCGTAATTTGAATAAAAGTTGGTGGAAATCACACTTATAATTTACAAATGCAATTTAGTAAGTATAGTATCTTGTTTCAATCCAGGTCAATACACCTGTGTAAACAGGATACTTAAGATCCAAAAAAAATGAAGATGGAAGCTTTAGTGGAGAATAAAAATAATGTTATTCCATGTACAGATAAACAGCCAACATGTATTGGCTACTACTCCTAGTGGCCCTTGCTGGCTACTCACATGCGCAACTGACAGCCCAGACCAGCGTAGCTCCTGAATTGAGAGAATGCTACCTGGACCCTCTTCTCGTGAACAGAAACAACCTGCCTCCTTCTACGATACACGTGCTGATTGACATGATCCAGAAGATCGAAACTAACCCCAATGTTAACGTGGACTTGAGGCAGTTGTCTGCCTTGTTGCTACACACGTAAGTTTGACGTCTAATAAACCATAATTTACCTAGTCTACCTACCAACAGCTGTATAAAAGAATGCCCATCCTTTTATTTTTTATAAGATATTTATGTATAATTTATATTTTAAATAAGTTTGAGTGTTTGCAAAATGTGACCTCAATTCTCCCATACAAAAGACATCAACGCGCTATGCACTCTTCATTTTGATCTTGACCTTTAACTTGAAGACATTACTATAATAATTTGAACGTATTTTCCAGTTATCGACAGGACGGAATTGAGTACCATCAACCGGAAATAGTGATGACTTCTACATCCAACGTGCTTCCTTATGCACCTACCTTCCATTCCTTCCATCGGCACCGTCTTCTGCTGACAAGGCTTATTCCCAGTAACTTGCAAGTGCTGCCAAATACTACTTTACCCTCACCTTTAAAGGTATGACGTACTGTCAGGCTTCTAGCTCTTTTTTTCCTGCGTTTCAAGTAAGTTGGTAGATACGTTTTGTTTAATTAGGATATTGTTTTTGACGACCTGGTAAAGATAGTTTTGGAAATCTATGGCTAAATCAGCTGAGGACGTCTTTAGTGTTAAACTAGCGACCCGCCCCGGCTTCGCACGGGTAGCATGTTATTATACATATAAACCTTCCTCCAGAATCACTCTATCTATTAAAAAAAACCGCATCAAAATCCGTTGTGTAGTTTTAAAGATATAAGCAAACATACGTACATACATACAGACGCGGGAAGCGGAAAGCGACTTTGCTTTATACTATGTAGTGATTATTGTTTTGAAAACTCTTACTTTAATGTGTTACAGTGTGCCATTCATCACATGCTTTCAACCACTGTGGATGCACGAGTTCGAGGAGACGAGAACAGCTGCAATCAGCTCTCCCAATACCGTGCACTAAGGACCGCGCGCTCTGTTAATGACGATGTAGAAATCTTGAACCTAGCCCAAATGTAAATAATAATTATAATATGTTCTAGTCTGAAAAAGGACTTATTTCCCTAGTACCTAGTGAATTACGGATATTATGACTTTTCCAGAAAATCTGCAACTCATGGCAACATGCGCCAGTACAACCCAAATGACGATATAGAATACTCGAACTACAGTGGCGCAAAGTCGGAAAAGCAGTTGCTAGGAGATAGCCAGTGTCCATTGTTGGATGGTGTGGTCTTCACTGATTGGGGCGCGGTCTCTGCAGGCAACGTGATAGCCGGCATCGCTGCAGGTGCTCAGCCGCAGCAGGTTCCAGTTCTAGAACTGGCAAAGGGGTCAGTGATGAATTACAACAATTTGCAACAGACTGTCAATAACATTTACCCAGCCACATTGTCAGGTATGATGTATTTTTTTAATAGCGAGAAAAATGACTCAATGCATGACAATTTTATAAAATTGCTTGGCCTCATAAATTCATAATCTTATCTCACTTAAATGCGATTGCAGGTGATTTGGCTGAAGCTGTCCTTATTCAAGGCACGGAAAGGCAAAACCCGTCGATTGCCATTGGCACATCAGGGAACTGGAACAGCAGCTATGCCCAAAGACACTACATGTTACACAGCAGAATCAACGTCGAAATGACTGATCCTGAAATTCGCGGAGATATTGACGGTTTCCTTCTGGGTTCTATAATGACCAGCACACTAAGCAGCTACAGTTCAATTAGATTGTCACAAGTTCTAGACATGTACTACTCTTCAAGGGTAAGAACCAAGACGGATACAATCTGTAAAGATTTTGTGTGATGTCAAAATAACATAGGTGTAATGGTCCGATTTCAGAACGGTGTATTCAATCCGGAATTCCGAGCCTGCAATCGAAGAACCCTGAGTCAGCAGTATATTACAGACGCTAACTTAGTCAGTGAAACCTATGCTTTTGCTGCTGCTTTAGACACAAATATGCCTCTTCGTGGAACCATTATTGGTGGTCTTGAGTCCCTTGTCACCAGTGCTGTCAACAATTTTCAATCTTATGCCAGTGAGTTAATCATATTTTTCCGTCGCAGAAAAAGATTAGAATTTTCTAACAAAATTACCTACTTCCGGCCTACCTGATATGGATAAATTAGATAATAATAGATAAATATGTTCCAGGTAACAATTTGAATGAGCTAAGCTGCGCAGAAACCCAGGATTACAGGCTTAAGACAAACCTTTACATAGTCCTCGATCAGAGTTGGCAATACACAGCTGTGTACCCAGCAATCGCGTACCTCTTAGATTCTATTGAAGTCGGCAAATTCGGTTCCAGTGTAACATTACTGAATGCGTTTGATGGCAGTGTTGTGGTCAACACCACATTCTCTCAGGCTGAATTCCACTCCAAGTACACACTATTGAAGCATCAATCGAGTAAGTGCATTGCAGAACTCAACCGTTTCCCATAAGGTTTCCACTAGGTGGTTCAAAGACTAACTTAAATTTTCGATGTGTCAGTGTCTCAGTGTGCAGTAATTCAATTCCGAGAACTCTTTTTTTTCAGTACCAACTGGCGTCAATCTTCAAACCAGTATGTCAAACATCCGCATCATGATGCAGGAGACTCTCAGAAATGAATCTCTGAGAAACTACGTCGGTGGAAACTCGACGGTGCTACTCTACCTGCTTAATTCCGGAAATATACAGAACAACGAAGCTGTATGGGAACAAGCAAGACAACTCAATGACTCAGTTCCTGGTAAAAAAAACTAATATAATAACTCAATTAAAATATTCCTATTTTCGATCTGAAGTCCTAAGTTCGAAATATATTATGGACCGAAAGATAGGTGGAATAAAAGAGCAGTAGGACTTTTTGGATTAGGTAACTGGTGATTGTGACAGGCTTAATCTCAGCATTGTAATACTAATTTATTGAATTCTTCTAGATTTGAGAGTTATCTTCGCAACAGCAACGAACCAATTCGACAATTTGTGGAACCTCGTGCGCGATATCCACAATGACATTAAAACAATAGCTCTAACATCAACTGGAACCAATGTTGAAATAGTAATGAGTCCAGTATTGGAAAGAATTCAGCAAGGTAAGTTAGACATAGGCATAACGTAGATAGCAAAACAAAACGCATGTAGACCTAGATACCTTCTGGTAATTTATAATGAAATATATAAAACTTTTATATTATGGAAACTGAACTTAAATTTTGTTACAGTCGGCAGAAGAATCATTAACCCAATTTGTGGTTCTGAGTTCGCATCGGCTACTTCAGGTACGCGACTATTTGATGACTTTATAGAACCTGGCTACATAAACTTCTACGCTGTCAGTCCCAATTACTTCTATGAGCAAAACGAATACAGAAGACTGAGGATTTCAAGAAGCGGTTCTGGAGTTGGCAGTCTTGTGATTTGCCATTCACGTTCTGTTGCCCAACCAAGGTTTGTGTATTCATAGTTCTACATTCTAACGTAGTAACGTACCTACCCAGTATTATAAATTGCCTGTGACGGCTCGGTATTCTTTCAATCTTGAGTCTATGGATGGCATTTAATCATGTTCTCATCTTCATGGTTATAGGAATAACTTCACTCTCATCGGAATGGAAGAGAACGCGATCACTTGCGAAACTTTAGCCGCCAGCGGCAACATTGAAGTCGGCCTGCAGCACCCATGCGATGGACATTCTACCATCAATTCGTGCCCGCCTCTCTATTTGTCGGTATTATCAAACACCGGCACGGCAGTTGCTACTACTGCTGTGTGCACAGGTAAATAATTTCTCGTTGCGATGTCAAGAGAGTCTACGCAACTTCTGTGATTAGTAGGTACCTACTAGGTGCTTACTGGATATGTATGTGCAGTGTACACTGTGTAGGTACATCACTGTTAATGTATGCTTAATTGCATACTTAATAGGACCCGTACATAATACAGTAAGAGCTTTTCACCTTGCATTGCTTTGATGCTCATAGTTTTTTTTTTTTTATGGAACCTTTGTCGGTATCCGACCGTGTCGGTTCCATAATGTCCTCCCGACTAACGGACTCTACACCATATCTTGACTAACCAGCCCTAATATGCTCATAGATAAACTTCCATTTTACCAACTAGGTAGGTACCTAGGTACTAGTCTCTTTCCAGGCGAGTCAGCAGAAGGAAGCTTCTAGAAACATCATAGCTTTATGCTAGACATGAAGCAGAATTAGTAACATACCAAAATGAATTCGCTCACGCTTGTACCTATTCTATTTCAGATAATTCAGTGTGCAGATTCCCATACAACATCAGATATCAAGTGCAGATCGAAGAGTTTGGATGCTTCAGCGGCGCTGGCAGTATTGGAGCTAGCCTTGTGTTTATAATCGCTGCCTTTTTAGTTACTTTCCATATAAATATTTAGTTAGTTACGTACCTATACCAATGTACTTCTAGGTGTCGAGCACCCGATGTACAGTTTGTAGTCCCTACCGATTATTTTTAACATGTTTTTAAGAATTCATTTTATTAGTGCTTTAAGCAGAATGACAACGATAATATTTTACAGAAGTTAGTACTATACCTACTTGTGGATACTAGGTACTTGATTGCTATATTTTCCGACACGGTTTAGTAAAGGTTACAAAGTCTAGTCTAGGCCATGCTTTTAATTTTTATGTATTTTTTTGTTACTTATTTTTCTATTTATATTTTTACGTTATTTTAAGTGGTAAAATTAATAAAACCAAATACCTAAAAATATGACAAACCATCCTGGGTATTAATTTATATCAAAAACAAGAATTTGCTTGCCTTTATAGTAGGTAGGATTCGACAACGACGTGCAGTCGTTTCGTGCGTGTTTTATTTATACACAAACGTATTGAAAATATGTATGAAGACGACCGACGCGACGATCAATTAGCTAAGTACCTAACTACCTACTTACCTACTAAAATAAAGTCGTTTTGTTTTGACACATAGTAAAATAACATTATTTCCAGTACTAAAGTACCTACGGTTACGAGTTTTGAGCTAAAATAACTTGACGGCAAAAATAATAAAGTCCATTGCACTCATACTACTACTCGTAGAAGTTTATTGGATTCATCTAAATAAAAAGTCTTATTCATCTAAATCATAAATGGAGTTTACTAATAAAAAATATACTGTCTTTACATAAAACTAAAACCGTTACTTATTATTATTTTACATTAATTGTTGTCACAAAAAGGGTAATCATAAAATCAATGTAGGTACATTGAATTTGAATATTACCTTGCACATGCTTTGCAAACAACTTAAATTTTGACATTGACAATATGATAAAAATGACACTTGACTTGACAGTCAACTTATCTGACACGCTTCTTTGTTTACTAGATCATAATCAAAGTTATTTATTTTGGTGAAATATTTTTTAGAAAACGAATTCTATCTATCATGTCTGGAGAGGATTGCGATGCTCTGGATCGAGGCGATAACGATGGACAAAAGCCCGACAAGATGTTTACCTTGAAAAAGTGGAATGCTGTTGCTATGTGGAGCTGGGATGTGGAATGTGATACCTGTGCTATTTGTCGCGTTCAAGTAATGGGTAAGTTCTCATCACAATTATTTCGGTAGCCTACGTGCTAGAAATGTACCTACACCTTTACATTAATCGAGAAAGGAGGCCAAAACACTAACAAAAAGTTGCTTTCGCAGTGTCTACGATAGCCTCTCAAATTCTCTTTGTTAAAATACTGATCTGATACTGATCATAAGTCAGCCGTGCCAACCACACTTTATACCTACTGTTGACCAATACAACCTATCTATCTATTTATGCTAACTACTGCGAAAATGTGGGCATTGTTTAGACATCTTCAAGGCACGTCTACACTCCACGAGATCTGAGAGTGTGTCTTTTGTACTTGGGGGTTACATCCTTTTTAATTTCTGAATCTTGATATGATGACAAACTACTTCACAGCACAAACAGATGCCTTAAATCTTTTGCAGCACAACATTGTGATATTATTGTTGGTTTACTTGTGAGCTGCAACAAGCTGAGTTATAACAAATACTTGGTCACTTGTGTCATTGGTATGCTGGTTGTATGACTAATTATTGGCATATATACTTTATACACAGACGTAATTTGATCATAACTTTATAGAATGGAGGGGGTTTAAGGAGTAACTGATACTTTATTTTTTGTCAGTTTAACCAATTTTATATACAACAAATATAACAACAAATACTAAAAACAGAATAAAATAAATATTTAAGTGGGGCTCCCATACAACAAACTTGTCTTTTTACTGTTTTTGAAAGATAATGGTATGGAACCCTTCGTGCGCGAGTCCAACTCGCACTTGGCCGGTTTTATTTATCACAGGTTTTATTATGTACACTGAAGAAATCGGAGTGTTAGGTATCATAGGTACCTATCAATTCAGTTGTATAATGTGAATTTGAACACATGCATACTAACATTTTTATACATTGTTGTGGTACCTTCATACAGAATAGTTTAGGGAGCAAGTCACAAGCAGCATGGCAGTTGACAATAGTTCAATTCAATTATGTATAGAAAACAAAAACATATTATTTTGATATAATTTAATTGGTAAAGTAAACCTTTGTTTATAAATAAATGAATAAATAGATTAAGTATACAGAATCCTAAATCTAGTTGCAAATCTTTACTACTTAGCTAGTTTAAATTAAATAACCGAAGAAGATTTAAATTAACTTTGTAAAAATTCATGATACTTAAGAACCTAGCACGTTACAATACTATCTAATTTGAGACTAATACATAAATCATAATAATAATGAGCATGATTTTTACAGTGCCCCGTAAAAAATTTTCTTAGTATTCTTTTAGATGAGTCAGTAAAAAAAATGAAATAGTATCATAATTGTAATCCACAAGCGTGGTAGACATCCATTGTAGATGAGTTGTAAAGTATCCTACATACAATACCTACATATTGAAAAGCTGACAAAATATTTAGCTGTCTTTTTCTGTTTGGGCTTATACTATTAGGAAAATCTACAAATTATTCAATCTCTATGTATGTATAAAAACAATCTAACATCCATTAGGTAAAGGCTTAATGTTTGCAATGGAACTCATTCTTCGCGTTCTAGTGACGCCTTCCCTGCCAGTCATCTTGTTCTCAATTTGTTCGAGACTTTTGCCGCGAGTTTCCGGTACGCAAATCACTACAAAAAATATCCCCAAGAAACAAATGCAGCCAAACAACCAAAATGTCCCAGCTGGGCCAATGCCATCGATAATATTATGAAACGTCTTTGTCACCGTAAATGTACACAGCCAATTGAATGCGGTGCAAATTGACGCTGCGTTTCCTCTTATTTTTGCCGGTAAAATTTCACCCATCATCAGCCATGGAATCGGACCAAACGCCAGTGAAAATCCTAACAAATATATCATCAGACTGGCCAACGGTATCCACCCAAGATTTGACACGTCTACTTTTAATTCTTTCTGTATATAGAAAAAGGTACCCAACACTACCAGTGTTAGGGTCATGGTTACAGAAGATATATAGAGCAGCACTTTACGTCCAGCCCTGTCGATAATTGCTGTGGCGAGAAAAGTAGACACAAAGTTGACTACACCAACGATAATAGTGGATAATTTCTCATCTACCGAGCTTCCCGACATGTGAAATATTTTGACCGTGTAAAATATTACAGCGTTTATGCCAGATAATTGCTGGAAGGTCATCAAGCCTAAACAAATTAAAATAGATTTCATGTATTTCATGCTGAAAAGTTCCATAACAGTTATATCATCAGAAGCTGTCTGCGCATCGCAGAATGCAATGTCGCGCAGTTCACTGTCGATCTTAGCATTCTTCCCTCGCAGCCACTGCAAAGCTTTACGGGCTTCGGCTTCCCGTCCACGCGATATGTACCATCTGGGAGTTTCGGGAATCATTAGCATCAAAACGAAAAATGGAATCGGCAAAACTGCACCAAGATACGCAAGTTGAGACCAATCGAGGTATTTCCCCGCCAGGTAGCATATTAAAATGCCAATATTTCCTATCGCCGTAGGAAATAGTCCCAAAGTGCCCCTGACTTCTGGTTGAATAGTTTCCCCCAGATACACAGGAAATGCTAGTGATCCTACTCCGACACATACACCGCATATTGCGCGTCCTACGAGCACTAGATGGACGATCTTTGCGCTAGCTATGAGAATCCAGGCTATGAAGAACGGCGGCGCGATAAATAAAATGGTTCGCCTTCGTCCTATGTAGTCTACTAGTGGTCCACCGATGAGTCCACCAGCCAACGCAGCTAAAGGCATTAGACTCCCAATCCAACTAGCCTGTAAATAAAAACAAAACGTATGTTACTTGATTTTAATATCATGGTATACAATTTGTACGAATTTATTTAAGTACCTGTTCTTCGGAAACTTTAATGATATCGCTATCCTCCATGGAAGCTAGTGCCGGTGACGTATAAGCTGATGAAAATCCAACAATCATTGAACCCAATGACACCGCAACGGCTGCCAATACCTGAAAACGAATATATTCGGGAAAACTTAAAGCAAACAGAACTAATTAACGGTAGACAAATTTATAAATCACCATCATTCTGTGATTTAATTAATCTTGAACATAATATTTTGTTGCAGTCTGAAACATTACTTAAGTATGAAACAAGCCTCTCAATGAGATGGGCAATTTAAACGCATGACGCTATTTGTCGGGAGGTGTGTGCTGCCAGCCGCCTACGATTAATTTAAGCAATCATTGACTCTGATTGTGTCCACTTACTCCTCGTCACAATAAATAAAAATTAATTGTTATTCTAACAAAACATCCAATAACCGAAGCAGACAAATATTAATTTAGTAGGTAACTACTGAAAAACTAGGATAGTAAACTGAAGGCCGGCGGCAATACCCAGGAACTTGAATCATCCAATATGTCAAGGTGATGTGCTCGTATTTTATGTACAGCAATGTCATGTGGGTTCTAAGCATGCAGCCTTAGATCAATAATTAAAACTATGTGGGCAATTATGTTAAACTGCAATTCAACTAAAAACCATGAATGACGTACATACGAGTATTAGTCTATACATACCTACATATATTGTCATGATATTGTTTAAATAGTTGCAAAGTGTGGGTATGTGCCGTATTAACTGTGAATGATCTGAGCGCCTGGAGATCTGAGTGGATGTCCGTACTTGGGGATTACAGTAATTTTTAGTTTTAAATATTCTTAATACTCGTATCTTCTTCTGAACGCGTATTTAGACCTGCATTTTGTCAATAAGCATTTAAATGGAAACCTATATTAGTATCGTAATTATTTCATATTATATGGCAAACATAAAAGCAACTTACAAAAAGGCATAAAAATCCACTTAGTTACATCCGCGTTGAGAATGCATAAAAGCTTGCCGATGTAACAATAAAATCCTACCCTTTTCGTATTCTTCTATTATTATATTTTTTGATATACTTGATTTTTTTACTAATATTAATTTCAACTTGACAATTTGACCTCCACTCATTTTTGATATAAAGAGTCTTTGAACCCAAGACCTTTCTTTAAAGACTTTGGCAATGCCATTGGCTTGCATTGTTATTACCAATGATTATTTTTGTTTTTCCTAATTATGTTTTTATCAAACAGCTTTAATACGATCGATACTGAAGTGTAACGACTGCATAATTGAATAAACACGTAGGTTTCACGGGCAACGATTTTGTGCATTAATTTCATCATTTGATAAGGTAATACACCATGGAAATTTCTACTGCGCTTTTCAAGAAAATAAACAAATTCATGGTCCCTGAACATACGAAAATTTCATTGATTCAATTTTGTTAGTTATTCAATGTCGAACCAGAGATTCATGTTTGGTAAGCATAGCGATACTACTCGTATAATCATGGGATGATGAGCCTAACGACCAGATGTATTTTAATTGTTAACGAGTAGTTATGGCAAAGCGCCTTTCTTGCCTAATTTCTTCAATTAAAATCCAACAACATAATACTGGAAGAAACTGGAGAAGCGACCGGAATGCGTACCTGCGAAAATGTATATTTGGGCTCTTCATATTCACTGCTCCGCACATGTATGCTATAATGCGTGTCCGCTCTCATAAGGACCTTCATTTTGATTTCAAGAATGTCTTTGTATAACTATATGTAACTTCACTGCACAAGGATTATAACATGCAAAAACTGTCATGCACTGCAACCGCGCGCCCGGCATAGGCTACTGAAGAAATGAGTATTTCGCCACGCAAGATGCCATTTATAAGGGGACAATTGATTGGTTTTCGAGGCTGTATATTCAAAACACTCCTGAAACTTGCCGAAGGAGCCTAGTGCGAATGGTATGAACTGATACCTAGTTGATACTGGCTCAGATTGCGGTGGGTATATTATATATATTTACACATAACATTAAGATTTCAGGCTAGGATTTTATTATGTTTGGTAAGCTAACGGACACATTAAAATTATTCGTTTTCGTATATAACTTTGTGCCTAAATAGACTTCTATAAGTTTATGATTTACGAAGTTTCCAGCTTAGATTGTGTTATTGCATTTTCCTAGGGTTTTCAGCTACCTTATCCAGCTTGCGATAAGTTATCCTGTATAAGCTATAACTAATGGTGACTATAATAATAAAGAAATCGCAGTAAGGAACCTCAGACTTGGCACGACTTTGTCTAGATTTCATTACTTTTTAGAGAAAAACAATAAGCTCCATCGAGACTTGGCTAGTTTTTTACAAGAATGTTATTGGTGGGATTTCACTTCTTTTTGTAGAAACGTGGGCTTTGATTTATTTTATTATATTTGACACAGTTTTTTTATGTACCAATAGTAGAAGGGGGCATTACCATATCTCTAATACAGCTGAGACCAGCTGAGCGTCCTTCATCACATACTTCAGACCTTCGATTTTTGACATCAAATGAAACGGCCCATTAAGTTGAATATTTTTTGTAAAGGCGGTTTGTCGATCTCTTATAGTTTGGTTAGGCTCTTGTGTTTTCTAATCAGGGTCACCAGGTACTCCAGATCTTCGATTATCCTAGTTTTTAGGGTTCCGTACCCAAAGGGTAAAATCGGAACCCTATCACTAAGACTTCGCTGTCCGTCTGTCTGTCTGTCTGTCCGTCCGTCCGTCCGTCCGTCCGTCTGTCTGTCACAGGCCTGTATCTCATGAACCGTGATAGCTAGACAGTTGAAATTTTCACAGATTATGTATTTCGGTTGCTGCTATAACAACAAATACTAAAAACAGAATAAAATAAATATTTAAGGGGGGCTCCTATACAACAAACGTGATTTTTTTGCCGTTTTTATAGATAATGGTCCGACTCGCACTTGGCCGGTTTTTATAGTTTTCCCTTAATGTGGTCGTTAAACCCTAATTCTGTACCAAATTTCAGCTCTCTGAGTTTATGGGAAGTACTTACTAGTTCTATTCTGATGATCATGAGTGAGTGAGTGAGTGTCTAAAATGCGAAACTTTGCTTTCGCTTAACTTCGGAACTAAATTACGTACAGACTTGAAATTTTGGATTTTAAGTATGTGATTATAGCTTACTAGATGACGAAAATTTCTGTGTTCTGGTATTATCCAGAGGTTTTCAAATAGGGACCTGAAAATGCGGCGAATTGGTTCCTGTAAAGGATGGTACGGCAGTGTTTGTTTGCTTCGCGCTCGACTTGGCGGGGGCACTGCCGTGCCCCCCGATTAGACACACGCTGACCCGGCGAACTTCGTATCGCTTTAGAATTAACAAATGCTGTGTTAAGTTCCCGTTCCCGTTCCCGTTCTCCAATAAAGTTCAAATTGACTCTAAATTTTATTTAGAAAACGTATATATGGGAAAAAGAAAAGGGCTGTTTTTAGGGTTTTTCCGGCAATTACTAGAATTTTTCTCACCTTTTAAACCTTCCCTAGACCTCCACGAACATTTCAAGACCAAGATAAGATAAATCCGTTAAGGCGCTCCCAGTCAACGATTGTTTTTGTTCGAAACAAAAAAATAAATACTTGTGAACAAGCCACATCTCCTATTTTATAATGTATAGTATATGTGAATAAAGATGTACCCATCTTTAATCACTTCGATAAATAATCCTACCGACCGCTGCAATGACGACAAACACACGTCGGCGCGTAGTCCGCCTTAGCTTTTTGAATAAATTAATGATATTGCTGCTTTTTGAATTTGTGCTGAGGCTCTTTAGTTATTGTTATTATTATTATTTTTTATTGTTTACGTACTTGAGTAGTACTTTTAATAATTATTCTTGTTTGAGCCTTCACCTTGTTCGATTGGCATCACACTGGAGCTCTACATAGCTTTAAGAAAAGGATCATTAAAAAAAAGGTAGACCCCAAGCCGTGTTTGTTGCCTGATTCTTCTAGGCTTGGTCGCGTGGAATCGGCGTAGTTTGACCTAGTTCCTCATCACAAGGATTGTGATTTTATTGAAATAAATGATTTTTGAATTTTTTTGAATATAAATTATGTATAATTACTTATCAAAAATCTGTTCTAATAGAAATCTAGATCTACATATTACCTATCTTTAACAATAAATCACAAGTTGATTTTAATAGTAGGTATATAAAATATTTCGATCATAAATTCTAAAACGTATCATTTTGAAATAATATCTTTATCGTGAAAAGTTTCTGCTATTATGTTTTCAGCTTAATGGAAATCTAGGTAGGAACCTGAAGTAATATACTTATAAAAATAGGAGATGTGGCTTGTTCAGAAGTATTTCTTTTTTCGTTTCGAAAAAGAGCAATCGTCGACTGGGAGCCCCTGAAAAGCTAAGGCGGACCACGCGCCGACGTGTGTTTGTCGTCATTGCAGCGGTCGGTAGGATTATTTATCGAAGTGATTAAAGATGGGTACATCTTTATTAACATATACTATACATTATAAAATAGGAGATGTGGCTTGTTCAGAAGTATTTCTTTTTTCGTTTCGAACAAAAACAATCTTCGACTGGGAGCGCCTTAAGCCGTTTTCGAGTTTTAGCGAGACTAACGAACAGCAATTGATTTTTATATTATATAGATAAATAGTTTTCCATTTTCAAACACTCGTAAATACCCACTAAAAGCCATTTAATGATAGATAGGTAATTTATAGTTTGTTTATAATCAGAGGACAGTGTCTCAGGTTATGATAAACATGTTGTAGCTACAATCGTTATATTCGTAGCACATGTTGCGAATGTTTACTGACTACGTCCGTGCTGTGGAAAATATTTCTTCTTCAATTTGGATGCAATATATGAATATATAATCGACGAATATCTGGGGGCACGGCAGTGCCTCCGCCAAGTCAAGCAAAAAAGCGGCACGGCCGTACCATCCTTTTCTCGAAGCAGTTCAGGCCATTTTCGACCCCCTATAACTTCGTTGTGGATAAAACTAGAAGCCTGAATTTTCAGTAACCAAGAAGGCATAGTATAAATTCGGTATATTTCAAATTTCATTCAATGTGAACCAGTAGTTTAAGAATTATAACTAGTCAAAGTTTCCTAATTTTGTCACTCACTCACTGACTGACCGATCATCAAAAGTTTAAGCCACTTCTAGTAGACATAGAAGCTTCAAATTTTGAATAAAATTAGTGGTTAGTGTATAAATCAAGGAAAAACCTAAATATTTTCCAATTTCGATCCAGTATTCTAGATACACCGACTGCATAAATAACTTTGTAACACCATATAAATATAGATTACAAAGTTACATTTGCAGTTAGGCACCTAGATTATGATTATGTTCGAAGGTAACTTCCGGCCAAGTGCGAGTCGGACTCGCGCATGAAGGATTCCGTACCATTATCTATAAAAAACGGCAAACAAATCACGTTTGTTGTATGAGAGCCCCACTTAAATATTTATTTTATTCTGATTTTAGTATTTGTTGTTAGAGCAGCAACATAAATACATCATCAGTGAAAATTTCAACTGTCTAGCTATCACGGTTCATCCAGCCCTGTGACAGATAGACGGACAGACAGACGGACAGCGGAGTTTTAGTAATAGGGTCCCGTTTTTACCCTTTGGGTACGGAACTCTAAAAACTAGGACTATCTACAAAAATAAATGAGATGCTATCAAAAACATAATTTGTAAAAAAAGCCAAGTCTCGCCACGCAACTCAGTTCTTCTACCGTAAAAAGTCGTGAGATCCATGTAATACCAAGTCGGTTAATTTATTCAGTCCCTACTTTAAGGGTCCTTCTGTCTTATGTTATTACGTAATTAGCTACCTTTACGTAATAACTTAGGACAGAAGGTCCCTTAAAGTAGGGACTGAATAAATTAACCGACTTGGTATTACATGGATCTCACGACTTTTTACGGTAGAAGAACTGAGTTGCGTGGCGAGACTTGGCTTTTTTACAAATTATGTTTTTGATAGCATTATGTATGTTATGTAGGTAGTTACTCTGGCTGTCTATTTTTTCTATTAATAAAAACGCTAAATATAAATGTTAAACATAAAACTGTGTACCTATAATATAGAAAAAAATATCTCTTATTCGTTTGTAGATCTACGAGTACCTACCATTATTTCGAAAACAATGGAACTTTGTTTTTAGACCCACACTTTATTTAAAATTGATGTACTGTAATTTTGTAGACTCCTGAAATGCAATATGTTATCTTGTTTTTTCTATTATTATAAACAGAACTGCCCGCACCTTTGTTTGCGTCATACAAACACTTATAAAGAAAAGTGCAAAACCTACATATCACTCGGCGAACACGGCTATAGTACGTGGCCGTATTGTATAGGCCGTGTTTTTGTCACCATAGCGGATCAGGACCATAGCGCCGTTTGATAGCATTATTGTAAAACCGGCCAAGTGCGAGTCGAACTCGCACACGAAGGGTTCCGTACCATTATCTATAAAAAACGGCAAAAAAAAAACACGTTTGTTGTATGGGAGCCCCACTTAAATATTTATTTTATTCTGTTTTTAGTATTTGTTGTTATAGCAGCAACAGAAGTACATCATCTGTGAAAATTTCAACTGTCTAGCTATCACGGTTCATGAGATACAGCCCTGTGACAGACAGACGGACAGCGAAGTCTTCCGGGTTCCGTTTTTACCCTTTGGATACAGAAACCTAAAATGTAAACACTATTTAACTCAGAGCGTCCTATCGTGTGTGTCCTGAACTAAACTTCCATTATGCGTCCACCGTCCATTTGCACACAATAGGCATCAAGCGTCCTTTCGCAACTGTCTTCACAAATAGATTCTTCACTTCACGTAATATGCTGATTGCGACCAATATTCAAAGTGTGTACCCTGCCTGCGCGGAAATGGTTCAACGGTTTCGTATGGAACATGGTATAATAAAACAAATTATGATACTCCATATATTGTCACTAGGCCATGTCACTTTAATTTGCCATTTTATCATGGTATGGAAATTGTCTACTTCACTAATTTCAAATTCAAATTCAAAAATCATTTATTTCAATAAAATCACAATGATCACTTTGAAACGTCTTAGGAACTAGGTGAAGCTACGCCGATTACACGCGACCAAGGTTGTTCAAAAAGAAACACATGTAAATCATAATATTTTATTTATTACCTGTTAGCTCAGTTGAGAGAGATCCACTGGGTTTTGAATTGCCTTTGATGCTAGTCTCTTAGGGCTACTACTCATAATTAACACACTAGTCATAATTAAAAAAATACCAGATCAATTATTGGTCTAATTAATATTTGGTCACTATGGTGGTCTTGGCCTTGTGAATTGTCGTATGCGTGTTGGGCTAGCTATAGTTTTACTTCCGTTATGATATGGCAAGAAATTGGTATAAAATTGGTATAAAGCTTAAATTTTCAAATATGAAATTCCCAATAAGTCGCTTTCTTGACTACCGTAATTTTTTATTTCTATAATTTTTAACTTATTCATCAGTCGCATTCTAGTATAGGATATTCAATTAGGTTGTATTCAGGGACATTTCGACACCACACTTCCAGTTACCACAGAGGTACTACACTGAAAAGAATAGACTCTCCAAATTTGAAGTTTCTAAGACTTGCGGTTTAGGCTCTGAGGTGCATGTCAGTCAGACACAACTGCAATTATTTAATTGGTCATTATTTGTGATAATTACATGTTTAGACAATAATTAAAACGTGACAGTGTATGTACATGTACCTAACAAGTATATTGCAATTATAATAATAATATTTTGTTTTACTAATCAATTCTTAACCCGTCATATGTCAGCGATAGCGTTAATCAAACAAGACCTTATTCTATGAATTATCAGTAGTCAACAAGTTATTATTATTTATATTATTAAATCGCGCGCGTGTTTTCCGGAATAGTTTTTTGTCCGGGAAACACGCGCGATCATTTGCAGATCATGCTAACATTTGACTCACCGCGGGAATTGGACCTGCATCTCCTACATCTTAGTGAGACGCACGCCCACCACGCTACTCAAGGTTGTTAGTAGGAGTAGTTTTGGAGTCGACTTAGACTTACTATGGAATTAAAAGGGTCTACATTTTCACTAAGAATAATTTTAACTTCTAGAAGCTTTCGAAATGTGGTGCTGGAGAAGGATGGAAAGGATAAGCTGGACAGAAAAAATATAATACAAATATAGAGGTTTTACGTAGAATACAGGAAAAAAGGATCCTATTAACAACGATTGAGAACAGAAGAGGGAAGATGGTTGGCCACCTTATACGGCACGACAGTTTTATAAAGACTATAATGGAAGGGAAGATTGAAGGGAAGAGAGGAAGAGGAAGGCCACGAATAAGCTACATGAGCCAGATAAAGGAGAAAATAGCTGTCGTGTCGTATAAGGAAGTTAAAGAGACGGCACTGGAGAGAAATAGATGGAGAGAGCTGCATCAATTACACCGACAAGAGCACAGCTCTTAAGTTAGAAGAAGACATTTTCACATTATAACCTAAATATTCTCACTCTTGTTTATTCCAGAGTATTTCAGGAAGACTACTACGACTACTCTGACGTAAGATTTTAGTGAAACCATCTATCTTATGAAAATAATGAAGAACAAATAACTAGGTACCTAATTCATAGTACAATCCTATAATAAAGGTAAAAGAAGGTAACAATGCAAAAAGCAAGTCATAAGTGTTTTTAAATAATTTTATATTGTTTCAAGTTAATAAAAAATAACAAACAAATAAATTATGGATTCCGTAATATACGAAATCATATCAGAATAAAATCTTAAAATAATGATGTCTATAAATAAATCACTTAAAAATCAACATTTGGTCTACATATATCTAAACTAATCATTGTTTTGTCATGATCAACATAGAATTTTTACAAGTAACAGACGAGATAATATTTAACATGGATTCATTGATTATACAGTTTTAGTGATGCATTCTAAAACAAACAGCTACAGTTACGTTTTAAGTCTCTACCTACGCTTTCAAATCTCCAGAATCCCAAAACATTAATCATGTTGTAGGTACTAACACCAGGAAAATGAAGAATTTGCATGAGATTCTGAACATAATGCGTACGTAACAGCATACGTTCACATTGGAAAAACTTAAAAACACAAGAAATAAGTACCAAACAACGTAACTTTACAACTAAAGAACTTACAGAAATAATGCCGTTAGGGGTTAGGGAATGCTATGATAATTTACATTATATAGGAACTATCGGCAAAAATATGCTCTAATTATATATTATTCATATTCACATTTACCTAATGAAAATCTATGGCTAGGCTACATTCCCAATCAGTCTTCCGTCTACACTGAAAATTCAGTGCTTTACTTTCTTTAAAGTCAGTTCAAATCACACGATCTTTATGCACTTTGGAATGCCCATCTCTCTATTCTTAAATTATTAGCTTAGTCTCAAAGATTAGCAGCTTAATAATTATCAGCTTAGTCTCAAAGATTAGCATGGGTTGTGAGTTGGCTTGTTAATGGCCCGCACTTTTCGTGAACCACCTGTCAATCTTTTTTCAATTTCTTCCAAGCTTTTGCCTTGTGTCTCGGGTACGAAGAATATAACGAAAATTAATCCAAATACACAAATTACGGCAAACAACCAAAAGGTGCCATGTAGATCGATCGTGTCAATAATGTTATGGAATGTCTTTGTGACAATGAAAGTACATGCCCAGTTGAAACCGGTAGCAACAGATGCAGCGGTACCTCGGATCTTGGAAGGTAGAATCTCTCCCAGCATAAGCCACGGAATAGGTCCGAAACCAACAGAAAATCCCAACACATAAATGACGAGACAAGCCAGTGGCAGCCACCCGTATGAGTCGACGTCAACCCCGGATGTCTTCAAGAAGAAGTAGAGTCCCAATGCTCCTAAAGTAATAATCATTGAAACTGAAGACACGTACAGTAGCATTTTACGTCCCAAACGTTCAATAAGCGCTGTCGCAATGAATGTTGAAACAAAGTTAACTACCCCAAGAATAATACTACACATATTCTCGTCGAGAGTGCTTCCAGACATCTTAAAAATTGATTTAGCGTAGAATATCACAGCATTTATTCCACTCAATTGTTGGAACAACATCAAACCTAGGGATATAAGTACAGCAGGAATGTATCTCATGGTGAACAAAGACCTGATAGCATTTCCTCCCGTTCTGTCTGACTCGGCTTGAGAGCGCGTGAGGTCACGCATTTCTCTATCTATGTTAATGTTCTTGCCTCTCAGCCATTGTAAAGCTTTGCGTGCTTCTTCAGCGCGTCCTTTAATAACATACCATCTTGGCGTTTCTGGCACGACAAGCATCAATAACAAGAATGGTAATGGTAAAGCGGCACCTAAAAATGCTAATTGGGACCAGTCCAATAAGCTTCCAACGAAGAACGCCAATAGAATACCAGTGTTACCAAATGCAGTCGGTAGTAATCCAAGAGCACCACGCACTTCAGGTTGAAGTGTTTCTCCGAGATAAACAGGAAATGCCAAGGATGCGACACCGACGCAAAGGCCGCAAAGAGTTCGACCGGCGAAGACCCATGCCACTTTAGGCGCATTTGCTATTAACATCCAGCCGATGAAAAATGGAACAGCCGTTATCATAATAGTGCGTTTCCGGCCCATAAATTCAATTAGAGGTCCTCCTGCGATACCTCCGACTAGAGCGGCCAAAGGCATCAGTCCCCCGACCCAAGTTTCCTGAAAACAAACAAAATGTTGTTTTAAATAATATGCTATATACTATTAACCAGGATTAGTTACTGATTATTTCTATAAAACGAATAAGAGAATATGGTTTGCACTGGCACACAAACTGTGTAGTTACTATTAATTATGATAATTATTTTTTAACTTACCTCTTCTGTACTGAGTCCCATAGTTTCGTTCATGTTAGGCAAAGCCGGGGAAGTGTAGCCAGAGGAGAAGCCCACTATCAAAGATCCCATAGACACTGCAAACGCAGCTAGCAACTGTTAACAAAAACAATAAATTTAATTATTACGAAAAAAGATTACGCACAATTTGCAAGCACTGTCAGATCTAACCTGATATCTGATTGTTTTTTTCATTCGTTACGTACGCATGTAATTTGTACAATTTTATAATACTAGGTACGGCGTATTCACGCGAAGCTTTTACAGTAAGCTCTGAGGTGTATAGGGTAGTTCAGTCTTATATGTAGAGCGCTCCCATACTTTAAACATGGATTATGTACATAGGCACGCGTTCTAAGTATAAAGGTAGGAACATACTGTTGTCGCGATTGAACTTTTATAAAATGACGCAATAATGATAGTCAATATTTTAAAGTGGATTGATATGATTAACTGTAAATGTAACTTACTTGTTTTTTAAAGCTAATATAAGTTTCACAAAATATGGTTGAAACTAACATCGTGGTACGAGTAACTCAACTGAAATCTGTTTGATCAGTAATAGCGACTTGCAAACGAACAATTAGCTTTTAGTGCTCTTTTTACATCTCAATGAGATTCCTTATCGAAACACGTGAATTCAACTCGTCACACGTTTTTCTCAAATACAGTATTGAATACAAATGGTCCATTTAATAAGTGATCTTACCTGTGTCCAAATAAAAATCCTCTGCGTTGTGGGTGCATATGGAGTATCTCCATTGATTGAGTAATCCGCTTTAACTTTATTGCTGTCCAAGCTCAACTGTTTCACGAAAGGCATAGAATTGCGCAAATTCTCTTCCTTAGCACTCTTAATTTCCATCTCCATCTTGTATTTGAATTCGTTCCCTAAGCTGACTTGACGCAGTTGTTGAAAATGACGGCGAGTCTTCTCGAAATCTTCGCGGTCCTGCTCGTCTTCGCTGCTACTTTCAGTAGAAACGTTTTCCGGGATGACGGCGTAATTAGGAGCGAGGGTGCCTTGGGAACCGCATGAGGTGGCCAGGGATGTGCACGTCGTCGACGCTGAGAGTGTTGCTCGTGAAGGTACCCTTGCGTACTTTGGCCCGCGTGCTCGATACAGCCGTTCTTCGTCGTCTTGACCTCTGCGAGCTTGGTCGTTCCCGCCCTGGAATAGTTAAACACACACTGTTAATACAACACATTCACTTTGCAACAGTTACTACTTTATTAAAACTTGGGTTCTAAAATATCAGTATCACACCAATTTAATAATTAGTACCTAATATTAATTGGTCACTCGAGCACACTGGACATTCGATACTGAAGGAGTCGTCCGCAAACACCCCATTTATTGTATCTGCTATCTAATGTGCGTAAGTAGAAGTCGGAGGTCAGAGTGAGAAATACACATTGCTCACTTATTGACCACACTCTGCCATACAGACACTGCATGTTAGATAACCTACTGATAATATGAGCAGTTCCTACCCTGACCCCTCTTCACACATGAACATAATCCTGTTTATCCACCTCACACAAACAGGAGTACTGAACGTTTATTTCGCGGGTTTTTTAAGTAACAAAGTCGGTTGACTATACGTACTTTCAGTCTGCGTTCTACATTCTTGATGTTATCGGACTATTGTCTGTTAAGTTATAATGATGTTTATAAAACACCAGTGGAAACCCCTGCGACTTAATTTATGTTAAGTTATTTTTAAACAGACTTCCACCCCCGCTGGGTGCAGCGGTTGAATTTCGGGAATTCCTTTCTTAGTGCATCCTTACACACCAAAAGGAATACCTCGCCAAATTTTAAGAGAACTAGGACCTGTGGTTTAGGCTCTGCGTTGATATATCAGTCAGTAACACAAGAGTTTTATATTTCGATTATGGAAACTATGTTTTTTAAAACATGATGCTGCTTTGCCGGCATCGGGATTTTAAGTTTTTTGCAAACTTGTTCAACAATAAACGAATGAAAATATTATACAAATTAACAAGTATCAGTTCCAACTCACCGAACAATCATTGTCGAATGTATTGTAATGTTTAATTTTGATTTTCCTTCGTACTTTCATTTATAAAACTGAAAACTTATAATTATTCTTATTAATTTTTTGTTGTTACGTTTTTGTGTCAAAACATTCGAATTGACAGATATTGTTTAGTTCCGAAATTATAATCTAATCACTTCAAAATATTTTGTGATTTTTATATGGCTCGTGTTTCTACTACGACTCCTTGAGATGATTTGGTTAATTTCTTAATATGAGTAGTTTCAAAGCTAATTAACTAATTACGGCATTAATTATATTTGCATTGGTAGAGAGAGATCTGCGATAGATATCACGTGTCTGGCTGAGGAGAAAATATTTCCAGTCATTACAATTAATATTGTATTGATTGAGTGTCATCAAGTCTATTGATAAGATTCTTGTATTTCCTTGGTATTCTGCATAAAAGTTGAGTTGCAAAAATTCAGCTTAAATTTTTGTCCTTTTAATCATCTACCGCTCTTGATTGATTGTGCTTGTTTACTACATTTTTTCTTGATTATCATCGTAATCTCTCATATATATATATATACTACAATCGTTTTCTTCAATCTCCACTTAAGTCATCGCTTATTTTTAGAACGTCTACTCATGGGGGTAACGAAAGGGTTTCAATAAATTTTCCATGCTTGTCAAATGAAAGTACCTACATAGGTACATACCTACAGGTATATGCGTAATCGAACTGACCCTGAAAACATTGTTGTTGGAAGGGTAAAACTCCACATGCAAAGACGTACAAAGGTGGAACTGCCCGTTACTTGATTTATGATTGTTCGATTAGTTTCCCCAGCCAGCCACGTAGTACCTACCTAGGTACACGAAAATAGAAAAGTTTGTGTATCGTTTTACCAAATTTGATCATAATATTGTTATTTTTCTGTTATAATGTACGCTACTTTAATCCCAAAGTAACTTTCGTCATATTTTTTCAAAACCTTTTGGCATTGGGTTTGGTTGGTAAAGGACTAGATCAAGTGGGGTTTCATTTAAAAGGAAATTAATTCAATTTTTTTTATTATATTCAAATAATTATACTTTTCTTCCCCTTTTATACATCTCCGATGTTTTTACGGAATTCTCGGGGTGCAAATCTACTCGATGCTGCCATCTAGTAGCTTTATCTAGAAACTCAGCTATTTCATTCACCAAGAGCCATCTACCGGATGCTCACAAAAGTAATTCATTATGAAAAGGTTTAACTAAAAACTTTACAAATGAAATCCGATAGCGATGTGCTAGCATCACTTTTCCAACTAAACTAAAAAAATATTAAAATAACTAAACTAAAAAAATATTAAAATATAAAAAATAACATAAAGTGGTTTATTTTTATAACTACATCATTCTATAGCAAGGATTTTTTAAGAGCTTTCAAAAGTTTTATCTTTTTGGAGTCAGAACAAATACAAGTCATTTTAAAATTATCTAACTTTCCTAACTGTACTATTTAGATTTTGTTGACCCTTTCCGGCGGCGTGGCCGAATCGACCTTGCAAGGCCTTCGGTATCAAAAGCCGGCATAATGCCATACGCTTGAACTAGATACTTACGGCTATATATTTTCGTATTTTTTTATAAAATATTTACAAGCTAAAGCGATCATTTTCGTTTCGATTAAATTTTGTTCAGTGTGACGTGTTGGTAGTCTGGTGTGTATTTTGTGGTTGCCAGGCAACCCCCACTAATTGAATATTCTTGGTGGTAGGGGTCGGCCACGACGTACGAGTACCTATATGTGGCTTGTTCAGAAGTATTTCTTTTTACGTTTCGAAAAAGAGCAATCGTCGACATACAGGGCCTTAAGTACCTATAGAAAATTAATATAGTAATATATAGTTAATATAATAAATCATTTGACTTACCCTTTCGACGGAAATCTGCTTGAGGTATCCCATGATTTTCCCCATTGCGTTGGGATTGTTCTTGTTGAAGCTCATCTTGATGCCTTCACTTGGAAGATCTCAAAAGTCGATCAAGGAACGTCAAAATGAAAATGTCTATGAAAAACAGCACTTGTAATAACGGTATTATTCCCGAACTTTAATTGTTCCTTATAATCCAGGTTCGCGAAAGTTTACCGGTAGGCAGCGGACATCACTCGGTCAGTGCTGAGGATGCAAGGCTGCTGTTCTACTTCTAGTGAGTGCTATGCCACAGCGGTGATTTGACACAGTTTACTAGTCGACACTTTATTTATGCAAATTTGTGTGCAGTTCAGTAAAATAACATTTGAAATATTCCCGCTGTGATCCTGCAAGGGTGCACACGTTCAAGATTTGTAAACAGTTTAGCAACGAAATGTTGGCGGCGCGCGAACCGAGGTTTCAGAGCTCAAGTTATCTATTGAAACTTGCAGATGGCAGCGCCGAGTTTTATATAGGAGGTTGCCTGCTGCGGCGGCGGCCCCCCTCCCCCCACACCCCTTACCCCGTGCTATGTTATCGGTATAGCGCTTTTTCGTGTGTGCGTTAGCTACGCATTAACTTATTTTACATTAACTCTGTGTGCGTTTCAGGTGCGTACAGTCGTTCTACAGACGTCGCGTCGGTTTTGCACCCTGAATTACTTTAAATGTTTGTTCAATTTATTAGCGTTTGAACTTTCAGTATACGTACCCTTTAACGTAAAATGTACACAATTATTAATTTAAATCTTTGTTCGATCGTCATGGCTAAATCTGAAACAATAATTTTAAAATGAAGTTACAATGAAGTAGGATGGCCTATCACTAAACGTGAACTTTTACTCATATCTTAGTAGGTACTAGCAGTCCGCCCCGGCGTCGTCGCACGGGTGTAATAATGATTTTATGGGTATTTTTTTTACACCTTGGGTTACATTATGGAAGTTTTCATACGGATCCCTAATAGTTAGACATATAGTATTATGGACTTTATTGTAGATATTGATGATATCTATAAAACTGTAGTACATCACTTTGCTCTATTGTCAATAATTTTTGCAGCGTACGTGATATAAGGATTTTTTAGGGATTTTTTTTCACACATTGGGTTACATTATCGAAGTTTTCATACGGACCCCTAACATTTTTGAAAATATACTATAGCCTATGTTCATCAGGGATAATGTAGGATTCTAATGGTGAAAGAATTTTTCAAATCGGTCCAGTAGTTTCGGAGCCTATTCGATGCAAACAAACAAACAAACAATCAAATATTTCCTCTTTATAATATTAGTATAGATATTGGTGCTATTATAAGTATTCTAAAAGGGAAAAAATACAATGGAAACATTGTGACAGAAATAGAACTCGACAGTTACGCTCGCGCTGCTAACACAATAACTAAATATATATACAAAATATGTTATTAAAAGAAAACTAAAAGCAAATTTCAAAAATATTTGCAAACCTGAACATAAAATGGAATTTATGACGCATTTCACGATTATTGTTTAAAATCGATACAAAACTGATTTGTGCAAATGCTTTATTGTTAGCCTACTTGTAGTAGGCTTGAGTATGTTATTTCTAACATCATATTTTTAATTTTAAATTCGTAGGCACTTTAAAATCCTATAATATTATAAATGTGAAAGTTTGTGAGTTTGTTTGTTCCTCAATCAGGATTAAGTTAAGATTAAAATTAAGTTGAAATTTGCTGTACTTAGATGTAGATATAATGCCCGAATAAAACATAGATTACTTTAAAATATGAATAACATCCCCAAAATGATAAAAAAACGCAAAAAGGATGATTTCGGTATAGATGGTGTGCAAAAAATCTGACATATATATTTGACTACACAGGACAGGAATAAGTCTTTTACGGGTCGGCTGGTATAATATACATCAGCGATATTTGCTAAAAATCAACCATTTTATCAATATTTCCTGCTTCCTGCGAGGACCAAAAATGATAACGTATCTAATACTCTGTAACCTTCCCTATCTGATTAAAATAGTGAGTTGATCTTTTTTTTTAATTAGGTAATTTATTTGTAGCACTTTCTACTTGAATTACGGCCAAATTATTTACATACATCTGTTCATTCAGAAAGCTCTTTCGTCACATGATTCTGTGACTAAAAAGCTTTGACGCCAATGTAAACGACCTTGTCTGCCCTTCTGCACGCTGCAGCAGAGGGTGTGTCATCCTTGAGAGTACGACGTGGTTCGACGTTTCACGTGAATGAGTAGGCTCGCTGCCAGAGTAGGTACGTGGGTATCGACACACCCCCGCTGAGGCGATAACACACTCGGCGGTAGGTATGTTACGTTCTTTTCCTCGTGACTCGACCAGAATAGTTTTTATGTGACCTTATCGACTGCAGGAAAACAAAAGTGAATGTGTATTTTTTTGCTCTACATTTAAAATTAGCAGTGTACCATTCCCAATAGAATCATGTTGTTAATATTTCAGTTTTTTATTTCACTAATAATAAAATTGACAAAGTTTGGATGTTTGTTAGTTTCTTGGTCAAACACGCAATGGCTGCGCCGATTTCGATGAAATTTCGTATTTGGAGTTTATGACCTGGATTTAAACATTATGAAACGTTTAACCTTTGAGGGATTGAAACGGACGTCAAAGATTATATGAACGAATGAAGTCGCCAGGGGCCCCTATCTGATATATAAATAAAAAATAATGTATTTGTAAAAGAGATTTCGTTAAACTTCCTATAAGTATTGACGTCATGTTTTTATTAGCTCAAGTAGGTAGACACAAAGACTAGTAACCGATTCGTAAAAGGTATTTCATTCCGCTAAGACACACTAAGGATTTTAGTTGCATTTTCAGTATTATTCAGTCATACAGTCAATAACCTAGAACAGAAATAGTCAACAGATGTGATGCAACTGCAATTGGAGAGGCGCGTCTGTTTGGCTGCGGTTTTGCGGGTAATTCATTCAGTAGCCAAGCTAGGCTGTGCCAGTCACGTGTTTTTTTTAAAGATTAATTGATAAATATCCGTTTTTATTGATGTAATTATTTTAAGGTTAAAATAAATAAATATTGGAAAGTTATAATAAATAAATATTGGTGGACATTACACAACGCCATCTAGCCCTAAACTAAGCAAAGGCTGACTCGTAGCAGCGCGGTAGGCTAACTCGTATATAACTCTTACTACCAACTAAGCTGTGAGGACAGTCAAAAATTTATTAAGTTATATATTTTGAAAATGAATTATGCGTAACCTTTCCTTGTCACGTGTCAAAGCACATGCCATCTTCACTAAGACTCACCTATCTCTTTCTTTATTATCTTATCTAGTATTGTGTATTGTGTGTATGGATGGAGATATAATTCTTCACTAGAGGTACCTATGAGTAAAGTAATTGTAGGCGGGTCTCGCACGTCACTAACTATTGATAGATAATTCAATAGTTACGTGTATTAGATAAACTACCGATATGCGATTTATGTTACACACTGACTTGCGTTATTGAATCGATGCTACTTGTAAGAGAAAACAGTGCATCAGTGGCCCGTTGCCTGCCGTATCACCCCAGACAAGTAGAATGTTCTAGTAGTGTATTTTGAATACCGTAACCTATACGATGCACAATAATAATTATTATGAATGAGCGCGTGTTTGGCGTCACGTATCGCCTGCTGCCGGTGATCCCTAAAGCTGTTTTGCCCCGCCCTCGAACACACACACACACAAAGTACATCCAAAGCTCTGGTATCATGACGCGCCGTCGCGTCATAGATGATTCACAAAAAATTCAAACCACCGCGCTACCTAAATACAAGTAGAACGTGCACGATGTAGTCTAGCGGTTGCATCATTCGATTTGTTCTTTTAAAATCCGTAGGTAATAGAATAACAGCTTTTGATCTACTGGCTTAAAATTGTATAAGACTTTCGACAGGCTAAATAACGGGCTCTTTAGTCGACTGGCCCCGCTCGAACTAGCCCCGCGGGCCCAGTTGACCTAATGCATATTTCGAATTGGTCAACTGGCCCCGCTTACAAAATTTGTTATTAGAATAGACAAGAAGAAAAGTGTTTGTGAAATATTTTAATGGAATACATAAATCCAATATCAACATCGCTCTACTTTTAGAAGGACTATGTAGTGATAAGGCTTACTTCTTGATTGCGTTGAAAAACCCTACAGATCTCAAAATTTCAAAGAGGTTGCCTGAAACCATAGAGAAAAAAAAATTGACTTTGCAATAAACGAATTACTTAGCGGCAATATTACTGTAAGCCATTGTTTAGAGAAATTGAGGTTTTAATTTTTTGTGATCATTAATGAAATAACTGTGATTTTTAAGTAGGTAGCTATTTTTATTTATGATTGATGTAATAGTAAATTATAAATAAATAATAGGATCACGACTGTAATCCCCAAGTACGGTAGACATCTTCTTAGATCTCCAGACGCTTAGATCATTTTAAGATATCTAGTGGAGGTAGTCAGAGGCACGTCCAAACATTATGTCTGGCCATGCCCACATTTTGCAGTAGTCAGCATTCCATACGTGACAGATGGCAAGCCCATCGCCGCTTATAAGAATACTAACGGGTTTCCTCACGATGTTTTTCTTTACTGTTTTAAACACTTGTTTTTGATGCGCATATAAATTTTTCGAATAGAAAAATCCATTGATGCACGCCGGGATTTGAACCCACGACCTTCACATTGAAAGTCGAGGTACCTCCCTTTCGGCCAACACGGCTTATGTCATAGTATATTGTCGATTTTGAATTGTTTTAAGCAAATATCAAAAATTAATCAAACAACTGTGATTTTATATATCTTTTTAAATTTTGTATTATTGTATAATGTTGTTTTTGAATAATTCAAAGTAAGCATTACTCATTTTCAAATATTTTAATTTTATATTGTTGAATAGAATACTTCTGATAAAGCATTAATCAAACGACTGTGACTTTCAAATTCAGTTTACATTGTTGTAGGGTAAACTGACCTAATTTTGGCACCTTACTAATTATTGGCACATCTGCGTTTAAACCTTTTTAATAAGAATCCACCTAATCTCACGGTGTTGCAACTTATTTAAATAGAGTAATTATATTCTGAGCTACCAAACTAACAACAAATGAAAAAAAAAGAAATTACAACAGCGCCAAAACGATAACAAAAGCTGAACGGGTCTCGACTTCATCGATGAAAATTATTTTTTTGCTAAGGTAAGAGGTTTTTTAATATCATTGAGTCTTAGTCATCAAGTACTTAAAATGTATGTTATGATTTAAAGCAAAATTAGTATGCATTGTTCTACTTATTTGACTGTTTATTTCTAAGAATTTCATTATTTTTATTATTTTATCGCAGTGCCAATATTTGGTATTTAAAAATATCCATATTCTAATTTATTGGCACTGGTGACAATAATTGTTTTTTAGGTTTATTGTTTTTAGATGTTTATTTTGTGAATTTATAATATTAGTAGACCTCCAAATTTTGCGTGATTGATAAATAAAAGTAAAAAACACAATGGTTCCAAATCTTGGCCCCCGTGCCAACCGCGAAATTATTATTGACACTAGGGCCAATAATTAGGCATAAGTATGGTAAAAATTGGTGTTATCTAACCTATAGAGAGAGAGCCTAGAGAGAAACTTTAAGAGAGCTTTTGTGATAAATGGAGATCTATAGAAAGCGAAAAACTACGCGTAAAACAGGAAAAATTAGAAGGCATAAAAAGAAAAGAAAGAAAAAAAAAATTAGAAGCAAACAGGAACATGAATAGTGATTGCAATCCAGCAGCATTTTCAATCTAGCTGGTTTCATGCTGGATTGAAGCAAATCCAGTTGGGTCCGACTCAGATCCAGCATTAATAGATTTTATAAAGAATAAAATGATTATAAACTACCTAGCATTTTTTACTTTATCTTTGTAGAGGACATTAAATTTTCCTTTAATTACTGATTAATCCGAAATGCCAATAATTGGTTATGGCCTATGCCGATAATTGGTTAGAGTATGCCAGTAATTGGGACTATTTTCCCAATTACTGGCATACTCTAACTACTCTGTTTTTGGTTTAGATATAAAATATAAAATAAATGATGAAATATAGTAGACGTTTCATTTATTTAAAACGAAAAATAATTCTTATTCTGCAATTTTGATAAATTTATTTTATTGGCAACCTTCCATAAAGATAGTTTTCACGATTTAAGTGGAAAGTGATGCTTAAAGTGCCAATAATTGGGTAATTTACCCTATATTGTGAATTTTGACTAGTTCTAAGTGAGATCGAACAGTAGCAAAAGAGCCCAATAAACATTAGTATCATATTATAACCATGTGAAGGTGTTTTATTTTTGTTTATCTCGAATACGTTTTGTACACATCTGTACACGGATTTGAAATCAGACAATAGATTTTTTGTTCAAATTAGTAATGGGTCCAGTCGACTAAAGAAAACTAATAAATTAAATGCATTAGGTCAACTGGGCCCGTAGGGCTAGTTTGTTCCGGGGCCAGTCGACTAAAGAGCCAAATAACGGACGGAAACATAATCATGACGTAATTTTATTTTTTTGGTAGCAATTACATTTTTCATGGTCATGGAACTTTAGACGTCTACAACAGTAAGACCACGTGACTGACTCACACAACTAATGGCCCGGTACACTTGTACAAATACACGTCCCTCGTGTCACATCAAAGTCAAAAAGTCAATGGAATATTACAGCGAGAAACCAACAGTCTCGAATGTTCTTGGAATTCGCTCTCTTGGTTCGCTCATCTGAAGACCCTTTGCATTCCGTTCGTTATTGATGGTGCAAAACTTCTCCACTGTAGAGTCTATCGTACTTGCATAAAGAATCTTTATGTAAGTACGATAGACTCTTTATTAAAGATATCAATGCATTCAAATTCTATCAATTTATAACGCAACCGTTTATTCAACATCCTATGAATGGAAACTTTTAGGCATTGTGTAAATTTTAGATAGACCATTCATTTTATACCTTTTTAAAAAGATAACAATAATTATAATCGCATGCAGACAGAAATTTATCACGCTTCTGATCCAAGTAGGATTCTCTTATCTTATCAGCAATAAATCGAGATAAATATCTTATTAAAAATTTCCACCCGTAAATTAAAGTTACGACACTTTGCAGTGAAGTATGGAAAGCTTATTGAGTATAAATGTACTTACTCATAACAGGCGGATTATGATTATATACGCTGTATTACGAGTATCATCGGGATAAACCACACCCAAGCCCAATAAACGGGTAATGGCGCAATGAAAATATACATTAGAAATAGGGTGCCTAATAAAAGCTTCAATCAAAAGCAACTGGCCGAAAAGATTTAAATAAATTACTTGAAAATGTATTGAATTTGAAAACTCACTGAAATCTCTACTTACGCTTACCTACTTGATATTTTCTAATATATTTACGTACAGTAAACATGCTGGTGTTTTATATAAGACAAGTGGAAACCTCCGTGACTTCGTCCGCGTGATGTTATTTTGGACCTTCGCTGCACCGTGTTCCGTGTTCGTTTTTTGACTCATTCAACAACTTTGCCGTATTAATTATCTCAAGTTCGCAGTTGTCTAGGCACTACGATTTTCTGTCTTTCAACTTTGCACCACCACCACTTTAAAAATCCTAAGGTTTGTGAGGGGTTTGTTTTTTTTGCAAAGTTTTGAAATTTCAAGGATACTACGACTAACTTGTTTGGGATGTGTGTTGTCTATCTATTATGTTAGTCAGTCATGAAGTTGATATTCTTATAATAATAGATTATAGTTAGTACATATAAGTAAAATGTATTGCTCTATAACATACATTTATTTTAAGAGTGTCGAGTTTATAAAATCGATACTTTGCGTCCTTGGAACCTAACCTATGGTAACCGGCCTATGGTAAAAGCGATCGATAAGCCCTCTACCTACGTTAGCTCATCAAACATAAATTTATTACCAGTCAAATACCATACAGTGTATTCGTAGTATAATAATACTACAGGTATGTAATTGTATTTGGAGCAAATTGGAAAAAGCCAAAGTTTATCTTTATAGAGTTCGCTTCACAAAAAAACCCTCGGAGTCTGGAGGAGCTAAAGCTCCAAAAATATTAAACCAAACTATAATTATGCTACGAGGCTCACGCACAAAAATTTACGATGATTACAGTACTACGTCTAAGGCTCATTGAATAATACGCCAAAAAATTGTGTTAAGTGGAAGTCCAGAGGTAGAGTACGTAGGTATAGGTACCCCAATCAAGCCGTGTTTGTTGCCTGATTTTTCTAGGCTTGGCCGCGAGGAACAGGCGTAGCGTCACCTAACTCCTAAGACGTTTGTGACGACAAAGTGATCCTTGTGATTTTATTAAAATAAATACCTTTTGAGTTTGAGAATATGTACTTACTTTATATAATATGTATGTATTTTTTTATAATATAATATGTAGGTATAACGGAATATATAAGTACATTTATTGTCTGATTGAACAAAACAGGTGTAAGACAATCATGCAAACGACAGAGATATGAAAAGACTCTTGCAATGGGACTTAGCCTGAGAAAACATTTGTTCTCGTATGCTCATGAGCTCACTGTTTGAGCCGAGCAATTAACACAATAGATTCCACAATAGGTACAATGTTATTGAGCATGATTTGACGCATGACAAAGCACGTGCTCAAACCACAAAAAGTAATAGAAGAAAAACCATGAAAAATAATACGCTAATGTATAATCATACAGACAATACAGAATACATCTGATATCATCTGATGCTCAATGAACCGAGAAACCAAAGGAATAGTGCAAATCAAAATGAAATTTATATTTATTGACATACAGTGAACATATTTCATAAATCCATAGGCTCCCGAGAACTAGTAAAAACTGTGTTTCCGAAGCCAGTGGCTTCCAGTGTGAACCCAGGTACAATTAACGTACGCTTTTACTACTCGAAACTAGACTAGAGACTTAGTAGCAAGGGGCACCCAAATATCGTAGGAAAAGGTTACGTACTTATATTATAGTGCGATGACACTGATGCCAACAGGTTTTCCAAGTGCCAAGTACCTTCGTCTGGCGTCAACACGCTATTAAAGTGGTAAAAGCGAAGGTGAATATTATAGTGTGTTTATCCTGACCCGTCCTAACAAGATATATCTGGTAAAGGTTTCTACTGTACCATAGTGCCCTTTAGAAACGTGCCATGGATTTGGGAACACAATCAAATTAATTATTTTATTCCTTTGTATTTAGAAGCATTTTTTGCATGAAAAAAAAGTATTTACTTCTTTAGATCCAATCATTTTTTTTCTATCTGTAATTTTGGTATTTAAAAAAGAAATAGGCGCACGGTGGTAAGTAATCCTTGAGCATGGTAGAGACATCCTTCCATATATCTTTGATGTATCCCCTGATGCTTACTTGTAGTTCCTCAAAGATATCAAAGGAGAGCAGAGCTAGTACGACCAAAGTTTGCATATGATATATCACCTGCCCACATTTAGCAGTAGCGCACATTTATCACACTCAATTTGTTTATGAATAAATTATGCAAATCTCATTTACGTAACCTTGTGACCTTGATGCACTTATTGATCAATTGTAATAATTATGTATTCCTGTGTGGCAGTGCGCATTATGTATTGTTTGACAGGAGTACATCTAAACATGTGCATTGTTTATGGTCCTGATTACTATGCTATGGCGCAGCGGTACTGTCTAATCCCATAACAATACTTATCACGCATGGTGGTATGGGATTGCGAATGCACATGTATCTTAGACTTTGGCCAAGCCTTTGGCTTTTCTTGGTTTACAAATGAATGATTGCACAAACATCTTGATCATTCGTTATCAATGCTTAACGCGATTGGTTGATAGTTATTACAAAAACTTGATTAAAAGAAAGTAAATTGTAGAAGTTCCGCTAGTCGGCGTCGCGGCGTCGCCGGCTTTAGTGGCGACGGTAATGAGCGGTGTGGATCGCGCACGCGACGTTGTCCGACTAAGGTGGCGCCACTCGCCAGAATTCTTATTAAACTCATTAAACATTCGAGCATGTGGAATATTTATAATACATAAATCAGTGAATTTATAATGCATAAATCACGGCAGGATATCTTTATTCGTTTGGTCAAATATTGGAATGGCGGTTTTCACGCAAAACGCGGAGGTCGCCGAGCCGCATTCTTGCATAAAGAAGGCTTGCATTCTGTATGCAATTAACAATTCAATTCCCCAATGTCGTGCCGTCTCATCCATGAATAGTCATGAACGCGGGTTTCGATGTGTGTGAGAGAGCCACATCTATATTCGTCGGTTCCGAATACACTCGTACCAAGGTTCCGACGGAAAAGTACTGGAAGAAAAGTGCGCGGACCAAGAACGGTCCACTGACGCATCAGTGGTTCGAAACCTTTGTCAACATGATCAGATATTAAGCAATATGTGGTCTTGTTCTTGTGGTGTTATTCATTATTATTCTATGCCTTCAATATCGGATACTAGTTAGTCACTTAGAATTAGTTCCTTTATTGTTAAAAAGTAGCTTGTTAAAATTAAAATTAGCTTTATAGTTTAAAAATGTGCGCTTTACAAAGAGCATATAAAATGTAAACAAAATATTTATTAAATGTTAGCATAATGCAAATAACTTTTACGTTAGATTTATAAAGTAAATACTGTCATAAATATATATTTTATTAAAAGACTCATAAAGGCGATTAAAAGCCTGCAGAGTTACTAAATTCGAATACTATGTTGTAATGTACTAGACTGTGTTTAGATATATTAATTTGTATTATTTTATGTTCAATAAAGACCTTTTCAAACAAACAACAAACAATATGTGGTCTTATGTAATATGAGTTTCTAAAAAATATATATGGGGCCAAATAAAAAGCACTTTGTTCGTTCTTTAAAGTATTGGATAACATTGTTTTTGCCAAACACATTTAACTCATGTGACTTGTACTGCTACACCTGTCTGAAATTCAGATAGGTGTAGCACCTCTGATGAACCTGAATTAGTCAACAAACACAGAAGCACTTACCCACACATCCTCATTTTTTTGTAATATTTACGCATTGACGTTCACGAGTATTCATTGCACACATGCATCTATTAGGGATGTGTGGAAGTGTAAATCGAGGCGCCTTCTTCACTAATTCGTGCGCCGGCGCATGTAGGTACTTGTAATGTTTAGCGCTTGGTATCAATAAAAAGTACCTACAAAAAGATTTATATATGCCAAATACACAGAAAGTAATAGTAGACAATTTGACGGGAAAGTTAATCATAAAAGCTCAAAATCGATAGTTTTAATGTGTTCGCATTAATTTATTTTATATATCCTGGTATATTAATGCTGTTTTTGGACAGGATATGATCATGCAGTATTTTTTTAGGTTCCAAGTTTTGATGATGCCGAACGACTTCATAAATCTATACATATAATAAAACTGATGAAGAGAAAAAAAATACTCCTAGGGGTCTTTATACAAGTAACACAAGCCAAAAAAAAACATTTTGAAATTTTTGTCTGTCTGTCTGTCTGTTGTCCGGCTTTCACGCAAAAACTACTGGACGGATTTTTAAGAAACTTTTTTTGTTATGTAGTTTTTAGTCCTCGGCAACATATAGGCTATAATTTATTTTGAAGATTGGAATACCAGATGAGAAACTATTTGTCCCCCAGCGAAGCGGGCACGGGTCAGCTAGTAAAGTATAAAAATGTTAAAAGTTCAAATGAAAACCACGTGTATAGTGACATTGTTGTAAGTTAGAATACATAATGACAATTACCTAAGAAGCATAATTATTAAATCATTCAGAGTCTGCCCACGTAGCCTACTGATATTTATAAATGTCACAATATTCTATTTTAGACATTTGGTGCAAGGCAGACGGGGGCAATCACCTCATGGCTAGCGGCAAATCACACCATACTGTCTTCACGATCTGGCACATGTGCCAACTGGCGATTTTTCTCGATTCAACTGATGATATTTTCTTTGATCATTATTAAATCAAACGATCTAATTAATTGCTTGATTCTAATCAATATTTAATATCTCTTAGAACTGTTAAGTTACTAACAGACAGTCAAGGCACTACGGCTACTTTTTCATATTTTAATGGTGGAATTCAACCAATGAGGAAGTAGATACTTCGTATGACGGGCATTCGAAATTCGTAAGAAAATAACTCCATGCGAACCACAGAACACTTATATCGAAGTAGCGCGCATACCACTAGTCAAAGTAGTGGTTTCATTCCTTTTCAACACAATGCTACTAATAGACGAATAAATTCCCGTGTTCTTTGTAAGATTGTTAGTCGTCATTTGAACTGTAATAAAACAATTTAAGCCGCAGCCTGTTATTAAATAGTAACAATCTTTCACAAAGTAACTATTTCTTTTATTGTATACCTTTTAAAATAATTTTAATCGTCGAAGTCGTAACCATTTTTAACTGTCTTATACATAAACTAGGTGAATTTACGCCTGTTCCTCGCAAGTCTACTGATTATGTAAATGAAAACAATACCTCGATTATTTTATTTTTTCTGACAACCGAAGTTATAACAACAAAAATATTACCTTCTTATTTATTGAAGACTGTGAACCAAATTGTTTAAAGGAAACATTAATTCAGGGTCGATACACCTAAAAAGAGCTTGAGGTTCCGTACAAAATGGCTATGACAGCATCACTTGATAACTGATGTGCATTTAACGGATAAAAATGTGCGAATAATTTCCATTTTGAAGTGGAAACTACGTTTTAGTATACACAACCAATTCACCTTCCAAACGAATCATCGGTAAGATCTCGGACAAACATACATATACTTAACTTCGATAAGTCCAAGTTGATTTAAAGATCTTCGATCGCTTCGCACGCTCGATCCATTATCGAGATTTTGTGCCCTTGACTCAAGTAAAAAATTGAGTTTTCGAACAGGACTTTCGCTAGATCGGTCTCGCAATAAATCTCGTTAAGTACCTACAAGTACCTACTTACTGCAAAATATTCTCGAGGCTAAATAGAAAGTGATCTCGTAGTCACATAGCTTACTTTAAAACTTCAGTAGGTAAGTAATGTCAAAGACAATATTGATTACGTAAGGATTCTGTCATTTCAAGATTGTCTTTAAAATAAAATGATGAAAGAGCATACTGAACCGTTAATTTGAGTTTTAACAGTTAAGTACTTTAATGTATTAGTGAAAACCCTTTCAAACAGACTTCAACCCCCACTACATAGGGGTTGAATTTCGGAAATAAGTTTCTTATTCCGTGCACTCTTACACACCAAAAGGAATACATCCTTCAAATTTCAAGGGATGTGCGTTAATAGATAAGCCAATCAGTCAGTAACGCAAGACTTGTATAATAATATACTCGTATGTATTTAGAAGATTCATATTGAAAAATTACAAGTGTGATGGTAGCTGTCAGTAGCAATAAACGAAACCGTCGTGCTGCTACTGACAGCTACCATCACACTTTTTTAGGGTTCCGTACCCAACGGGTAAAAACGGAACCCTATTACTAAGTTAATTATAAATCTGGATTTTGGTTTTGTAACTTAATTACGTTATAACGAAAATAAAACGTATTAAATTTAAGCGCATTATCATTGTCCATTGCACTATACAAATACAGCCTTCATAATGCAAATAGGCATTGCCGTTCAAATAAGCATTTGTTTCCTTCAATATTTTTTAGACCTTGTCACTGGTTTTTGTACACTGTATGTACTCGTAAATTGAATTTCACGATATTCATCATATTACCATATAGGATTGTTTGAGTCAAATTATCACTACGCTAAAATATCTGTTTATAAAAAAACCCATTTATTTTTGCATTTATCTAGAATTTAAAATTTAGCTTACAAGACTAATGTCTGAATACGTGCTCAATACCGGTTAGGGTTCTCTTACCTAATACAAAAGTCTTTGCAAAACCGAATTTGTCGAAAATCATTAGGAGGAGCGCGGAAACTATGCTTCATGATCATGTAGTTTTAGTCACGACGATGAAGCGTGTCACGGGATAATACCTTACTTTTTTATGTTGAACATTTTTGATAATATTACAGCTTGCAATATAGAAAAGGCTTTGTGATCATGACTCGATCGAATCAGAGATTATAGCGATTCGTGTCATATAATACATGGAGTGCAAACAGATAAATAATAGTCATTAAAAATATATTTAATACACAAAAAATATTGCGGAATAGAACTGAATTAACTTTTGGTGAACCTTGAATAATAAGATAAACACTAATATAATAAGTATTTAGTCAACTAACTGGTAGGTAGTTAACCTACTGCATAAGTAGGAATATGCAAATTTTAATAATTAAACGTTTCTTAACAAGCTGAGCGAATAGATCAGGGAGGAAAATCTAATATATGAAATTCTCGTGTCACAGAATAATTGTACACAATGTTGCAAGGATTGTTTGCTATCGTTTAAATTGCTTGCGTTTGCAAATAATTGGAAGGTCAATATGGCAAATTGAAAATGTGTCAAATTGCGTACGTCTTTACATGCCCCGGCGCATGCGCTGACGCGATCTGTGATTGAACTTGATTGGAGGCGGTGTTACATACGATTGTTTATGGATGGTTGTATTTCATACAATTCAAACTAACCACACCCTTCTTTTCTTCTGGCCTCACAGCTTAGTTAGTAGTAGCTCTGCCTTCTACGCTGTAGGCTGTAGTTTAGATCCCCACCCGGGATAAACATTTGTGTGATGAACATAGATGTTTGTTCTGTGTCTGGGTTTTATGTATAATAAGTATGTATTTACAACAACAAAAAACATATATATGTATTCTATCAGTTATCTGGTTCCCATAATACAAGCTTTGCTTAGTTTGGGGCTAGATGGCGCTGTGTGAAATGTCCACCAATATTTATTTATCTATTTATTATTATTATTTACTGAATTAAAAAATAATAGGATTTAGACTGTAATTCCCAAGTACGATAGACATCCCCCTAAATCTCCAGGCGCTCAGATCCTTGAGTATGCCTATAAGGAGTAGTCATCAGAGGCAGGTCCAAACATAATTGGCACATGCCCCGAACAAATATATAGAGTCAACAAACACGCCATCAGTCTTGCCAAGTCACACAACTAAAAAGATTCAATTATATTTGCGAAAAATTTTCATTACTTGTTCAAATTTTTCTTGACTTGACGACAACAAACACATCGATGCGTCCTGATTGACGCATTTCCCGACGCTTTCGTTCGCAATAAATATTGTGATAAATAATTTATTTTGGGATTTTAAAAAAACCTCGTAAATCCTTGACGATGCAGTAAGATTTTTAGCAAAAATAAGTTTTTTTTTAGTTTGGTTATACATTGTTATATATATATATATTATATTGTTGTTATACATCGTTATCTTCGAGTATATAATGTGTACTTATCTTTAGAAAAAAAAGAAAGAAGAGTAGAACAATGTACAATCTAAACCGCTGAAGGTGGAAACTTGATGGCAGTTTAAATTTTGTACGTAGCGCATTATAAAAGGAATTTAAAAAAATCAAATTAAAATTATTCACTTGTATGAAATGTAGTATCCAAAAGTTTTTATCCCAAATTCCAAGTTTATTAACCAATTACTCTTTGTTTTTAAAATTGAAAAACTGTTATCAACTCTAGAAATTAATTAAGTTTCAACTATCCGAAAAAAGTCATCATATCCTGCAGCAGACTACACTGATAAAAAACCCCATACTATGAGAGTGTACCCAACGATATATTCTAATACATAAATAGGATGTTTCAAAAAATTAACCTAAAAATAGGCAGAAATCGTCGACTTAGGTTCATCGTAACAACACAAGCAGTAAGCACCTTTATACTGCCAAAAATTCAGGTCCGGCTATAATTCAGGCTCATAGTAATGAAACTAAGTTTCAACTATTTCACATACAAGTACACCCTTACATTGTATTGCTAATAAATTTCTGAAAAATAAATATATTATTATTTATAATACTTATGTAGGTACAGATGGAATAATGCAAAAACAAAGCAATGTGCGTAGGTACTCATCATAATAAAATCAATGGGCTTTTCACAACTGTAATGTAGAAAAATACCATGAGTCACTAACTGATAATAAGCGAGGCCTTCGTTTCCAAAACAGGTTAAAGGAATTAATAATACTTATTAGGGTAAAATAGAGGATAAAATTTCCGATGTTATAAAATTTCAATAAAAATGTACTGTTACCCCGTATCAGTGAATTTGAATCGCCCATTTTCTAGAAATATTACCACAACGTAAAAACTGTTTATATTTTATTTTTTCTAATTTGTATAAAAATAAAAGTTGGGAATGAAATACATGTAAATTCACTGAAACTTTATCTTTAACAATGAGCTTTAATTTATCGGATTTTGATTTGGCAATCAAAATAACTGCGTTCTCAAATATTTCGGACCGTGCAGCTGTCGTAAGTGCCACGTCGAACCGCGTTACAATTTCAACTTTATTTTAATACTAGCGACCCGCCCGGGCTTCGCACGGGTGCAATGCTGATACTAAATATACTACAGAATGTTTTTATATAAAACGTTTTTTTTCACAGCTTTTTTTGACCCCTTCTAGTACAATTGCTGATTTTTGGAGTACAATTCGTACAATTCCATAGATTTGTAACTGCATTAAAATTAACCCTTATCCACGGTGGGTCCGGCTGCGTAGTATCACACGATTTCTATGATTCTTTTTTTATGGAATAGTTAATAATGTTAACTTTTTTAATGAGGGATGACTGAGAGTTTTATAAACGTAAGAGTAGACACATAATCAGAAAGCTTCGAACTGCTAAGCTATCGGGAGTTACACGTGTTATTGTAAGTCAACCATAAAAGATAGACATATGCTATCGTGGGATATTTTTTATATAATTTTAAGGAGAACATTTCCGTCATACATGATTTTTGTGTAGCTTTAACCATTAAAGTTGCACACGCGACGGAAGCTTAAAAAATGGAGTAACTTCTCCCGTTTTCCCAACATTTCCCTTCACTGCTCTGCTCCTTTTGGTTGTAGCGTGATGAAAAGTATACTATAACCAGCTCAGGAGTATGAAAAATACTTGTACCAAGTTTCGTTAAAATCCGTCGAGTAGTTTTTGTTTCTATAACGGTTATACAGACAGACAGACAGACAGACAAAAATTTTACTGATTGCATTTTTGGGCTCAGTATCGATCCCTAATCACCCCCTGATAGTTATTTTGGAAATATATTTCATGTACAGAATTGACCACTCTACAGATTTATTATAAGTATAGATAGATGTTAGAAACTTGTTTACTATGCCAAATGTAAAGTTTGGACGTGCCTCTGAGAAACCTCTTTCGACATCTTCAATAATCTGAGCGCCACGAGATCTGAGAGGATGACTAACGTACTTGGGGATTACAGTCCTAATAATATTATAAATGAGAAAGTTTGTGAAAAGATATATATGTTTGTACTTTAATCAAACCTAAACGACCAAACTGATTAAGATGAAATTTGCTGTATTATGTAGATAAAAAAATCAGATAAACAGAAAAGGAAAATGTAAAACAATACGAAAAACAACCCCTAAATGATAAAAAAAAAGTTTTTTTTCTATGTGATTATTGCAATTTGGGCAGGACAAAGTCTGTCAGAGGTCGGCTAGTATTATATAATTTTCAGAAACTTGCAAACGCACGCACCAAGGTTTAATTTTAGACGAAGAATAAGCCCTAATGAGTTGACGAAGATGTTTTCAAACATTATCTGTCATCATGACCGATGGTCACAGTAACCGGCCGTTAATATTTTTGTGGTATTGGACTGAGCAGTTAGCATGACTTGAAAGGCATCCGGAAGTATTAGTTATGTGCATATGCATAATATTTTTTTAATTTTTATTTGCTACGATAACTCAGTTCCTGTTAATGTTTACTAGAAAGTAAGCTTGTTTTTCTACCAAATATAAACGTCATTTTATAGTGTAAGTAAAACTGCCCCCCAGAGTCCAGTTTCTAATTGGTTTCAGGTCTGTGATTCCAAAGTGGTGTGAAAATTTAAGTTCCAAACTCGACGTTAACAATATAGGTGTATTTTTGTACAATGTCAATGTCATTGTTTTTGTACAATGACATTGTTTTTGTACAATGACTAGTCATTCAAGGCTACAGCCTTAAATGACTAGTCATTGTACAAAAATAACCTTAATTATAAGCGAATGGAAAAAATAACAATCCTAGGTACTATTGCCAAAAGATCCGCCTTGCCACCTTAAGGGTGGATTTTGTGTGGAGTAATCAGTCGTTGCCTACTACCTGTTTGCGGATATGCATAATCATAAAAAAAATATCCTTTGTATCTTACAATTAAACATGCGACAGTTATTGCCGGCTGCTCCATCTTTTCCATAATGCATTTGGTCGCAACTGAACAATATACTGAATAATCTAAACCCTAAAATTAAATTAAAGTGCACCATAAAATGATAAATCTAAACACAGTAAAAAGGCAGGTCTAGCTTTCTAACCCGTATACAATCAAAATAATTTCCCAACTGGTATCACTTGAATTTGTGCGATAGTACTTAGGTATAATGCATGGAAATGGAAAATAGTACTTACCTACCATAATTCGTTTCTGCTAAATTGCCCTCCACAAAGAATGAATGTATGACCATGAGAATTTAAAATTAACATTCGGTTGGAATTATCATTATCATCTTTGAATTTTACTCTACAGTAATATTAAATCTGCACGACGAGATATCTACTTAGTTACTTGATATTTATTCGAATATTCGTTTAATCGTATGATATACGGTTATGGGCTCCCGCACAAAACCGCGATGCGATGCGATACAACGCCGCATCGCATGAATATAGCTGCAATAGGAAGAAAGCTCACAGTTACTTGCAATGCGATGCGAATTCGTAGTTATGTGTGTAAGGAACTGCAAGGGCTCCCCCTTACAGTTCCTCTTTTCACCTATTGAGTCGCTTCATTTAGGACACGTGTAGAGCTGTAAAAGGCAATTCCAGAGCATTATCGTATGATGGATCTTGATGGGTTCGATCGAAACGATCAAAAGCTGGAACAATTACCATCAATAAAAATTTATATCAGTGAATTAAATCACGTAGTTGCAAATGCCTCTCTAACAATACATAAGTTACGTCAATGCGCGTCCATCACGTAATCATTGTCAATTGTCATTGATCGATTTGTGAACTTTGGTATCAGAACGTTAATGTTAAAGTTGTAACCAAACTCCTCCAAAACGACATTACCGATTTTTATGTTTATTTTGTTTATATTTGATAGGTATGAGAATAGGTCGTAAAGTATATTTCATACCACTTTTTGGATCCAACGTAAAGTTCGGGAAAAACTGAAAGTGCTTTTTACTGTGGGATTATTTCAAATTGACAGAACAACGTCTGGCGGTATAGCTAGTATTCAATTAATTAGCAGTTTCTTTGTTAGTATTAGATGCCTTACTCTACCTTCTGTTGACTTTTGTGCCACTAAGTATCATCACGTATCCAGTACTCTCAAGACATCGATTTGTCAGTGACGTAGCAAATTCGAAAATCACCCTCTGGCTAAGACCACTGTACTTTCCCCTAAGATATCATCCACTCCGATATCGCTATCTCTCTCTCCCATTAACAACTGTCTCTTTCTCTGCTGGGGTAGCTCTCTCTCCCTTCTTGCACTATTTCCTGTTTTTATACTCTCACCAAACATTTGTTCAAAATTATCCGATTGCCAAAATTCTTAGAACTATACTTGTACTCGTGTTATCGTACTTATTTGAATAGCAAAGCTTTTTAGATGTAATATATCGATCGGCCGTGTTCGCCTAGTGGAAGATTCCTAGACTTTCGATCCGAAGGTCGTGGGTTTCTAAAATTGTGTGTGTTATCGGTAAACGGATAAACCGCGACAAAACCAGTTAGTATTCTTATAGGCAGCCATGGGCATACATTACAGGTTTTGCAACCGGTCACTTGTAGACATAATGACAAATGTAATGTCTGGCTATAGCCCTTTTAGACCTTTTCTAAGATCTGAATATCTAGAGATCTCAGAGAACTTATTTGAAGATTATATCTTGAGCCTATTTCTTTTGTACGGTTCCGTACTTCATACGAAAAAATGGAACACTAAGACGCGTGTGTCTGTCCGTCCGTCCCTACATTCTCCCCTTATCTCCGAAACTACTGGGCCTAAAATTTTGAAAAAATACAGAAAATAGTCCGAACCGCATTTGTTTTTCATTTGTAGACTCTACAGTCTAATTGACGGTACTAATGCGAATTTTTTATACCGCTGCTGCACTGATAACAGCAGTTGTACCTTAACCTATATCTGATAACCTATGATTTATACTACAAATTACTTAAATAATTATATTGATTGATGGACTGATGTCTGGTTCCTGATTACGAGCATAAAAACTGAGCTATGTTGTATAATTATTTATGCATGAATTCAAAGACCCAAATAGACTACATTTAGGTACTATTTTAATAACTAGTTCCTTGAGCAAAAACTTAGGTTTTTTTCACTGCAGTAGATTAGCGCTTGAATGCTGGATTGTTGGTACTATACGACTATAATTAATTGTGAAACTGCTCGTTATTTCACGGTCACTTAATTCTACCAGCAGCTACTGTTAATAGAATACTGGCTACTTAACAAGTAATATCACTTTTGATACCAGTTGTGCGCACATAAATTTGCACATGATGTTTGTTGATCTGGAGAATGCGTACGACAGGGTTGGTATCTCGTGAGATTCTGTAATGGACTATGTGAGAGAAAAGTGTGCTGTGAAGTCTATGTTGTTGTTTCGTTTATTATGTACCTACATGTCCGATTAGAAGCTGGAGTCATGGATGAGTTCAATGTGACTTTAGGCGTGCACTATGATCCGGTTTATACATCAGAGGGAGATTGAAAGTAACGCCTGTAACGGAAAAAATAAAAAGCAATATGTTAGCATGGTATGCGCATATGTAATGAGGAGGGATGTAGATTATTTGACGCGATTCACTCGCTACGTCAGGTAAGTTCAACCAGTTTGAACTTGTCGCTAGAAACGATAGCACGTTTTTATCATGTCGTTCAATACAGAAGAGTTTATTAGTGCTGTTCAGGCTAGAACTCCTATTTGGCAAAGTAAACACAGTCATCATATGAATAGAAATGTTAAAAATAAAAGATCGTGGTCCATATTTACGACCTCTGACAATACGTCACACTCGCGCGAACGCCTGGCGGTTAATGTGAACACGAGGTCCCGCACCTGCCCCCGCGCCCGCGTGTACCTACCTGAACAAGTACTAAGGGCGTGCAGCAAGGATTAAAAATAATAATTTCAAGCGAACTCGGAAGTTTACAACAAACATTCATAACTGGCCTCTGTTGCTGGTACCTCTGCCTTCTGCGGTTGTGGGTTCGATCCCCACCCAGGACAAATACATAAATGTGATGAACATAGATTGTTTATTCTGTGTCTGGGTGTTATTATGTATCATATGTATGTATTTACAAAAAAAAAAGTATCTAGTTCTCATAGTACAGCTTTGCTTAGTTTGGGGCTAGATGGCGCTGTGTGATAACGTCCACAAATATTTATTATTTATTTAGTTAAATCTGTTTAGTTACTTTGTAAGCATGCCAACACTATAGAAACATAAATAATATAATAACAATAGACAGGTGTTCAAAATTATTATTCATATACCTACTCCTAGTCTATAAGTTTGAACAAGTTTTTGATATACATTGTAACCATTGTGAAAAAGTTACTATTAGCAGCCAATCGCAAAACCGTTTTATATTTCAGTTTAATTAAAATTAATATGGTGTACTGTCATTTCTACTTCATATACCTACACATTTAATACTACAACAATAAAACAAATCTAAGCGTACTTTGTTTTTTACGTGTCTTCTAAAAATAAGCCAAATTTTCCTGAAAATAAGTTTCAATTCTTGTTTTTATGGGCTTACCTTATAAGTTAATAGTAAAAATACTTATAACATACATACAGTTTGACTCTCTATTAACTTCACTGTAAACCCCGTTAAAAATACTACTTTGTTACCTACATTGATCGATTTTATCCGATCTTCAGCTGCACTACAAGTAGGCGGTAGAACGATCTTGCTTATAAAGATCATGACATAGTTGAAATGGATTGAGATGAATTAGACAGACAGTAATGAACATGTGTAAGTCATCACATTTAAAGTTCATCACTTTACTTATCTTGTCTGTGATAAGATCAGTCCCCAATTTATACTAATCAGTCATCGTAAAATGCGTCAGAGAAAGAGTCACCGTCTATGTCTAGGGATTCTATAGAATGTCGGTCAGGTGCGTGAGGAAATATGCAAAATCTTTAATCTTTCATAAACACTACACACCTTACCAATTACGAGTAATATAATCTTAGAAGGGCTCCGAGAAAACGATGAAAAACTCGACTAGAAAATGTAAGGTAATTGAACTGAAAAACTTAATCTGATCTCCACTTCGAGTACATTTAATATCTCCTTCTAACATTTAACATACCTAAAGTAATATTTTTGAGATATGTGATTTGGTTTATTAAATTTCACACATTACCGGATATCGGCAGTAGGTATTCGGCTATGTAACTTTATTTACTTGAACGTAATTCTACAGAATGCCGGATAACACAGATTTTCGGTTAGTTTGTATGGTTTACTGCTTTTACTGAATCTGTTTGAACTCTGATTGAATGCCTAAGTTTTCTACTGTCCTCACAGTGTATTTTGGTGCTCATGCGTGTACATCAAACTAGTGATCAAACTCTAATACTTACACTTTAGTCAAAGTTTCAGTACCCCTATTTTATTCAAGCACAGTACCCTAAAATCCACTTGCGTCAATCAGGATTAGCGTCATTAACAGCGCCAACCTGTCAAAGGAAACAAGACAAGGTTTCACAACTCGATCATAATCTTTATTGTGTCTTTGTTCTCAGATGCGTGTCTGCGATGCCAAGGTGAAAGCAAAAAGGATTCGTACGGCAAGCAAGACTGTGTAGTGGTTTGGGGAGAGTGCAACCATAGCTTCCACTTCTGCTGCATGTCGCTTTGGGTGAAGCAGAACAACCGGTGCCCGCTCTGCCAGCAAGAATGGTCCATTCAGCGCATGGGGAAGTGATTAGATCTCATACTGTAAACAAACTCACTAATAAACTGTTTAAGCTATTGACAGCATTTCATTTCGACAGGTTCATGAAAATTCAGACTAGGAACTTATTTTGTTTTTGTAACGGCAATTGTCATGTACTATGCAACTAAATCTTTGCATATAATTCCGTGCCATTTATGCAATAGCATTTGCAATGAGTAACGTGAAAAAATCATTGCTGCAACTAATGGAAATTAATCGTACGATCTGCTCATGTTAATTACGGTATTTTTTCTCTATAAGTTGCATACTCACAGGTGCCATAGATGTACCTATATAATTAAATGGTCGTTGAATTCATATTTTCTTTTACAGTTGTAACAATGGCTCGTCAATATAATGAAATTGTAAAAAAACAAAATCAAACTTTATATATTATTCTAAATTAAACCAAATTTCAAAACTTATGATAGACATCCTCTATTATGATAAAACTTTATAGAAGAGTCGAACCTGCTATAAATTGCATTTAAATAATCTTTTAATTCTTATTTCACTCTCTGATTGGTATTGTAACTTCAATTAGTTGCGTACCTACCTGCAACTTATGTTACAACATAAGTTCAAAACAATAGTAATTATTTTTAAGTGGTTGTGCTTTGTGCGTCATAATAATTAAACATAATAAGTCGATTATTATATTTATATAAAAATGCAAGGCTTATATCACTTGTTGCAGAACTAGCTGATGATCATACTTAGTATACTATGTGGCATGTACCATATCAAAATACTATATTTAATCACAAACATACAAATCGCGCCCTACGATGCACTGCCTCGCGTTCGCCAACTTGAGGCATATAGTTAACCCTCGTGTGCCTGTATTTTCAATACTTTCCTTGGTAAAAAATGTCAACTCTAATTTAGAGCAATCCTTATATTATAAATCGAAATTGACCACTGGCAGTCGCAAAAGATATACGATGGCAATTCCATTAAAATAACTACGAGTATATTGTGTTAATGGTGATTGGTCGAATTGATTGTTTAACACGTAGTCAATCTACTTGCTAACACTAATGACCGCTATTAATCACGAGTGCAAACATAGTTAGTTATTCACTGTTTATCACACCCCGTGTAAGTTTACTTTTCTAAAGGAAAATTACCTACTTTGTATGCTACGAATACCGAGACCATTATTAGGACACCACCTTTTCAATCTATATAGTATCTATTTGATACTAAGTATCTTTTCTTAGTATCAAATAGATTCAAAGTATATAAAGGTGAAAAATAACGTGTTTTGGTGTTGGAAGTATGTATACAAGTCCATTTGGTACGTTGGAAGCTTGGAAAGTTAACCAATGAGTCTGTTTTTGAGATCTTGAACTGAAAAGACAATATAAAACATTATTTCTTTTAAAAGCTTAGACTAGGTACAAAAATCAATTTAATTAGCTTCTTGACCAGTGCAATAAAACCTAATGACAGTGCAAATTAATTGTACAAGTAGCTCTGACGTAAATTACACTGTTAGGTACAATTGATATATAATATAGTCGATCGAATCGGTCATCGGTTGTTGATTAATTTTGGGTTAAAAACATTGAAAACAATAAATTTTCAGATAAATTGAGGTTAAACACAGCAGACTTGCGTTATGAAGTTATGAAAAGTTAAACACTGACTTGTTCTGTTTTCTAACCTAGACACGCTCATTTTCCTTTTTCTACCTTGGAATAAAACAAGCATTGTTCTATAATCCTAATCCTATCCTAATAATATTATAAATGTAAAAGTTTGTGAGTTTGTATGTATGTTTGTGCCTCAATCAGGCCTAAACGACAAAACGGATAAAGATGAAATTGGCTGTAGATGTAGATATAATGCCCGAATAAAACATAGACTACTTTAAAATATGAAAAACATCCCCAAAAAGATAAAAAAAACGCAAATGGGATGATTTTGGTATAGATGGCGCTGGTGTGTAACCAATCTGACATCACAATTACTAAAAACATTCAGTCTTTTCTATTCGATTATTGAAAATTGTCAAGACAACGTCTGCCTCGGGTCGGCTAGTATTTTTATATTTTGTTTACTTACCTAATTACTACAGATTTTAACGACTATTATTCTTTCCACTTCATTTCAATAAGGATGTTGCTACAACGGTCAACCTTGGTCTATCGACCGACATTGAACTTTTAATTCTACCTGAAGTCTATGATTATGTCACAAAATCACCGCCCAAGATAAAAAAAAACCGGCCAAGTGCGAGTCGGACTTGCGCACAAAGGGTTCTGTACATTATCTATTAAAAAACGGCAAAAAAAAAAAACGTTTGTTGTATGGGAGCCCCACTTAAATATTTATTTTATCCTATTCTTAGTATATGTTGTTATAGCGACAACAGATATATGTATATCATCTGTGAAAATTTCAACTGCCTAGCTATCACGGTTCATGAGATACAGCCCTGTGACAGACCGACAGACGGACAGCGAAGTCTTAGTAATAGGGTCCCGTTTTTACCCTTTGGGTACGGAACCCTAAAAACTAATTCGTGTGTATGAATACTATTATTTTTTATTCCTAGCTAAAACTAGTTTTAGTTTAAAATTTTAGACAATTATATAATTACTTTAATAATAGATATCTCTACTTAAGGCCCTGTATGTCGACGATTGCTCTTTTTCAAAACGAAAAAAGGAATACTTCTGAACAAGCCACATCTCTATTTTTATAATGTATAGGTATGTGAATAAAGATGTACCCATCTTTAATCACTTCGATAAATAATCCTACCGACCGCTGCACGTGGTACTGATCCATGGGCGGCGCGTGGTCCGACTTTGCTTTTCGAATAAATTAATGATATAAATTATGTATAATTACTTATCAAAAACCTATTCTAGTAGAAATCTAGATCTACATACTACCTATCTTTAACAATAAATCACAAGTTGATCTTAATAGTAGGTATCAAAGTATTTCGATCATAAATTCTAAAACGTATCATTTTGAAATAATATCTTTATCGTGAAAAGTTTCTGCTATTATGTTATCAGCTTAATAGAAATCTAGGTAGGAACCTGAAGTAATATATTTATAAAAATAGGAGATGTGGCTTGTTCAGAAGTATTTCTTTTATCGTTTCGAAAAAGAGCAATCGTCGACATACAGGGCCTTAACATCCACAAGCATGCAGTTGGAACAATTCAGAATTAGATACTTAACTTTATTTATTATTTTATGTTAGTGTTCAATACACTTCAGCAGTTGCCTAGGATTGCCTGCCTTCTTGCCTACCTACTAGATAGGTACCTACCCTTGCTTGTGACGTAGAGTGTGTCGTTACCTACCTCTATCTAGTTCTCTAGTTAACATAGAATCATTCGCGGTTATTAAAATCAATGTCGAATCAATAAGATCAATTATATAACGTTGAATTATTTTGTAGACGACGCATTTCCATCAATAAACGACCTGAATTTTCCAGCTAGCTAACAAGTAGGCAGTCACACAGATAATATGGTACGATACAAAATTATACCTACTTGTTTGCAATTAAATGTTTGTATGTCAAGGAAAATGCAAGCACAATAATAATTCGTTGTTTAAAAGTTTATGGAAGGTACGAGCATGAGTACTGTGTAGGTACCTACCAATCTCTTCACTACATAGTATAAAGCAAAGTCGCTTCCCGCTTCCCGCGTCTTTAAGTATCCTTATATCTTTAAAACTACACAACGGATTTTGTAGAGGTTTTTTTTTAATAGATAGAGTGATTCAGGAGGAAGGTTTATATGTATTAAACCCGTGCGAAACCGGGGCGGGTCGCTAGTAATATTATAAGGACAAAGTAGTTTATTTTCGTAATGCTTTTAGAATATAAGTAAGTACCTAACCTACTAGGAAATGCCTGATATTATTTAGAACTTGTTTTATAAATTAAACAATTATGTATGATATTTCAAAGTATGCGTGCAAAAAAGTCGAACATCAAAAAAATAATTTTAAAGAATAAAAAATGTATTCGAATGCTGTTTGATATAAAAAATCATAAGGTTTTATAAACGTGCTTTTGTTATAGCTAAAAATTGTTTGCTAAGGTTTAAAAACAAAATTCGTTTATCGAGAGAATCGAACCAGCTACCGAGATTGTTATAGATGTTCTATGGGATTAAGGGCAGGGCGTCTTACTGGCCACTCTATAACAGGAATTCCGACCTTTTAATGAAGGTACTGGTGAACTGTTCCGGCAACATATTGTATTTGGGCGTTATCGTGCATTAGCATTAAACCTTCGCCAAAAACCAGCATATAGCATGACATTATTCGAGAACATCCGTGAGCAATTGGTTGGGCAATTGGGCATTCAAATTACCTAGTCGAAGCGGTCTATGCAAGGTCAGTTTTTTCAGTCCTTAAACCGCCTCCAAATGTAACATGTTTAAAGACAATCCTTATCCCCTTTCTTTGATACACTTTTCTATGTTTATAGTTGCCATGAAGGTTGAATTTGCAATAATCGGTCAACAGCACTTGCCGTCATTGTTCGAGGGAGGGACCTATCAACGTAAGCACGAGGAACTGAAGCAGCGATTATTGATGATTAGATTAATTTTGGTTCATTAGCAGGTTTGTGTAAAGTCGAACCACTGTGCAAGTCATCGTCTTACAGTTCATCACTGTGACTCCTCAAAACTCACAAAGTCACTGTTGCAGCTGAAAATTAGTATGGTTCCGATTTAGCAATGACGTCAATACCATAAACCGGTCGCCTATTAAAGCTCCCAGATCCTATTTAAAGGGTATTTTAAATTTGAAAATCACAAGGTTTGTTTGAAACATTTTTAGAGCTTATGTTAGAAGTTTACGAATGGTGTGATTGAAATAAAAGTGCGCATTCATAATTGACTCGCCATTACTACGCTTATCGTGGAGTCAACAGATCGGCACGTTGCTGATAAGGGCACTAAATTTGCGATTATCAAATGGGTACCTACTCTGTTTAATCATGTATAATATTATAGCAGATTTTTACCATTTGCTCGCTAATGCGTCGAAACCTTGGCACTGGATAATGTCGGTACGCTTTGTGAAATTGGAATGTTTTTCGAAAAATATCCTTTTAGTAATGTAATATAATGAAGTGTTCGTGACGTAGCTTGCCTAGTTGTTTTAAACAGTTTATAGAGTAGGTACAGGCTTGGTCGGGCTAAAAACTCCGTCACCAGAGTGTCAGACCTCCAGAAAGGTAAACAGATAAAGACCACCGTGGTAAGCTCTCCTGTGAGGCAAGCTCGCTGGAGGTCTTAGTAAACCCAGCGAGGATGTTAGATCACGCACAGGAAAGGCTTCCAAATCTATTATCCACAGTTCTGGCTTCCAGATCAGACTTCAGAACTCTAAAAACCGTAATCATCTAAGGTAATTGCTCAATTGTGATTGAATAGACCACAAAAACCCGAGATGATGATGAAGTTGGCCATAATTCTTTAAAATAATTTATAGCTATTAGATTCTAACCTTATAACCTGAACCACAGATGACATAGGTAATCCTGAACCCAACATTATAAATCAACAATTCAATAGAGGAGTACAAATGAACTAGATTATTGCTGTATTCATTGAAAATGAATGAAATCATTGAAGATCTAGGGCGCTCTGAAAAGCTTGGCGCCAGACTCATTTGATCTGGATTCAGTACCTATACGCATACTACACACTGAATATGTATCTAACCCTACTCTATCTAGAAATTTCCATTATTATGTTGCTAAGCATGTACCTAAATAATATGAATTTGCCTCTAATATAGCTACATCCGTTGAAAGACAGCTGCTCTACCAAAGTTGACACGCATACCAAATCTAAAGTAAGTAGATAACTATTCATTAAGAATCCTTGCTTCTTGCTAAAGTCTTTCAAATGGTTCTGACACAAATCAGCATCGCGTGATCACTGTTTACAATTTCAGCTCATTTAAGAAAACGTCCGCAAAATTAATTTAGCAAACATCACGTGCGTTTCTATAAACCTATCGTTTCAAGACACAGTTTTATGTTAGTCTAGCTATCTAGATGTTTGTAGGTAATAATTTTCTAGCTAGTTCCTGGTGTGTGACTTGGAAGTTTGTGGCATTTCAAACGAGAACACGTTTCGCCACACCCGGCCAGGCCTCCGCCGCGAGCCAATCACAATGCTCCAGCGCAAATAATCAGTTGGGTATTTCTTACTTAGTAGGTACCTACCGCTGCAGCAGACTATGGACAACCTTGGTTGAAAATAAAAGTTGCGTCAACACTGATAATGACCATTATCTTGCAGAACGCTTATGAGATAGTGATCTAATCATTCCGAATCATTTTTCAGTCACGTTGATAGAGCCCCACCCATTTTAAGGACATTATTGCCCAACCTTTATTTAACTTATCAGATGATAATGCAAATAGAAAATAGCATTTCGTGTAGTAGGTAGTTAAGTACCTAGGTACTTGAGTGAGTACTTAGCTTTCTATTCATTCGATACGGACGTAGCACTTCGAAAGTAAATGGGCACATAAGATGTAGTACCTATTACTTAAGTTCTCTAATTTTCAGTATTTAAGTAACTTCATAAACGTTGTTTTCACGATTTTAATAATAATATTGCGTTTTTATTATACTGATAAAATTATCTGCTGCACACATACCACACAAACTCTACAAACACCAAAAAAATGTTTCAGAATCTATATCTAAACATTTTATTGTGCAATTTCTTGTCTCGAACACAGAACTCTGAATCAAGTTCAACAAGTTTTAAAACTGCAAGGCCTGCAACAGGTTTCATCCAGAGACCGAACAAGCTCTGTAGTATAAATAAACCTTATCCTTTATGGAAGTGCTTCGTACAATTTATCTGCTCGTATTCAATTAAATATAATTTTTAGATTGATTCATGATTTCAGAAAATGAATCACCTATTTTTTTATACAACTTGTTTTTGTTTTCGTGAAGGAATATTCGACTGCGGGTGACTGGCGATTTTCTTAAAACACGATTATGATGACCTGTTTGGGTGTGGTCGGTTGATATCTCTAGGTACTCGTTGCAAATCAGATTAAAAAACCGTAGAATATACTTCTTATCGTACATTTATATATACAGGGAAGTATTATGACGATTCCCGAAAACTCAAGGCACACAAGCACACATAACCTACTCGAAAAGACAAGTTTTTATTAGCTTAGTTGTTTGCGGCAATGCTACAGGCATCTAAGAAGGCAATAATGGCCGCTAATGAATTAATTAAAAGTGAAAAATCACTATTTTCATTCAGATACCTACCCGGATTTTGGAAAAGTGACAATATATGCCGTTGAATTTTTTTTACTTTTCGTTTCATTTTTCCATCTCTTTGTTTTTTTGGCGAAAATCGATCATTATGTATAGTTCAACATTTACCCTTGTATTCAAGAACGACACTATGAGAATACGCACCCACAGTGGACGAAATATTTTTTCATAAAAGTCACTTTATGTGTTGTGCGACACTGCATAGTGTGACTAGAGGCACATTGTCGTGTGCCTCTAGCCAAAGTTGAGCTCTAAAGGTACACGGTAGCGTGCGCCATAGTGCCGCTCAACACATAAAGTGATGTTTATGAAAAAAGATTTCGTCCACTGTGGGTGCGTGTTATAGTGTCGTTCTTGAATACGAGGGTGAGTTCCACTCGTCCGATGTAGATACAATAAGCTGATGTTTATGAAACAAAACGCCAAGACAAGTGTCGTCATGTCAGCCTACACAGAACTGCAAATGTGAATCGATCGAGAAAATTCTACGGGGCTTCGTGCATTTGGACGGGAAAATGACTGTTTATTTTCAACATTTTTATACACAGGATATCTAGTGGCAATTTAAAAATGCTGTGCAGTTGTAGAGAGGATAAATAAGGTAATTTTATCCGTCCACATCATCATCAACTACTATCTAAACGTCCACTTTCATTATTATTAGGTAGGTACCTACTCTACATCCTTTGATGCATTTATTAGGTACCTGCCTACACCGAATACCGAACCCAGTTTATACCTAATAATAATGTCATAGTCATAGTAATGATTAGTCACAGTTTTTCATGACTGAATAGCCTACAGGTTACAGCTAAACTGATCCGGACTAGCTTCACTATTCTTCCCGAAAAGATACCCTTACCTACATCTTACTGGAGATCACACTTATGTGTGTTTTTGTTTGTCGATTATAAACGATGTTTGTCACATAGGTAGGTACTTTGTTACTGTCCCATACATAGATGGGCTCATCGGTCCCCCAATAGATTGATAGCTCCTATAATAAGCGAAACGATGGTTATGGTGTGTGTCAGGTCGTCAGACAGGTAAAGCCAATCCCTTTTTAGAAGTCAGTATCTCGTGATACTCTTGCATACTTGTACCTATTATCCTCTAGCGAGCTGTCCTCGTAAAATCGATTCTCGAAAATTCTAAAATGATGTCGCTCACAATTCATGCAACTTAGTTCATTTCAGATACTTGCCTAAATCTTTTTGTCAGTAGGTAAGTAAATTGCCAAAAAAACACAACCACATCGTCAGTATTTAACCTCTCCAACAAACGTTTTTGTAACATTTTATTTTTTACTAGGTAGGTAGGTAGGTATCTGTCATAATTAATTTTGTAAATAAATTAAAAAATGTTTTGTTATACTTATGGAAAACCAAATGTGATGTAAATAAACCTAAATCTTTTAAGCAAGCAGGATAATAAAGCTTCATTCGTGATTCGTGCAAATCAGGATCATAAAAATATATTTAGAAAATGCTTTTTAAATTCTTGTTTTCTTGTTTCTTGTTTCTTGTTTGATTCGCTTATCGCCAGTGTTCCTCATAGAAACTTGAATTCAGTATTTGTTTAATTAATACCCAGACAAAGAACAGCATAATACGAGTTTATCGCAAAAATGTTTGTCATTATTAATTAAGACAAGGAATATTTTTTTTATTAATGCAGAATAGTTTTTCTCATAACCGCGAAACATACAGTTTTTTTTATGACAAAGATAACTTAAGGATTTAATCTAGATAAATGAAACAGAGTAATACGATTGGAGAAACTTTTCTCTATAGATTTATTTTCCAAAGTTGGCTCTACAAAAACCCTATTTTCTTTTGATGGTTCTCAAGATAATGCGGATTTATCACTTTTTCTGTCTTGTCCGGGTAGAGTAGACTCCATAGTAGATACAAAAATCAAATAATTTCACATATTATATTATGGTGATGGGTTTAATTCTAATAGGTAGGTCTAAGTAATGACCGCAAATATCTGGTTCAACTAGATGTTTTCTCTGATAAATCATTAGAAATTACATTGCGCTGGAGCGGTCTCGGTTTAATTATGACCACTTGCTGGAGGTAACGATGCCTGATGTGAATTTGTTTCTTGCCACTTTAGAGGCAATCGGAAAATTCCGCTCTCCGCTTGATCAGCCCCAATTATGCCCATCAATCTCTATATTAGTTGGCAACAGACGCGCTGCCGATTCCATACCGCTCGAATGCCAATCGATTCAACCTGGTTGAGGATTCGTTTTGTTTATTTTTGGCTATCTTTTGATATAAAACTAGAGATGCAATTTTGTAGCTGCACTCTAATGATTTTGCAAGGCCCCAGGTGGATAGTACCTAGGTACCTTCAAATACAAACTTAGAACAAAAAAGGTACCTAAAGGTAATACCAAAAAAAAATTTTTTTTTACTAAGAGACGATTTTTCATTCATCAGATAAATTAAGTGATAATGTGGAGAAACAACTATTATATTGTTTATTTAGATACCTGATATTGTAGTTTTCAATGATACATACCTACATATATAAATATATAGATACCTGTCAGGTACATTACGAAGCACATTAGTGAAAAAGCACTGAAAAAATGTGTGCATAATACCAGTCACGCAACCTACGATTTGAAAACAACTGGAACTTAGTTTGTAATTTAATTAGGGATGAAAGCTAAACCTTTGATAAAAAAAATGTGTTAAAATTGTATTTAGCACATCAAACATTAAGAATCCCAAATTAAGTAAGTAGATATTGCAAAGTCATGCAGGGCTAATAACAAACTGACATCATAATTATGTTCCTTTTTGTTATTTACTGACTTGTCATTGAATATTATTAAATGACTAATGAAATTATTTGTTTTACTTTTACATCAAATCTAGATGCACAGGTAGGTACCGCGCCATATCTGTTACATAACAAAAGACAATTGACAAAGAATTTTATTAATCATTGACTCTAAACAAGTTTTTGACAATTCTATTTGCTAAAGAGATATGCATACCGCGCGATAACTGTTACTTATCAAAAGACAATTGACAAAGAATTTTATTTTGTACAAGATTTTGATAATTCTATTGCTATGCTTAAAGGTAGGTATAATGACTGCTGAAGTTTCAATTGGCCAAAACCGGGGCTCTTGCCCAACCTTCTACTAGGATAGGTAGACCTCTTCCGAAATTTATATTTCTATTTTCCAATACTTACAATCATATAAGTATTACATAGGCAGGTACCTACGTCATATTTTTTAGTGGTAACTGGAATTATGGTGGTTAATACTAACTAGTAATTGAAAAGGAAGGAACCTACTTACCTAGGTACATAATAGTGTATAATTCTTTGTCGATTGGAATTAAAAGCTTGATACAGCAATCCCTCAAACTGATAAGCTTTAATAGGACTGCGGTAAAAGAAAATTGACCACACTTTTTACTGTAGACTAGACATTTATAACTTTTTGGGTAAAACATAACAGAGGTCAGTACCTACTTCAGAAAACCTTAGAGACTGAGGTCAAAGACGTCAGTGAATAGAAAGTTGTACGTTGGCTCGATCATGTAGTGTAGGTAGAACGGTGGGAGGTGTGGCGGCGTACGCGGTTTGCAACACGCATACCACATCGCAATCTTGGATGTGTGCACATGCCAGCAGACTCAGACAACACACAGACAGTGAATATTGCATCAGCCATCTGCTAATACCTACTCACGCCTAAATTCGGGCTTATTATCGCTCCAATCTGATAAAACAGAAAATGTTGTTAGATAGTACCTATGTACACTTATTATTTCCTTCCAGAATCAATACTAGGTGTGTAATCCATTGAATTTAAATCATACGATTATCCGTTTACATAATCCAACAAAACAAAGTTCAAATAAACGGTCAACGTGCTTGTGCCTTTTGTACCAAATATTCAAAATTAGTTCCAGTTTATTTGCCTCTATGTTATTTCGATAATTTACCTTTATGACGTATTACTTGCTGGTAAAACCCGATTGGCTGGTTGTACCAAGCCCCCATCGTCACGACATTTTATTGCAATAACAGTGTGGTGGTTTGCCACAATTCGTGACTTAACCTACATACAAATACACAATTTAATGAATTCCCATCATTAAAATTAGATCACTTATCATTACACTCATTAAAGTCTACCGTATTTCCTGCTGAAAAGTGAACCAATTCTTGTCAAACTTGAATAGATTTTGACACGGATCTTTATTATTTAATTTATTTTCCCGACGTTTCGACTGTGTTACAATAGCCATGGAAAATAAATTAAAGGTGATTACGTGTTAAAGGCCCGTGTCAAAATCTATAGTTGTCAACTAATCACGATAGTTTGAAATATTAACTAACTTATCAGTTTTTACAGTAGTTACTTAGTGAAACAATTGGTAGCTACGTACCTAACTGCAGCAAGAATTATGGTTCATATCATTGTCATGCGTAGTTTATTTGAAAACTTGGTGATTAAAATAAGTACCTATTTACTCATTACAATGCAATAGGTACCTACTTAACAGCAATGATAAGGTAATACTTACTCTACATAAGAATTTGATCGGTTGAACAAGTGCGCCGACCAATTCAGCACTAGTAGGTAGGTAGGTACTTAGTTAAAATGTTTATGTAGTAATATTCGCCTTGTTGCTAGGTTCGTAATAATTCAAGTAAGAAAAGGAACGAGGAAAATACCAGATGTTTTTAGTAATACATAACTTCTTAATAATGTATAATAAATTCTAATAATTATTAAAATTATGAACTTTAATGGTTTTACTCAGGTTTTACTAGGTATATTCTGAGATGACTTCGGCGATGTAGTGGTTCCCGCGCCGGAACAAACGTTTGCATGAACTGCAGATAGTTATTCCGGATCTGCGCGTTGCGGGAATAGGTACTAGCATGTGGTCAGGACTCTGTAATATTTACTATTGGAAGTGTTTTTAAGAAAAGTTATATTACCACCATTTACATAAAAATTAATAAATAAATAGGATCAACTCTGTAATTCCCAATATGATGCTAAAGCAGGCTCTGATGGCTACTTTAGCCACAAAAAATCGGTAGGTATAGTTGCAAAAATTAATAAAGTGAGGATTTTTAAACAATAAGGCAGGAATATTTACCTAATTCTTAAGTTTTGTAACATGATATATTTATCTATCTATACTAATATTATAAAGAAAAGTTTTGATTTTTTGTTTTTTTGTATGTTTGTAATGGATAAACTAAAAACTACTGAACCGATTTCAAAAATTCTTTCACCATAACCAAGCTACATTATCTCTGAGTAACATAGGCTATTTTTTATTTTGTAAAAGTAATAAATTCTTTATAAGAATGACGATAGTTTGAAGCAAGGTGTAAAAAATTGCTAAAAATTTTGCTTTCTTCGTGTGCGCTACAAAAACTATTGAACGGGAATTGTAACGGGAACGGGAACGGGAACGGGAACGGAAGACAACATATTTGTTAATTCTAAAGCGATACGAAGTTCGCAGGGTCAGCTTGTCACTTATATAATTCATATTTCAATTGAAATAGTGCGAAATTATTGGTTTTGGCCAATTTTTGCCCCAGTTATGGCCATACAAATGCGCTGGTTATGGTTAATATTTAAAATAGTAATTTTTAAAACAAATAATTGGCTCATATTTAAATTATAAGTATATTGAATAACATGTGTATCTAAAACATTAACAAATTTCAAATGTTTTTCCATTTCAGGCACAGTTAAATTATCTTCTAATCTGTACGATTTTTTTAGTTGCGTTGGCTGAAGGTGAAAGGATTGCTGTATTAAAAATAGTGAGCAGGTAATCTTTTATGCGGTGATGGGCTTAATTGTCACGTTGTCATGGAATGTCAACTACTGCAAAATGATGGCACATGCAAATGTAATGTTTGGACGTCCCTCTGGCTGCCATCTAAAGCGTCTTATAGGATGTGAGTGTATATTGGCAATTTTCAAAAATGCGTAATGCTCTAGCATTTCATAAATCTAGGGAGTTTCTATTTCCATTATAGTCTATTGCCCAATACTGCGTAAAATTTATCTTAGTTGCTTTGTTTTTTACACTACCCAATAAAGTAGTGGGCGTGTTTTCAGCTTTTTAGGGTTCCGTGCATCTTATCAAAAAATGTAATCCTTATAGAATCTCTCGTGCCTGTTTGTCAGTCACAGGGTCACAAGGTCACAACCCATTTTCTCATACTAGGTAAAAAAACATACTCATTATGAAGTATAGATATACCTTCTGAGCTTAACCCCAAGTAGACAGCCGAAGCAAGGATCCCTCGCGTCTATATACAAGTGTAAACTTAGTTAGAGCGAGGAGTCAATGTTATTGACACTACAAGGCTTGATGCAAAGTAGAGTATCTATGCCATTCAAAACACAAGGTTTTTACCTAGGTAGGTAATTAATGTGTTTGCTATTGTATTACCCTAATAATTATTGCACATTGTATTGTTGATGATATTATGTAGAACCTACCTTACCTAGTATTTAAGCCATTCATTAAGTGTAAACCTTCTGTGAAAGCCTTTTGAAAAATAAATATTTTTATTATTATTATTATTAATTTGTATAATGAACTTCACAGAGTTTGTGTGAAGTATATTAGGTACTAGCTTGTACCCGCGACTTCGTCCGTGTCGATTCAGCAAATCGATTTCTGACTTTATCGTAAAATATTGAAATTCCTGATAATCTAAAAAACATTTTGGAAAAAAGTGACCTACATCCATCCCAAATCTTTAAACTATCATTAAGTAGTATATGAAATTTCATGTCAATCGGACCGGAGAGCAGCGGTTTGGCCGTGATAACGTCACAGACAGACAGACATATTTCAGGCTCACGAACTACCTGAACAGGTAGGGTAATTCCTTGTAATATAACAAGCAATATTCTTTATATTCTGGCATGTTGTAGAGTCAAGAGAAGTTTTAAATTTTGTAAAAAAATATCTAATATTGAAGATATTGGGATTCGCGAACGTTCCATAACCAATAGCGAGAAAAACAAATCAAGTGCAGGTCATTATTTTCTATTTAAATAGGAATAAAGACTTAGGTACGGTTGAGTTTTTTGTTTCCTGTTGCGCCCCCATCACGTAAACAATTATTTTAATAATAATAATAATAATAAAATAAATAACAATAATATAGCCTTTTTTAAGATTTTTCTTAAATCTATTGACGAATTAAGGTTAAACTAAATCTAGAAAAAAAAAAAAAAATACTGAATAATATTTGTGGTAAGTATTAAAAAAATTGAGCATACCTAGGTACCTCCTCTACTTAGAGAGACACGTGTAACCTTCAGCGAAGTAGGTACCTGCCTACGGCCGTGGCCACGATATTCACGAACCAAACAAATAACTGTGTACTTAAATGTTTGGGTTTGTTAGTGGTGAAGAGTTATTTGGAAGTAGGTAGGTATTTGCATATTTTTTGTGTAAGGTAGTATTGCATCCTGAAGAAAAACAAGGTTATTTACACCGGACGAATTCGAGAGCAACAGCTAGTAGTATAAGTATTCCTGATTACTTTGAAACAGAAATAACGTAATGCCGGAAACACACTTACGTGTCGTGGCGTGGCGCGACACGCCACTAGCCAATCACTAGCCAATTGTTTTTTAAAAGAGATTCTCTATACATATAAGCCTCTATTCTAAATATCCTATACTAGCTGTCCGCCTTCGCTTCGCAATGATGAGAATGAAGATTAAAGGCGAATTTTTGATACTTAGTTTACATTAAGGCAATTTAAGGCGCTCCCAGTCGACGATTGTTTTTGTTCGAAACGAAAAAAGAAATACTTGTGAACAAGCCACATCTCCTATTTTATAATGTACTAGCGACCCGCCCCGGCTTCGCACGGGTGCAAAGATGATACCAAAATATATTACAGAATGTCTTTGTACACTCGTTAACAGCATTTAAAATTTAAAAAAAAAAACAGCATTTAAAATTTAAAAGTCGCGGTAAAAAGTAAAGGATAGAAATTGATTATTGTGGGTTATCCCTAAGAGATAAACATGTACCATCGTGGACTTTTTTGTAGACCTTTTTAAGGTATACAATAATTAGTACATTATTTTGATCTATCTCGTAGAGTTCAGCCAGCGTTTGCAATGTAAGCGCAAAAAAATGTGTTTATTTACGACATCACATTAGAAACCTCTAAAATTATCAGTGTTTCTCTACTATATTATGCATGTATTATACATATAAACCTTCCTCTTGAATCACTCTGAAACACTCTTTATTAAAAAAAACCGCATCAAAATCCGTTGTGTAGTTTTAAAGATATAAGCAAACATACATACAGACATACAGACGCGGGAAGCGGAAAGCGACTTTGCTTTATACTATGTAGTGATAGTATACAGGGTGAAATCGTAAACACACGTCAAATTGATATGGGTGGTTCAGTATACGTAATAGTTTGTTTTCATGAAAAAATAATACACATTTAAAAAAAAAAAACAACAACTGATGTAATCAATTTAAACGATGCAGACAAAGTCAATGTATTCAGATAAGTTCATAATATCAGTGTTTTTTTTTGTTAAAATATTTAAAAAATAATATTCGAATAAAAAACATTTAAAGTATCAAGTTAATTTAGTTGAACTAAGTACACAAAACTTTGCGAGTGTAATAAGATGCCTTTGCAGTTGTTGTTTTTTTTTTTTAATGTGTATTATTTTTTCATGAAACCAAACTATTACGTATACTGAACCACCCATATCAATTTGACGTGTGTTTACGATTTCACCCTGTATGTGAATAAAGATGTACCCATCTTTAATCACTTCGATAAATAATCCTACCGACCGCTGCAATGACGACAAACACACGTCGGCGCGTGGTCCGCCTTTGCTTTTCGAATAAATTAATGATATAAATTATGTATAATTACTTATCAAAAATCTATTCTAATAGCAATCTAGATCTACATATTACCTATCTTTAACAATAAATCACAAGTTGATTTTAATAGTAGGTATATAAAATATTTCGATCATAAATTCTAAAACGTATCATTTTGAAATAATATCTTTATCGTGAAAAGTTTCTGCTATTATGTTTTCAGCTTAATAGAAATCTAGGTAGGAACCTGAAGTAATATACTTATAAAAATAGGAGATGTGGCTTGTTCAGAAGTATTTCTTTTTTCGTTTCGAAAAAGAGCAATCGTCGACTGGGAGCCCCTTAAGTGGAAATCTCAAATTTTTTGAAAATTCTCACGCTTTTATAATGTCGTTTTTGTTAGTAAAATATTTTTGAATTGGTTAGTAGTTTCTTTTAGTTTATCCATTAGGTAGGTACCTACAAACAAAAATACAAATTTTACCTCTTTATAATAGTAGAAATCCTAATCCTAATAATATTATAAATGCGAAAGTTTGTGAGTTTGTATGTATGTTTGTTCCTCAATCAGGCCTAAACGACAAAACGGATAAAGTTAAAATTTGCTGTAGATGTAGATAATAATGCCCGAATAAATAATAGATTACTTTAAAATATGAGAAACATCCCCAAAATTATAAAAAAGCAATAGAGATGATTTTGGTATAGATGGCGTTGGTGGGCTCAAAATCTGACATCACAGACTAAAAACATTTAGTCGTCATAGCAACGCAGTTTTGACTAATGAATGATACGCATTCTACCAAAATTCGTAATCTTTTTTATCAGTAGGTACAAGGTTTGTAGGGAAAAAATTGGAAGTTGCTGAAATTGCTTTTTCCTATGCGATTATTCAAAATTGGCAGGACAACGTCTGTCACGGGTCGGCTAGTATTAAAATAAAAGGTAAAATATGGCTACTTACAAGATGTAGGTAGGTATTTTGGATGGACAAAGAGATTCACTTTACATGGGCGTCATAAAACATTTTTAAGTAAGTAAAGTTCATTAGCATAATGCGACGCATGTTTCCTGCATCATTGACGTCACGGTTTTGTATGAAATATAAAAAAGCATTCTGTTGAAGGTAAGTAGGTAATCACGTTACAATACAGATGTATAGTATTCTTAAAAGCGGCAATGGGCTTGTAACCTCTCATGTATGAAATGCTAACTACTGTAAAATGTGGGCATGTGCCAAATATAATGTTTGGACGTGCCTCTGACTACCCTCTTTAGACAATCTTTAAGGATGTACGCGCCTTGAGATCTGAGAGTACGACAGAGTACAGTACAGTCGTGATCCTAGTTATTGTTGGGTGGTGGGCGGCGATGGGCTTGCAACCTGTCCCGTATGGAATGTTAACTACTGCAAAATGTGGGTATGGGTATGCGCTAAATATAATGTTTGGACGTGCCTCTGACTACCTCCTCTAGATATCTTAAGGATCTAAGTAGGTGCTTGGGGATTACAGTCGTGATCATATATTTTTTTCTTCATTAATTTTATTAAAAATTAAGTACGAGTTATGCAAAACAAGAGACGACATATGAGACAACTATTTCATTTTTTTTTTGATGAGTCTATGGCTCTTTTTTCAAGGTACTACCAATTATATAGAATCCTTAGGGACCTAGTAGGTAGCCTTCCTACTTTGTCATACAAGTACTTAGTTGATTTTACTATTTCATCAATCATGAGTTAAAACACTTTTTACCTTGACTGTCTTGAAAGCCGGTGTACTAACTGAGGTAAAATTGCAAAAATTTGCATAACAATAGAGTGTACGAAGTGCGAATAACCCGAATAGAGTATTTATTTATCTATCTCTTAGGTTAAGCAAAAGTTTGTAACAGGCGATATTTATTTATTAATTATTCATATTTAAATAGACAAAACGGGAAATCATTACTTGTGGTCATTCAAATCTAGAGGTAGGTAAGTAGGTATAACGCATCACAGCTGTCACTAATTACCTAAAACGGACTATAGACAAATAATTGTATTATACTATAGATTTTAAACAAGTTTGTTTGCTATGCTTAGTTATTGACAGGCAAAATTTAAAATGCCCAAATCCGGGGTATGTACCACAACCGTGACTATGACCCTACCTGTAATAAAACATTTTGCAGCTAAGCTCAAACCTATAATAAAACAAAAATATCTTGTTACAGCATTGCAAACAAGTATCGAGATAAGAATAGGATCTACTCGAACAAAAATAGCCCAGAGACAATTTGGTTTGGCTAAGAATAACAAGGAACCTGTTTCAAAGTGGACTTGCCCATGTAGTGTACGTACCTAGCCTGTGTTAATATTTGACTCTACCGCCGTCATGCCAAATAATTCAATAACAAATATTTGCTGGCTTATTTTAGCCAGTTTATGCAAGTCCTGTATCGCTGAACCACCTCAAAAAAATTTGTGTTAATCATCTTTCTATACTAATATTAAAATTGTGAAACTAACTCTATCTGCCTGTCTGTGACGTTATCACAACCAAACCGCTACGCAGGCTGATTGTAATGCAATTTGATAGAGAGATAGTTTAAAGTGTTGAGACGGACATAGACTACTTTTTTCTCCAAAATTTTCTTTTGATTTTCAGGAATTTCAATGTTTCATGATAAAGACGTCAAAAATCCTGTATCAACGCGGAGGAAGTCGCGAGAAACTCCCAAAAGCTAGTAATAGGCTATAAATGTGTAATTATCATTATGAACCACAACCTGACTTCACCCACTGCTAGGTAGGTGTTAGGCCTCCCTTAGTTTATGCCACCCCGATCCTCTACGTTCCTGTAACCAACTATCCTACCATTCCGTAATTATTCTATTCCACCCGTCATTACCACGTCTCGCAATGTGTCCTGCTGCCTCATAATGTGATATCATAATCAAAAGGTGGTAACTGGTGGCTACAACGTTTTGAAATTTCAGCAACTTTCTGAAATTACGAGCATTACACGTGTTTTAATGCCTTAGTTAACGGAATGCATATAATTCTGAGAGTTCGTTGAAATTCGAATTTAGAGGTCAAGTTTACCATTGTAAATAATTGGACTAGGTAAGTAGGAACAAAATGTGTGGGATGCACATCTACATAAGCACCTACGCACTAGGTAGGTTCTTACGACACAAAGAAAGGAAAATAAATAAACAACTCCAATGATGGATGTGACAGCGCTCACGCACAACCAACAGAATAAGGGTCAATTGGTTTAAGAAGTTCACGAAACTTTAAGTGGACGCTAATGAATTTATATCAAAGACATTAGGTTGATGATTTGCGTTTTCGTCAGCCGGCGTCTGTCGCCATTTCATGGAACTTTGAATCGTCTGAAGGTCACTGAATGACTTCACCACAAATACCATTACCATAAAAGCAAGGCTTCCATAAAACTTTACCGGTTGGAATCGCTGAAAATAGACTCTTTTTAGTCTCGTAGGAAAATGTCATAAAACCTTTGTTTGAGCGAAGATTATTCCTAAGTACCAGTGTACTGGCCTGACTTGTTTTGTAATACAATTCACTAACCAGACGAAACTAATAACAGTAGAGAGATAGAAAAAGTATAGGTAGGTACTTAGTTTGTTATTAGACCAATCACTTCGTGACCTCCAATGCCTCCAAGCCTCACACAAGTAAGCCTTCAGGCACACAGCTACAGGAAAAACAGAGGCGTGTTCGTGTACATGCACAAACTGGAAATAGACATGCAGAAAGCACACAGGGATATTGTTGTTGTGTGCTACATCATGCTATTCATTTGAGAAGGCGCCAGCTGACACGTAACCCGACGTCTTGTCTACGCACCTATTAAATGAGTAGAAGCGAAACTTCATTTACTTATTTAATACTTGTAAGAAGCTTAAAGATCATAATACAACATTATAGCTACATAAGTGCACAATACAATTACATTTCTACAGTTGACCTACACTACAGCTGACTGATGAGAATGACGATGGTAGAATTTTCATGGCAATTCTCCGAGCAATAAAAAGCGATAGCTTTTTTATTGTTGTTTTATTGCAATCTTTCTCTGTATGTTCGTGTTAAGTTTTAATTATCATATCAGTCACGCTGGAGCCCACACGTTTTCTGGCAGAAGCGTAGGTGGAGTCGTGATTCGTGGTAGATGCAACCTATCTAACCCTCGTATTTAAGAACGACACTATGAGAACACGCAAACACAGTGGACGAAATCTTTTTTTCATAAAAATCACTTTATGTGTTGTGCTTGTTGTTGTGTTGTTCTTGAATGCGAGGGATAGTTTGCACCTTTGCACGATACCACCGTGATGAATGACACTTATTTTTAAGGTAAAGAAACTGTTCTTTACGAGTTATCGTTAAGTGATCAAGTAGATGGTACTACTAAGTTGCCTTACACGAACTCATCCGGATTAAACGAGATAGGCTGCGTTCCCACTACGCCGGACCGGCAAATCTGCCGGAAATCGGACACCGGACAGAGTGTTCACATTACATCGGATGCCGGAAGAAATTCAGACAGTCAAGTACTGAGTGACAACACGTAGTGACAAAACGCTCGGTAAAAATGCCGGGCTCGGCAAAAATGCCGGACCCGGGATAATGTGAACAGATTCATATAAATTCATATAAATTGTACAGCCACTAGCCCTCCGGCAGATTTACCGGCGCGGCAGATTTGCCGGTCCGGCGTAGTGGGAACGCAGCCATAGAGTTGCTTTTAAAGTTATTTCTACTTGTGAAGTGGTTTATTGGTCTGACAGAGTCGCGGAACGCATTTGCGCATCGAAGTATGCAACTTACGCGCGTTCGAACATATAGTATGCAGTTAAAATTATAAAAGGCAAGAAAGGTGTATGTTGGTACCAAAGAGCATATAAGTGTTGGTACTAGGGAAAGGGAATATAAATTTTTGGTTGGAATCTTCAGCATAAGCTATAGCAAAACAAAATAAATCCAAAAAGTAATTTTTTGACCCCGACGTGATTTGAACACGCAACCTTCTGATCTGGAGTCAGACGCGCTACCGTTGCGCCACGGAGTCGATGTTAGCGGGACTGAAATAATAGAATAGTACATGTATTTATGTAAACAAATTTAAGTAAATTAACGAAAAATTTGATATAAGATTATCATATACGATAAGACATGTTATCATCCCAAAATAATTGATAATAAATACTCGTGAATTATAAATATTTCTTATTTTTATATTTATAATCATTTCGTATATCCTGCCCCTTAGATTGTAATCAAATGTAAATGCTAATTACAGAAATGAGACCTAATTTCTATGTAATTAGCAAAATATTAGAATGAAGGGAGTTCCTAATAAAATTATCAAAACAAAAAATCAAGTAAATATAGTATAAACGCGCCCTCTATCGGCGCATCATGTAACTACATATCTAAGCAAAGGTTCATTCAGTTACCGTTGAGATAAAACAGATGACTCAAAACTTAATTTCTAGAGATTTTTTTTTGTGTACAAATGTGACCATGGTTTATATTGATAAAAAAAAACAATATTACTCGAGGAGTTAAACTACAGCTTGGTTGATAAAAATTTAAAAGATTTTACAAATTAGTCATAGTTGCGATCAAAGAATGTCTAATTTCAAACTTACATTTAACGCCCCTGTGGCCTAATGGATAAGGCATCGGCCTCCTAAGCCGGGGATTGTGGGTTCGAGTCCCACCAGGGGTACATTTGTTTTTTGGCTTTTTGCAACTTAATTACTTTTATATTAGTATATTTTGTAGTATAGTTACTATAAAACTTATTTTTAGAACAAAAGATATTGTCAAAGCGGTCCCAGATCCCTGGAGTGGCAAACATCTGAGTCCCGAGTGCTGTAAGTAGTAACCTACTTGATTTGGATACCGGCAATCATTATCTGTAAATAATAAATTATTTAATTTTTTTATCAGTGTTTTTATTAGCCAGTTATCAGATTTATCGCTCTTTATGGAATCATATAGGCTAAAACGTAATAAATTAGTATTACATGAATGCATTTTATGATATTCTAGAAAATTATTATTTTATATCTATTGCATTTATTTTTACACTAAACAAAAAGCTGACTGTACCACTTCATGTTCACAGAACGATGCGATTATAATTTTTGAGCACTTACTCATCGGCGCCGTGGCTTAGTTGGTTAAAGCGCCTGTCTAGTAAACAGGAGATCACGAGTTCGAATCTCGTCGGGGCCTTTCCAAGTTGTGGATAATATTTTTTTTCTTAAATTAGCTAAATACGTATTTACTTACGTGCGCATGTATTTGCAGTAGATACAGATGTAGCAATGAAATGGGCCGGTGGACAAAAATCTGGAGATTGACATGGCGTTGTCAAATTAAACGTATGGAGCCCTCTCTCAGGAATTGTTTGGCAGGTGTGTGACACATCAACCCCTCGCCACATGCATACCATTAGTGATCCTTGACCATCGTTGCGGAACTTCAATAAAAATAATCCGTATTATATTCAAATAAATATATAAGTAAGTATACATAGTATGGTGCAAGTTGGCCTCAATCATGTCAATTTATAAGCGCTTATATCAGCATCATTCGTTTGAACCTTGAATAATAAACTAATGTTCTCCAAACAATTAATGTGAACAAATAATATAGATATAACCTTATTTGTACGTGAATTTAATCGAAATAAACAAACAAATATCATACCTACCTATCTACATAGTCCTGCTGCCAAGGATTTTGTTATTTATTTTACATACCTGAACTTGAATCAAGGGTTGTTGTCGCAAATAAAATGGATGTATCCTGTAGGATGTCTGCCGGTTTGGTATGACAAAGTCTTCGTATTCGACTTGATCGAACACTGTGCCGTTAAAAGGACATTGAACGCCAAATATTCTAGTGGGTATAGTACTTTTTATCAGAAACATGTCTACTGTGTTTATTATATCCACAACGTTTGTTGAAGTTGCCTGAAAATAATAATAATAATGTTATTTTTACGAATAAGTACTCCGCTCTTAAAGTTTGCTCAGATTCTGCTAAACGAAATTAAATTGAAAAAAGTTAAAAAAAAAACGGTAAGGTATTAGGTAAGTATAGCTTTTTTGCAGCCAATAAATGGCTGCAAAAAAGTTATGAGTCTTCAAAAGCTATCGTCCAAATAGGATCTAAAACCACGACTTCACGCTAGGGATGCGCTAGCAGAATTCCAGCTGGCAAAAAAACAAGGGAACTAACCAAGTCCAATCAATGTTCGTACCTAACTAACATACCTGTAGAAACAATTCCGAATAGTCCAAATACTCGTCATTAATATTCTGAAAGTCGGTAAGCTCGGTAGCAACATACGCGAAGTAAACATCAAAATAGCTATTCCTCAACAACGACATCAGATCCCTTACTCGATCCATCTCAGTACCAGTAGGACGGTCGGTAGGGCTTATTATAAGTACGACAGTACTTGCGCCAGCACTGGATTCGTCTTCGATTTCTCTCAAGGATTTGTTTTGAGAGTGCTGGATGATAGTGGACATTATCGTCGGCATGTTTAGGCGAGTTGGCCCTGTAACAAGGAAAATGCTCCAGGAAGTGTCATTATTTATCCTGTTTACGATAGAGAACCTGAATACCTATACATGTATCCAAACTAATGTTAAAAATGAGAAAAAAAAAAAGATTTTTTATTTTTGTTTTTAATTAATAAATATACTAATTAAGTAGGTAAATAAAATAGCTACCTACTGGAAATTTTTAAAAATATTTTTTCTGACATATTATTTTTTCAATTAGAGATCCCTACGATAATTGCAATAATGTAACCTAAAGTATAAAAAAATGCCTATAATCATCATTTGTACCTAGACCCGGGTGGGCAGCTAATAATAATGTACATACCTACTCGTATCTACGTAGATTTTTTTGCATATTTCTGTATCGGTTATTATTATCATGGTAATTATGGTGCTTTGAAGTAGGTACTAGCTAGGCAGTCGAACGTTGTATTTTAGTGAAAATTGCTTGCTAATAGTGATATATTAACTCTTAAGACATCCGAAAGATGTCTTAAGAGTTACTGAACTTTTTTAAGGTCACTCTTGCAGTCTGTCTGCCTCAGAAAGCGTTTTGTTTTCCATCGAAAGGATGCATAAATGTTGATCTATGGCTGCTATAAGAACTAAAATGCTTACATTCGTCTGTAAAGTTGGAAATGTGAGAAAATAACGAAGTCAAGTTATTCGTTGGCGGTACGATCCACGCACCAGTGTTGCCTTGGAGTAGCGATATCGTGCTTCGCTGTAGGTCGACTTCCAAGGCACCTCCTATCCATCTGAAAATAATGGTAGAAAATCATCATAAAAAACTAAACAAATTTTATGGTAAAAAAAGCATAAGCACAAAATATTATCTTCATTCAGGTAACGGAATTTCAAAAAAAAAACAAGTTCATAAATAGTCCCTTTTTAAAATCCCGATGCCTGAATCAAGATAATTTATTAATAATGCTTTAATAAATATTATTTTAGTTGAAAATCAGAGAAACTGACAAGTATTTATTACTGAGAAGCGGAGGAGGAAACTTGAAAGGGACTCTTATGGCTGCCAAGGCCGTTTACAAAGCGTCTCAAGGATTAGCGTAGACCAGACAGGTAGGTATAGTGTTGACATAATACTTGGATAAGATATACATAAGATGCCTTATGATGCCTTACGATATAAACTGCTCCACGTCGTACCCCTTCCAAGATCCATCGGTAGCAACCACTAGGTCGATGACAGGAACGCTTTGGCTCACCTGACAAGCTTTATGAGACAGTCTTAGGAGAGTAGCTGAAAATATCAGGAACATACAAATTAAACGAACTGTATTCTCATGAGATAACGATAAGCGGCGAATGGGATGGAAACTACTGTAAAATGCGGGCATGTGCCAAACAATCAATGTCCATGTGTAATCTTTGGACGAGCTTCTTACTTTAGACTAGCTTTCTTCTTGGTGGTCTGGATCATTACTAATGGATCTCACTGAGCGTCTGACAAGATTAACCCTCTTATTCTAGAACGACACTATGAGAACACGCACCCACAGTGGACGAAATCTTTTTTCATAAATATCACTTTATGTGTTGAGCGGCACTATGGCGCACGCTACCGTGTGCCTTTAGAGCTCAACTTTGGCTAGAGGCACACGACAATGTGCCTCTAGTCACACTATGCAGTGTCGCACAACACATATATGTATATATACATATTATATATTATATTTAAGTAGATATCTTCCTTTTGTATTCATCTTAGTTTTTGCTTTTTAACCACCGTCTTTTTTATGTTAAGTTCTATCCTGTCCATCCAAAGGTTGCCTGGAAGAGATCGCTGTTAGCGATAAGGCCGCCCATTGTTTACACTGTTTTTATATCATTTTTTTGTTGTGTATTTTTGTTATGGTGAGCAATAAAGTTATAATCTATCTATCTATCTATCTATAAAGTGATTTTTATGAAAAAAGATTTCGTTCACTTTGGGTGCGTGTTCTCATAGTGTCGTTCTTGAATACGAGGGTTAGGATTATAGTCGTGAGCCTATTATATTTTCTTTATTTATTTCTTCAATAATCACGAAGATGCCTAAAGCACGTAAAATATATGTGACATTTGAAACTTAGCTTATCAAGACGCCATTTATATGTAACCGACTTAGGTATTTGTTCTAAATACCTATTTCTTAGAATACCTGACGGTTTTTGGTTGCAGTGATACGAATAGTAGTACATAAGTATCTACAATCCTACATACAACAAGACAGATATTCAGTTTTCTGGTGCGGCACTGGAACACATAAAGCCGTAGGTATTCTACAACCAATGTAATTTTTGATACCTAAATATTTCTATATGTAAATACTTCCGTTTTCTTCAATACCTACTTACTTTCTTGAATTGGGATCAGATAATGTACCTACCTGATAAATTAATATTGAAACATCGTAGGTATACCTACTTACAAACATAGCCAGAAAAAGCTTCAACCGCAGCGTTAGTTATTCTCTGCATCTCTTCCATTGGAATATACACAGTGATCTGCCGCAAAGACAGCACATGAGCAAATCGCGTCGTTTCAGTGAACAAATCTGTAGTTTTGAACAAATCGGTGAATAGATGTTGTCTGTTACAAGCTTTTACTTCAGGGTCAAAGGATACCCCTCCGTTGGAGTAATACATCTCGATGATCTGTGACAGACGCAGTGATCGACGTTGCTCCATCCATTTTGGCACGTATTGCGATAAAATAAGGCCTGTAAAATAAGACAGAAGATCGTAATCAAGAGGATATACGAAGACATTAACTAAGTATACAGTAATCTCAAGCGCATGTATATTTCCTTACTAGCTTTTTTTTAAACATTTTTACTTTTTCGATATTTAAATACCTAGCTACTTACACGCTTCAAAGTAGACTTTTAGTAAGTTTCGTACCAATAGAATTTTGTAATACTCAGTAAATGCATGTACCGTCAATGCCTGCTAAGATCTCCGCATCAGTGATATGCCAATCAACCACAGAGCTGTTCTGAGGGAAGATGAAGTGCCGTCTCGGTAGCAAGGTATCGTTCCAACGATTGTTGCTGCCAATGGTCATCCTTTGCGCCACTGACCCGACTCGCGGTCCCTGGTTAACAACCACTTCAGCTAGATCCCCTAAAATCCATAACATTATATGACACAATTGACACAATTTCTTAGGACTGATGCGAAAACTGGATTTTGAAATGCTCTCTGGCCTGCATTTCTGTAAAATAGGTAATCTAACAATCCCCACCGGTGGAAAGACCTTAAGTGGGGATTTTAAGCTTGGTTACGAGGAACAGGCGTAGCTTCACCTGGCACCTAAGACGTTTCAAAGTGATTCTTGTGGTTTTATTGAAATACGACTTCGACTTTTGGAAAGATTCGTATAGAGAGCACCTCTGCCTTACAAGAGTCATGTAACGAGAAAAATGTTAGGAAAGGCGTATTGTATTGGATAAATGTAAGAGTAGAGGTAGGCAAAGTAAATATTGATGGATGACGGCTGATAAAGGTAAAAGGAAGAAAAATACATGTTGTGCGACCTCACTCAAGTGGGACAAAAGCTGAAAGACGATGATGATGATAAAGAGCACTCCTGCAACTCACAAACTTACCGGCTAGCGTCGCCACCCAAACATTTCCAATATCGGCGACATCTACCTGCCTCTGCTGAACAGTATTATTAAACGTCTCTATATCTTCGTACCACTCTTGCATAGCATTCGCCATTAGCGGTTCAGCTACGTCTTCCTTAAATATGTTCGCGTTTAGTATTTCTGTGACCGGTACCCGTTGGGGTTCAAGAGATGCGGCAATGGCTGCCATTATGGTTCCGGGCGATACAGTTCCCCACTCGGTCTGGACCACGCCTTCTTCTATGGGACATCTGCTGTGTATTCTGTAAGGAGTCATGGCTATATAGTCATTCCAAATCAGCATCTTCTGATTGTCGGTTGTTTTATACACAAACTTTATCGGTTTCCTCCGCTTTATATCATGACACGTAGGTAAAAGCTTATAGCCGTAAATCTTATTGTTTGTATTTGTAGAAACCGTGGCTAGAACATGTGGCCCATGTATGTATTAGCTGACATTGAGATTTATCACTGCATAGATTGTATGGTATATTCTTCGGAGTGCCTAATGCAAGGAGCAAGCGGTGCCGTTTATACATTGAGAGCACGCGAGTTTAGTCTGATCGCTAAAAACGTTGTTTTAGTCCCCACATGCTAAAAGGGGGTTTTGTTGCAGCTTTGTGAATGCATCTACTACCTATCAACATAATGAATGCAAGTATACGATAAGTACCTACCTAGCTACAGATTTGAACTCATTCCAATAAATGTGTTTGTGTCAACGACTTTTGCTTACGCAATAAAAGCAAGATGTTGCACGAGAAAAGAAGGAATTCTAAACAAGTCAAGAAGATACTTAACGGTTTTAAAACAGGTAGTAAAATGGGTATCTCTCAGCCGTTAAAGTGTACCTAAGGCTCGAGCTGACGCACATTTTGCTCAAAAATACGGATATTAAGTACTTTTTAAAACTACTTTTCGAATATAGGCAAATTAATGCAACATCCTAAACAAAGTTGATTGTACTAATGTACCTAATGTTTCTGTCACTCTACACAAAACAATACCTACTGTGTAAGTGCTGGATGCCGTTATTTTAGTTTTAGTTTACTCTGTCACCAATGCATATAAATTGTTGAACCTTTCTAAACTGAATCGAACGCAGAAGGCATCCACATCATCGTTTCATCAATGGCTAGGTACCTATGAGACCTATAAAAACTCAGAATGCTTACAAAATACTGTGCTAACCTACTGTTGCTCGCCGTTTCCATATTCTGCGTATGTTCAGCCGACACAGGACACGCTGTGTTCTCGTCTCCCCTCTCCCACTGCCTGACCGCAGAGCTCAGCATCTTGTGAAGCAGACACTTCTCCTCCAACGTCAGTATTTCATCCACGTCTATGAGATTCTGGCTGGGCAGGAACAAGTCCATAAAGAGCTTGTATTTGTGGAATTGAAAGGCGGATGCTCTGTAGGGCAGCACGAACTCTGTTTCGACTGCATTGGCAGATGAATGCTCGATGCCGTCTAAGCGGATGCTGAAAAAGAAATATACTCGTACTACAGTTATATAAATAAATAAATATTGATGGACATTTCACACAGCGCCATCTTGCTCCAAACTAAGCAAAGCTTGTGTGTACTATTGGAACCAGATTACTGATTAAAGTATTTTCAAAGAGTGACACTACAAGTTGAACGTAGGTGTAATAATTGCAAATAAATATCAAGGAATGAATCAAAATAGATGCAGAAATTATAACTTATTTCTAGTTAAAATAGTTAGGTTGAACACTAGTTATTTCTCAGTACCTAGCCTAGGTGCATTTCCTAGTTCCTACATACGTTATTCGTGGTAATAGATTTAAACATAGCTAAAGTCGTTTAGTCAACTAATTGAACCGGCATGCATGCAAATTATCTTGTTATGCACGTGGATAAGTAAGGTAGTTTACATAATTCAGTCACAAATACCTTCACCTACCTATTCTAAGTAAAATTACATAGGTATACGTTTAACATAATTACTTTTTTAATAAACCAGTGCTTAGTAGCCGAAGGTCCAATGGGGAGTTCAGTTCAACTTTTTTTAATAGAGACAAGTAGACGTCAAGTCGACGCGGTGCTTTTAGGTCCGGTGCTCCGGTGCGGTAACAGTCCAACAAATGTGGTGGAATGCTTGGTAGGACCACACATTCTGAAACTAGAACCACAATAACATAAGACTTTTAGAACAATACTGGTCTTTTGCAACAAAACTAAAATAAAATCGGTTTGGAAGCCTCCACCAGATTGTACCAGTTAGTATTCTTATAAGCGACAACGGGCATGCAACCTGTTACGTATGAAATTCTAGCTATTGCAAAATGTGGGCATGTGCCCAATTTAATATTTGGACGTATCTCTGCCTATCACCTTTAGCCATCTTCAAAGATCTGAGCGCATGGAAATCCGACTGGATGTCAACCATACTTGGGGATTATAGTCGAGTCGTGATCCTATTTCATTTCTAAAAATATAGCTGCCTCTTTTATTTTATACGAAACAGAACGAGATGTGTGCCGTTGTTTAGTTTTAATTTTTACCACTGTCATGTTTATAACAGGCGCTAACTAAAAACAAAAGCTTTTAGAATGGACAAAAGGAAATAGCACACGACATCTCACATAGATCTCTAGGCGCTCTGATTCTTGAAGATGGAGATAGTCAACCACGTCCAAACATCACATTTGGCATGTGCCCAATTTTTGTAGTAGTTAGCATTTTTTATGTAACAAGGTTACAAGCCAAAGCATGTAGATAAGCAACAACAACATAATGGCAACCAAACACATTTGAAACACTATATTCAAAACTTATTTTTTTGACACTATTAGTGTCAAAGATAGCTCTCTAATATACTTGTGTAGACCAAATAAACGCAATATAAGGTTTAATAAAAGACTGTTTCATACAAGAATCAACTAAAAACATTACAAAACGTTCACATTCAGTACAAGCGTTTAGTAACAAAAGCTAAAATAGATATATACTTACACGCTATTAAGTTGACGAGAGCACAAAGTAACACAAATTTCGTAATCATCGCAGTTAACTTCACATATCCATTTTGAGTAACACCATAAAATAATACAATGCGTGAATGCGGCAAGGAGTGCTCTACATACAATATAGATCAGTGCGTACTGATAAGATAACAGATAATGAATCACTATGAACACGATTGCGATACACAAATTAAGATAGAGAGTACAATAGGTATAAGGAATTAATAAAATAGCATAAAAAATACTTGCCTTTATTACATAACTCAAGTGCATTTAAAAAATATCGTAATAATACTAAGTTACTTTTTGGAATCTGTATCATTTTATTATAAAAGATAAAAAAATAAAATGTCTTAAAGGAATCACCTTGTGATGCAAATTGCCTGCTTAAGAACAGATTAAGAACCTAGGCCACTGTTCACAAACATAAAATCGGGCGATTATTATAACAAAATAATTTAATTACTTATGATAATGAGTAAAATAATAAGACTGAACAGCATGTTAATGAGTTGGTGACTTATGTGACTAAAATATTTATTGTGTAACATTTCATTAGATATTTTCTTAGAAATTAATAAAAACCTTAGTTACAAGAATAAAGTTATAAGGAAACAGATTGAAGACCCTTTTGTCTAAAGTATGCTAAACTTTTAATAGCAATGATATGACAGGTTACAGATTTGTTAAGTACAAGCTGGTACAAATTTACATTAAAAGTAATACAGCCAAATTACGGCGACACTTAAACAAATGAGTACATAATCGAATACCTTGACTGTACAATTGTACATCATGTGTGGTAAGGACTCAAACACAACCCGGAAATACTGCTTGACTGTATTAAATAGTTATCATTGGTAACATTTGGCCAATTTATATCCTAGAGCAGTCAAAAACTTTACATTAGCTATGTACACTATCACTAATTTAAAATCATTGTTCGGTCTTACCCACATCTGGGATTTTCTATGGAAATATTTAAATGCAATTTATACAAATATTCACAAACTTAATAATTAACATTGTATAGAACCCTCTGGTCTTTTCCTAATTGCTTTGGAACTTCCTGTTGTAATGTAAGTCACGCACGCGCTTTAGTAGTTATTTATTATTTTACATTAAAGTTAAGCACCCGGATTAAAACGTTTTTTTTTTCCTTTTTACTCCTATTCTGAAATTCTACCTATTTAATGACGCAGACTGTGCATTTATCACAGTTCCTTATTATATCAATAGTCAGAAGGATAATAAATGGTAGTTTGCATTTTTTAGAGTTTTGCAAGTTTATTTTGGTAGCTACAATCCAAAAGCGTTCCATCTACAGGTTAAGATCAATATAGATACATTGATACAACGACTATTGGTAAATATCAAGTTTTTATAAACGCTTTAAACTTATGCTTGGTTATTGTCACTATGTACGGTCTGTAGCATAGTAATAAAATTCGTTTTTGAATATGGAACAGCCTCAGGCGCAAAATACACAGAAGCGATGAAAGATTCGGATACGATGCGGATGTGGATCGGATTTGTTGTCGCTTCAAATTACGTGCTCTTCGCACGGCGGTCGGTCGCAACTGCAAGCGAGGTGGCGCGGATTCTCAAGTGATAAATCCGCGCCGCATCCTTTCTGTGTAATTTACGACGCATCTCTTTCATACATTTTGTACGAATAAAATTTGAAGCGACAACAAATCCGATCCACATCCGCATCGTATCCGAATCTTTCATCGCTTCTGCGTATTTTGCGCCTGATGGAGGGCGCTGTTTTTATGTAGCAGTTGGTGTTTTTAACAGGTCTAAATCTACTCATTATGACAAAACGGAAAATTGCTCTATGTAGTGTAGTGAAATAGGTCTATAGGTAATTTTTCAGTTCATAGCGCGTGCTATACCTATTACACAGCTTTTACGGAAGCACTCAACTTGCAACTACCGTAACACTAATTTGGCTGGCTTTCCGTCCACTAGTCTTGAAGAACCATGTTTGAGGGTGAATTCTCTCTTGATGTACGCAAACAGCACATCAGTGATCAAGAATATTTGTGCAGTAGCAAAAGAAAGTGTTACACCAAAGAAGAAATTGGCGTTTGCTGAGCCTGAGTAGATCCAAAGGTGCCACACTGTGGGTCCCAGAGCTGAGGTAATGATAAAGGCGCAACCCACTATGAATTTTTGCTGCATAACTGAAAATAGAAGAAAATATACTTTGAATACATTGTCACACTTTTTTCACAGATGATGTATTTCTGTTGCCGCTATAATAACAAATACCAAAAACAGAATAAAATAAATATTTAAGTGGGGCTCCCATACAACAAACATGATTTTTTGGCCGTTTTTTATAAATAATGGTACAGAACACTTTGTGCGCGAGATCGACTAACACTTGGCCGGTTTTTGTTTTGGTCCTGTTATAATCATTAATTAATAATTAGATAAAAAAATTACAGTTAGATAGGTACAATTTGCAACAGCAAAATTGATCACTATTCAGCACCAAAGATAAGCGCATAATAACAAGTTAGTTCATACTTACATGAAAATAAATGTTTCCACATAGGAAGCAGTGACAGGTAGAATCCCACATCACCCACACAGGGATATGATCGGAATATCGTCGACAAGGCTATCAAAACTGTCGCAAGTAATACTGGTTCCTTCTTAAACCTCAAGGTCAGAGGTACAATGTACAGCGCTAATGCATTAATTTGGAATGCACAGACGAAGAGTAGACGAAAATGCTCAAACATTTCTGTGAAGAAGTACCAGAATAATCCTATATTCGGCTTCAGATCTGGCACTGATAATCTGAAATTGAAAAAATATATATTATTGATAAATATTGAAATATAATTTTACCAAAATTAAACCCTAAAGTGTTATGGGCACTTCCAATGATTTTTAATATTATATTTTCATTTAAAATGAATATACACAAAATAAGACCATCATATTGTAGTCTATACTAATATTTATAAAGAGGAAAGATTTGATTGTTTGCATTGAATAGGCTCCGAAACTACTGGACCGATTTGAAAAATTCTTTTACCATTAGAATCCTACATTAACCCTAGAAAAGATCAGGTATCCCTATTAAGACTTTAATAATGTAACCCAAGGTGTAAAAAATTAGCCATATAATCATTAGTACACTCGTATGATGCTGAAACGGACTGTTAGTATAAAATAATTTTATGTTCCATTGTCTTGTCACAATCATTACAACGGTACTTGGTGACCATTATAGATTTGATAGTACTTAAATATGTATGTTCGTGATTCAATAACGCCATACCGGCTGAACTGATTTTAAATGAAACCAGAAACAGTTATAGATAGATAGTGATATCGAATAGCATATTTTTATTCGGGTACCAAGCAAATGAGCAGAAAGTCGAAGAAAATACTTACATAAATCCATAGGTATTGTACACATAATCATATGAACCATCCATAATAAATGCAGATATGTAAATCAAAAATCCCCAGCTAAGAACAAAGGCTAGTAGAGTTTTTATATATGAGCATTTGTTGCATCCCTCATGGACATCTGCCAAAAGTATTGCTATTGGCACAATAAGCAACACAGGGTACAGTGCCTGGTGTGTTGCTAATGCAATAAACACACATGCTATCAATCTATGCCCATTTGATGCTCCCCACAGAGATGTAGCCACCAATACATTCTGTACAACAGTAGTCGTCATTCCAACACAATTCAACACAGAGTACGGATTGAACAAATACACAGACAGAACATAATCCGATGCCTCATCTAATTGTTCATCATTCAGTAGCATGTCTTTAGACTCTTCAGAAATCCCTTTCATTTGCTTCTCCTGTGATATTTTTAGTATCCGGACGAAAGCTTTGGAAGTTTTATACAGCAAGTGAGCTGTTAGCAAGTCCAGGAGAGTAAACAACAGCGGTAACAAGTATGGCACATTTTTCATCAGGAAATGAAAGAATATCAGCATAATCGGTGATTCATGGAAGGAGTCGCCCTCGTAAGGGTTTATTTTGTGGTCGTAGAGGTGTACTCCCTCGATTAACCTCTTCCATGAGTTCAAAGGCGTTGCAATCTCGACCCGGTTCGATATTGTTTGCCAATAATCTATGTGGATCAACCAGTATCTTACGAAGCCAGCTACTAAATACTTCACAAATGCACCCATTTTCGAATCTGTAGGTAATATAAACAAATCTAAACTATAATTTGCGTAGAATCAATTTATCTTATTTCATTCTGCTCATTTTTCTCAACATTGGAACCACTTTTGATTGGAACAAAATCAAAGCTGGAGGCAAGCTGGAGGGAAGAATTGAAACAAGACGTTCACGTTTTCACGGTTCCCAAATTAAAAAGTGCTGCCCACCATTATTAAAAACTTACCCGAACTTACATATAATATACGATCAATGCGACAAGGCGCCCGCCATGACCAACGAAGTGTAATTTCTTTCATTGGATTTCTATGAAGTTACGCTCAATGTGTCTGTGTGTTAATAAGTATGTATAATATTTATGTATCTAGCCCATCTAGCCCCAAACTAAGCAACGCGCGTACAATGGAAACCAGATTATTATATGATAAAATAGGTACTTACTTACATAAATATTATACATACTTATTAACACACAGACACATTTAGCGTAACTTCATAGAAATCCAATGAAAGAAATGTATAAAATAAAACATTTAGGTTCGTCCAATTAGATCTACCTGTTTCTGCGGTAAAATTAGTTAAGCTGGCAACATTTAATATTTTGACTTTGACATTTCTATTAGTAGTCATCGTTTTTTTGGCATTTTTTTTTCTAGCAGTATGTGTTACGTACAGGCTGTAAAAAGCTTTATGATACAGCCCTTTACAGCCTAGTAAAACGTAGCAACTATTACTATTACTATATTACTCTTTGGTCTTGTTTCGTCGTCTTTTAGGTAACAGCTGAACGATAACTTTATGTATCTAAATAATAAATAGAACAAAATCTGTATTGAATTATGGTTTAAACTACTGGTAGGTACCAGCTACCTAGTACATACCTACATTTACTAGTTCTATAGAACATGAGTAGTTACTCCGCTCTACAATCGGTTAATCGTGCTGCCTATAGGCACCTAACTAGGTACCCATATATGTAAAACAAGTAAATAACTAACTTAATAAAAGGGTACCTACCTACCTCCTGATGACCGATGTCAATGCATCTAAGGGCTACCCAGCTACAACTACAAGCCACCACTCTCTGTTGCAAATATATTGAACTCATCCGTGAAGCCAGTTTCAGACTGGACTTTTGTACCTACTGGCTCGATTGTACATAGCCCGAATTATGCCACAGGTAGGCATTTCTTTGGCTCTCTTTTCTCTTGCATAGCATAGCTCCCCCCTCCTCCCCATGTTTTCCCGAAGGGTGATCACAACAACGGGTTTAAGAAACATTTTCCGCTTTACGGCAAACTGGCAGACTCAGACGTTGACACAGACAGTCTCACCCTCGTATTCAAGAACGACACTATGAGAACACGCACCCACAGTGGACGAAATCTTTTTTCATAAACATCACTTTATGTGTTGAGCTTTACTATGGCGCACACTACCGTGTGCCTTTAGAGCTCAACTTTGGCTAGAGGCACACGACAATGTGCCTCTAGTCACACTATGCAGTGTCGCACAACACATAAAGTGATTTTTATGAAAAAAGTTTTCGTCCACTGTGGGTGCGTGTTCTCATAGTGTCGTTCTTGAATACGACGGTGAGTATACTCCCCCAACATTACAAGAATCTAATCTACAAAAAAAAAAACAAATTACATTTAACAAAAGGCACATTTAATTTAATAAAAATAAAATTTAACCCATAACAGAAATATTGCCACAGACAACCGGTAACTTTGTATGCTTACACTAAATTTATAAACGACATCTTAGGTTCCAATAGGCAAGATTTTGTCGTATGGGATTTTCATAAAGATTTTGTTGGCGATGCGAGTTCCAGTCTTGTTCCAGTTAGCCTGCGCGAATGGAACCAACTCATTGTATAGCACCCGCCAGTTGGAATTCAAAAAGCCGTTTCCCAAATCAGCTGTAACAAATAACGAAATAATGTTATTATTTTCTAAGACAAATTAATAAACTCCTTTGATAGTATATACCTACAGTAGTAACCTACAGTAGTTACTTGTAAGTATGTGCGTACTTTAGTTCAGTTCTTAAATCCAAGGTAGAGTATGTAAACACTATGAAAGACATTGATAGGGAACGCTGCCTTAGTGTGATGGAATTTTACCATAATATTTTAATTAGGCTCGACACATTCCAGACTGACTGGTGAAACGAAGCTGTCGACCGCAAAGCTTGGAAGAGAATGGGGGAGACCTTTACCCAGCAGTGGGATAATATAGGTAAGAAAAAAAAATAGTCTTTCGTGAGGATTCTGTTGTGATTCTGGTAGTAGGTAGGTACTTACTCAATTCTTTGCTGTCCGGGTTGTCGTTGGACAAATATGAGACCATATTCTCAACATCGGGCCTCATGTAGAGTTTATGGATCTTGACAAAAACGTCTTCGCCAACTTTTCTGGGGATTCCTTCAAGCTTCCACGTCCACACGAGTCCAGCTGTAAGAAAGTAAGACAGTCAAGTATGAGGGTAGTTATATGCATATATCTATTTATATCTACTTCAGAACTTGAAAACTTGAAATGATTTTGCTATTTATTCAATAGTCAGAAGGTTGGAAGGAAATAAACATCGGATAGGTAAGTTTCCCGGAAAAATATAAAATCTAAGTGTTTTTTTTTCTATGGGATTGATTGACACCTAAAAGTCATTACAAAGTCCTGTCGCCTTCGTAATTGAGGATGACGTAAGTTTTATTGCAATCAATTTTTACATAGTTGCAATCAAGCTTTATTGACTGGAGCTAATACCGCCATATTTACCAGTTTCAAATAGAAACTAATTGGGTGCGATTACGTAATCGAGAGACAGAAACACTAGAAACTCCCATGTTGTTGGTAACAGAAACTACGAGTACCATTTAGTACCACACATACCCGTAAAAAATATAACAATTATCCAGATAATGGCTCATAGCATCAAATCTTTGTCCCGTCACGGGACGGGATCGGGATCAAGCCGCATCTCTAGCGTCTCAGCCGGGGTAAGCCCACCACGTCACCAAGGTCGAAAAATTTGTTGAAAACTCACTCATAGTGGTGTTGAACTCTCCGTAAGCGTCGAGTTTCAAAGCGTTGTATTGGCCTGTTCCTTTGTATTTTCCTTTGACCGTAATCATTGGAGCTTTCAGATCAATTTCAATGCTAAGCCGATCGTCGTCCGCTTTCACTCTGAAAATATGATTATTTATAAAAAAAAATATAGGATCCCCAAGTGTTGTGGTCATCCTCTCCAGATCCCTATGGATGTCTAAAGGGGTTAGTAAAAAGCACGGTTAAAGATTACATTTTGCACATGCCCACATAGTGCAAGTATTTAAAACAAGCTCTTGTAATATCCTTTTAACCTTCGAGCACCAACATCAGACCAGCGCGCTGTCACCTGTCGCATAATAGATATTACATTGTCTGTGGAACTTCACTCAATCGAACTATTTAGTAAGTAGTTCCGTTGAACAGCTCCTGACTCCATCAACAGATCAGTTCGCTGTCAACATATTATATTGTAATGTCACCAATACACAGGTATGCTTATTTTCAGACTGGTTTAAAATTCAGTTGCGAGGGTTTCCACTAGTAATCATAATATTACGACGTGTAGGTATAATACATACAGAAAATACAGCATACGAGTCCACAACCTGTTTCCTTGATGGTATCTTGGACATAAGCGTCGCGAGTCGAAGATGAAAAAGAATAACACTCGTATTTAAGAACGACACTATGAGAACACGCACCCACAGTGGACGAAATCTCTTTTCATAAACATCACTTTATGTGTTGAGCGACACTATGGCGCACGCTACCGTGTGTCTTTAGAGCTCAACTTTGGCTAGAGGCACACGACAATGTGCCTCTAGTCACACTATGCAGTGTCGCACAACAGTGATTTTTATGAAAAAAGATTTCGTCCACTGTGGGTGCGTGTTCTCATAGTGTTGTTCTTGAATACGAGGGTAAGATATGAGATCAACAGGTATCTACCTATTTGGAATATTATTTTTCAAACTATCGTGATTAGAGTCTGCCCGTGACCATGACTATTGTAACATAGCCGAAACGTCGGGAAAGTAAATTAAAGGTAATTACGTGATAAAGACCCGTCAAAATCTATAGTTCAGTATCTACCTATTATATCATCTTAGGTTTTATAATGAAATTTTATTTTGTAATTTCTACGAACTTCAGCAATTAGCATAATGCCAAGACGAAGTGGTCACTGCATGGTTTACGAATTTTGATGCGGTCTTAATGATTTAATTAATTATTCTGTTTATGTTCGAATAGCGTGTAATATTTGCGTTCGTTGTTTCAAATAAGCTCAACCAGATTGTTCAAAATTCAATTTATATTATGTTTACTCAAATGGTGTGAGCGTGTTTAAGCCAAATACATTTAATTAAAAGAGAGCGAATTATTGTTTGGCCAAACGTACGTAGACTTTTTATTTATTGTGTTTATACTTAGTCTACTTTTTAGTTCTACGTCGCAGTAATTGTATGTAAACAATGCATTGTTGTATAACAATTAAAATAATTTATACGGGATCGCGTAACTAAACCAACCGCATTCAATGATTTGAAATCTGAGAATACCTATCACATTGTAAGTATACAGTATAGGGTGTATTAAGAGGACTCCCGAATACAGAAGGCACAAACACGCCTACCCCTACCAATACCCTTAGTTAAAACCAAATTGCTTAATCCTGTAGTATGTTCAACATGTACCTGTTTTGTTTTTGAACGAAAAATTTATTTTTCAGAATTTCTATGATAATGGCAATATGTAGGTACAAGACGCAATAATCGCTCATGATCATGAACTGAATACAACCAGGCATCTTGATTTTGAAAAGCGCCAAATTATGAAGTTTTTCGTTTATTTATCGATAAAGACGCATAGTCTGAACATCTAGTTTCTGTTTTCGTAAGTGCTTTTAATGGCCGCACGTGAATGAAAACACACCACATTCACAACAATAATAAAAGCTTCTCACTCAATGTGTTTCATACAATTATTTAGCAATACCAACCTTGCGTCGAGAACAGTTGCATGTTTCAGACCTACGACGTAAATATCTGTCATGTGCATCTTCGCTTTTATCTGTAACAACAAAATTAATTATTTTAAACATACCTATTATAAAAATGTACAAGGACATTAAGCGAAGTGTGCGCGGGTTGAATGTGTTAAAAAAACTGATTTGTAAAGACCCGGATAAGACGGTGAATGTGATAAAAACGCATTATCTTTAAACTATCATACAAAAAACGGTACATGTGATAAAAACACATAATCTTAAAAACTATCAAACATAAAAACGAACTGCTTTCAATTTATATGTACCTACCTAATAAGTAAGTTATTAAAGTTGTCTACTAAATTATGTTTAATTTTTTTGGATTTGGAGCTAGAACGAAAAAAGAGCCATTTTCGCAAAGAAAAGATTTGATTTTATATTAAGGTTTTATTTATTGGAATCGAAGACAGAAACTATTGGTAAAACTGGTAAACGATTGGTAAAACTTGAGACGTAACTATGCAGCTTCATCCAAATCCGTTCCATCCATCCGTTTTTTTTTGGCTCTCTGTGCTTATGCTAAAGCTACATAGCTTTAAAAGGAGGTTATTGATTTGTCGGTTATGTATCTACATTATTGTGATTCGCAAATTTAAAATACTTCTTCGCAGCAGACGTAGAATGCGAGCACGCGGCCGCCGTTCCAGCAATTAGGTGCTTGTCAAATGAAACAAATCAAACTATGATTTGCACAAAAGATGTTGTGGAGTACAACAGGATGTTGTTCCGCCATATTTTTCTACAGTATATTATTTAATTGAGAAACAAAACAACTCTTGACACATACTCTAAGTCTTGAGTTTCTAGGTACTAGCAGATAGATGCGGAAACAGAAATTACACAGTTGCTATATTATTACGAATGAAAATTATAAGTTGCTAATTGCATGCAAGTACAAGGTGTTCAAGTGTTTAGATATCGGGTAGGTACATAATCCAATTTAAAACTTATTGGATTATGATCAGTAGATAAGTACAAAAGGGTTCAAATCAATTAGCACCAAACGCGCCAACTAAAGAACCCCTAATTTCCAAACAGTGGGCATCCTTGCAGTTCCCTATGCATTCAAGTTTATTGTCTAAGGCGCGTCGCTCATACGAGCAAGAGATGAGGCATCGTCGAGGCGCGGGCACACAATTTCTATAGAATCAATGGCAGTGCGGAGTCGCGGCACGGGCGAGGTGGAGATGAAAAACCGCCACTTGTGCGCCCGCGCCTCGACTCGTGTGGGCGACGCGCCTAAGGAGATGAAAAGAGTTCGTAAAATAGCGCTGAGCTTATTTTCATGAAATTTGGTGTGGATATAGATTGAGGCCTAGTCCCTTTTATTTCAAAACCGTGCGGGCTAAGTCGCGAGCAACAGCTAGACTATTATAGATATTAGATATTATATTACCTACTCGGGCAACACCAATCAGTTATATTTTAGAACGAATGACACTATAATTAAAAGGGTCTATATCTTGTACACCTTGTATGTGTAGAGTCGACTAACGGGGATTTTTTCCGCAAGCTCTTTTCAATGTCTTTAATTCAAGGTATTCTACTCGTGTTATGAAGGATTCACATAATAGCTTCAATTATACGATATAGATTAAACGCAGGGTCAACATGGATGCGGTAACAGGCCTCACAGCTTAGTTGGTAGTAGTTTTGCCTTCTACGCTGTAGGTTGTGGGTTCCATTCAGGACTCAGGACTAATATTTATGCGATGAACATAAGTGTAAGTTTTGTGTCTGTGTGATATGTATTAAAAAGTATGCATGTGTAAACGAACAAAAATGTATTATTTGCTTAGTTTTGCTAGGGCACAGCGTGAAATGTCTACCAATATTTATTTATCTGTGTCACTTTACTTAGCATACATATTTTGCATTTATTGACCACTTTACGAATCACTACCTTCCGCCCGCGGCTTCGCTGCATGGTACGGAGATAAAGACCCTATGAAAGACTATTACAAAGCACGAATAATATTATATCTGTTCCAAGTTTCATCATAAACGGTTAAGCTGTTACAGCGCATAAAAAATAACACAAACATCCAAACATACATACAAACTATCGCATTTACAATTATGTACCTACTAGTAGGATTGGAGAATTTGGCCCTAAGTTACTTCAATCAAGGTAAGCGAGACGAGACCAGCGCATTTAATTAGCACACTGCTTATTGGCATTGATCCAACAATATACCCACAAGTAAAGTTTAACTCAGGGCATGTCAGTCTCAGTCATGCCAAAAAAAACATAAAAACCATTTTATTACCGCCAAATTATTACAGAATTTGTTGCCGAATGTTTTTTAGACCATCGGCGACTTTTAACAGACCTTATAACAAATACGAGGCGTGAGGCGTGCTTGCAATCTGTCACGTATGAAATGCTAATTACTGCAAAATGTGGGCATGTGCTTAATATAATTTTGGATGTGCCTCTGACTACCCTCATGTTATCTCATAAGACATCTTCAAGGATATCAGCGCCTGAGAGGATGCCTACGTTACTAAGGGACTAGGGACAGACGTGATCCTATTTCATTTTATTTTCAAAATAAATTCTCAATTTAGCGAATATGTTTTTTTTTGTGAAGTTTTGTTACAGTATGTAGCATTGTTACCGTGACCACACCCACGCGATACCCACAGACAGTACCTCGTAGAGCAGCGAAGAGTTGGTACCTATACCTAATATTATAGACGTCACCCGAAAACTGAAGGCACAAGCACACCTACCTATGCCCTAGAATTTGTGAAAAAAAAAATATTTCTCTGATATCCCATTACAATGGCAATGAGCACCTCCTAACCAAGGCTGACGGAGAGGCAAGATGGATGTTTAATTTAATTAAAATGCGGAACTGTTTAGTTAATTTTATGAGATTTGTATGATATTGAATGTGTACATTCAAGTAATTTTCCACAATAACTGTCGTGTAATGTAATCGATAGGTACAGAGCTTTTAGCGTTATTATTCTAAAAGCCGGTTTACCATGCGCAAAGGTTGATCTTCGGTATTAGGATTTTTAATACTTTGATGTAAATAGGGAAGGAGGATTAACCATTGTGTGAATTTCAAGTTTCTACTTGCAGCTTTTGCGGCATAAAATGTTTGATATAATGTTGGGTGTTTTTGCTAACCCCTTTTTTATTGTCTAAAAATAATTGCTCTACCAAGGTTATTTTGAGCATAAATTACGGAAAAAATATAACTAGCATAATATATTATAATATCTAGTCAAGATTTATAAACGGTAAAAAGTAAGTACCTAGATAATAATTAAATCTACAAAAACGTAACTACTTAGAGTGGCAGAGGTCATTTAGCATTATTACCAAGTGGTTAAACTAGTTCAAAGAAATAAAAATAATATAGTCCTAGGACCTATGACATACATGCAAAATGTACCTACATACTACCTAGGTACTATACATTATTATAAAGAATGACGACGTTTAGATTCACATCTAATAAAAATGTAAGAACACGACTATAATTAAAAGACAATAGTGCTGATTCTGTTAACGATTTCGACATCTCTAAAATCAATACAGTCTCATTTTTTCAACACGAAACACAAGTTAGTTTCAGATTACTTTGGTTTTAGTCAGACTAGTAGACTAGTAGAGGGAAACAATAAACCTTGCTATGCGATAAACTACCGAATTTTCGTAATTAAAAATAGAATAATCAAGGTATAATAATAATTTTTAGATTGTCTACGTAAAAACTTTTAAATACCAGAATTTTGAACTTCCTAGAACGAGAACGTGTTCGATGTGATGAACACGTTCTCGTTTTAGGATTCAAATTCAAAAGAAACAAAATTCTTATGGTGCGACTTTGTCTGCCAGTCTTGTCGGTCACGGCCATGTCACGGCAGATTATTTCAGCTACTAATAAAGCTTGGCTGCTTTTTAATTATTTCAGATTTTCCGCTTTACAAACTTCGGAGATGGTATTTTTTTAATCCTTTCTTTTCCTTTTCATTATTTAGTGTCGGAACCCTAAAAATAGTTTAGTCAAAAATTTGGTTCAGTGTTAGGTGTTTACGCGTATTTTGTTTCAATTTGTAAAGTTTACACAGATTTTATTTTTGTGCGGAACTTAAGGCAATTGGCAACATTTGCCGTCATTATCATCGTTACTTTCAATTGAAAAAATAAACCTGTTATTTAAAAGCCTTCTGTATATTTTCCATTGAAAGATGTCCATGTAATGATGAATTGCTTACCTGATTATTATCATAATCCATTTTAAGTTCTTTCTGTAGGAAGGGGTCTATAGGCATTACTCCCAGATCCTTGATTCCATCAGCCATGGTCGCTATACCCATTTGCACCGCTTCTACCATACAGTCGTTCACATCCACTGAGTTTCTACCGCATACTTTAAGATAGTCAGCTGAAAATAAGCAACATTTTATAAGTTATAAATTCATTCATTCAAAAGACTTCTACGGCGTAGTGGTGCGTGAGCAATCTTCGCAGCACAACAAATGTTAGCACTATGAGCAAATATTTGTTAGGGTATTGTGGTACTACCTATACTCGAGTGTTTGATGCCCACGACTCGCAGGCAATCATTAAGTAGTTGATATTATAAATATAATAAATATTAGTGGACATATAACCGGATAGAAAGTAGCTTATGTCCATCAGAAATAATGTACCTTTCAAATGGTGAAATAATTTCTCAAATACGAGTATGGAGGTGCCGTGATTCCGGAGATTACCCTCCGCATACATACAAACTCATAAAACTGCTACCTCTCTTTATAATAGTTAGTTTATATGTCAGATAGTTATAATAATGTGACTATGGGCTTGCAACCATCACGTATGGAAAATGCAACAATGCAATGAAACTGCGAAATGTGGGCAAGAGTCAATGTAACGTTTAGACATGCCACTAACTAGCCCCTTTAGACATATTCAAGGATCAGAGTGCCTGGATCCTGGATATCTAACATACCGACCTGGGGATTACAGTCGTATTCTTATTTTTTTACTATTGCTCTTTACTTTTTAGTATTGTCTCCTGTGACATCTTTCGCGTGGTTTTTCATACAAATTTTGACGACTCGTTATTATCGGGATTAAAAGTGATTCAGCATTTACAACGAGATTGAATAGTATGTTTATTAGTTGCAACCGGATAAAAGTAGCTTAACATGCTATTCTAGGCCACGAACTAAAATATACATGAAGTTCCGCGATTATGGCTCGCCGTGCCAGTTTGCAATCATAATTGAAACACAAATATCCAAACATAGTCAAAAACATTTAGATTTATAGATAGGTAGATTAACTTAATAGGTAGGTAGATAGGTAAGTAGGTAGGATAGGATTATGTTTTATGACTGAGTAAAGTAGTTTGGTATGAAATCACGTACCTACTCATAATCTGTAAACCAGTTTGTATTATAAGCATTAATATTTAAACAAGCATTCAAACCCGTAAGGCAGTTTACTCGTAAATAAACTTAATAAACTAGTGGCCCCGAACTGAGATCTCGCGGTGTTCGTATTTTCGAGACTTGCCTTCGAATGCCCATTCCTATCAAAGAGGAATAATTGAGATAAACTTAGCAAATCGCAATAACAATATCGCAATTCAGATTTTACCTATCTATGTCATTGGAACTCTAAGAAATAGGAGCTCTAAGAGAGAGGATACATGGTTTCTTTGAAATATTTTTCAAATCTATATGCCTAGATAAAATATAAAAATCTTTTTGAAATGTATATCGGGTGTATACTGCTAAAACTGAAGACAAATTAATGGCTATGCTCGGACAAGCATACATACAAACGCAAATTCATCCACTTTATTTCAGAGATCTCCGTTCGCTTGCTCGATCAGCTAAGTTACCCAATCGTGCATGCTTCGAAATTGAGCAAGACACATAACCCATATATACCATAATATTAAATGGAAAAACTTGAATCAGAAAGGTTAAAACCAGCACAGAGGATGTTATATAAAACTCATAATAAGGAAATCGTTGTTTTTATACTTCTCGAATTACTATTTTCCGGAAAACGTTGTTATCGGATTTTTTTAGTTTATTTGTTTATTCCAATTTGAAGACAGTTTTTTTACATGATTTTGTTTAGTTTTTAGAATGTAATAACCGTAAAATCACTACATAGTATAAAGCAAAGTCGCTTTCCGCTTCCCGCGTCTGTATGTCTGTTTGCTTATATCTTTAAAACTACACAACGGATTTTGATGCGGTTTTTTTAGAGTGATTCAGGAGGAAGGTTTATATGTATTAAACCCGTGCGAAGTCGGGGCGGGTCGCTAGTTATAAATATATTTCATAGATTGCAAGCCCATAGATACACTTATACTTTACTGATCTATACTAATATTATGAAGAGGAAAGATTTGATTGTTTGTTTGTTTATAATGAATAGGCTCCGAAACTACTGGACCGATTTGAAAAATTATTTTACCATTATAATTCTACATTATCCCTGATGAACATAGGCTATAAAATATTTTCAAAAACGTTAGGGATCCGTATGAAAACTTCGATAATGTAACCCAAGGTGTGAAAAAAATTCAAAAAAAAAATCCTTATAACGCGTACGCTGCGGAAATTGTTGACAATAGAGCAAAGTGACATCGATATCTACAAATAAGTCAACAATACCATATGTCTAACTATTAGGGATCCCTATGAAAACTTCGATAACGTAACATAACGTGTGAATCAAATCCAAAAAAACACTTCATTTGCAAGGCCATATCAGTACCTGTAAATTACTTTTTAATTATACCATTCCCAAATTCCGTACCATTCAAAAGTTATTATGAATGTAATAATCTATAGGTACTAATATTATTATGAGGAAGGATGTTTTGAATATTTGTATGGAATAAATCCAAAAACTACTGGATAGATTTCAAAAATCGTTTACCATTGGAATGCTACATTATCTCTGAGTAACATAGGCCATATTTATTGTTTGAAAAAAATAGGGATCCCTATTAAAACTTCGATAATGTAACCTGGGTAAAAAATACCCATAAAATCGTTATAATACGTTACTCCCGTGCGGAGCCGGGGCGGACTGCTAGTGCAAAATACTTTTAGAACTATTTATCACTATGGTTGTGCTTCAAAAAATTATGAAAGATTTTTTCCCGGGCTTATTTTGGCATTTCAATTGGTTCAATAGAATAATGAGAAAATTACTAGACCAATTGACGCTAATGCCCGCCATGAACAAAGCAGGAGATAACAGAAATAATAGAATATGTCTAAAATTAAATAAATACTACGAATATGTCTAAAATTAAATAAATACGACTGTAAACCCCAACTACGGTAGACAAACATTCAGCTTTCAAGGCGCTTAGTTCCATGAAGATGTCTAAATGGGGTAGTCAGAGGCACTTCCAAAGATGTTTGGCACACACACTTTGTAGTAGTTGGCATTATCGTAGGATATATACAAAATATGAATAATATAAACAAAAATAAATGAATATTTGTCTTACTGATTTCTAGAGCACCGTAGCACCCAGCAATCACTGTCGCCACAAACAGGGCTTTACTCACAAACCCGACCATGATGATTTAATTGAAATTCTCAATTTATTTTTATCAAAAAAAGTTTAAAATAAAATCATAAAGTTTTAATTTAAACTTATAACAGACACGAGTAGTACGGCCTAGCTTGCGGCATCGTTTGTTTCCACAAGCTGCACTGCCTCCGAGCGCCGATTACATAAAGCCATGCCCAATGTCACGGTACTGGTTCTTTGAATACATAATACTCTTAATACCTTAATTGTGAATATGCTGTCTAGCAATGGTATAAATTTATTTGCCGAATAAGGAAGTGTCCTTAGAGGTTAGGTACGTCTCGCCTCAGATAAGACAGTAATCATAACATTCCGATGTTTATTTTAAATAAGGCTCCCGGCTAAGAAGAATATAATATGGGAGGAAAAGCAATTGTTGCACACGTTATAGCTTCGGGGTCTATCTAATCGTCAGATGAAACTAATTACCGATATTAGAAGTAAAAGTTATTCAAGGTTACCCAAAAAGTTATACACAACTTATAACTTGCTGTCGTACGGTAACGAACGACGCGACTTAAAGATGAGCCTATCTGCCAGTAAATTTAACCGATAGTTTAACCATACCCCTAAAAAAAGCTCATTTTACATTGAGAATCTGTCTGTAAGTACTTACTGTCAGTGCCCTCACTAGATTTATTGATACCAAAGTGTTGATACCAAAGTTGTAAATCCTGTAGTTCGATTATTCGATTTCCGTATATTTCCTAACTAACAACAAAAGTATAAAACTAGGTTGTCAAAAACGTAGTCGGATATTTTGTTTTGTATTAATTCATTCTTTGGATTAATAACTAGCTGCATCCGAAAACATTTTATTTCAGAATAAAAATAGCATAAATTGCTCATGGATAATGTAGCTTCCTATTTGCAGTTTTAATTCGCTTTGCTAGTTTTGGACTTCATAAGTTGTGAAAACACCTATCAAACTTTAAAGCAAATTTTTTCATTCTTTGAAATACATATTCAATTGTTCACCTTGTCAGTAATTGAATTTTTATGCAAAAACGTGATATACCTGAGATAAGTCTGAGAAGATTTACCAAGGATTCAAGACTATAGGTGCCTACTTTGCAAGTTTAAGACTTATTAACATAGTCTTACTCAGACACAAAAAATCCAATTTAGAAGAATTATAAGTAAAGAGGTGACCAAGAAGCTCAGAAGCCTCGCATAAGCACCCGAGAAAACTATTTATCAACGGAAGAGTAGACAAAAATTACATTTGGGTTTTGGGTGTAGAATACGCGCCGTGGACCCTTCGCCGTATTTTAGGTAAAGGGAAGTGTAAGATTAATCCCACCAAAAACATTCTGTAAAAAACTAGCCAAGTCTCGATGGAGCTGCTTGTTTATCTCTAAAAAGTAATGAAATCTAGACAAAGTCGTGTCAAGTCTGAGGTTCTTTACTGCGATTTCTTCATTATTATAGAATGTTGTGTGACTTGGCCGTTGAACATTCTTTATACGTTAGTGGGTACAAGTCAATTTTGTTTACACGTAATATTATATCTGTTGTACCTATGTTTGTTAAGCGAGATAATAGCCAATACTGATATTAGTAATTGGACACTAATGTCTTATTTTAGGCTGTTGTTGATTTTTATGGTTTTTGGTGGGATTTCACTTCTTTTTGTAGAAACGTGGGCTTATTGATTTATTTTATTAGATTTTCTTATTTGAAACAGTTTTTTTTCTTTTTAGGAGTAGTTTTTTTTATTACAAAAACAAATCGTAAGCGCGTTTAAAATACAGTCAGTGCCATCTAGCGACGTGTGCGGGTATCACCGCCAATCTTAGTCCAATGCATTATATTTTGATTAAATTTTGAGCGAAATTAATATTTTAGTTTATTTAATTTGTTTATTCAATTTGTGTAATGTTCGAGTAGAATAAAGTTGTAAACTTGTAAGTACGAGTATAAGTAGGTATAAAAGCCAGTCTAGTCTTTCCAGAGTTTTCCTTTAAATTTATTGCGTACTAGCAGTCCGCCCCGGCGTCGCACGGATGTAATAATGATATTATAGGTAATTTTTTTACACCTTGGGTTACATTATCTAATTTTTCATAAGGATCCCTAATAAAACATTTAGTATCGCAGACTTTTTTTGTAGATATTGATGTCCTCTTTAAAACTGTAGTACATCACTTTGCTCTATTGTCAACAATTTCCGCAGAGTACGCGATATAAGGATTTTTTTCACACGTTGGGTTACATTATCGAAGTTTTCATACGGATCCCTAATAGTTAGACATATGGTATTGCATACTTTTTTGTAGATATTGAGGTCTTCTTTAAAACGGTAGTACATCACTTTGCTATATTGTCAACAATTTCAGCAGCGTACGCAATATAAGGATTTTTTTGGATTTTTTTCACACGTTGGGTTACATTATCGAAGTTTTCATACGGATCCCTAATATTTTTGAAAATATTCTATAGCCTATGTTCATCAGGGATAATGTAGGATTCTAATGGTGAAAGAATTTTTCAAATCGGTCCAGTAGTTGAATATTTTTTGTAAAGGCGGTATGTCGATCTCTAATAGTTTGGTTAGGCTCTTGTGTTTTCTAATCAGGGTCACCAGGTACTCCAGATCTTCAATTATCCTAGTTTTTATGGTTTTCCCTTTATGTGGCCATTAAACCCTAACTCTGTACCAAATATCAGCTCTCTGAGTTTAGGGGAAGTACTAGTTCTATTCTGATGATCATGAGTGAGTGAGTGAGTGTCTGTCTAAAATGCGAAACTTTGCGTTCGCTTAACTTCGAAACTAAATGACCTACAGACTTGAAATTTTGGATTTTAAGTATGTGATTATAGCTTACTGGATGACGAAAATTTCTGCGTTCTGGTCTTATCCAGAGGTTCTCAAATAGGGGCCTGAAAATGCGGTGAAATGGTTCCAGTAAAGGATGGTACGGCAGTGTTTGCTTCGCGCTCGACTCGGCGGGGGCACTGCCGTGCCCCCAAATTAAATATTGCGCTATGTTGTCTGAAAATCAACTATAAAGAGAAACTCGCAGCTAGTCAATAAAGTACTTGGTCTATAGAGCTACAAATCGTCTGAAATAATTTAAACAAATTCGCAAACTAACAAAATTCAAGTTCAAATTCAAAAGGCATTTATTTCAATAAATCACAAGTATCAATTTTAAACGTCTTAGGAGCTAAGCTCAAACAAGAATAATAATTAAAAGTACTAACCAAGTACGTACAACAATACAAAACGAACTAAAGAGCTTCAGCACAAATTCTAAAAGCAGCACACGTAATTTAGCTACCTTTGACACAAAAAATATATTTCTTGTCTACGCTTCTGTAGCAAAACTTTTCTCTGGTACTCATGCTAATCCTGTAGGATATATAGAACTTACAAATCTCCTTGACCGAGAGCCTTTGGAATTCGTAGAGCAACCCCAACGCCTATTGGTTAGCCTGAAGACATTTACATTAGTGATTGCTATAGCAAAAGCATTGCATATACAGGGCAAGTTTTTCGGAGGAACTAAGGAGTGTTATGAAAAAAAGTTTCTAATATTAATAAAAAACCGGCCAAGTGCAAGTCGGACTCGCGCACGAAGGGTTCCGTACCGATATCTATAAAAAAACGGCAAAAAAATATGTTTGTTGTATAGGAGCCCTACTTAAATATTTATTTTACATCTGTTTTTAGTATTTGTTGTTATAGCGGCAATAGAAATACATCATCTGTAAAAATTTCAATAGTCTAGCTATCACGGTTCATGAGATACAGCCCTGTGACAGACAGACAGACAGACGGACAGCGAAGTCTTAGTAATAGGGTCCCGTTTTTACCCTTTAGGTACGGAACCCTAAAAATAAGACCGCCTTTTCTTAAATCATTAAAAATCTGCTCAGACTAACTACAAACTAAGATTATTATTATTTTCTTACGTTCAAATACCTCAGTACCTCTAGATGAAAGTTTATATATCCTTTCATTGCCAGTAATGATAATTATATGGAACAGAGATGTGCTCTCTCACTAGGGGTCTCATAAGAAGGCAAGGTCGCTCAACGAGCTATGGGGGACATGATCAGGAGTGGACGTTTTTCATGAACTTTACACTTCCACCCTTGCAAGCATGGGATTCGTACGATTCTACAGCAGGGAGTCATCTTTATTATGATATTTATTGTTTTTATGGGTTAGTACGATGCCGATTATTAAACCCCGGAGCGCAGTTGCAAAATAAAATATAAAATATACACCGATAAAAGGGTTTTTTTTTATTTTGCTAAGTTTTGTTAAAAAGAGCTTTTAAAGTGGAACCCAAATCAACTTTTTATCAGTTCATTTTAGAAAGATTTTGTCCGAGCGTTATCTCAAACATGCATTTTTTACGTGACATTCAAAATGGTAACCTTACGATATTGTACATTATCTTATGCGTATTACCATTTCGGCCTCACAGCTCAGTTGGTAGTAGCTCTGCCTTCAGCGCTGTAGGTTGTGGGTTCGATCCGCACCCAGAGCAAATATTTGTGTGATGAACATAGATGTTTGTTCTGTGTCTGGGTGTGAGTATTTATCATATGTATGCATTTACAAAAAAAAAAGTATATAAGTATACTATCAGTTATCTAGTTCCCATATTACAAGCTTTGCTTAGTTTGGGGCTAGATGGCGCTGTGTAAAAAATGTCCACTAATATTTATTTATTTTTTATTTTATTCAATGTTTTTAAGAATACATTAAAAGCTTTCAAAAATCATCGTCTAAGGGAGATCAGTCACTACATAGTATAAAGCAAAGTCGCTTTCTGCTTCCCGCGTATGTATGTAATGTATGTATGTTTGCTTATACCTTTAAAACTACACAACGGATTTTGATGAGGTTTTTTTTAATAGATAGAGTGATTCAGGATGAAGGTTTATATGTATAATACATGCATAATATAGTAGAAAAACATTGATAATTTTAGAGGTTTCTAATGTGATGTCGTAAATAAACACATATTTTTTGCGCTTACATTGCAAACGCTGGCTGAACTCTACGAGATAGATCAAAATAATGTACTACAGTATTGTACACCTTAAAAACGTCTACAAAAAAGTCCACGATGGTATTAGAAATGTCTTACGCACAGCGAAGCGGGCACGGGTCAGCTAGTATTAAATAAAATAAATATAAGAGAGTCATTAAAATAACTCTTCAAATTATGTAGGTTTATATTTTGGAGAGTTATTTTTTTAGCTCTCATATATTAGTAACAAAAGTAAGACACCTCGTTTGTCTTATCAGTTTCGAATTCGTGATTAATATGTCCTAAGTGGGATACATTTAATTTTAAATAAAATATTAAACATTTAAATGGATGACTATCAATCATCACAAGCATAACTCGTACATTAGTCCTTTCGCTTCTTTTTACAGTTATGGTCGAGCCAGTTCTTATAAAAATATACACGTCAAATAGAACCTCCTTTTTTTCGTCCGTTAAAAATAAATGTCCAAGTCGTCAAAATGAATCAATTGAATTGTTCGTTTGTGATGCTATATTTGCGATGGCGGTTGCCATGATAAAATTATACTGCATTCGTTTTAATGAAGATAACATTTAGTTGAAGACAACGTACTCGTATGTTACAATGTAGTCTTCAACTAAATTTTTACTCGTGCAATGATATATAAATGTGATAGATAAAATAATTATATAAAACAGTTTTTTATAAAAATAAATACGGTTACGGTAAGTTTATGCATGGCTCAGCTCGAAAACGTGAACATTTTTCTTAAATTCGTTCACAAAATTATGCCCACAGTTATCTTGAAACCTTTTCAGAAAGATACAGATAATAATTTTGTAGTTTTGCACCTTTCTGATATTCGCATGTCACATCAGAAAAACCGGTAATCACGAGATAGATAAGGCGAGAAATAAGTTAAAGGCTACTTTATTTCTTGGTTTGTGATACTCGGCCATGGTGAAGCTTGTATGCACTGTACTTCGTGACATTAACCACAAATTAGCATAAATGAGACTACATCAAGATCGTGAAAGAGGGCGAAACTTATGAAGTTCTTAGTTTTGGCACGTAACGGCATAGCACCAAAACTTATCACATATTATTTGGTTTGACAATAAACCATCGCGTTGGATTCTTAAGTGTGCCACATTGTACTGCCTAATTTTCGCTCAACCGACATGAAACAGATCAACGATATTGACATAACGGTACCTGTGTACCAAACTGACTAAGATTAATTAAGCTTATACCATCGTTCGCGTTTAAATAATCAAATCTCTTGAGCAGTTTAATGTTCAAGTCTATTTGTATCGAAATTGTGATCATTTTTTGCACGAGTCGGCCCCTGGTTAATCGTTTATTTGGTTTTGCTTTAAGCATCACCGCCACAAAAATAAACAGTTTTTTCCTGTGTGTATTGAGGGTTTCGTATCTCAAAAGAAAAAAAAACCCTTATAAGATAAGTCTTGCGTCTGTCTGTCTGTCTAACATGCATATTTTCAAATGCACAATAATATTACAAAGCATCTTTTGTTTTTTTTTATAATATCAGACAATTGAAAGCTATTTTTTTATTTTCAAAGTTTAAAAAAAATGTTAATACATAGATATTTTTGTTATGCTTTCTTCTTCATATTTACTGAAAAATAAGAGGTTTTAGTTTTAGTGCGGAACCTTGATTTTGCAAGCCCGAATGGCATTTGACCGATTTTACGATATTATTTTTTAGTCAAGTAGAAAGTAGAATAGAAAGACAGTGTATGTCATTGTTTTTGGCACAGAATATATAAGCAGTAGGTACCTATATCCTTGCCGTTAAAAAACTTTATAGGCGATACTGAGCCAGTATAATGGCGAGGTTTTACCATAACTTTTTAACAAACAATATTTCGTTGTACATAGTTATAGTACAATACAAACCTTAACGAACTTCGAAAGCCACGCCCAACCTGATTAATATTCCATGTTCATTAACTTTTTATTTATCTCGCAAAGTATTTTTTATGGGATGTGATACTGATGATAATGTATATCCATTGTTCCTGTATTGGTGTATCCAATATGAATAAATTGAACCTTTATTAAACTTCCCAGTGAGTGCTTCATGATCTAAGTGATTTAATGACTTGCTATAAAAAATATGTTGGTTGCATGCAGTCCTTTCATTTATTGATCAAAGATCATTGACATTAGAGTCCCTAGCTTTTTGCACCAACCAGAGAATATGCAATACCTATAAGGTGTCTAAAGTGTCTTACACTTAAAGTGTCTTAGATTGCATCGGCACTAATCCATCACGACAGCAGGAAAAAACTGGATCGTATTTTTAAAGTTAATCTGTCTCTGGGAGAAACCCTAACTGGCGCTGCCATGTCAATAAAATGTGTAGAGGTGTTATTTGTCTTTCAGCAGAATATTACGGTTTGCTAGAAGGTTAATGAAGTGGTATGGCATGTAGGTACATGTAGGTACTGGTAGGTTACCACTTACCAGTAAACACAAACAGCTATTTTTAAATGGCAACATCTATGCTTACCGATACCTTATAAAATCAAAACACAAATTCATTGTTTATTATTATACTCATTATTTCAGAGATGCTGCTGCATTGCTGGTCTGTCAGGGTCCGGTAAAATACCGGTCTCATCAAAAGAGGTTTATTTTGATTTAAAGTTCAAACGGTACCCCTGATCTTGATCGATCAACTAAAAAACAATCTTGTAACAATTGCGTTAAACACGAAACTAGTACTAGTAGATCTCACAAAATTTTGAGCACAAAGTAATAATAAATATTTTTACACGTTTTTTTTTTGCAAATTTCTTTTGGTGTAAATTCGACTTATCAGTTAGCAATTAAATTGTAGGTAGGTATCGATTCTGATGCAATAAGCGATGGCCCTAAATCGAAAACCATAAAACGAACCTTCATTTGCAGTAGGACCTACCGAAAAATATTGATGCTTGCCATAAACAAATTTGCCCTCAATTATAGGTTGTTCAAGGTTCATTGATCTCCCGATTCATCCTTTGTTATGATATCGTGTGAACATGGCAAACATCTTAACCGATATGTCTTTTCAGGCGTGCACGCAGAATGATTGTCATATTTTATAAAGCTTAGCCTCAACTAATGTAAGTTAACAAAAGCATATAAAAAAGCTCTGTTATCTTTTAAACGTCTGTGTAACGAATGTGGAGCGTCAGTGTAAAAATATTATAAAGGCGCGGAGCCAAGAGAGAGAAGCATTTTGCAAAGTGACTCCTTGCGGGTTGCACATTGACGCGACGCGCGAATTTTGAATTCACCCGATTGTTTTTCGGGAGGGTTTATCAGTGTATTTAAACCTTTTGGAAAATGCATATAGGGACTAAAATATTTATTCTATGGATGGGGCTGTTAGCTTCGGGCTACGGAAGTGTTTCAGATGATAATTTTGAAACTGGATTTTCTTCAAAGGATGGAGCCTTTTACTCCGACGATGCAGTTATAATTACTGGTGAGTAAAATTTGTTAAAAATACATTATAATAATTTCATGCATTAGATACACCTACAATAGGTACCTAAATAGTTACAAGTTATTTTTACATGCACGTAATAAAAATAAACAAAAAAAATATTACAAGCTACTTCTTATGCCTTGATGTAAGTTTAAACATGTATTTTGGTACCCACTGTACGCAATTGAAAGTGAAATTATTATTTGCATTTTCCATTGGAGAAAAAGCGTCGATAGAAGTCGATAGCCCAGTGTTGTTGTGGACGACTACAAACAATTCACGCCACATGTGGGTATGAGGTTTTGAGGCTAGAGAAAGTTAAAAATTTGCAACTAAGATGTCCGGTCACGACGAAAACAGGGATCATAAATAAGTATTGATAATTTTTGAGCTGTGAATATATTTAATTCAAGCATCTTATGTTTTAACAGAAACCGGTATTATAAGTTCCGATTGGTTTTCGGAAATCAGGATGAGCGTAATTTTACTGGTCGTTAACCTTACTGGCCAGTGCGGGATAGTGCCCCTATATTGTCTACAAATATGTAGGTACTAGATATACTCATGAACACGTGGGTTAATACTCGGAATTAAATGAGGTAGGGATCAATTCAATGCTAATCTTCAACCGCCCACATGTCCGCGGTCGACCACATCAATCAAAACCAAAAGCATTGTCTTCTTAAAGTTTGCCCGAGAGCACACCGCATCACGTTTTTTGTCATTCACTCCGAGGACATTAATTAGATCGGTGGAGAGATATTGAAGCAGGATGATGCCCCTGACATTTCCTGGCATTAGATTGCTGCTTACAAAAAATGCTGTAAGATTAGGCGACAATTTACTATTGTCCTTACTTAACATCATACGTACTGTCTTTTCTAAAACTACATCATGTAATTTTTAAGTTGATTCTTGTAATGATCTATAGTAAACGATATTCAGTAAAACAGAGAACGAGGAAATTAAATTACTTGTTACTTATTTGTATCAAGTACAAGGCGTCTGCGTCGTCGCGCGCCTGCTGGCATGCCGCACTGTGCTATTCACTTGCATTACCCACTTCTAAAAGTAAAACCTACTTTATGTACCAAAGATTACAGCTTAAATCACTCCGTTCGTATCGAATGTTTACTTTTGTTTATTTTGAACCTAGGAACCTTTAAAGGCCGTATTTTTTCATCAGTGTCTCTGGAAATCAAGTTTAATTATTTAGATCCTGAGGTTTCAAGTTCATTTAAAAGAACTTCGCATCAACTCCTGATCAAGGGCGTTATTTTTTTTTGTTTAGTGGGCAAGTGTATTTGCTGTAAGACAGGCATTTTATTAGAACTGATATGAATAGGACTGACTCAATGGAAAGTCCGAAAGCGATTTATTTTGATCGATACTATTTAAGTTCTACTAAAATAAAATAAATAAGATAGGATTATTTGAGTGTAGGTCATCAATCGCGTTAGCATGCTGTACAAGTGGATTCCAATGAATACGTTTCAATTCCGAATAACCGTTATGCACCAAACCAAAATAAATAAGTTACATGTTTACGACGCATTCACTTTACAAAGGAATGTCTGCGTTTCGTTCTTTGAATAGTGATTACCAATGATTTTAACGAATAACGCCGGTAAAGAAACAAACGCGATAACTAACACAAGAATACGAAGATAACCCTCAAGAAGCAGTCGATGACTCCACCAAAACATTACTATAAAAAAGTCAAACGGATGGACATGTTGGATCGTGGGCTAAAACTGGTTTTAGGAAACTGTATCAATATCATACCAGCCGCAAGATAATTATTACGGTTCTTACACATGGCTAATGATATGACAGTTATACATTGATGCTTGCCATTTGCAAGCTAATTACGAATAACGACGCAAAAAAATATCAGTTTATTCACCAGGCATGGCCAAAGGATTTTAATAAGCTTTGAAAGTACACCACCATATTCACAACAGAGATCTTTCCTGATACTACTACTACCTTGGTAAAAAGGTATCAAATTAACTCGGTTGTTTTACTTGGTTTCAGCACACGTCGGTCGTCAAAAGCGAGAAGCATTCAACTCTACACGCGATGGAAAACAGCTAATGCTTCAAGCCAGACAGGTAGCTTTCATATGAGATTAATTATATGTACTCACATCATCTCCAAACAAGTCTTGATGATCATACTATATTTATACTGCAGTACGCACAGTAAATGGTCAATAAATTATAAAATCGCCCAAATGACAGTACAAAACGAGTAGTGCCAATGCCGCAAAAGGGAAGATTAATATAAATGGTTCGGATACCTTCTTGAAACAGGTTACGATGTTCGCACGACGTTTTTAGTTCAGCCAACAGAGCTCAACTGGTTATAGATCTTCGACACATATCATTTTTTTTCAGTTGTAATGAACTGTCGTTAATATTTTAGTGTTCCTGACCAGCTTCCTCAAAAATTTGCAACTAACTCGTTCACCAACAGAAAGAAACAAAAAAGGCATGGTTTGGTCTCTAGGAAAGACACACGTAAATATAATTTCAAACTTTACAGCAAATTGAAGATGGAGCTTTTGGAATCGAATGCCAAAGCACTATGGGCAAAAAAGGCTCTTGCAAGAGTTTCCGCGACTGCTACCCTCTAATCAAAGTGGCTGACATGTCCGGCTGGGATGGATGGGTCATGGGGCACTATGATACCTGTAGCTACATTAGCGCGGATAATATGGAGGTACTAGTTTATTACATCTTGAGAAGGAAAATATTTATTACATACTGTTCAATTTATGTAGTTTCTTACTTTTTAGAGATTGATGATGTAGTTATAGTTATGTTCTCAACTAGTATAGGTGTTTCCAACCTTGAACAGCCAAATCATTATAATCAACTCAGCAGTGGAGCGTTCACTGCTAAACATAGGCCTCCCCATAGATTTCCAGAGCAAATATTATGTATATCTCCTTATTTCTGTTCTTCTTATTCGATCTTGTAAATAAGCGGTAAGCTTAGCCCTCTATATAACCGGCTTGCTCCTTTTAGCTTTCTTATCAGGCTCATAATGAATGGTAAATGTGATAAAATTGTTTGATAAAACTTGTAGGTATTTGGAGTATGCTGCACAGAACCCGTGGGCACACCACCACAGCAAGAACCAGATGTTCAGAGATTGGGAATGCTACCAATAGTACCTATGCAAATCCCACCCAACCATCTGCAAAATGGCTACGGGTGAGGCTCATTTGTGTCTTTATGAGTAATATTTACATTGTCCAAGTATATAAACCTGCAATGCTAAACCTTTTTTTAGTTTCCCAGCTCGCTTTGGTATTTCGGCGATGTCACCCCAATGGGCAAGTCATGGAACAGACTCACGGCAGATACCTGCTCAGTGGCCACCCACCCTCCCACCGCTACCGACTCATCATCCGGACCACACTGCACCTACGCACCCGCCAGCAGCGGGTAAGATATATGCAGAACATCTCTTTCTACTTTACTCCTCAGAAAGTTCTATTCACAATCAAACTCGTGTAATAATGTTGCAGGTACGACGAAACCAACTCCAATCAACGGCAAACCTACCCAAACAACTTGGGCGACCAGGCCTCCCAGCACCACTAGACCTACAACAAAACAAGTGAGTTATTCAAGAGTTTGAATAAAAACTAAAATTTAAAGTTAACAACATACTCGTAGGTCTCTCTAGTAATTTTTCAACGTTCCTTAGACATGGCAAACAATGCCCCCGTCATACCCAACGAAGCCTACGCAACCTGCTGTGACTGGGTGTGGTGCTAAAAACGGCCATCAGGTAAAACTTCAACATACTTGTAAATTGTGGTAAGAATATCTTATTTCCAAAAAATAAAAGCTTACTAAACAAATCCCCTTGCGGCGACGACGCTACGCCCACAGGTATGAATGCTAAACAAAAAGTTGAATGACCTTTTGCAAAGTCAAAAGTGCAGGCCACTTTTTCCGGGGCAACTTTATTTTTTGCAATGTACAAAGGTTGCTGAACTAATAAACGATGACAGCACTAAGGCACATGTGTACATAAATAAACCATGATTTTAGGCCTACGGAGGTACAGATTTGCAAGACGAAGAGAGAATTGTTGGTGGACACAACGCCGAACTTAACGAATGGCCATGGATTGTGGCACTCTTCAACAATGGACGTCAATTCTGCGGTGGCTCTCTCATGGACGACAAACACGTTATTTCTGCAGCTCATTGCGTTGCCCAGTAAGTTCTCTACAATAAAAAGTTTTAAGAGATCCTTAATACCTTATTACATTGGTGCACTACATTGCTTTTCTCCGAACAATAATAATAATAAACAACCAAAAATCACATAATGCTTATGTCACATGTCACTCAACCGAGGAAATCAACAATAGGTATGCGCAGAAAACGTTGTAAGAACCTTGTAATCCCAGTCATTAATTAGCTTATCCAGAACAACTGAAATCTCGGATCACTGAAATCATTGACTTATTCTTTGATTAATGCAGCATGACATCGTGGGACGTCGCTCGCCTGAGCGCCAGACTTGGAGATTACAACATTAGAACCCCTTCGGAAACTAAGCATATCGAGAGGAAGATCAAGAGAGTCGTCAGACACAGAGGATTCGACATGCGTACATTGGTAATGACTTTTAGACTATTTAGTTTTAAATTTTTTAATGTATACGTATCTTTCCTGGCAATCCGATTTTGATGATTATTTTTCTAATGTGTAAAGAATAGTTCGATGTTGGTCCCATTTAAATTGTATTTATGTAGGACTAATAGTTCCTACATAAATCCTAATAACCCTACTAATATTATAAATGTGAAGTTTGTGTGTGTAAGTGTGTATTTGTTACTTTTTTACGCAAAAACTATTGAACGGATTAAAATTAAACTTTACAGTAATATAGCTTATACATCAGAATAACACATATGCTACTTTTTATCCAAGTAGCATCCGTGCGAAGCCGGGGCGAGCTGCTAGTACTTACAAAAGAACTAAAAAAACGATATAGACAGATCGAAATTTTTTCTTTTTAAAACTTAATAATTCTATTTTATTTATCAGTACCACGACATCGCGATATTGACGATAGACCAGCCTGTAACGTTTACTAAGAACATTCACCCCATCTGTCTGCCGGGTGGAAGCAGGGCTTACGCTGGACTGGTCGCTACCGTTATCGGTTGGGGAAGTTTGAGAGAGAGTAAGTTTTACCTGGTTAAATTTTATACCTTTTTGTTATTTAATAAGACTATTATTCTTTACTGCTTAGGTTTTTTCTTAGAGAAGATAAAAGTTCGTAACCGAACCTAGACCACACTCACTGATATACAGTGAAATATGTACCTAGCATCTAACAGATGCCACTTTTATTTGAGTTCTATTTCTATAGAAAAGAAGATCACACCGTTTTCATACCAAATTAAAGCGCACATCATAAAAACATGAAGATGACTTACCACTGTTTTTATAGGCGGTCCCCAGCCATCAGTTCTGCAAGAAGTATCTATTCCCATCTGGACCAACTCAGAGTGTCGTCTCAAGTACGGAGCAGCGGCGCCGGGCGGCATCGTCGATCACATGATCTGCGCCGGAAAGGCCAGCATGGATTCCTGCAGTGTGAGTAAACATTAGGAACGAAAACTGGTAGTTAGGCTTGGGATTTACTTGTGATAGAATAAACCATAATTATATTATTACCTTATATCTTGATTGCCGCTGAAACTCCTTTAGACTAACTTTCTATTCCTTTCTTACTGTTTCGTGATATACCTTTCAACAAAAGTTTTGTTAGACGTCTTTGTAAGTTAGGTAGGTTATGTTTAGAAAGTAATTTTCTATTATTTTGTTGTCACAATAGCAGATCCATTGGTATCCTATGATTGTTCAAATTAAGTTTGTTTTGGCTCTTGCCCACACGTATTATGTAGTTACCTACACAGCGCTTTTTTTTTTGTTTTTTTGTGGGTAGATCTTTAATTTAAGTATTTATTTATTGCAGGGTGACAGTGGCGGTCCACTGATGGTAAACGAGGGCGGAGTCTGGAACCAAGTGGGTGTGGTATCGTGGGGTATCGGCTGCGGCAAAGGGCAATATCCAGGAGTGTACACACGCATCACTGCATTCCTACCTTGGATTCAGAAGAATTCCAAATAATTTAAGTTTAGAACTTGTTCACATTGTGGCGTGTTGAAATGAATAGTTATTGCCAAAAAGAAGAGGGCTTCAAGATCAGTTTTCCTACGATAAGGACCTTACAGATTTTGGTAGAATTGATTATTAACACTGTATCCCATTGAGACAAAGCTTTTGCGGATAAATGATAAAGAAACACAAGTGAACAATGTCTATAGAAATAAGTTTTGCATTAGCAATCATCGCTGCAAAATTACAGGATTATTCAATGAATAATTCGTTTAACAATTATTTTGAGAAAGACAACCCGTAAAACTTGTTTTTCTCAATTGATTGATATGTATTTGTGGAAATTGTGCCAATTCTAACATAAGTTTATACAATAAAATATATCATTTTAACATATTTGGTATTATTTCTAGTTATAGTTTAATTATAATTAACATAAATTATGATACAAATAACACTATTAATATTAAGTAATACAGCGCTTATTCAGTCTTTTATATATTTGTTATTTTTTATTTGTAAAGCTAAATTCAAATTATTACATCTAAATTTAAATTATATTTATGACACATTTACTTTGGGATTCCATGTTCCTATATTGCCAGAAGAATGCCTGTTCAACGCATTTATTTGTTTAGCTGCACAAGGTACCTACATCTTGCAATATAGGTACGGTCAGCAACCAATGTCGCTGAACTTGACTTATTTTTAACTTTGTAACATAAAGATATTAAGATTGTTTTGGCCAGTTAAAAGTAAAATAACGTCTTTCAGGTTTTATTCTAATTAATTCCGTGTTCAGTGCTTTCGTTGCTGACTGTACTTAAAAGCCTCACTCTGTAAGCATGAATTGGATAATATGATGGCATTTAATTCAAAACCAGACAAAGGTTATCCCATAAATAACTTTACATGATTATTTATATTTTTTTATCATTTGTAAAAGGAAGTACAATTTCAACTATGCTACAATTATGCTAAATGTCAAAGTTGGACACGTGTAGTTGTTGTAGAATATTACGAGCTGAAACAAAAAACGGAGTAGTTCATACAAAAAGTTATGAACAAGAGACAACACAAAACAAGTTAGTTCACCACATTTGTATTGCTGATGCAATAAAATATGGCGCAATTATACTAAAGTTAGTATACAGTTGCATAGATACCAGAATAAGTAAGTTAGTCTAAATATATATAAAACTTGTGTTACTGACTGACTGATCTATCAACAGCCTAAACCCCTAAACATGAAAGTTGGATGGTGTATTCCTTTTGGTGTGTAAAGGTGCACTAAGGATCCTCTTAAGGATCCCCTTGCATCCGTTGAAGTATGTTTGAAAATAACTTCTAGTAAACGAAGTCGCAAGGGTACAAGTTTGAGTATGAGCACGAGTATATAAATAAATCTGTACAAATTTCAAAGTACCTTGAAAATATCCCGTGTCGTGCAAATCATCAGGTGTGGGAATAAAAGGTGGTTCCTGATTCAGTAGATCCTGCCAGTCCACGTTTCTGAAGAGCGACATCTGACGCACCGTCGTTGCCGCCGGCCTGTCCGCTGGTTCCATCGTGAGTAGGGCTTCGATAGCGCTTACCGCCTCAGGGGAAAGAGATTCTTCATCTTCTGGCCATTCTATATCTGTGGACCAATCATCGCACTTATATAACACCTATATACTTATATAACTATCCGCCTCGGCTTCGCACGGGTGTACTAATGAAGTTTATAGGCATATTTTTGATACCTTACATTATTGCAGATAATGCTTATGATATGTGAAAAAAATATGTATATTAGTCCACTAGTTTTTAAGTTTCTCCATTATAAACAAACATACAAAAATACGAACTTTACCTATTTATAATTAGTAGTGTAAACTAATTTCGCACGCATCGAGTTCAAAGAATATGAGTATGAAGTAAGCAAGAAGTTATAAGAAAATTTCTTACTTCTAGACAATATGTTTTTGAAGACGGCTTGAGGTGTTTCGTCATTGAAAGGAGGCACACCTGTCATGAACTCATAGAGGCACACACCTAACGCCCACCAATCCACTTGAGGTCCATGTCCTTGTCTAAATAAAACACAAAAGATTAATTATTGTGAGCCAAAGAAAAATAAACCTTAAGATAATGACAATTAAACTTACTTTAGAAGAAGTTCAGGAGCTAAATAATCAGGCGTGCCTAAAATTCTTTGATCTGACATTTGGTTTCCTCGTCTCACGCTTTTTGGCGTGCGATATGGTGTATGCACAGCTGCTAATGGAGTTTTACACAGATCTGTTGGCGATCTATTTGCATCCTGAAAAAAGTTATCTCAATGAATATTGAGGAATTGAGGTCATAATATTTATATGTACATAGAAGAAAAACTTGATTTTTACTTTGCTCAGTCGTCTTGTAGGAAATATTTCTAGACTAGTGGAGACGTGTTTACTGAAATTGAACGACTTTTCCTTCATTCCCGACGCTGGTTGGTCGTCTTTTGGGAGGATGAAACGCGTCTCTTTTAAGCGCTTTTTCGTTTCCTGGCATTTGTTGTTCGATACGGGTGTGGAGAAGATTACACCGACATTGAAATGATGACTATCGTTTTGAGATGCCCATCTGAAAATTATTATATATTTTATAACCGAAGCAACACTTAAAGTAGTAAAATTTTATTCACAGAAAGTTCGTGTTTTTACACCAATATCATACCTTTTTTTCAGAACTCCTTTAATAGGATTTTTGCGTCGATCCGGCGTAGGGTGCATAGCCATACGCTTTGGCGTGTTCTGACTCAACTCCAATGCCATTATCTCTTGCGTGAGGCCACTGTGATTCTCTTTGGACTCTGCTAAGCTGGTAACACCAGTGGGCGTATCTCCATCGCCTTCTAATATGCGCTTTCTTTTCTTAGCTCTAAAGCTGCAACAAGCAAATCACGATGTAATCACGACCTACAGTACAGTCTGTGTGTCTTGACTTACGTGAAGTTAGCCGTGTAAACACAATAATGATTTTGTTTCACTCCATAAGGGCGAATTGTTTGTCGTGCATCCAAACGGCTGACTTTACGTAAGCAAAGATCAGCTGTACTTGTAAGATAAAACTAATTTGATTTTAAGAAATTACCTGGGTATCCTCTTCAAAGAATGCCCCCTACACAAAGGAGAAGTTGAATGGTCATGTTGCGAATCTGACATCACAGTCGACTCTCCCAAAGATGACCCATTATTGCTGCTCATATCTGTAGATTTAGTACTTTTAGAGTTTGTGCTATTCTTGGAACTCTCACAAGTGTGGTAGGATTCTAGAGATTCAGAACCAGAATCTTGAGACTGCAAATTAAAAAATGATTACATTAGCAGGAGAAAACAACTAGCTTTTATTAAATATTTAGTCATCTACCTACAATATTGTCTAAGGTGATACTTTCAGCACTCATAAAAGGATGAATTCCTGACAACTGTGAATGGTCCAATAAAGGCGAGTTTTCAAATCCACTGACACCATCGAATAGACCTCTTAATTTGCCTAGAAACAAAAATATATATATATATATTGTGGCAGCTTTTAATGCATGAGGCTGACAGTGATTTTACTAAAATGATCTAAACGAAATCATCATGAATTGAACTGAATATGTAAATAATTAATAAGTTAAGTCTTTTATAGTTGTGTATCTCATAAAGGTGGGTAAGCAGAGCTCGTAGAGTTGTGTAGTGTATAGAAACGCGATTTTTTGTATGTGACTGATACCAAACGCTCCCAAGCTTACACACATAGAAACATTGTGCCATGTTTCTATGTGTGTATCTACACACACAATTAAGACCAACCCGCTTTTATTAGATAGAACAACTATATCAGTTCGATCTCAATGCATCATCTAGTGGAATCACTGTACATTTCAATAGCAACAGTAGCATACTAGTCTGCTTAAGTTCATGAAGAAGGTTCTCACAAGCATCGGAGGACACAGTGTGTATGGCGCTGTCCCCACCTCCCGAACCAAAGGACAAATGAGATGTCAGCGAGAGCAGTTGACCAGGAGTCCTCATGTTCAGGCTTGGTGTGCGGTTTACAAAATCTGATATTTCCAAATCTGTGAAAGTATTATAATTTAAAAAATAACTGAATATAACATATTCTGAGCAACTTATTGGTAAAAGAAAATTAAACCAAGTACCAAGGTATGTATCTCATCTTACAAACTGTTTCACTGTTATGCAATTGCATTTTGATTAGAACTTTAAAAGATACTATGTAAATATTATTTAATGTCTTACCCCTATGAATTTCAATTTTAGACAGTCCAAAATCAGTTAATTTTACATGTCCTGTCTTAGATATCAGCATATTGTCAGGTTTCACATCTCTATGCACTATATGGTGTTTATGTAGGTAATCTAGTGCTAGAACAACTTCTGCTACATAGAAGACAGCCATAGACTCTTCAAGGAAACCATAAACACCTAAAAGGGATTTCATATCCCCACCGACCATGTACTCCATGACCTGAAAATTTGTAAATATACTTAAATGGCACAGCATTTAGGTATACTATTTTTTTTAGTATGTGGTACTTTTCTATAAAAAAGGCGTGCCTCTGACTACCCCCACTAGACATCTTCAAAGGATCTAAGCACTTGGAGATCTGAGAGAATGTCTACCGTACTTGGGGATTACAGTCGTGATCCTATTTATTTTTATTCTTTGATTTTACTTTTCTATGAAAACCACCATAGTAATTTTATATGAACACAACTACCTATTTACTACTACTAAGAGGATTTGGATTTGAATAGCGCAACCAACAAGACCAATTACTGTGTTGAAGCTGTCTAATGCTTACTTACCAAGTAAACTGATGATGAGGACTGAAGTGAGTAATATAAATGAACACAAAATGGGCTTCTAGATAGGGCTAATGCATTCCTCTCCGTCACTACTTGGGTCACCATATTTTTGTTTATCATATCAGATTTCTTCATAACTTTTATTGCATACATCATCTCTGTATCAGTTTTTTTGTGTGCAAGGAACACTTTACCAAATGCGCCGCGGCTAATAGGTTTCACAATAGTAAAGTCGTTTATATCCGGTAGCTGTAATACAAATAGATTTCATTCAGTAATTCGATTCAATGTTAACAGGACAAGACAAGGATTGAACAGTAAAGCAAACCTTCGTTATATTGTCGTTGTGAGCATTTATTTTTTCCAATATTGTATGGCATGTTGCACTTTCATCTGCTTTCGAATCGTTATCGGCCATGGCGATAATCAGTACAAAACAACACTTTTTTATGACCAAAATACCTTTCTTCAAGTTCTCATAGTGAAATTTTAAATCCAACTTTGAATCCAACGTTGATTTTTGCAGACAGAGCGAGTTCCAGAATTTTTGACATTTGTTTGTTTGACGTTTGCTTACTTTGCTTGTGTGCTTGACAATGACATACCCGCTATTAATTTCGACCTAAGCCCTGGGTTGGCCTAGCTTAGGCCCAAATGCCTAAATAGAGCTCTGCCTACTACTCCCAGCTGTATAAAATATTGTCGTTATTTGGAACAAGAGCCTTGGATTACCTAACAGTTACAAAAATTATCACTTCAGTTATGCAAACAAAACCGCCTTATGTTACCTATGTCGAAGAATCTACCAATGCTCTTTGGAATCTACCACCGCACCCATAGCAGTGGGCTATCTTGTAAAAACATGACTATCATGTTATAAAACAGACAAGAGACCCTAATTCAGTTATCCTGATTTATTACATAATTCAATACAATATTAAAAAAATAATTCTTGTAAACCAGTTTTATGAAACGAGGAAATGTATGGCATGAGTTTTTGCTCGATTCGAGAGTACAGCTGGGCCGCTTCGCACTGAACATTTTTCATTCAAGCCGTACGATTATGAAAAACTAATTATTGTTCAATCCTGCACGACGCGACACATTTGCTAAACGCTTGGACAGCTGTTGAACATACTAGAGGTTGATGGGGATTATCTTCATAGCATTGTACTATCTGAAAAATGTATAGGTACTTACTTTATAGCAATAAAATTAAAAGTCAAGAACTATTTTTCAAATTTCATATTACTAAGCTACTTCTTAATACTTACCAACCTATTTAATACAGATCTTACAAACTAAAAATTGAGTGCCCCCTCTACCATAATCTAGGTAAGTATACAAATTCCGTACAATATTTAAATAAATTAATTAAACTTATTTAAAATACTTAGGACATGGTATTGTCTGGAAGATCTCTAGCCACCCTTACCTTTGTGCGCCAGTCAAAACACGGCTTTATTTTTTGTATCCTTTCGTGCGTTATTTTAGGTGGTTCAAAAACTTCGTTCGTGGTTTCAAGTTGTTTATCATATTCGATTTCTAAAATCTTATTAATAGTTTGATGCTCCTTTTTCAAGTTATCAATTCTATGTGCCCAGTAATCTACTTCATGTTCTTCTTGTGTCTCTACACATTTGTTCGTATCGGTGAAAATCAATTCTCCGGTCGTTTCCTATGAAACCATAGCATAACTTTACCTTTTAATTTTGAAAAAGTCATCAACTTTATTAGGTAGGTACCTACCTCTTGATGACTGCACAAAAATGTGTGAATAAAAATAGGTACTAAGTCAGGCTGTTATTAGGGTATCGTAGGAACTTACTGCAGCTAAATTATCAAATTCGAGTAAACCTTCATCTTCTATGGATTTCGAAACATTAATAGCAGAGTTGAGGGCAAACTTGTTATCAAAACTGATGCGTCTTGTGTCCTTAGTTGCTATAGTTCCCATTATGCACAATTTACCTACTTAAACAATTTACATTTACAAACTAAAAAAAATAATACAGGATTATTTGCCATTCAATTTTGTTGAATGTTCAAAATAAAGTAATGCTTAGAATACAAGCACGACTCTCAGAGACATCATTTAGCAGGATGATTAATTACCTATTGTTATTTGATTTAGATCTATAAAAGTAAGATTGAACTTACCAACATTTTTTTATAATCTACTAGCGACCCGCCCCGGCTTCGCACGGGTAGCATGTTATTATACATATAAACCTTCCTCCTGAATCACTCTATCTATTAAAAAAAACCGCATCAAAATCCGTTGTGTAGTTTTAAAGATATAAGCAAACATACATACAGACATACAGACGCGGGAAGCGGAAAGCTACTTTGCTTTATACTATGTAGTGATAAGTCTCGGTAGTAAATTAAAAATAGAATTATTATGTATGAAATCATTTTGGTTTTTTAGAATAAATATAAAAATATATATTAAATACTAGCGACCCGCCCCGGCTTCGCACGGGTTTAATACATATATAAACCTTCCTCCTGAATCACTCTATCTATTAAAAAAAACCGCATCAAAATCCGTTGTGTAGTTTTAAGGATATAAGCATACATACAGACGCGGGAAGCGGGAAGCGACTTTGCTTTATACTATGTAGTGATAAGAGAACATTATTTTACACTCTGTGATACCTTAAGACCATTGTAACCAACTGGAGCAATCAATAAATGAATATGACTAAAAATATGAATACAAAAATATCACCAAATTCATGTAGTCAACCCCTTAGAAACTTTTTCTTGTAAGTATTTTTATTAATGGCCATGGTTAAAAACCACCAATTAAAAAAGTTTACACTACATTAAGGGGCTGTATGTCGACGATTGCTCTTTTTCGAAACGAAAAAAGAAATACTTCTGAACAAGCCAAATCTCCTATTTTTATAAATATATTACTTCAGGTTCCTACCTAGATTTCTATTAAGCTGAAAACATAATAGCAGAAACTTTTCACGATAAAGATGTTATTTCAAAATGATATGTTTTAGAATTTATGATCGGAAATATTTTGGTACCTACTAATAAAATCAACTTGTGATTTATTGTTAAAGATAGGTAATATGTAGATCTAGATTTCTATTAGAATAGGTTTTTGTTAAGTAATTATACATAATTTATATCATTAATTTATTCGAAAAGCAAAGGCGGACAAGGAGAAAATGGTTATTGAGGGGTGGGTAAAGCTACCCCTATTACTTGCCTACGTAGGTACCAGCAACGCGATCTCATAAAAACTGTCGATAATATTTACGATACGCATACGCCATCTAGAGCTTGCCGTCGTTAACTGTCTTAGTCGTTTCTGCCGCGGTTTTAGGAACTGGTAGCGCCTTAAGATGGGAAATTAATAGAAGTTCATAAAATAATTTGTTAGCAATTTAGCCACCTACAGTATGTGATACAATAATCTATTGTATGAAATACCGGAGGCGGAGGCGGGAGCTTCCGATATCCAGTACGGCCAATAGTTAGTGGTCGGGCGGCCCAATAGTTAGTGGTCGGTGTAATTAGGGTATGTAACTAGGAGTAACTGTCACTTGAACAGACAAAAGTACGAAAGTATGTCTGTCTGTGTCTGTCACTGTCACCAAAAATCCACTTCTTGACTTTTAGGTTTTTCAATGTTTATCAATCTCATCTCAATTGTTATACTTGTTTCGATGGGATCAATACGATTTTCCGTTGATTTGTAGACAAATCTTGCCAAGAAACAGTTCACTCAAAGCTGCTGCTCGCTCAAACAATTATAAAGCTCGTAAATAAATATTGACATTGGAAATCACTACATACCTGAATACTCAACTCAACTATACGATGTCCCTATACGATGATCTTGATACCATCAAAGCCCGCAACACCGAAAAGGTGGCAGGATGGTCTTCTGGGATCAAACTATTGCAATCTCAATTGCAGCTCAAAAAAGCAGCAATAACACAGCCGAAAAGAGAAGCGGCTAGACGCACAACTCAGGTAAAGTCCAAATTATTTTGTCTTACTGGTTTATGATGCAGATTCCCGTATACTAACTAGAGCCACAAAGCATAAAGAATTGATGGCCAAGTTTGCCTTCTAAGTTTATCATAGTAACATAATACATTAATTATATTTTTACAGGTATTGACCCCAGTGATTGACTTGAAAAGTAAAACGAAAGATGATGAAGATTCAAGTATAAATATATCTACTCCTCAGTCAAAGAATCTGACTGCTTCCCTCAGTGTAAGAGACTTTGACTGGAATGTTGCTAATGAGTATGACCCTATGTGGCCTAATGATTATGAAAAAGTTGCAAAAGGTAATATAAATAGTAATAAATACCCTTATGATTACTGATCAAACATCCTTAGATTTTTTTTTTTATTTTTCTATTGTCTACAACATAAAAACTAGTAATCAATCAGTTAGATAACAAAATAGATTCACTCTTTCTTTTAGTCACAACTTGTGGCATAAACCAGTTTAAAAAAAAAGTTTTTTTACCTAATAAGATAAAGATGTTATAAAATAAAGATATTGATTTCAGAGTTGCAGAACAAAAGAATACATGAAGGAGATAGAGGTGATCGATCAGAGAGAAAGCGGAAGTCTCGATTTGGGGATGAGGAAGAAGTTTTACCTGAAAAAACTCTTATGCCTTTGGTAATCTATTTTACATCCTCAGTATCTAATTTCCTTTGAAGATTGTAGTTGTGTTGGCCTAATGTGTGGGAGGTATCCTTCACTTTTGATTTGATGGTTGTGTGTTTGAACCCCAGTTGTGCACTGATGGTTTTTTCTGAATGGATATGAAAAGTATATGCACACATATAACATGCTTTGTCAGCTCCTTGTTGGACATGTCTTTCTTATGGAAAGTATAAAGAGAATAATTCTAAATTTATATAACTCTGGATGCATTATAAATATCTAGATAAATAGTAGCCTACCTTTATACAATTTACATATATTAAAATGTTCACCAAAATCAGATTACCCAATGCGTGATTTAACATACAAAGTCATGAACTTAGGTAGGCATTTATTGAGAGGAAGATGGAGATTTTAAAATTAACCTTTTCTATGAATAAATACGCTCAGGTTTTTTGACAGTGCTGCATTTATAACAGACATCATGTTTTATTAACTCCAGCCACCAGAAGAAGAAGAAGCTTTAGAGATATCCAAGCGTGCTGCTGGAGTTGCCATTGCACCACCTCCATCGCTAACGACTGAAACTCCTTCTCCACCACCCACACCGTCTCACGGACAAAACACAGGCTACTCCATTGGAGGTTACGGCGCTAGCTCCGTGGCTGCTAAAATCATGGCCAAATATGGGTTCAAGGTTTGTATTGCATAAATGACACCGACTATACTACTATCAACAAAATTGTTTCAGGAAAAGAAGAAACAATAAGATGAAAAGAACTGTAACCCTTTGTCAGCTAAATTATCTGGTGCTAGGTCATACATGCCCTTCAACATGACACACATGGCATTTGAAGTTGGCTTTCAGTTTATCTGAATGTACATGACCAGGATTCGAATCCATGACCTTTGGTTCTAATGGTCACTTGTGAATTATTAAAGTTATTTTTAATTTTCTCTAGGAGGGGCAAGGTTTGGGCAAGAAAGAACAAGGAATGTCTGTGGCATTGCAAGTAGAAAAGACGTCAAAACGCGGTGGGCGAATTATTCACGAAAGGGACAGCCCTGTTGTGGTAATGCCGCCCCCTGGATTTACAATGCCAGCACCACCTGGACCAGGTAAATATCAATGTAAAATAAAAGGGTTAAAATGTGGGCACAGAAGTGAAACTGATTCTAGAGAGTAAGTACCTAACCAATTGTTGGGATTGCTGTTTTCTAAAGAGCTCTGTTTAGAGTGACATGCATCATACAGTTGACCAAAGTGAATTGTGTCAAGGGTTGAGCTACATTACAGTGCAAACATAATGTTAAATTAGCTCAAGAGTCTCGGAGTATTTTTTTTATAATAAAATCAGAAAAAATCTCTCTGATTACAGATTCACCAAACGCATCTTCCAACTCACCACAATTAGGGAAAAATGAGCCTTCAATTACAGAAATCATGAAATCACCTAGCAAAGTGGTTTTACTAAGAGTAAGTTGTTACATCTTGATTATTGATTTTAATACGCAACTTGAATAGTAGATGATGAGTAGAAAAAGAAAAGAGAAGTGAAACAAAAGATGTCTTTATGATAAAATTAAAGGCAATTCTATTTTGCTACTAACTGTCAAATTATTGTGAATACCTACACTTTAATGGCGCATTTGCACTAGAGAACATGTCGTGGAGCAAATATCCCCCAGTGCAAATGCACCATAAAAGGAATTAGCTCCTGAAATAAATTTCCAAAAAATAATCAACTTCTGCAGCTGACTGTACCTACTTATTGTTATTATCTTTATTATAGAACATGGTTGGACCTGGCGATGTCGATGAGGAGTTGGAGCCCGAAGTGAAAGACGAATGTAATACCAAATATGGGGATGTCATAAAAGTTATAATCTTTGAACTACCGAATGCGCCATCTGATGAAGCAGTGAGAATATTTGTAGAGTTTAAACGCATAGAAAGCGCCATAAAAGCTGTCGTCGATCTGAATGGTCGATTTTTTGGAGGGAGACAAGTAAAAGCTGGTTTCTATTGTGTACAAAAATTTGCTGCATTGCAATTAATAGAATAAAATATATTGTAAGAATATGAGTGTACAATAAATATTTTTTAAGAATGAGGTACTTGCATACCTAGTTGAGATAAGTTTTTTTTTTGCATTTTTACTTTGTCACATAAGTAAGTTTTATTTATTATACTAAGGTTTTTTTTATGAACACTAGGTACTGAGCACTAACCATAAACCAAGGATTAAAGTTTACGGAAGGTACCTACACCAAGTTTAAAAATAACCAGGGTAGGGTATGTTAATATCTATATTGCGCGTAAATGGTTTGGCCACGCAGAGCATATAAGGATGAATTGGAAGCGCCTGCACCTGAGGGGATAGTAATTAATTTATTCGATAATTAATCGATTTACACTCGTGCATCACTATCGACTGATCATCGTAGAGATTTTTCGAAGCGTGCGGTGCCCTTAGATGACAGATAGTCTCTAAGCTGTCATGTAAATGCTATCAAATATGTCACTGTAACTGTCAGTAAAAAGAGTACTCACGATAATTCTAGTAGTTAGCAAAGATAGAGCATATAAGTAGGCAGGTACGTGAAGTTGGTAGCGTAGCATAAGCTAAGTAATGCCAAAGAGAGTAATGCTGTGAAAATTATTGCAAGTGCAACTAATCAAATTGAAGCTATTATTCACAGAAAGAACCATATAATTATTTCAGGTGAGTAGAGAAGATTATTATGAGTAGCTCAGCATAAGAGACAGTGTCTGTGATTTATTGTCTTTTTTGCAGTTGTTGCTGATGTTCGAATTATTGCGTGGTCCAAATAATAGGCATTAAAATGGCCTTCTACTCGTGCAATCGTTATAGGACGATAGTACTCATTCTTGTAGTACTAATAATGTGGCAAGCTTTTCGTCTAATGCCAGATAAATCTCCAAAATTGGTGGCAGAGGTAAGCCTCTTTATCTGAACCGACTTATCCATAATTTACATACCTGTAGGTACCATACATTATTGACAAGTAAATAATCTAAGACCTGTCAACTATTCATTTTTATCTTTTTACAATCTATGTTTTATTTTTAGACAGATATTTTGGAGCTGGAAGATGACAAATACAATAAACATAAGCAAGACAAAGTTAAAGTGAGGGTGTACTATGAAGCTTTATGCCCTGACTCCAAGCATTTCTTTTTAAAGCACCTCACGCCAGTCACTGAGAAGCTGTCTGAATTCTTAGATGTCACGTTAGTTCCATATGGTAAAGCTTCAGTAAGTTATACTTTATTATGCAGACTTTATTTCTTTTAATTTACCACTTCAAAATGTGAGCAAGTGCCAAATGTGATTTTGAGACATGCCTTTGGCTACCTCCTTTAGACATCGCCAAGAATCCGACTGCCTGGAGATCTGAGAAAATGTCTAACATAGGGTCTGAGCACTGGCTGTGGGCATTTTAACAACATTTTAATTTTGAAATATTAATTATTCATATTTAAATAGACAACAGGGAATATTCTAATCATAATGGACCATTGACAAAGAATTGTATTAACTAGATTTTAAACAAGTTTTTTTGCTATTGACTGTCAAAATTGAAAATGACTTAAACCAGGGTAACCACCACAAGCGGTTCCTTGACCCTTGGGTATTAGTAAAATGATCCATTTAATTTATATCATTGAACCCTCAATAAAATGTACTTTTCATTATTACAGACTAAACAAGTAAATGGGCAATATATGTTCCAATGCCAGCATGGTGAAGAGGAGTGTTATGCAAATAAAGTACATGCTTGCTCTATAGATGCAATAGTAAACATGACAACCTCAGTAAAGTTTACTGATTGTATGATTGCTGACAACATGGATCCTGATAAAGCTTTGTTAAGGGTATTTTTTTTTACCTTATTTATCTTTTAGTATTTAACTAGTTAGGAACTTCTTTATAAAAGTTGACATTACATCTTTCCTAGTTTATCTTTCATAAATTTTTTACATTTTCTACCTATCCTAAGTAATTACAAAAGCACCTACTTATGATACAACAATAACGTTAATATAAATTTTCCTTAATTGATTGTGTAACTTTAATATATACTTATTTTCTTTCAGTGTGGAAAAGATTACAACATTGATCCTGACCCAATCAGCAACTGTGCTACTCATGAGCATGGCTCAAACTTGCTCAAAAAGCATGGAGATGATACACATATCCAGAAACCTACTTTCATACCTTTGATACTACTGAATGGTTCTCGGGACAACCAAGCTGCTATTCTTAAGAACTTACTGCTTGAAGTCTGCAAGCTCATTGACATGCCGCTACCTCCCCCGTGTTTGTGACATAAGGTTGTCAAGAAATCCAGTGCTCGCTACCTTTTACAAGCGAACAATTACCAAAATAATATGTAAAACCATTTGGTGTGGAACTATACATAGACCTTAAAGTGGTTAATAAGATAACAGTGTCATTTTGCTCTCTGCATTTAAAACAGACTAGCTTTTGTAGGCAGAAATGTTAGATACTAGTGATTTTATATTTATGTGTAGGTATACTTGTACAATGTATAGTGGAATTGGCATATCAAGGAACAAGAATGGATGAAATAATCCCAGTCGCAAATGCAAGAGGCTTGTAGTAATACTCTTTCTACTCTTTACTTCCAAATATAACCTTAGATTAGGAAAACTGTGTGTATTATTATATTAGGTACTCAATCTTGAACAAATGTGAATGCTTATGAATTGATGTATTCTAATCAAATATCAAGTATGTATCTTGCAAAAGTGTGTAACTGCTATCAAATCTTGACACAAAACCTAGGTTTCTAATATAATTAATATCAAAAACTTACAAGACTAATAAAAGTATTATATTGACACACTTGAATAATATCTACACTATTTAAAATAAATAACTTTGCTTAGTGATAAGAAATTTAGCCAATATTTTTAGCATTGTTCATTTTTTTATCAATTTGTAGACTGTAGTAAATTATTGTTAATTTATCATAGGAAAAAGCAAGTTGGTTGTGTTATTTTATGTTCCTACTGAGCTACATTGAGGTTTGTTAAGGTTTTATTTTAACATTATTTTTAAATTGTATAAAATAAAATTGTTCTGTTTTTCAAAATTAAATGTCATTTGAATTTCTTGCATAATATTAATCTTTGAGGAGCTTTTTCGCGACTGTAATCCTTATGTATAGTAGATATCATAGATGTGAGATCTATGATATCTACTATAGTCATAGATCGAGACATCCAAGTAGATTACCAAGGCGCTCAAATCCTTGAATATCACTAAAGGGGGTAAACAGAGGCAAGTCCAAACATTACATTTAATTACATTTTGCAGTAGTTGTTTTATATACGCGATTGGTTGCAAGCCTATCGCCGCGCCGCCGTTTGAGCGCGTGTGATGTGGCGTAAAATAAGATGAGCGTGAATGAATACAATATAACGTCATTACTACGTGTTAGGTAAGATACAAAACTGGGGGGTGGCTAGAGGGACCTTGTTAGTCTCGTGATAATTGTTCCTGAAAAGATTCCGGATATTCAATTACCTACAAGTTTACGAACAGTGAAAAAGATTGCAGGTATAAAAGTTAAAAGTACATAAGTACGTACCTACCTAATATTAACGCATTGTTTTATGTTACCTAAAGAAATAGGTACCTACCTAAATAAAAATTAATAAAGTCGATTTAATTCGAGTCAACCTACAAGTCTTTATGAGGTCGCTGTCACTGTCATTCTTGGAACTCCGCCAGACCACAACTTCAACTTTGGTACTACGTGTAGGTATAGGTATATACAGTCGTGGTCAACTAATTAGGGACATGCAAGATAGTGAAGAACAATAACCGGTTATGTACATGCAAATATAAAACCCTATTGATTTCTCAGTAACTATTATTTGCATAATTTGGTCCGATTATTATGCTTTAAATGGCTGTAAATAAAAGAATAAATAAATAGAAAAAAGTATTTTATATCAAAGGTTGAACATGTATTCAATTTTAAGGTATAATTCTGTAGCTGGACATTTAATTAAGGACAGTAAAATATAATGAAAAATAGAGTTAAACAAAACTAATAATCTGCAGTATTATAATATCTTTAACAGCTCCATTTTATTACGTGTAAAATCAGTACCCAGTAGCAAAACCTTTGTTAGTAATTACCGCTTGACACCGATGTGGCATAGACATTATCAGTTTCTGGCATGTTTCGACAGGAATGTTTGCCCATGCCTCACAAAAAGCTTCATTAAGTTCATCTAAAGTTGTGGTACGATAAGTGGCTACTTTTTTCTTGATTTCGTGCCAAAGGTGCTCGATTGGGTTAAGGTCCGGGCTATTTGCTGGCCAATCTAGCACCGATACTGACTGACTGGTAAGAAACGACTTGACTGAACGGGCGGTATGTTTCGGGTCGTTATCATGCTGAAACGTAAATATAATAGGGAGATGCTCCTCAGCATAGGGAAGCATCGTTTCCTCCAATATATGTTGGTCTAAGTTACCCTGAACTTTCCTCACAGGTCCCACTCCACGTCCAGAAAATGAACCCCACATTTTAATGTTTCCACCGCCATGTTTCACCTGCTTTTTTGTGAATCTTGGATTCATTTCCGCTTTTACTGGACGCCGTACGTATTGCCTTCCATCTGAAGAAATCAAATTAACCTTGGTCTCGTCAGAGAATAATACATGTTGCCATTGGGCGTAGGTCCAATGTCCATATTTACGTGCAAACGCCAAACGAACATTTCTATGTTACGGTTTAAGATATTTATTTCTCAAAAGAATACAATTCACTTAATAGAGAAATACAAGATAATTTACTTACCTAACGTAAGTATAAAACAGAGATAGGTACGAGTCGGAAAGATACTCGTATTACTTATTTCAAAAAATGTTCAAACTAGATAGGTACTTACAACTAATTTACAATTAAAGTAACAGAATCTAAAATAGTAGGTTAATTACATATCAATAAAGAGTTTAGAGTAAAAGTATCAAAAATACCATTATGCGGGTAGTTCGATAATTACGAGTTAGCAACAAGACGCAGCAATGGGCATTAGGGTGTTTATTAAGTATGCAGTCCTCAGTTAATAGTGGTTGCTATCTCGTCGATATTGATAGCAATTAGGCGGTAATAGTAGTGTAAATGAGTATGTAATAGTAAAAGCTAAATAACAAAAGTGTACACGAAACATTATTAAATAAATAATAAATAAATAATTGGGGTTCAGGTACGTTTAGAATTATAGAATTTTAGATTTGGTAGTAATATAATGTAATAAATTTTTTTTAAATAGTGGGAATGATTGTATCTCCTTAATGTCTGTCGGCAGTTTGTTGTAAATTTTTGCTCCTTCATATTTTATTGTTTTAATTCCGTAATTTGTACGTGGTTTTTGCAAGTAGATATTATTAGCGCGCCGTAATATGCGTTTATGTATTTGTTTTTTTTTTTGTAAACGAGATTTGTGTGTGTATTTCTTTGTTTAGGATTTTCCTTATAAGTATGCAGGTTTTGTATTTATATAATTGCGCTAAGGTCGCTAACTTAGTTTTTTTGTATACTGTTGCCGTAGGAGTTAAATAGTTAAGGTGGAATAATAATTTTATGATTTTGTTTTGAGTTCTTTGCAATTGTGATAAGTTTGTTTTTGTAGCTGAGCCCCATGCCTCAATTAGGTAGTCCAAGTGGGATTTTACTAAGGAGTTATAAATCAGGTAGCGAACTGAATTTGGTAAACAGCGAACTGATCCTCTAAGGGCACCCATAAGGGCCGATAATTTTGATCGTATTTTCTTTATGTGTGGTTTCCAAGAGATGTGGCTATCAAGAATAAGGCCTAGATATTTTTCCGATTTCACTTCAGTTAGAGTTTCATTATTGATTTGTAAAGTTTGATCTCGTTCTATTTTTTTGTTTTTTGCACTGAAAATTATGTAGTTGGTTTTCGCTGTGTTTATAGTTAATAAGTTATATTTAAACCAAGTTTGTAGTATATTAAGGTCGCTCTGGGCTTGCTCAAACATAGCTCTTGTGTTATTGCCAAAGTAGAAGAGACAAGTGTCATCGGCATACAATGTTATATCACCAGCTAGGCCCAATTCAGACATGTTATTTATATAAATTAGAAATAGTAAGGGGCCGAGTATGGAGCCTTGTGGTACCCCGTATGTAATTAATTCAGGGGTACTTTGGGTATTGCCGAGTTTTACTACTTGATATCTATTGGAGAGATACGACTGAAGCATGTTGTATGCTGCTCCTTCTACGCCAATAGTGCGAAGCTTATGAAGTAAGAGTGCGTGACTTATCGTGTCAAAAGCTTTTTTAAAATCTATAAAGATGCCAAGAGCTATCTGTTTTTGATCAATCTTGTCCTTTAGCTTTGTGATGAGGTCAATGCAAGCAGACAGGGTATTTGATTTGGTGCGAAAACCGTATTGTTTGTCGTACATGAAGTCAATCGATTTCATATGTTCTTTCTTCAACAACGGTACTTTGCGAGCCACTCTTCCGAACAACCCTGCTTCTACCAGACGTCGTCGAACGGTCCTCGCTGAGACACCAGCTCTTTCGTCTGTCCCAAACACTTCGTGTTTAATTAAAATAGAGCCTAGAAACGGATCTTTCTTAGCTAACCTGGTTATCATTCTATCTTCTTGCGGAGTTGTTTTTCTCGATCTTTTTGTTCTGGGCACATTTAAATCTGTGTTATTGCGTCTGACATGTTGCACTGCATTGTATACCATAGTTTTTGAACAATTTAAACGTTCTGCTATCCTTCGGTATGGCCAACCATGCTCGACAACAAACTTCATGATAATTTTTCGTAGTGTTGGATCGCAACTTTTATTTTTACCCATTTTTCTTCAAAATATTTTTCAAAACTTAAAATAAATATCGGGATTGCCGCCAAAACTACCACGAAACAATAAGAGAAGAAGTAAAAAAGTATTGAGATTCAAATTTTGAAAATAGAACGCAATATCTCAGTGTCCCTAATTAAATGGCCAGCCAGCATTATTTGAACAAATAGCACTACGATAATCTATCAGCTATACTGTAATGAGGTTTAATGTTTAAGAAGTTGTTATTGTTTGTATAATCGGGCACATAAATGACTAATTATACTTACATGTAAGAGATAAGGAATATGGTTTAGACTCGTTGGAAAATAAAAAATAAATTCACAATTCGGTTTAACCAAAGAGTGTCCCTAATTAGTTGACCACGACTGTATATATACCTACTATGTATGCCGTACGTAGGTAAGGCCTATAATTTTTACTTGATGCTTTAGGTAGTTACCTATTTCTGTATGTGCCGGTCAAAATCAAAGTCGACAAATTCGTATCCATGCGAAGTACCTACCTAGTCGACTTTGATTTTGACCGGCTCATTTTAAATTACTCAGCCCTCCATCGTTTTACCGTTTTAAATCCTGTAAACATCGACGTTGGCAAAATTGTGATACCTATCACCAACTACAGACGCCAAAACAAAAGTTAGTCGATAAGATTTGAAAGAGTTGATATTTAGGTGAACATAAATAGTTAGGTAGGTACCTACCTCTCCGCGACTAGTGAAAAGTAGTTAGTTAGGTACCTACCTAGTAGTCTAGTAGTGTGTGTACCTAGTTAGTACCTACCTACATAAAATATCCGAAAGTATGTTTGGATGTTTGTGGCTCAATCATGACCAAACGGATTTGGATGAAACTTCAAATATACCCACCTTCATAGCCTAGTCCTGGAATAGCCTATAGCTATAGAATACTTTTTACCAACCTACCACGCAAGCGAAGCCGCTTCAAAAGCTACTAGGTAGGTAGGTACTAGGGCAACCTTACTTTCTACACTTACACATTTTACTTTCAAACTTTTGAATTCGCTAAGTAATTGTTTAATTATGTGGGTTCCTTTTGAAGGTGACTTAGGTAGATAAGTACCTACCTTACATAAAACATTTTCACTGCGTCTTACGAATGTTCCAAGTTCCTGTGAGAAGGTACCTACCTATACCTACTCGTCGGTAGTGACTATTTATACTCACTTTAACGGTTAAAGTTAACCAGTGCCGGAATTAAGCCTAAGCAACAAAGGCAGGTGCCTATGGGCCGCCACCACAAAAAAAAATTAAATCTTTAAAGGCTGTAAAAAATACTGAGTTTTGTTACAAATAGTTAGACAAAAACTTATTTTTTTCTTTGTTAACATTTAAAAAGCTCGGGGCAAGATGGCGCAGTGTGACATGCATGCCTCATAGCTCAGTTGGTAGTATAGTAACCGCCTTATGCGCTGTAGGTTGTGTGTTCGATCCCCAACCAGAGCAAACATTTGTGTGATGAACATAGATGTTTGTTCTGTCTGTGTCTGGGTGTTAATATGTATAATAAGTTAATAAGTATGTAATTACAATAAAAAAGTAAGTATTTATGTATTCTATCAGTTATCTGGGTCCCATAGTACAAGCTTTGCTTAGTTTGGGGCTAGATGGCGCTGTGTGTAAAGTCCGCCAATATTAATTTATTAATATTATTATTGGCTTATGTAAGATTTATTATTCTAACTATAATAGGTTTAGGAACCGAGTTAACTTAACAACCTTATCAGCATGCTACAGAAAAACGAATTCTTCTTAATTAATTATAACAAACAACAAAAGTTTTCATTTATGCACAGCCCATAACGGATGTTTTCATTATTCTCCATAACTCTCTTTCTGTGAAGTGGGGTAAAAAGCAGGAATAAATTGTGAGGATCTTGCAAAACAATAGTTGGAAATGGTGTGCGCGAGAAAAAGCCGGATGCAAATGCCATTCATATTAATTAGCAAAGCGAGATGGGGCTTTTACGAAATTAGACCGTGATTTCAGTGAAGATTTATTGTTGTGTTTGAAATGCTTTCGGGGCAAAGGTAGCCATTTAGACGCAAGCAAATTGGCGTTGTCAGAGTGGGTTATAAATTGAATTGACTCGAGCCGTTGTTTGCCTTGTACCTACCTACCTACCTATGTTGAATTACTTACGAAAAGTAGAAAGCTGCTACATTATTGGTTTCGTGCTCGATTAACTACCTACCCAAATGGCAATTCATAAGACAGCAGGTAGGTAGGTAAGAGTAGGTAGAACAGGTTTTTTTAGGGTACCTCTCGTTTCTCGAGTACACTATGGTGTGGGGTATCGTTAGATATGTCTTTAAAAAGTACTAGCTGTCCCGTGCCCGCTTCGCTGGGCGACAGACACTTCTAATTATTATATTAGACATGCAGACTTTCAATATGTATCATAATTGTTTATGTACTATCAATAGTTTTTGCAGCGCACACGAAGAACATTTTTGGTAACTTTTTACACCTTGCTTCAAACTATCGTCATTTTCAAAAAGAGTTTATTACTTTTTCAAAATAAAAAATAGCCTATTTTACTCAGGGATAATGTAGCTTGGTAACGGTGAAATTTTTTGAAATCGGTTCTGTAGTTTTTGGGTTTATCCATTACAAACATACAAAAAAACAAAAAATCAAAACTTTTCTCCATATAATATTAGTATAGATTACGGGTTGGTGAAAACAACTTTTCGATTATGGGATCCGTTTGTGAAATTGCCATTTTTTGTCAGAAACGAGTACGAAACCCCATTTTGCGCGTGACTCAACACGCACTTGGCCGGTTTTACCCTTACAATGGTGGCGATTCTGTTGTGTCCAAGCTAAACTTAAAATTTCGTAAAAAAATGATCGATCTTATTCCTTTTACATTAAAGTCTAAATTAGAGTCGCATCAAAATGACAGTCCTAAAACTTGGGATATTTTAGCCGTTTCTCTATTTTATTTCGCATATTTGACACAACCAAGTGTCATCTTAGTCAACACCATTTTACATGTTGATTAAATTTAGCTTGACGTTTCTAAATCTATTACAAAAATCGTAAATTTATACAAAACTATTCTATGTTTTAGAACTGTCACTTTGAGGTTACGCTATTTTAAACTTTAGCTTAAAAGAAATAAGATCGATAGTTTTTAGGAATTTTAACTTAAGCGTGGACACAACAGAATCGCCACCATTGTAGGGATAAAAAAAACTAAATCAGAAAAAATAAAATAAATAAATAGGATCACGACTATAATCCCTAAGTACGGTAGCCATCCTCTCAGATCTCCAGACGCTTAGATACTTTGAAGATGTCTAGTGAGGGTAGTCACAGGCACATCCAAAAACTCGTTAGCGGAGCTTTTATGAAATCGAACATGACATGATAGATACACATACAACATGGAACTGCTATTAGATGGAATGTCCGCGTGGCTAGCAACCCGTTGATGCTGATAATATGAACGCAATAAAGCCGCTTACCTACGCACGGTCAACTGAGATCCGAACCAAATAGCCCTAGAGCCAAAGTTGCTTTTTTACATTACTAGCAAACCCGCAACAGACGTTGTCCTGACTAAATTTAGATAATCGCATAGAGTTACACACGTTGCTATGACGACTGATGTCAACACGTATGTCAGATTTTTGCACACCAGCGCCATCTATGCTAAAATCATCCCTTTTGCGTTTTTTAATCATTGTGGGGATGTTTTTCATATTTTAAAATAGTTTATGTTAATTCGGGCATTATATCTACATCTACAGCAAATTTCATCTTAATCCGTTTTGTCGTTTAAGCCTGATTGAGAGACAAACATACCTACATACATTTTTTACTTTTTACTTTACTTTTTTTTTTACTTAAAAAAAAGCATAGAAACTCACAAACTTTCGCATATATAATATTATTAGGATCATGGCGAAGATTGGTATTTATTATTTGTTAATATTTATTGATAGGATCACCAAGGAAATTTAGGTACTTACACCTTACCTATAAAATACATAAGTATGTAAGTACATAGAAAATTTAATAATTAAAACTGATATATTCTCGCATTAAAATTATGAACTTTATGCAGAAAATCAAGATCAAGAATTTATTAAGAATGAATGGACTAAGTATTGTAAGTTCTTACCTAGGTACTAGGTACTTACCTACATCAATTACCCTAGTATTCAAGAACGACACTATGAGAACACGCACCCAAAGTGGACGAAATCTTTTACATAAAAATCACTTTATGTGTTGTGCACTGCATAGTGTGACTAAAGGCACATTGTCGTGTGCCTCTAGCCAAAGTTGAGCTCTAAAGGCACATGGTAGCGTGCGCCATAGTGCCGCTCAACACATAAAGTGATGTTTATGAAAAAAGATTTCGTTCACTGTGGGTGCGTGTTCTCAAAGTGTCGTTCTTGAATACGAGGGTTAGACACCTACCGTGTACACGAAGCTTCATAGGTAATTATGTGATGTAGGTTAAAGTATGATTCACCAGCTCCTAGTCTAAAACCGTTGGGTTGCGCGATGCCCCGAGTCCGCTCTGCAGTTTCGTTAAGCCAATGCACAAATCTAATGGATTTTTTATGTTCCCGGAATATGTGTCTACCAATATGAATAAAATTGGAAATGCACCTTGCCAAAAGTATTTTGCTTGCCCGTTATAAATCGGATTTATTTTTATCGTTTCATTAGAATGAGTGAAAATAGCTGGTGATTAAAGTAATCGCGAACTAGATCAATAGGTATTATTATAGCGATTTTATCATCATAATCGTATCGTGGAGGTACCTTCAAAAATCATAGGTAGGCACTTATCACAACTATAGCTAGATAATATTCGGTCGATTGATAACCTACATGGAAAAAAGACACTCACAATGAATGGGTTCAAAAAACTCTCGGTAAGTAGGTAAGTACCCATCTACCTACCATCCAAAATATATTTTCCTCAGCACACTGTTAACTTTTTCTACCTGTTCGCCACTCAGCAAAAGCCTGCAAAAATCGAGATATCCATACTATCTATGGCCACATTCACATAGAGGGCAGATTGATCCGGGACTTTTTTCCGGGCTTAGACTTTTATTATAGCCTATGCCCTGAAATAACAAATAGGCGACTTTTAACCAAGGTAGAAACTACGCGAGCAAAGCCGTGGGTGGAAGCTAACAATATAACACACCACAGTTACAAACATACCCAGTCCTGATACGAGTACCACACTAGGGTTTCCCTGTCGTTCATATCAGAAACTACCAGTACCATGGTACCACAACCGACCGGCCTCACAGCTCAGTAGTAACTCTGCCTTCTGCGCTGTAGGTTGTGGGTTCGATCCCCACCCAGGGCAAATATTTGTGTGATGAATATAGATGTTTGTTCTGTGTCTGGGTGTTAATATGTATAATAAGTATGTATTTACTAAAAAAAAAGTATATTAGTATCAGTTATTTGGTTCCCATAGTACAAGCTTTGCTTAGTTTGGGGCTAGATGGCGCTGTGTAAAGTCCGCCAATATTTATTTATATTTACAATACCCAGACCGGAAACAAAGAGTTACCTATTTACAGATCATGCAAACATTTGTCCTGCTGCGGGGTTCGAGCCTTGCGCGTCTGTTGGATGCTCACTCACCATGCTACTAGCTACTAGGGCAGCATAATCGCGTGCTCAATGTCAAAGCGATTAGATAAATACATCACCTGATAATACATTGCCTACTTATACTTAGTTTTGACAGGTTTGAGTTTTCTGTGGATGGGATTATTTTAGATCTACCTCTCGTTCAACTTCAAACGGAGATTTCATTAAAAATGTTTCAGATAAACCTCAGTCAGGTGGCGGACTCCGCAACGGGGATTATTGTTGTTTGGGTTTGATGCCGAGGCATGTTCTCATTTTTTACCAGCCAACCTAAGTGAAGGTATTTATAGATGATAATGGTTGACTTTCTAAGGTATCACAAGATGGAGTCAGCTACGTGGTACGAGAAGATATACCAATCTCTATAAGGTAGCCGACCTGAGAAGATATACCAATCTCTATAAGATAGCCGACCTGAGAAGATATACCAATCTCTATAAGGTAGCCGACCTGAGAAGATATACCAATCTTTATAAAATAGCCGACCTGAGAAGATATACCAATCTCTATAAGGTAGCCGACCTGAGAAGATATACCAATCTCTAGAAGGTAGCCGACCTGAGAAGATATACCAATCTCTATAAGGTAGCCGACCTGAGAAGATATACCAATCTCTAGAAGGACGCCGACCTGAGAAGATATACCAATCTCTATAAGGTAGCCGGCATGATACCAGCTTTATAAACAAATGCGCCCTATCCATGGAGCGAGCCGTGTACTCATTAAAACTTTCCTCAGGCTGGGCTTGCACGTGTTTTTAATTTTTATCGAGAGCACTCGTCGTTAGGGAGGCGTGCTGCGGCTTCGGATGCTTTGATTGCGGTAATGACGTCTCTCACCTCTCTCCACTTGTCTCCTCAACTATCTTCATGATTATTTCTTTATATATTAATGACGTAGACTTTAATTACTCCAGGCTATAATATATTCATTTGAAATGAGATCTTTTAATTGCGGTATAGGTAGATTTATCTTGGCCTCCATCCTCATTTGTGAACTTTTCTGGAGGAATTAATCAGACTTCAGTGCCTCCATGAATCTTCATACGCATTAAAAATAACGCCTGCTTTGCTTATCAACTTCAGGTATTTTCTCGCAATATGAAATTCGCAGATATGCAGCCGCAGGGTTGCAACAAATCCCTTTAGCTACGGTCACTGGCGCCGCCTGCTGCCCGCGCTAGCACAAACAACTCTAATGGATTTTTCATGTCCATTGAACAAGTCTTTTTAAAACCTATGCGTGAGATGATCAAATGTTAAATTGTTATTTGGTATTGTATTTGGTTTCTGCCTTAATTAATTTATCCATGCTTGGCTTCCCTTTCTCTTATCTCTGCAAACTGAGCCGACCAAAGCCAGTATTGACAATAGACACCTTCTTACCCACAAGCAATCAGGGGTAGATATCTTCCGGATTCTTGACTACCTTATTCGTTGCATGAGACCGTAAATGCGTGGAAATTTATATCTCTACTTTAGTCTGTCTGCGGCTAAACTTTGGATATAGGTACGTACTTATTCGTAAGTGCACGACTTTGTTGTCCATGGAATTGAACGTGTTATAATTATAACATCTCTTTAAAATTATTACAATATAAGTTTGATATCAAGAAGCATTTTAAAAGCCCCCAAGAAGAACGTAAATTGTGACATAACACGGTAATTCTGAAAGTAATAGGGTGGCGTACAAAAACATGTAAGCAGCTTTCATTGTTCACTTCGGAACAATGACTGTAGCAAAGTTTTGGGATGACTCAGTAAAAAGTAGGTACCTAAAATCCTTAGATTTAATGATGTGAAAAATTTGATCTAAAGTTTTTAAAAATTGTGTAAGTAAATGGAAAATACAGTTTTTTTCTAATGTTGTGTCACGTGTGAGTAGATTATCATGTATCACAATTATCAAGAAAAGAAGTTGCTAGTCACTGTCATTGCATGACAATCAAAAAGCAAGGGGCGTTACATGACTAACACGGTAACACCATGAGCATATAACTAATGCCTGTGGCCTAGGCATTACTTAATCTTCGTTTCAGATGATGTAGAGCTTAGACGAAGATGCACCACCTCGGTATAGCCGACTTGAGTACCACTTCTTTTTTTAATTCGGTTAAAAAGAGGGTGCAGTAGAATGTCAAAGTTGATATGAGAACTTTGACAATATGCATATGAGCCAATTTAGCCTATTAGCTCTACCTATGTTTCAGTTCACGACTTTAATCTATTTCTAGTTTCATTAATATGCTTATGTCAGCCGCTATGATGGCGTCATGAACCGCTGTCATAAACATGCAAACTTCGGTAAACAATTTGGCATTTTAAATATTAGTGGGAAAGTAGGTTAGGAGTAATAGGATTTAGATTAAAGAAGCTCTGTAAGCACATATAACGAAATTATATAGAGTTAAAAAACCCAACTCTGATACTTTACGAAGATACATTGAAAACCTCGGAGACCGTCTACTCCGACACTTGTTCATTGACGATGGGAAAAGTTTCCCGTCATGATTACGGTCTGTGCGTAACATGACCGCCAATGGGCTAATTGGCACTTCAGATAACTATTGCCTGTGCCCTCTAACTATGTTACTCGAGTTGTGCTGTTATAAAAGATGAGGTGTTTATGTAGGTTGTACTCGTAGGAATGAGGGCAGTGATGCGCAATGTTCTCTAAGCTGTCTGTGTTACTTCTAGTGCTTGCCACTGCGCACTGCGGTAAGGATAAACCGGTAAGTCTGCTTTATCATCTATAACCCAACTTCACCTATTTTAGTAGGGTCTATACCTGCCTAAAACCGGTGATATTGCATTGTTTTCATTTTGAGACATCTACAGATCTACAGTTTATCTTATCTAAACAATGGTCCATGGGATTCATTAAAGAACTGTCTACAACACTAATGTATTATCTCTGCTAACTTGGAATAAATATTCAGGTTGGATTAGGACTTCAGCTGTGGTATTTGTGTAGAGGTACAGTTTAAGTAGAGTGCAGTAACTTATAAAGGGTAACTTGAAAAGGTAAGTGAGTTTAGATTCGAGTAGTGACCAACACGCGCGAGGCAAGCGAGCGTAGCGAGATAACCACTGCAGCGGCCGAAGCACCACAAAATGTAGTATTCGTGTACAGTAAATGGTGTATGGATTTCATAAGGTATGACGTATCATAAGTAATCATTGATTACCTATAATTTTTTTTTATAAATAATTATTTTCTATAAAAAAATTATACGATATGGAGAACCCTATCAAAAGGCAGTTCTTGATCATAAAAATTCACAAGACAACGCACCTTCCCCGACATTTGGAAGTAAGCGGCAAGTGTACAAAGTCCCGTCAATTTGTCACACGATGTAGTTTATGAAGCGAGTGTGAGGGTGATGGATGGCTGCCTCAGCGGCACGCACGCGGCGACACTATTGCTCAACGTCGCCGTCGTCTGCGAGAATACCAAATGCATAGGTGACTCTGGTACTTAGTATCAAATAATATCTACTTGTACAATGCAGGACGTTTTTTCCATTGTAAAAAGAGGATACTAACTTTTAAAACTTTCGTCCGGTTTTGGCACGGTACGTTAACGGAACACTTTAGTGGACATATTGTTATCATAGTAAATAATATTCTACTACTACTTCTCGTTTCCATAGAAATAATATTTTGACAAAATAAGAAAAAAAATTGTTAACACATGAAACTGGACTAAAATAGCTCATCGCAAACATGATAAGAAAACATGTAGGTATTTATTATAAATTATTAGAAGAAATTGAAATTTAACAAAACTACTTATCCCACTAATATTAAAAATGCGAAAGTTTGTGAGTGAGTGAGTGTGTGTGTGTTTGTTACTCTTTCACGCAAAAACTACTGAAAAGATTCAAATTAAACTTTACAGTAACAAAGCATAAAGATCAGAAAAACACTTAAGCTAATTTTTATCCAGGTATCACCAGTGCGAAGCCGGGGCGAGCAGCTAGTAATTCATATTTTATCAAAACTACCTATAAATATGATAAATTAAATATTTATATTTTTTTAATAATTTACCTATCAAAGGATTTATCCCGGGCTTTTTGTATTTCTTCATTAATTTATTTGTCATGATATCATGGTCATGTCATGATATTTACGTACGCTTTTTAAAATATTCTTATCGTCAGTGGCAGTGGAAACAAGCCCATACCATTAAAATAAATATTTAACATTATGACACAAGTTGATGCGGATCGCGTAGGTCTCCGCGGAATCACAACTTAATATTTTCTTTGAAAATGTTATCTTATTTTTAATATTGCTATGACTTATAGGGTGGGAAGGGGACCTTTGAGGGACTACAGTGTTCACAATGGTATGACGAGATGGTAGGGAATGAAGTACAACTTATGATGCATATTACACAAAATCCTACTTCCTACTAATATTATAAATGCGAAAGTTTTGTGAGTGGTTGTGTGTGTTTGTTACTCTTTCACGCAAAAACTATATTGAACGGATTTAGTTGAGACTTTACAGTAATATAGCTTCTTATACATCAGAATAACACATATGAAATTTTTAATCTAGGTACCACGCAGGCGAAGTCGCTGGCGAAAGCTAGTATAAAATAGATTTGACGCATATTTCGAAACTAAACATAATTTGTCCGTTATTAGGGTACGAGTAAGTACCTACTATATCGTTGAAACTTTGTTAGGTTCAGATTGCGACATCGGAAACTCTTTTTATCTAATCTAGCAGAATAGTTATATTTAAGTATCTAGTAAATTCTCGTATATAACTAAACGGTTCTTGAAAATAATTATTAGTTATTCGTAGAGCAGTTATTCGTAAGTTTAATGCTGAATTCCTGAGGAATTCGATATTTTAAAATGACATATAAATACTTAGTATGTTTGGTTTCACCAGTTTACCTACGTATATTTTCATCAAACTTTTCAGGTGTTCAGTGAAGATATCCAAGAAATAATAGACACAATTCACACCGACTGTGTCACAAAAACCGGAGCTGCCGATGGTGAGTTGTTAATAGAAAATTGTATTTCTCCTTTGTTCTATGTTCTCCAAGCAATCGGCACGGCTAAGCTCAGTGGCACAGTGTTCGAAAGTCTTATAGAAATGGCATTGAGATAGGTATCTAAAATTTTAAATTCAAACCAAAAATAGTTATGTACGTAACGCAATACCAACCCATGCCTCAAATGTCACGTACCATCATCTGCTCTCAAATCCTACTTGATGTCCTCCTACCTAATGTTTGTATGTTTGTGTTAAAATCGCGCCGTAACGACTGAACCTATTTTGATGGAAATTGGAAAAGTATTAGTTTGTAACCCGGATACCAAATAAGTTGGCTACTTAATTATTTGGATATCCAAGCAAAGCCGTGGGAAGAAGCTAGAGAAAAGTACGTCTGAAAAAAAACACGTAGGATTACTACCTACGTGTTTTTTTTTCAGACATGTTTCGGACCCATCAGACGATTAATTGCAATTGACATGCCAATGTGTACGTCATTCAATGAATGACATTCATGGACATTGATTAGTACTTACTGCAGCATTCATGTCGTAGCATAGTATGGTCGTATAGATAAGCCAAATACGCAATCATAATGACTTTAGAATCTGCCAGTTCTAACGGTTCTAAATTCTATTGTTGTGAAATACAATGTCTCATGTTTGCGTACATTAAAGAGTCTTTATTCCTACTTGCCCCCAGAGGATATACAGAATTGCGAAAAGGGCATATTTAAGGAAGACGAGAAACTGAAGTGCTATATGATTTGCCTACTGGAGGAAGCGAGTCTCGTGAGTTATCTTTGTTTATTTCTCTCTCCACACTGGCTGAGACACGAAATTAGATACAAACAAACGTTTAATTTATTTTTAATTCTGTTTGTTTTCTTTGAATTCAAACTTTAATCATCTCTAGTACTTTTCTGTGTGATCTGTTTATTTCTTTGTCTATGATTTTAAGTTTAATATCTAAAAGTGCTGGAGTTCGAGAGCTTTAATGAAAAATATGAATTGCTTGCGGATCAGACAATTACATTTCTACGGAAAATGAAAAACGGCTAAATGAAAAAAAAACATTATATCAAGTCTCAGGACGCTTAGGTCACTTAAATTTAAAGATTTGTGTAAAGGTGTAGTCATAGACCAGTCCAATTATATTTAGCACATGCCTAAATTTTGTAGTTGTTAGCATACTATACGTGACCAGTTGCAAGCTCATAGCCGCTTATAACAATATTAACCGGTTTCCTTACGATATTTTTCTTGACTGTTACATACACGTGCTTTAAATTGTTTAAATAGAAAATTTTTGTTGCATTGCTGTAACTTAAGTCCATGACCTTCAGATTGAAAGTCGAGGTATCTCTTACTGGACTGTCTTAGCTATTATTAATTAAATTGTTTTAATAGGTGATGTTTGTACTCTTGAATCTGGCAAAGTTTTTATACAGATTTGAGTCAAAATCGGCGTTACCGTCAAGATAACGTAACTCGCGACGGTTGTGTGACAATTCCAGATAAAATAAATTAATTAATAAACACCCTACAGTTATTACCTACTCACCTACTCGTAGTTTGGACCTCACCACTAGGCGCGTCGAATTGAGAATGACTGGCCTCACAGCTCAGTTGGTAGTAGCTCTGCCTTCTGCGCTGTAGGTTGTGGGTTCGATCCCCACCCAGGTCAAATATTTGTGTGATGAACATAGATGTTTGTTCAGTGTCTGGGTGTTATTATGTATCATAATGTATGTATTGACAAAAAAAAAGTATATAAGTATTCCATCAGTTATCTAATTTCCATAGTACAAGCATTGCTTAGTTTGGGGCTAGATGGCACTGTGTGATAATGTCCACCAATATTTATTTATTATTACTACAATCGCAAGTTAGTAAATACTACAAACATATTTTTTAATAAGAAATTAATTTATATTTTAGGTGGATGAAGATCAAGTGGATTACGACATGTTGATCAGTTTGATGCCAGAACAGCTGCAGGATCGAACGAGGAAGATGCTGTATGCGTGTAAACACTTGGGTAATCATTTTTAGTATTTTATGGTTGTTAGTATGTAAATCAAAAAAGCCCTTCCAAAAATACCGTAAATGCACTAAAATTTCCACAGCATCGGACACGGACGTGAGTATCCAATGAAATAGATATAAACTTGAATTAAAACATAATTCAGTCAGCTGTACCTACATACTTACTTCCATAAATAAAACATAATTTATTACTATTTCTATAAATCTTAAAATTTATGTTTCTATGGAAAATCCTTTCTCCTATCATATTGAAAATGTTTAAAGCCGCGTATCGACTTCGCGCTCCTGGCGCGCGTGCCATGAATGACCGCGCTCCAAATATTTGAAGGATTTGTTTAGGAAGATTTTATTGTCGGGGAAATTAACAGTTTTTAGCACTGCTAGCAATCTAAAACTAAAAGAGTACACAATTTTTTTAAATATTTTTTTGAATTAACGAGTACATAACTCAACATTTAAGGATTACTTTCATAAATACGTTTTCTGTAGATACAACGGTATTTTTCACCTTAAATAGACTGTTGTTTAACGACAGCAGATTATTTTGTAAGAAATCAATGTTTAAAATTTTTGGAAACTTTCAGATACGCCCGACAAAAATACATGCCAGAGAGCCTTTGATGTCCACAAATGCTCTTATGAAAAGGATCCTGATGTAAGTAGTATTTTCTATAAATAAACCCAATACCTACTTTTCTAAATACAATATTTATAAAATTATGCACTGAATTAGTATCTCATCTCGTAGTATGTCTTATATTTGGAGATTTTTATTTTTAGGGTTTTTTGAGTAAAAAGAGACAACAAGTTATTGAAACGAGGAATAGATTATTGCCAACAATTTGCTGTATAAAACTAAAAATAACTGTTTTTGTTGAATGAAAATAATTATAATATAAAATATAAAATCAAAATATAATTAATATTTGGCCATAAATTAACCCATATCAGTTTGCGCAGACGATATAGAATTATTATATACTAGTACTAGTATATGCTTGCAAGCGACACTTAGTACAAGTATTAGAAAGTGAGGTTTACCATAAAGATACCAACTTTTAGAAATTACTTATCGTGATTGGGAACCGTAACGTCTCTTTTATTCATCGAGTTTGAAAGTCGTAGAAATACACAGACATCTTAATTTTAAGGGGTATTGTGACTTTACACGTTAATTTAAAAGATTTTAGCATACTTAGTTCAAAAGTTTTAGGAACGGTTGCAAGTATAAAACTAATTAGGAATAAAGCTAAATAATATAACATTCAACTTTAGGTCGTTTAAAATAAGTTCTTTTTGCGCAACATAGTCACCGAACGCTTGATTATAGAATCTTGTTTCGCCTTGATTATACCTTATTTAGTCGACGAAAAAAAAACCCGAAAATTGTGTGTTAAGCTTGTGTGGTGAGGGTTCCGTACGATGATAGACTTCTATATGCTTTCCGTGCGAACTCTGTATCTGTATTTAAAAAAAAAATGTCTTTAAAAATCATGTTTTATTGTTTCAGCTATATTTCTTGATGTAGGTGTTAAAAAGTTTTCTACAGCTGAAGAGGAAGGGGGATTTTATTTTAACTTAATAATGCAGAGTTAACTTAGAAATATAAATACCTATTTTAATAAAGTTTTTATAGGTACCTAATGCTGGATTTAGAATTATTAATTGCCTTATACATCTTCAAGAAATTAACCTGCGGGGTTTCTTCTCGTCCGCAAAAATAAATAATGTTTAAGGTTTGTATCTACGAGTACCTACTCGTACTTGTAAATAAAGGCGTAATTTGCGTTGGCCGCGGGCTTCAGACCGTCTGTTTTTTTACGAAATCTCTTTCAAATTTATTCAGATCTTGAAAAAAGTATGATCCTAAGAAATTAATTTTGGTATACGAGAAATAAAACTCCCCAAGAGATTGAAATGAATTGGAGTTTGAGCGTAGAGCAGTTCTGTTTTATTATTACAGCACTGAAATTTAATTGCAATTCAAATCACCTCAGTATACTAAAGGTACAAATTAGAGATCGAAGAAAAGGTAGAATTATTTTTATTTAATAGGTTTTTAATCCTTGCGTGTGCATATTTTTGAATTGTTTCCAAACAAAAATCAAAAAAAATGTATGTACCAACAATAACCATTTTTACTTTTCGAAAATATAATACCAAAAATTTGATTTTCGTTTGTATGCCTTTCTGTCTATTTGTAGCTATGGCCGAGATTTACTTGAAAACAACAGAACAGATTTTGATAGCAGCTACAACATCTAATTCCTTAGAGTCTAAGGAGTGTACCGGATGTATAATTTATTTCAGTACGTTATTCGTTCCACGCGAAGTCTCGCGCGGGAGAAGCCAGTTGGTTATGAAAACTGAATACAAATCCAATGTCATTACGAAATCTGAAATGGCTGCAAAGCTAGAGATTCTAGGGTCAATACTAATATGAGAATACAGTGTTTCGTTTAGCTGATTTCTCGTTCGGCATCTAGTGAGTAGCCAGTGCACGTAGCAACCGCAGCGCACCGTCATTACTCGCAGCGCCAAATTGCGATATCCTGCCTTTGCCACTAAAGAGCTTGGATCCTGATACTAATTCCTTAGTTTTAAGTCTTGAACAAAAAACTATAAGAAAACAGCTGATCTGGAATCTGTACTTGCATATTCCATAAAAAAACATGTACTTTTATTTGGCTCTCTGTTTTTTGTGCTACTCTGTTGTCACTATTTTGTCATTATGTTTAATGAAATACTTTTAAAAGTAAAAATCGTACCAACACATTTTTCTTACCTTCGATTAACAGGCAATTATGTTCTATTATACAGGGATACATAAGTTGGACAATTTATATTTTTAGGCGCCGCAATCAAAAATCTTCTCTTGAATCCAATTAGGTTGATTCTGTGACACAGTGCCTAAGCTGCGGTTCTCACTCAATTACTCTAAACACAGACGATTTACCGATGTCTGAAGTAGATATGTAGAGATGTTTAATACAATACATAACTACTGATTAGAACCTTCAGCAGAACCAATAACTAGCCTTTATTTGATTTGCTTAGAGTAAATTTTTTTAAATTAAAAATCGACCTTGTTAGATTATGCATGGCCTGTGCATCCCCAAACGGTTATTCATGGGTAAATAAATTATGAACTCAATATTCCAAATTACAGATTTTATATTTTCACGATCGTTAAACCTAGTTGTCAGCTCGTTTGGGTACTGTGACTGTGGCTAGCCACCTCGACTTCCTTTATAGTAAAACAGTTTTCAAATGATTATAAAGGGTCCCGTCAACCAGTGGGTAAGTGTGGCACCGCACGCCGCCGTCGTCAACCCGGTCCCGAGCTCGCTGGCCTCGCTACACTGTCCACAGTAACAAGCCACTCTTGTTTATTTTACCGCAATGAATTTTCCTTGCAATATTTTCTTTATTTTTTAATTTTGAATACATTCGAGTACAATTCTCCGTGGTGGTTGTGCGCCCCCGGCAATCTCCAAATTGCCTCTTTATGTGCAGATGTTCCGACCCTCGGTTTTTCCGTCTTTTGAATGTCGTTTTGCTGTTAAATAACGTGCTCTTTTATTGTAATTGAGGTTTGTGAGTTACTTCCAACTTCTCTGTTATAAATTATGTTGATTTGTATTCATTTTATGATAAGACTTGTCACTATGATTTATGAGTGATTGTGATGGTTTATTTTAGACGTATTGTGGACTGTAGTGTGTTATGTGTATAGATAGATTTAATTTAGGAAGTGCTACGAACAGTGCTACGCCGCTACGCCGCTTCGCCGCTACGCAACTAGCTCAGCCAGAATGCCTATCTCCCCTATTCGGAATATTAATGGGCTCGCTGGTATGGCTTCGTGATTTGATAATCACAAACAAACAATGCCAATTTAGAACAAACAGTTCACGGGTAATTTGTTTACTATTATCCGATAAATCAAAACAAGCCAATTTCATTTCGCCAACCCAAATAAATCGGTATTATAATAACACATCTAATAGTTGGATGAATTATGCGACCATAGAATGGCAATGTGATTTTAACTCTACCATTTGCCAAATATCCTAAGTTATAGGAAAAGTTTTGGTATAATTGTTTTATGGTTTTAGTTGAAAGCTTCGTTAAAGATTTTATATCTGTTGATTAAACGTTCCCATAAATGGTGAACTTATGAAATATCTAAACTCGAACCTCTGACTTGAAAAATTCGAATTGAAAATAATATTGTCAACATTGGGCGAGGGCCAACAAGTGCTTAGCTGACTGAGACGCAAGAGGTGCAGGTTCGATTCCCACGGTGCCGGCATTTGCATGATCTGCAAATATTTGTTTCGGGTCTGGGTGTTGTTATAGTATGGTAGGTACTCCTAGTTTCTGATACCCACGAAACATGTCATATACTAGAGTGGGGGGATATGTTGCGTATTTTTTTTATCAGTTATTTACAAGTTTTTTTTTTAACTTTTCTTAGAAAAGTATCTTGGGATTATGGCTAAGCCAAACTAAACCAAAAATGTTGAAGCTAGCTATATTTAAATGATTAATTTAAATTTTAGGGTTCCGAAGTCAGAGAATAATAAACAACATAAACAAAACAGGATCACGACTGTAATCCCCAAGTACGGCAGACATCCTCTCAGATATCCAGACGCTTAGATCCTTTGAAGATGTCTACGTCCAAACATTATATTTGGCACATGTCCACATTTTGCAGTAGTTAGCATTCCATACGTGACAGGTTGCAAGCCCATCGCCGCTTATAAAAATACTAACTGGTTTCCTCACGATGTTTTCCTTCACCGTTTTGAGCACGTGATTTGAATGCGCATATAAACAATCGAAAACAAACTATTACGGAACAGAAAGTTATCTCAGTGAAACAAGGCAATTATCTAAATAAATTGAGTTAGGCGATGTTGCACTGTCACGGTCCCAAAATCAGTCCCTCAAAGGAAGCGTTATGCTGAAAGGTGTTGTTTCTGGGGCGCGCCGGAAAATGAATATTGATGACTTCATGGACTCTGAGCTTCCATCTGTTAAGGAACTTTTCGCAGGATCATGCACGTTTTTTATGCCACTTTTTTTTAATAGAAAAGGAAAGACCTCTGTGTACCTAAAATATTTCGACTCTTGTTCATGTTTTACTAAAGGTTTATCTGCCATATATTACAATCAAAAGATAATGTCCAAATTTATAGAAGTGCTTTATTTGTAATGTGTTTTAGTGTCGGTGTTTATTGTGTCATGAAGAGAAAGAACTTTGTTTTCTTGCAAATTTGGTATATCCAGCCATAGCACAGTAAGTTGGCAACACAGGACATGAATGGGCCGGATATGATTCGCTGAAAAATTAGCTTCTTTCATCGTTTTATTGCCCGTGTATCGTGAGCCGCTGATGAAGACTAATACGAGCGGAAATTTTGTTTGAAATGATTTATTGTCTTTATAAATTGTTTTGGTTACGCTTTTACTTCGTAATTATTTTAGTAGAGCTTTTAGGACTAATTTTATATATATAAAACAAAGTCGGTTTGTTCAAACACTTAAAACTCAAAAACTGCTAGACAGATTTTTATTTTTTGGTTTTTTCTTCGCCAATAATAAAATAAGTATTTAAAATGATGGATTGACGAAAAAAGAGACGAAAAATTATAAAAGAATCCTAAATTGTTTCTGGGTTTCGTATATTTATTGTTACGCGCATAAATTTTTGACAGTTTTATACAACGACAACGGGAACAGGAACTGGAACGGGAACGGGAACGGGAATGGGAACCTACATATAATATACCTACGAAGTTCGCCAGGTTAACTTGTTTTTAATAATCAGTTGTTGTTTTTAATAAGTTATCTCCGTTGTTAAAATAATGAAATTGTGATTTCAAAAATTTTAATTAATTTGAAGGAAATTAACTATGAAGAAGAAAGTACTTGCTTTGTTACAAAAGGTTTTATGAGACCTCGGCAATTCAAGTATGCATAGATTGTGTATCATGACTTCCACAATCATATTTCATACAAATAATTTAATAGGTTTATGGTCACTGTTACAAAGAACTATGCATAAACATTTTAGTACAGGCACATGCTGAATAAAGCAAACATTGTTCAAGAGGAATAAAAACACCTCATTTTCATGATCCTTACAATGTTGCGTAATAACATCCAAAATATGATGCCAATATAGAGCGGCAGACGTGTCATCTTGGACGCCTGACCAGAAGATACAATTTATATGCTAATAGCACAAGATACGGGCCACTGATGTTGCTTGGTGTCTGTCCGAACCGGTACGGTTCCTGATAGCCTTTAAAATTACTTTTGCGACCGGAATATTCATAACGGAATTGACTAATATGCACAACATATTTGCATGATACGTCACATCAGACTTTTCAGAACCATCATTTAAAAATTAAAAAAATAAATAGGATCACGACCCCAAGTACAGTAGACATTCTCTCAGATCTCCAGATGCTTAGATCCTTTGAAGAGTCATGGAGGTAGTCAGAGGCACGGCCAAACATTATATTTTTTGGCACATGCCCACATTTTGCAGTAGTTAGCATTCTATACGTGACATGGCAAGCCCATCGCTGCTTATAAGAATACTATAACTGGTTTTCTCACGATGTTTTCCTTCACCTTTGTGAGCACGTCTTTTTGATGGGCATATAAATTTTTCGAACAGTAAAATCCATTGATGCACGCCGGGATTCCAACCCACAACCTTCAGATTTAAAGTCAAGGTACCTCCCACTCGGCCAACACGGCAAAAAATAAATATCAAGAAATACATTCGCAGTAGTTGCAAGCCCATTGCCGCATATAAGAATACTAAATGGTTTTCTCACGATGTGTCTCTTTACCGTTTTGAACACGTGTTTATGCGCATTTTTGTGAAAAGAATCTATTTATCGGCCGGGTCTCTAATCCACGACCTTCGAATTGAAAGTCAAGATACCCTACCACTCGACCAAAAATTAAATAAAAATTGGCGGACTTTACACACAGTGCCATCTTTCCCCAAACTAAGCAAAGCTAGTACCAAAATAACCAGAACCAGAAAAACTGTTTTTTTTTGTATATACATAGGTACTTATTATCCATTTTAACATCGAGATACAGAACAAACATACCCATATGTTCATCACACAAATGCCTCCTGGATGGGAATCGAAACCACAACCTACAGAGCAAAAGGCAGCTGTGAGCTGTATTACAGCTGTAATAACGAATGATACGACAAAAAAAGTCAAACAGCTAATATAATACTTTGCGACAGTTTAACACCTAGTAATATTAAAGCCAAGTTAAAAAATCATTATTTAAATATTTTTGTAAGTTCATCATAATTATATAATATTCTGTTCTTTATTTAAATGTGTATAAAGTTTTTAATGTAGAATAAGTTTAAGTATGTACTTACCTTTAAGCAATGTGACTCGTGATAGCACAAGTTTTAAACCTCTGTTGTTTTTAGTGCTATTTTTAATTTTGTTTTTATATTTTCTTTTTGTGAAAATGATAAATAAATAAAAAAAAATAAAAAAATGAAAATAAAATAAGAATGAAATAGATGCACTATGTTAAGGGGCTATATGTCGACGATTGCTCTTTTTCAAAACGAAAAAAGAAATACTTCTGAACAAGCCACATCTCCTATTTTTATAAATATATAAATATATTACTTCAGGTTCCTACCTAGATTTCTATTAAACTGAAAACATAATAGCAGAAACTTTTCACGATAAAGATATTATTTCAAAATGATACGTTTTAGAATTTATGATCGAATATTTTGATACCTACTATTAAGATCAACTTGTGATTTATTGTTAAAGATAGGTAATATGTAGATCTAGATTTCTATTAGAATAGATTTTTGATAAGAAATTATACATAATTTATATCATTAATTTATTCGAAAAGCAAAGGCTGACCACGCGCTGACGTGTGTTTGTCGTCATTGCAGCGGTCGGTAGGATTATTTATCGAAGTGATTAAAGATGGGTACATCTTTATTCACATATACTAATACATCATAAAATAGGAGATATGGCTTGTTCAGAAGTATTTCTTTTTACGTTTCGAAAGAGAGCAATCGTCGACATACAGGGCCTTAAAACCCAAACCCTTCACAAAAAAAGAAGTAATATTTACTTTTGAACTTTCCTAAATATTTCAGTACCGGCAATCAACCGGTGAAAGCAATTTCCTTGAAAACTCATTTGAGGAATGACCGTTTGTTTATTTATAACGAAATATTTTTTCATTCAAAATTGAATCGGGTCAACATATAAAACGGTATATTTGTAATTGCCTGGAGGCATTCCGTCACTGAATTAAGGTTGTTCTTTGAAATTCAAGGTAAAAGTATACAGTATAGCTACGTAGCGTACTAGTACTTATAAATTTAATTTAAAACAAATTTGAATATATAATTGGGTTTGTTCTTATTGTACGATGAAATAAGGTCAAGTTTGTATACGATGTGCGACTAACAGTGATTGCATCTTCATTATAAAGCCGCGATGCCCCAAATCTGTTAGGTTGGAGTACGAGGCAATAAAGCTAAACTGATGAGGCATTATTTTTATATTTTTGAATTTTATCTGACGTTGATAAGACAAAAAATAAATGATTTGGGGCGAATTTTGCCTTATCTTACCTTAACCTTTTGTATAAACTACATGGCAAAAGCCTTACGCTATCATTCTAAGGATTTTATTTTATACAATCTATTACTTAAAATAGATACTATTATAAAAGGCTTTGATTTTACTTTTTATCCCCTTAATCGTTCGAGAAAACTCATATGCTGGAGCTAGTGCTACATACTTTACCGCGTCCACGCTCCAACTGCGAGTTTTAGTAGTTCCCCAGTCGCCGCGGTGCCGACCGCTGGCTAAGCCAATTAGTGTCCACTTGGGTAAACACCGGCTCGTTAGCGGACTGTGTGTTTTATTCAATTCAATTTGCCAACTCCACTGCCACTTATTGATAGCACATAGACTCGTTATACAGGGTGTAAAACTTTACTTTTACGTGTAGTTGTTTTGATAAATCCGCAACCAAATATTTTGCGGATTGTTATTATTTATATTTTTTTCTTCTTGGTGTATACGCTGTACAAAAATATTATAACTAGGCATGCATGTCGTAGCTTAAAGTGATTTATAAAATTTCGGTTTTTGTAGGGACAGAGTTAAACATAAAAAATACTCTCTTTAATTTACATTGCATACTATGAGTAGTAAAAATTATTTAGCAACTTGTTAGCCATAACGAAAAAACGGGTATTTAAGAGCCATTTTCGAATGATAAATCCAGAAAAGTTCATATTTCTGAATGTAATTTAAATATATATAACCTCAAAGTTATCAATACCTTATGCAAATAAAAAGAACCACGACAAAGATTATAAAAAAAAGAAACCTCACCTTTACGCTTAAGTATAATATTTTTTTTACGGCACAACACCTGCCTCTTTACCTCTGGATTGATTGACAAACTTTACCTACGAACCAGTAGGTATGCATTCAGTTTTCGAGAGACGTCTCATACACCCAATATAAAAACATGGTACCCACTAAATAGACACCTACTTTTCTTTGTCCACTCTTAATTTAGTGGAGTCGGGCAGACTAACAATAGGAAGTTACGACGATGTGACTCTGCTCTTTAACTTTGTCCGTAGTTTAGGATGTTCTGATTGGATTGCAAATTGGAGTTTATGTCCTGTTCTTGTTTATGAGAGTTTTGTAGATTAATGGAGCTATTTGGTTAATTGTTCGTATAAACAGGGACTAAGTACCTATATAAGGCAAAGCTTACAACATTATAATGTTAGCGCGTAAATAAAATAATGACTTTTTATTAATTAATTATGATTGATTATAGTATAGCAAACGATATATAAAAGATATATAATCTAGGTTGCAATGAGTAACTACTCTATGAAACACAACTTGGTCTTCATAACGGCAACTCTACCGCAACTGCTAGTGAAATCATAACACGTTTCATGCGAATTAAATAGCATACATTGTTTTCCCGTCATGTTTATGAAGTACGAACGAGTATCGTAATATTTATTTTATTATTCTAGTCCATTTTCTTGTCAGATTCGATGGGTGTCGAGAACATGCTGTTGGTAAATCTAGAAAAGTACACCTCTAGACACGCTATTAACGATTCACAAAATACATTGCCAGCGGCTGGCGGAGAAGTGGAACCGAGTGTGGAATGTGATAATGAATAGCGCGAGTGTTTGTTATGTCTGCGTGCAATTCTAATATTGACAATAAACCACAAAATATTGGGCTATAAGGTTTCAAACCAAATTACACCAATAAAATCCCGAAAATAAAATGGTACTGCCAGAATTATCTACATTGGCAGAAACACGTATAACTAGTTGGTTGCCGTCGCCGCCGATCGGCGCATCGGAAGGCTGTCGCGATGTCCCGCGGTAATCTACTCCGTGACTTGCAAGTGGAATCCGTGGTTTTATTACGTTCGGCAGGTTAGAGGGGGACAGAGAAGTACTTAAAATTAGGGGCTTCTTGGCTATTAAACATTCTAAATACGTTCAGAGCGGCCGAATTATTCATTCTTATTATATTAGCTCTGTCATTTGTGCTTGAAATTTGCTGTCACAGCTAGGTAGGTATCACGACTATTATATCACAATCACCTATTTTTATGATACTAAACTCGGAAGGTACGAAAGAAATAAGTAATAAGAATAAGAAATCTCAAACGTTATCTCTTATTTAAGTGGAATTTGAATCCTTACTTAGAGGAAGGTAGGTTTCAATTCTACGTAAATTAAACGCTTTGAGTTTCATAAAAAAAGCATATCTGATTATCCTCAGTAGGAAGTAAATAATTTAGTAACAATCAATCATATCAGGGCAACCTCTTTAACATTGGACGTACTTATTGCCCTTTGACTTATTCCTTAAAATGACTCATAAAGTTAAAAGTAAATAATACTTTTTCTATACTTTTGCCCCAACTTAATAAACCTTGCTCGAGCCCTGGGAAGGGGGATTCAGTCGTTAGTTGTACCGCATTGTGCCGGTTATTGCCGCACCCGAACCAGTGTTATCCGACGACATGAGAACTAAACCCCACGTGTACTTGTTTCAATGTTTTTTCAATATGTTCAACCGTTTTGTAGTCTAGTTTTATTGAAAGTATCGACTTCGATTATTATTGGGTATTGGTACTTTAGCGATACATTCAGAATTTCTGGCATATTTATTAATATCATAAGCATGACAAATCGAAATAATTATACCTGCTAAACTCGTAAATATAAATACTAGTTGTAAAGCCCGCGACTTCGTTCGCTATGTTATTTTAAAAGTTATTTTCAAGCAAACATCTATTCCACTTTACCACACCCTTAGAGGCTGATTTTGAAGGACTTCTTTCATATGCACCCTTACATATTAAAAAGAAGGTATAACGATTCTCTAACTTTCAACTTTGACACCCTTTGCACCCTCTGTTAAGGGTTGTTTAGAAAACATGTAAAATATATATTTTATTTTTTACTTGGTAGAGTAATTATTCCATGTTTGGACTCACATTTTATTTGTGGAGTATATAATTGTCATATGTTTCAAGTTTAAGTTCTAGGCATACAATTTTAAATACAATCGTTTACACCAATTTTACGTTATATCAATAGTTATTCATATTTATATTATAGTTTCGGTACGGAACACTCTATGCGCGAGCGCTATGCACATATTAAGTAATAAGTACTTTTTGAAACAAGACAAATGAACTGATTTGTCTTGTTTCAAAAAGTACTTATTACTAAATTAGCTATTGAACAAAAATCTCTGCGAGAATAGAGCTATCTCTTTAAAAGCGTTTCCATTTTTCACGATTCATTATCCAGTTTAGCAAAGAGAACGTACCGAACGTTCATTGAGTAGAAAATTATATGCAAAATCACGGCGGAAGTCACGGACCGCTCTGGAGGTAGAGCGACGAATAATTAATACTGAAGCTTTGTAAAGTTTTTTTAAGTTTTATCATATATTTTTAATTTAAGCTTATATTACGCTGAACAGATTATAATTTTATGAATTTGGATCGCGGCGATGCGCAATCTAAAGCCGTTTTAAAAACATGGCGCGTCCATAATGATGGCTTGATGAGAGGAGCGCCAGTTTGCTGCACTTCCAACCACCCTCGCCTCAGCCTCATACTACGTATTTACGTGATTTGAATCTAACCGAAAAATAAAGTTTTAATCACGTTCTCTGCAAGCCATAAATACTTCACGTAACTTTACAGATTCACGTTCTGGATTTAAATGGATTTTCAACAAATCTGTCTGCTAAAATGTTTTAAAAACCACTTCAAAATCTTCGAAATCCAGTAAGAATGATATGCGAACTTAGCCAATAACTTACATCATTTACATACATATTACATATCATCTCTTTCTGTTGTGAAAACAAGTAATGTAGTTTTAATAGCTTTTGCGTTGTTGACTTGAAAACTCGACACCAGAGCGTCAGTCAGTAGTTGTAGGGCACTCGTGCATAGTCACCCCGACTCTCATGTTAGTGAGTGAAAATTAGAGGGCAAACAACGAACACTTCGTTTAGTGATAAGCACATAACGGCGATTTCAAACTAAGCCAGTTGAGAATGAGCTAACAAGGGAACTGTCCCGAGCCCGCTGAATAACAATTTGCAATCAGTAGCGCAAGTCTCTGCTGTTGATCATAATGACCTTAACTCGATGCAATACAGCCGGATAGTTGTGTTCTTATTTACGATTTCTAAATTGCAACAAAATTTAAGTAGAACAATTTGCTCTTTTAGTATTCATTTCTTTGATTGAATCTAAAATACTGTAACTAGGTACTAGGTAATAGAGATACGTTATAATTATTATCAGCAAATAAATCACAACAAAACAGCACGTTAAATTTTCCTACTATTCCGTATTCTATCCATAAACCGAGCCCAAAAAAGTCACGTATACATTATGGACGATACAGCCTACGAATCCCAATTTTTTTTATTGACGATACAATATACTCGTACATTATTTTCCCTAGCAAATTTTTACATACAACGGTATAAGTTGTGAAGAGTTTTTCGAAACTTTTCTTCTTTACTTATTTTGAGGACGGTCGTAGCGAGCTTCGAACTTCCTAACTCGTGTTATTGAATTTAATGTACCCTCAACGTACTAGCTCTATTCAGTGACGATAAAATCACTTGGTCTGTTTGAAGTGTGCCTACTACAAACCTATCAAGGTGTTCACATGTACGAGTATAACTCGTTGTAGAGTACTTATTTTATAGAAAGTTAACTTGTTTTATTTTACACAAAAAGAAACTTATTTGAATAAAAAACCGCCCAAGTGCGTGTCGGGTCACGCGCAATGTAAGGTTTTGTAGTTTACATAGCTAACAATGCTATGATAAATAATTTTCAATGGTATTTGTACTACTAAAAAAAATATTATTTCTTCTTCAAGTACATTTTATATGTTGGTTGATTATTAATATTTCAGAAACGGATCCCTAATCGAAAAGTTGTTTTCACAAACCCACAATACTTTTAAAATACCTATCCAACGATAGCCCACACCATGGGGTACGAAAGAAAAAAAAACATTCCCACTATAGGTGTAGGTAAAAAAAAAATGTTTTTCAAGATTTTATTCTACGACTTTGTTGACATTACTAATAGGTATGTATGTACAAATTGTACATGCCAAATTACAGCTATCTAGCTCTAATAGTCTCTGAGCTAAGCTGCGGATAGACGGACGGAAGGACGGACATGACGTAACTATAAGGGTTTGTAGACTACGAAACTACTACTAAAAAGGAAACAAAACCTCTTACATTTTTTGTAATAAATAACAAAAATTACATGACAGATTATTGTAAATTTAAATCAGTCAAAACAAAGTCATTATTTTTTTCTATTTAAGCTTGTCCGTAAACATTGGAAGCTACTTTAAGACGCTGCCAGTAGACGATTATTTTTGTTCGAAACGAAAAAAGAAATACTTGTGAACAAGCCACATCTCCTATTTTATAATGTACTAGCGACCCGCCCCGGCTTCGCACGGGTAGCATTTTATTATACATATAAACCTTCCTCCTGAATCACTCTATCTATTAAAAAAAACCGCATCAATATCCGTTGTGTAGTTTTAAAGATATAAGCAAACATACATACAGACATACAGACGCGGGAAGCGGAAAGCGACTTTGCTTTATACTATGTAGTGATAGTATATGTGAATAAAGATGTACCCATCTTTAATCACTTCGATAAATAATCCTACCGACCGCTGCAATGATGACAAACACACGTCCGCGCGTGGTCCGCCTTAGCTTTTCGAATAAATTAATGATATAAATTATGTATAATTACTTATCAAAAATCTATCCTAATAGAAATCTAGATCTACATATTACCTATCTTTAACAATAAATCACAAGTTGATTTTAATAGTAGGTATGGTAGGTATATATAGTAGGTATATATACCTACTATATATACCTATAGGTATATAGTAGGTATATAATAGTAGGTATATATAAATATAGGATAAAATATTTCGATCATAAATTCTAAAACGTATCATTTTGAAATAATATCTTTATCGTGAAAAGTTTCTGCTATTATGTTTTCAGCTTAATAGTTATCTAGGTAGGAACCTGAAGTAATATACTTATAAAAATAAGGAACTTCGTTGCAATAGGAGATGTGGCTTGTTCAGAAGTATTTCTTTTTTCTTTTCTAAAAAGAGCAATCAGCGACTGGCAGCCTCTTAAGGGTGATAAGTGAAATTATTAACGTTTTGTATGGGCTGAGTCTACCCGGATAAGACGGAAAAAGTAATAAAACTGCATTATTTTGAAAACCATCAAATAAAAAAAAATGTCTTTAATTTAGGTAGATTATCTAACGAATTATATAAAAATGTAATTTAGCTATTCATAGTTTTGATTAAAAACGAAACTAGTGTTTTTGAAGAGCCAACTTTGAAAAATAAATCTATCGAGAAAAGTTTCACCAATCGTGTTTCTGTCTTTAATTTATCTAGATTAAATCCATAAGTTATCTCTGTCATAAAAAACAAAACTGTATGTTTTGCGGTAATTGAGAAAAAACGATTCTGCATTCATCAAAAACATTTATTAGTCGTCTTAATTTTTTTTCCGATTTAAGCTTGTCCGTAAACCTTGGAAGCTACTTTAGGTTTAAATAAAATAAATAAATCCAAACTACCCGGGGCTACGTATAATTTTTCCTTTGGTTTTCCGCAAGAGGTTTCGTAAGGCCAACATTTACATTTGGCGGCGTCTCTGTGCCGAGTGTTTGCAAGAAACACACTTTAATCACAGAGAACAGGTGGGAAGAACCGCGCGATTTTAATATTGGAATTTCTTATCAAATCCAGCTTTTTCCTGCGAAATAATATAAATATTTGTTCCTTTTTGGCAATTTTTCAAAAGCTTACCGACCGACTTTGTTTTCAAGGTATTTTAAATACATTAATTTTCTTTGTAAGCTAAATGTATTGTCGTAACTAGTTGATTTGCTGTTACAAAACAAAACATTGACAGAAAATGTTAAAGAAATTACTCGTAAGGCAGACTAATAAATAGCAAAGTGTTCCATTTATATTTGAACGAAATCCTAAAAAATCGTTTATCTCGTAATCGACTCACATTATTCGAGACCGTCGGTTCGAGAAAATCTTAAAAATTCCCGTCAGCAGTGTTGTTTCGTATCAATATCCGGATTAGGTCGATTCAAATTTGGTTTGTAGGATGAGGATTTATATGCAGCGCTCTCAATTTCCTGCGACGTCAGTGGAGCATCCGGCGTCCCCCATCCCGGCCCCGGGCGCCCTACGCTGAGCCGGGCGCCGCTGCCGCCGCAGTCGGCGAAGCCTCCGTCGCTGCCGCCGGCCGGAGCGAAAAATGAAGCGCGGACATTTGCATAGCGGCACTCGAACCGAGCGGACCGGCAAATTGTTGCCGCATCGATAACTCGAATCGACTCGATCAATATGCCGTATCTGTCTTCCAGTCCCTCTGTTTTCACGGCTTCGATATTGGTCATCCGACTTCGACAGTTCTATGATTGTCGTAGTTGGATTGCCTTTCCCCTCGGAGTGAAGAGTTGATGTGGAAATTTAATTGATGCTAATCGCTGTTAACGATTGTTTCCAACAGCACGTGAAGTATCTCAATTGGTATATCTGCGACTTTGAACTTCATCTGCTTGTATTTCACTATTGTAATCTCGAAGCATGATATATCCACGATATAGGGAATCCTAGTGGAGTCGGGATTACGTAAGAGATAGATTTTATAAAAAAATCTCAAATCTCCGGATTCCTAAAGATATCTAAAGGATATGACATTTTAAAATCTAATTTAAATGCTGGTACTTAGGAAGGTACTACAACAATGCTAAGTAAGTTCGTATAAGTAAAAAAGTAACAAATACGAATAGCTATATATTTTATTGAAAATAAATATACATTCATTTCAATTTCAATGAATATCACTGGTATGAGTAGCAAGGTCGTCTCGAATAATAAACTCATTTTAGTAAATATCTCCGACCATCGAGATCCACAGATGTGAGATGAAATATTACACTCGTATGAGTGTAATTAAATACATGATCGGAATACACAAAGGCTGAGTGAGGATTATCATTAGCTTTATTTTTGTTTCTAAAATATTTTCTCGTTTCTTTTCTTTCCGGTGGTGTGTAAATTACTGGACGTGTTTAATCTCTCTTAATTTTGATTACATTATAAATTATTATTTATTTAGTCAAGCGTATTACCTACCAATATTTGTGAATCGACTAAAAATCGTTCTTTTGTAGCTGCTACGGTTTTAGTAGCTGCCCTTCCTGACTCATTTTAGTTTCATAGCCCAATGTTACATGTTATGTAACATTGTTATTTTTAAAACGTTATGGATAGATCGAGCTGATAAATCCAATTATTATTTAGTTTCAACGCCAAAATAAATAAATGTATATTATGTACGAAAAATTCCCCAGCAATTTCATAAAAAATAAAAACGTACGATCATCACAGAGACAGCTCACGTATTTGTGTGGTTCGTTAAAGTTGTCGCTCCGAGTGGAATACGAACCTGATCGTACCTGGAGCATAGCTCAGTGTAGCTTCATAGTATTTTGGTTTCACTTCATGTCACTGGTCAGCTTTCCTTATAGTTCAACTAGCAGACACGGCCACGCGTTGCTGTGTCAACAATTTGCAATAAAATAAAATTGCGACTATAATTAAAGATCTAAGCTATCCTATATCTCAAGTTGGACCAGACTGCTCACGGTGTGCCAATTTAATTTAAAATCGGTTATGTAGTTTAGGAATCCATCGCGGACAAACATCGTGACAGGAGATTTATATATATTAAGATAGTCTGTTAATATACATTGCCGTTGACATAACATACTCAAATACATATCCTACATATATGATTTTGTTTTTTGTGGAATATACAGAGCCTGGAATAGCAAATAAGCTACTCTTTATCCAGGTACAACGCGAGCGAAGCCGCGGGCGTAAACTAGTATGTACATAATTATAGCCCAATGTTACATGTTATGTAACATTGTTATTTTTAAAACGTTATGGATAGATCGAGCTGATAAATCCAATTATTATTTAGTTTCAACGCCAAAATAAATAAATGTATATTATGTACGAAAAATTCCCCAGCAATTTCATAAAAAATAAAAACGTACGATCATCACAGAGACAGCTCACGTATTTGTGTGGTTCGTTAAAGTTGTCGCTCCGAGTGGAATACGAACCTGATCGTACCTGGAGCATAGCTCAGTGTAGCTTCATAGTATTTTGGTTTCACTTCATGTCACTGGTCAGCTTTCCTTATAGTTCAACTAGCAGACACGGCCACGCGTTGCTGTGTCAACAATTTGCAATAAAATAAAATTGCGACTATAATTAAAGATCTAAGCTATCCTATATCTCAAGTTGGACCAGACTGCTCACGGTGTGCCAATTTAATTTAAAATCGGTTATGTAGTTTAGGAATCCATCGCGGACAAACATCGTGACAGGAGATTTATATATATTAAGATAGTCTGTTAATATACATTGCCGTTGACATAACATACTCAAATACATATCCTACATATATGATTTTGTTTTTTGTGGAATATACAGAGCCTGGAATAGCAAATAAGCTACTCTTTATCCAGGTACAACGCGAGCGAAGCCGCGGGCGTAAACTAGTATGTACATAATTCAATCAAAGTAGGTACTGATTTGAAGTTCGCTAGATAAATCCCTGTTTCCTGAAAAGCGGAGTCCGCTATTTGATGTATTGAAGTAAAATTTTCATATCGAATAAATAATTGACATATTTTTAGTCTTATTTTTATTACTGTTACCTAACTGCCGTTTAATTGCCGCTTTTTATGAAACCATGAGTGTCGTTATTTTTTATTATAACTAAATGCTATTAACATTTTATGTTAAAAATAATATCGTTTTAAATACTAAAAAAAAACCGACAAAAATGTTTCAACCACGAAAAAGTCAAGAGACGATATTCGTTTCTAAGTTTTATATAAATAAATTTTAAATTAACGTTGACTATTTTCTACACACTAAAAAAAAACATCCAAATCGGATCACCAGGTAAAAAGATATGCGAGGTCATACCTCTTTTTCGTCGATTAAAAATCTACAGATCTCTCTCCCTTCACAAAGGTTATGAAATCATCAAAAGGCTATGATCGCACTAAAAATGACAAGCAAACTTTTTCGTGAAACACCCCTATGGGTTGTTCGAGAGGGCACGCGTCGAGAGGTCGATTTCGGTTCGTTTAGTTGTGACATCTATAACCTGGCTGTTTGTATAGCCAGCCCCCTCGCGTAGCACGATGGCAGAATTTGCAATGAAAATTTACTGTGTCAACGTGTAGTGCAATTGCGAAGTGACATCTGGCTTGAAATGTTCCGCTCCCACCGATACTCGTAGTTCATGCGGTTTGATGATACTTTTATTATCTTGTACGAGTACGAATTTGTTTTACCTAACTGGTTGATGTCGCTACAAATAAAACTAAAAATTATGTGGGTAAAGTGTTTGTGATGCAGAATTTAGAAACATAGTTTAAATGGCTTTATGTACGTTTTGGTTCATAATTGTGTAGTAGGTAGGTACTTGTACTATACTACTATATACGGAACATGTTATTCAATGTGATAATTTCATGGATAAAGATAATAGCGTGGCAATAGCATGGAATTAAACTTGAAACTTAGATAATTCGTGACCGTGTCATAGCATATAAGCTAGTTTAGTTTATGCAGGCACCACGTGAACGAAGCCGTAGTAGATAATAGTTGATAACCGAAGCGGTAGTATCTACTCGTTTAGACTCACATTTGTGCTATTTGTTTAAAAAAAAATCATTTTTTTTATCAATATTTCAAGTTCCCACACGTTTTAATATTCATGTTGTAAGGTAAACTCCCGTAACATCATATATTATGCGTGCTGAAATGACAAAAACGCTGTTTGTTGTCATAAACGCTGAAAGTGAAATTGCTGGCTAAATATTTTAAATCGTAAAATCCGTTATTCGCTCTGGAGTGACGTGTTTGGGTTGCGGTCCTAAACAAATACCGGGATTTAATGAGGTCAGAGAACCACCGGCCACTGACTAACCAACTACAGCATTACCTGCGGTCGCAGCTTTACGCACATTGCGTTATTTGGGAGCTTTGTTATACAAGTGGAGTTAATCGTACCATTTCAGTTGAATTTCATTACATTCTGACTGACTATGTGCATATTAGTTCATCAAAACCATTCAACAAATACACAGCCCTGTTCATTTTGCGAAATTTAAGCTACGTATACGTAGAGTTCAAGCATCGGAATTGTGTGTGCATTTATCACTACATAGTATGAAGCAAAGTCGCTTCCCGCTTCACGCGTTTGTATGTATGTCTGTATGTATGCTTATATCTTTAAAACTACACAACGGATTTTGATGCAGTTTTTTTAATAGATAGTGTGATTCAGGAGGAAGGTTTATATGTATAATTACATGCTTAATATATTAGAGAACCACTTGATAATATTAAGATTTCTAATATGAAGTCGTAAATAAACACATTTTTTTGCGCTTACATTGCAAACGCTGGCTGAACTCTACGAGATAGAACAAAAAAATGTACTAAATATTGTATACCTTAAAAAGGTCTACAAAAAAGTCCGCGATGGTATATGTTTATCTCTTAGGGTTAACCCACAATAATCAATTTCTATCCTTTACTTTTTACGAGAAATAATGGCTTATTTACGAAGCGATTTTAAGCAATACAGCATCAATCCTTATCTAATTAAGTACCTTAAATACAATTATATGTCGATCTTTCAAGAGTAACATCTAAAGAAAACATGTTTGTATTGTCTAATGAAAAGAAAGCTGTGAACGTTGGTTGTATATAGAGAGTAAAATAAATAAGTAAAAATGTAACAAAAAATGATGTTAACGAGTATACAAAGACATTCTGTAATATATTTTGGTCTTCTGACAATCTTCAAGGATCTGAGCGCCTGGAGATCTGAGAGGATGTTTACCATGTTTGAGAATTTCAGTCGTGAGTTTATTTTCGTGAGTATTCCAGAAATTATGTGTTTCCATGAATCTAACCGCTTCTGCGCACGGATTACTACGCGCTCGGGCGGTTCGCGTATGTCCAGGTGTCAGCGAATTACATACACAGAAGTAAGAAAGTAACTTTTTTTTTAAATATATTTATAAAATCAAGGTTTTATAAATTCTATAATTTCTAGTACTCGTCAAGACAAATCTAACGAGCCCAAACACGACGTGGTTATGTTTTGTAGTTAGGCAGTTCCTATGGTTACATTCGAGCTTCATCATCAGACCAGCTGCTCGCTAGTACCATAATTTTATATTATCATTAGAGATTGATGGTATGCAAAAGTTTTAACTCAATTAGTCTATTTACTGAGGAGTTCCGTTGAACAGCTCTTGGCTCTATCACCAAAACAGCTCGTTATTATATTATTGCATTGTCACCGAAGTTTCATATGTATGCCAAAATTTAGCTCAATCAGTTGAAAATAACTTCAAAGTTGAGTTGCAACCTTTGCCTAACTTATGAGTTAAAGTTACGTTTACGTTACTTTACGTTACGTTTACGTTACGTTTACGTTACGTTTACGTTACGTTTACGTTACGTTTACGTTACGTTTACGTTACGTTTACGTTACGTTTACGTTACGTTTACGTTACGTTTACGTTACGTTTACGTTACGTTTACGTTACGTTTACGTTACGTTTACGTTACGTTTACGTTACGTTTACGTTACGTTTACGTTACGTTTACGTTACGTTTACGTTACGTTTACGTTACGTTTACGTTACGTCTACGTTACGTCTACGTTACGTTTACGTTACGTTTACGTTACGTCTACGTTACGTTTACGTTACGTTTACGTTACGTCTACGTTACGTCTACGTTAAGTTTACGTTACGTTTACGTTACGTCTACGTTACGTTTACGTTACGTCTACGTTACGTCTACGTTACGTTTACGTTACGTTTACGTTACGTCTACGTTACGTCTACGTTACGTTTACGTTACGTCTACGTTACGTCTACGTTACGTCTACGTTACGTTTACGTTACGTCTACGTTACGTTTACGTTACGTTTACGTTACGTCTACGTTACGTTTACGTTACGTCTACGTTACGTTTACGTTACGTTTACGTTACGTCTACGTTACGTTTACGTTACGTTTACGTTACGTCTACGTTACGTTTACGTTACGTCTACGTTACGTTTACGTTACGTTTACGTTACGTTTACGTTACGTTTACGTTACGTTTACGTTACGTTTACGTTACGTTTACGTTACGTTTACGTTACGTTTACGTTACGTTTACGTTACGTTTACGTTACGTTTACGTTACGTTTACGTTACGTTTACGTTACGTTTACGTTACGTTTACGTTACGTTTACGTTACGTTTACGTTACGTTTACGTTACGTTTACGTTACGTTTACGTTACGTTTACGTTACGTTTACGTTACGTTTACGTTACGTTTACGTTACGTTTACGTTACGTTTACGTTACGTTTACGTTACGTTTACGTTACGTTTACGTTACGTTTACGTTACGTTTACGTTACGTTTACGTTACGTTTACGTTACGTCTACGTTACGTTTACGTTACGTCTACGTTACGTCTACGTTACGTCTACGTTACGTCTACGTTACGTCTACGTTACGTCTACGTTACGTCTACGTTACGTCTACGTTACGTCTACGTTACGTCTACGTTACGTCTACGTTACGTCTACGTTACGTCTACGTTACGTCTACGTTACGTCTACGTTACGTTTACGTTACGTTTACGTTACGTTTACGTTACGTCTACGTTACGTCTACGTTACGTCTACGTTACGTTTACGTTACGTTTACGTTACGTTTACGTTACGTTTACGTTACGTTTACGTTACGTCTACGTTACGTTTACGTTACGTCTACGTTACGTGTACGTTACGTGTACGTTACGTTTACGTTACGTTTACGTTACGTCTACGTTACGTTTACGTTACGTCTACGTTACGTTTACGTTACGTCTACGTTACGTTTACGTTACGTTTACGTTACGTTTACGTTACGTCTACGTTACGTTTACGTTACGTTTACGTTACGTTTACGTTACGTTTACGTTACGTTTACGTTACGTTTACGTTACGTTTACGTTACGTTTACGTTACGTTTACGTTACGTTTACGTTACGTTTACGTTACGTTTACGTTACGTTTACGTTACGTTTACGTTACGTTTACGTTACGTTTACGTTACGTTTACGTTACAGTTTCGTTACGGTTACGGTTACGGTTACGGTTACGGTTACGGTTACGGTTACGGTTACGGTTACGGTTACGGTTACGGTTACGGTTACGGTTACGTTACGTTACTGCCTTACCTTTGCCTAACTTATGAGTTAAAGTTAGGAATACATTCTTATCTAAGTATGTTCGTTTAAAATATTTTTTCCAATAAAAAACTTCTGTAACATAACGCTACGTTACGCCGTTACGTTTACGTTACAGTTTCGTTACGGTTACGGTTACATTACGTTACTGCCTTACCTTTGCCTAACTTATGAGTAAAGTTAGGAATAAATTCTAATCTAAGTATGTTCATTTAAAATATTTTTTCCAATAAACAACTTCTGTAACATAGCGTTACGTTACGTTTACGTAAGGGTACGTTACGCTTACGTTACGGTTACGTTACGGTTACTTTACGCCTCGCTTCGGAACAGGCTCCGAACCGCGATGCGGTGCGTGGTCAACTTGCAGTTCCTGCGCTTATGGCTCGTCGTCCCTGCGCCTACGTCTCTCTGTACCTGAGCTCACGTCTCTTCGTCCACCCTTGGCTCTATCCTCCCGCGATTGCCTGCTTATCGTGCCGCCATTCGCAAGGCAACTTCTATTCGTGTTGCGCGTGACTTTTATTGATTTTTTAGGTTAGATTCAAATACAAAATAACGATGAAAAGGGAGATTGGATTTATTATCTCATTCATGTTAAGAAATTGTTTTTTTTTAGTTGTTTTTAGTTAAAAATTGTTATGCAAATAATAATTTATTTTATAAGCCAGTATAAAATATTCATCGTCTACAATTCTCGTTGGAACAATTTGTGTAGGCAAGTGCTCTATATCAAATTCCAACTAGGTGTTTTAAGCAGTTCATTAATTAGTTTATTATATTATATTGTTCGCTAAAAGAGACGGTACAAATAATTAAGAGGAGCGCAGGGTGGGTGGCGGTCGGCGGTCGGCCGCAGAACTGGAAGTAGTACTTAAGAACAGCAGATGCCGCGAGCGAGCGCGATACTGCGGACGTTATAGAGCTGATGATACCACCCGATACGTATATTAGTTTCTTATTAAAATAAATAAAAATATAATTAATATAATTATATGGAATGCTTACTATTGCAACCATACTGTCAACCATAATGTATAGACTATCTCCTTTAGATTAGACATCTTCAATGATCTAAGAGCTTGGGGATAAATAGGATTACAGTCGTGATCTTATTTATTTTTATTTATTTGATTACTAATACAAATATTTATAAATAAAAATAATGAATAACTCGGCAGGTGCTCGTGGAGCATGTCAATGCCGAACAGAAGAAAAAGTTTATACTTATTATTTTGGTTCGCCACCTGGTTTAACATATAAGTTTTTAACCGGGTACCACGCAAAAAGCTGCAGGTGTAAGCTAGTCATTATATATTAGAATAAAAGTCCTGACTGACAGACAAAACACAGCCTAAACCGCTCTTCCAATAAACTTTATTTTGATGTGTAGAGGCGCACTAAGGAAAGAATCCTTGAAACAATTCTAAAAAGCACAGCGGGGTTTGAAATTTGTTTAAAAACAATTTAACGCGAATGAAATCACGGGGGTGTCCACTAGCTTGAAATATGAAATGGTTTTTTTATCTTCCTCATCAGACTTTTTTATAGATTTTTTTATCTTCCTCATTAGTCGGAGGCACTTCTGAAAATTATACTTGGTACATGGTGAGTGTTACACGACCAGTATTAGAGCTTAAAATAATGATACTAAGATATTTTTTATATAAAGATATTTTATTTCTCGACAAACGTCCTTTAATGCATAGATAAACAAAAGTATTTCTTAAATTAAATCACAATTCAAATATAGGAACAAAGAAGAATCGAACTGTTAATAAATGTTTACTGGTTGCATAATTTGCATAGAGTTGCATAGTATGCAGCGTAGCAACGTAGCACAAGACGTAGCATCCCGTAGATAGGGTTGATACGTAGCGTGCCAATAGGAAATTAACAAAATAAAATAAATTAATAGGATCACGACTGTAATCCCCAAGTACGGTAGACATCCTCACAGATCTCCAGGCGCTCAGATCCTTTGAATATGTCTAGTGGGGGTAGTCAGAGGTACGTCCAAACATTATATTTGGCACATGCCCACATTTTGCAGTAGTTAGCATTCCATACGTGATTGATTGCAAGCCCATCGCCGTCGCTTTTATGAATACTAACTGGTTTCCTCACGATGTTTTCCTTCACCGTTATAAATTTTTCGAACAGAAAAATCCATTGATGCACGCCGGGGTTCGAACCCACGACCTTTAGATTGAAAGTCGAGGAACCTCCTACTCAGCCAACACGGGTTATAAACAATTTATCAATTTTATATATGCTGTACGATGGATAGGCAGTTCCGGTTATCAGTTGAGTTAGACAATAAAGTAAGGACTGCCTAATTTTGGTTAAAAAAAATGGTTCACACACATTGAAAAGGTATTATTAACTACTGCATGTATGCGTGTCAGACTTTCATTAAAATTCTTCGTTACCGTAATATATGAACGTAGACTCTGAATACTAATGCACGAAGGATTGCACAACTTTATATTAATTTACTCGAGAAGTTTGCGATTGCTCTCTTTGATTTATTTGTATTCGTTCGTCGTCTTTGGCTTTTTCTAACACGGTATTGAATTGATATATTGACCTTCAAGAAACAAACGTCAAGATAAATAAATATTGCTGGCAATCCTATCCTTTATTATTATACATGAGAAAGTTAAAATGGTTAAACCGATGGACAAGATATAGTGTGACTGTATGACCTTGATTAGCATAATTAGACTACTTCTTATTAAGGCAAAGCGAGGCGAAACCGCAGAAGCTTATTAGTAAACTTGTTTAAGTATACCTTATTCAGTTTCTTTGTATTTTTTTATTTAATTTGTTATAGCATAATAATACCCAACAACCACAAACAAACATAATCAACATTTTCAGTTATTTTTTGGTACACTCATATTTTAAATAAATAAATACATTTGATGGAAAATATAACAATAAATGTTTTTTGTATGTCGTTATGCATATAGAGACAGAGAGTAAAAATATTAAGATACCTACAGTTTATTCCTATTTGTCGGCACTATTGCTAGATTCTACGAAATTCAATTAGATGCAACTGTTTGTTGAAGTTGTTTGATTTTTGCGGCTGCGAACATGGAGCTACTCGGATCCAATTAAAGCCACCTCTGTAGCGCAGCTATTGAAAGAAACTGACTATGAATATTCCGGCATATAATGAGGTATTTGCTTTTAAAAAATATTGACTATCTCCCTTTAACTAAGTACAAAAAAACCAGTAAATGTAATATAATTCTACATCAATCCTCAACTCGGTTTGATTAAACCAATGAATACATGTAAAGTTTGCCTACTTACCTATTGAATGTGGAAGTTCCCCGTTTTCCTCATTTTATTTTTCTAGAGTGTACTCGAGCAAGTTTAGTTAGCTCGCCGCCGTCTGCACTGCATTCATTTTTAATTCAACACCGCCGAAGTTGGTTCCGACGTGCGTCCTTGCAAAATGTAAAGCTACTTACATCTGTAACGATTATCTGTGATACTGTATCTATAAACTAATAAACTTTATAGCGGATAAAACTATCGACAGATCTCGTAGGTGTTGACAAAGAGAATGTAGTAGGTTGGTAGGTACAGCCACCATTCTTCAGGCACATTCGCGAAGAAGTGGAAATGGCGTATAAATTTTCTTTCGACAGTATATCCCGCAGTGGCTTTCCAATCGGCGCTGGCAGGTCAGCTGGGAGTCAATGAAAAGCGGTAAAGTGGTGCCGTGGCGCTGATTAAAGCCTGGAGCAATCGTCCCGGAAAGTATTTATAGGTACACCTGTTCGTTAGCGGCACAAGTCCCGGCCAACTCCTTGATTAGGCGCCGACGGGCGATGCTTCTCAGCCGCAACAAATAAAAGAATTTCCCCCGCACGAGATCCGAAGAATTCAATGCGAAATGTGCACGGTCAATGGTTGATGCTTTTTAATATTATTTTTCTACGTTTCATTGAACCGTATTTTAAAGCCTTCGAGACTGATGTTCTATTTAATTTAGAGTTTGAAAGTTGTGTTTTTTATCATTTTACAATCCACACCGACTTCGTCGGGTTGCAGTCAAAATTGTGAGATTTATGAGGCACTTTACTATGGGAATGTCGCGTAGGATTCGGGAAGTAAGTAGTTGATTTTGCATGTGAATGGGCATGGTGGTATTCCATGCACGAGTGCGGTGCGTAGAATCGCCACCCAGGTCACGCAACCCCTTAATAACATCACGTTTGATGCGCCTCTATTATTATATTTTCTTCAGACGGTCCCATGACAGGCTGAGGCGGGGGGAGGTTTGTGAACTCGAATGTTGGTATTATTTTCCGCAGTACCTGAATTAATCATAAAGTTAAATTATGTATATCTTGTATGTCTCTATGTTACGAGATAAAACATTTGGTATAAATGAAATATAGATACTTATTGTGCTATTTATTTGTTTAAAATAACTGGTAAAATATTAAGTTTTTTGATTTATTTAACAAAACCGGTCAAGTACGTGTCGTGTTACGCGCAATGTAGGATTTCGTAGTTGACTTAGCTAACTACGTTATTTATTATAGTTAAATAGTAATTTTCAATATATAATTCTTTCAACAAGTAGGTACATTTTATAAGTTGGTCGACTATTATGTCTATTACTAGAAAACTTGTAACGCATACGCGAGAAAAAAAAACATCCTCACTTTAGGTGTAGGGGAGGTACCCTAAAAAATAGTTTTTCAAAATTTTATTCCACGACTTTATTGACATTACTAATATGTATAATTATATACATGCCAAATAACAGCTTTCTAGCACTAAGAGTGTTTGAGCTAAGCTGCGGACAGACGGACGGACGGACGGACATGGCGAAACTATAAGGGTGTCTTGTAGACTCGAAACCCTAAAAAAAGAAGAAGTTTATTTTGGCTGTTTTTTTTTATATTGCGTGAAAATGCGTCTAACGCGAGCTACGCTAAGCATACCGTAGGCGAGGCACGTTTCAAAAGAAGACGCTTACCTGAAACTTTCTTACCCCCTTAGCACATTAACTAACCTGCGCCGGCTTCAACTAGCTCGTACGAGTCTGCCTAATATTAAGTTGCTGTACGTTTTATTTTTGAATAGATAAAAAATATAAATGTAGCTAGCTAAAAGTAGTATAATAACAAATCAGTACTATAATAGCAAAATCTAAAGCTAGAACCAAGATTAAGACACTGAAGATGACAAGTCTAGCTCTGAACTGAAAACCGTAGTATACTCGCTCAACATGCTAACAGACAAATAACTTATCTCAACATTTTCCGTCGGAGCTCAGCATTACGTCTATTGTGTTCGAGCAGAATCTCGTATTTGCATCCGACCGTATACACCGACGAAACTGGGAATACACACGGTGCGGTGCGTTCAAGTCCACGGTATAAAGTAACAACGACGTAACAGCATTTACCTAGATTTTAATTTTTACTAGCTGTCCCGACAGACGTTGTCCTGTCAAATTTCAATAATCCCACAGAAAAAAGCACTTTCCGTTTTTCCCGAACTTAGGAGTTGCAAAAAATACCCTACGACCTATTCTCATACCTACCAAATAAATAAACACAAAAAAAACATAAAGATCGGTTAAGCCGTTTCGGAGGAGTTTGGTTACAAACACTGTGACACGAGAATTTTACATTAGAAGATTTATTTTATTACTAGCTGACCCGTGCCCGCTTCACTGGTCGATAGATAGTTTCACATCTGGTATTCCAATCTTCAAAATAAATTATAGCCTATATGTTGCCGAGGACTAATAGCTATATAACAAAATAATTTTCATCAAAATCCGTCCAGTAGTTTTTGCGTGAAAGCCAGACAACAGATAGACAGACAGACAGACAGACAAAAATTTCAAAATATATTTTTTTGGTATGTGTTACTTGTACGAAGACCCCTAGGAGTATTTTTTTTAGTTTTTATTCAATGTGCAGAATTTAACTCTTCTACAGTTTTATTATATGTATAGATAGATATAGATAGATGTACAGAATTTAACTCTTCTACAGTTTTAGAGCTAGAGAATGAATTAAATATAAGTCATGTTGTAAAGCTACGAGTAGTATGATAATAATAGATGCTTTAACAACTCAGTGCTACACTCAATTTATCTTCGTAGAATAATTAAACCCTATTTTCGTTGGTCACGCCATTACTTAAAAACGATTCCACCAAATTGAATAACTTTTTTTGTTGTATTCTTTGTTGTCAGGACAAGGTTTCTTTGAAAGAAAATTTTGAAAAATCCAGCTTAAAATTCGGGATAAGCTGAAGATGCCTTTTATTTAGTATTGAAATTTAATAGGAAAGCGTCTGTTGGGACAGCTAGTTGAAAATACATTACGAATATGATGAATGAGATGGTATAATGTGACACACCGCTTTCGTGAGCTCCGTATCGCCGCTGCTCGCTGCCCGCGCCGCACAGTGTGTATAAGTATCATTGGAAGGAAGAAAGAACGTGCGGGACGGCGACGCGGAAAAAGTAATTTTTCAACCATCGAGTGTGGGTTTCAATAACACGCCATCTGACTACGCTACGCATTTATTGTAATAAAATGTATACGAAATATTATAAATGGGTGAATATCATTTCAGGTTTTTTATGTTGATTTCCAAGTTTACAGATAATGAAGTAGTCAGAGTCAAGCTTAAGATTGCACTTGGTACATACACATTAATCATAGTAGTTGTAAAACATAAGCCAAATCCTTTTCACAACCATAACATGTTTTGCCGATCCCACGTCATGAAATGGATAAAGGACAAGAAAATGATGATGAGTTAAAATCTATGACAGGTTGCAAGCACATCGCAGCTTGTAAAAGTCATCTCGTGTGCAGCCTCAACCTAATCTGATTTAAACTGAAAATAGAATTATTCTCATAGCGCAATAAAAGGAATTTCAACATTGCTATTATGAAGCTCGTATGGAAAATATTTCGTTGTGGCAGCAAATGGTTTTCAAATCACTAGTATAAAACGTTTGACATTTTTGTGCATTCTCTTTCCCATTAATCTATTTTACCTCGCTAATAAACTACAGATTTTGAACTGAATTTTCGCCGTGCTGGAATATAATTTACACAAGACGCAGATAGTATTTGTGGAAGCGCCCTCGACCGGCCGTCCTCTCCCGTCCTAGCCTGGTTCGTTACGCGCGCTCCACTGACTCCGCGAGTGACACCGACGAGTCTCTTCACAACTGAATATCACTCGCGAAAATATTAAACATAAAAAACACCTTTTTCAACTCCTCAACAAGTTGACGAGGACAAAAAGCGAAGAGCCTTGGGTAGTTTTCATCTTCAAGTGGATTGTTGTTCGCATTCGTATGTAACTTTGGGTGCTTTTGAGGCAAAGTTATCCCCTTGGGAAAAATAATATTTATAAATAGAAAGAGGCAGAAAACTGATGATTTTATACAAATAAGTATAGCGCGGAAAACCGGCCGTTTGGCATGTTAGGGGTCAGCAGATTACATACTCGTATAAAACCGGGGTCCCACGGCGCACAGAGGAGTATTTCTTAATAAAGAGTCGATCAAAAGTCGAATACTCGAATTTTGTTGCATTGCGTTACAACTTACGTATCGTTAAAGCCCATTAACTATTACGTCACTAAACGGCCATTTTGATAACGTCTTGCCCCTCCACTGACCGTAACAGCAGTCGGAACCCAGCCATTGCGTGAATCGTACGTCTTCGTTCTCGACGCTACAGTTTAAACGTAATCTTATAATTGCATTACCTGTTTGTGTTTGGTGAAATTTTGTGATAACCATTATGGATATTGAAGAAGGTATGTCAGTACTTATTTAAAACATGTTTATTTTGATATTAAAGTAGTTAAAGTGGCATTCCGCACGTTAAACGTTCGGCATTAAAAAAAATACTTTTTTTTTTGTAAACACTGCAATTAAAGATGTTTTTGTTTAAGAGTTAAGCCTAGTTAACTTGCGAATTTGGATGTAACGTAAAATTTCACTATTCTTGATAAGGTTTTCAAAGGAAAATGTCCCGCATCTACACGCCATTTTTTTATTTCTTTTTTTAACGAAATAAGTCGAAATTGATTTTATTTAAACAAGGTTGTATTTTTTATTTTTGTTCCAGAAACTCCAATGACGTCGATAGAGATGACTAGAAAATTACTCTATGAAGTCATAAAACAATGTTCGGACAGGAAGATAGACCAGAAGTTTGAGTTTTTGGAAAATCGTCTTAAAATAATCACGAAATGCCCTGGAAATAAACAAGATCTACTGAGACATGCCTTAAAAACTTTTAAGTTCCAATTTAAAAAAAAATGGTCAGCCGCCAGTAATAAGGAAGAACGCTTTTTAACAAAAAATGAACAATGGCTCAATACTTCTGTAAAACTACCTACGTGGACATCAAGAAAGTCCGGCCGACCAACAAAGGGTTTTATGGAATCGAGCGACCAAACAAAGAGGCGTAAGACAAAGGATTTGAGAGAACAAATACCTTGTGAACAATTAACCTATGCAGCCCAGATGAGTCATCGTGCTGCAGGACATTGTGACGCGTCTAAGGTGATGAAAGATATGACTTTAACGCCAACAAGAGCCAAAAAATACAGAACACGGTTCACCTCGTCTCAAAGAGAGATAGTCAAAAAGCATACACCATCACAAGCGTTAGCTATTTTCGTGGAAGCTGATATGACAAGAAAGCAATACGAAGTAATTCATGCTGCCAACAAAACCATTTATCCTTGTTATTCACTTGTGAAAAAGGCAAAAAAAGATTGTTATCCGCGCGAAGAGTCGATCAGAATTACAGAAACATGTGCTGAAATAAATTTGCAGGATATTTTAGATCATACAGCTGCAAGGTTATGTATGTACTTAGATGAAGTACTCGAAAATATAATTGAAAAAGAAAAAAGTTCTTTAGAGTTATTATCAAAATGGGGTTGTGATGGTTCTCAACAACAACAATTTAAGCAAAAATTTGGAAATAGCACAGATAGTGACTCTAATATCTTCCAGAGCTCATTTGTGCCCTTACGACTGATGTGTAATATTGGTGATCAAAAAAAGATTATTTGGCAAAACCCCGTACCATCTTCAGCAAGATACTGTAGGCCAATAAGAATCCGTTTTGTACACGAAACAAATGACATAACAAATGAAGAAATCCGCTACGTGGATAATCAAATAAGAAACCTGAAAAAAAGTAAAATACCGAGAACGAATGGTAGTTTAGAAATAAAGCATACATTGGCGTTTACCATGATTGATGCAAAGGTTTGCAATGCTGCGACAAACACGTCATCTACTATGAGGTGCTACATATGCGGGCAAACATCAAAAGAGTTCAATAACCTAAATAAAAAAACTGTAGAGAACCCGGATACCCTTAAATTTGGTTTGTCGACACTACACGCCAGAATTAGATTTTTTGAATCACTTCTTCATTTGTCGTATAAAATTCCTTTTAAAAAGTGGCAAGCAAGGACTCAAGAGCATAAAAACATGGTGGCCGATAGAAAGAAGAAAATCCAAGACTCTTTTAAAGAGGAAATGGGGCTGCTGGTAGATATTCCCAAGGCAGGGTTTGGGAACACCAATGACGGGAACACTTCAAGAAGATTTTTCTCGAATCCCGAAACTTCTTCCCGTATTACAGGAGTTGACATCAATCTAATAAAAAAATGCAGTACCATATTAGAGGTTTTGTCAAGTGGTCTAAAAATTGATACAATACAATTTGAAAACTTTGCAGAAGAAACTGCAAAGCTCTATGTGGATTTATATGAGTGGCATCCCATGTCGCCTACAATGCACAAAGTTTTGAGACATGGAGCCACAGTAATTGATCATGCTATCCTGCCTATTGGCCAATTGTCTGAAGAGGCGGCTGAGGCCAGAAACAAACACTTCCGCATATATAGGCAGAATTTTTCAAGAAAGTTTTCACGAGAAGACTGTAATAGAGATGTTTTAAACAGACTTCTGCTAAGTTCGGACCCTTTTTTGAGCAGTACCAGGCAAAGGCCCCGGAAAAAAAGTAAGCCGTTTTCCAATGAGGCGTTACAACTCTTGCTCCCGGAGACATCGTACGTCTCGTCTACAGAGTCTGACAATGACGAAGACGACGAATCCAGTGAAGGCGAATCTGATTAAAACGATTTTGTGTAGACAGGTTTTATGTAAAATTAAATGTATGTACGAGTATGTATGATGTTTTAAATACAAAATTATCACTATAAACTGCTTTTTATTTTATAACTAATCGAAAAATATCACAAAATAATTTTAATCAACTTTCGAGGCTAAATACTCCTCTGTGCGGCGCGTAAAACGACGGGCCGCGCCGGATGACGCCCCGCCTGTGTGCGTCCGGCGCGTCGCGTACAGAGCGTTCCGAGCACGGGCCACCACGGATGAGCCACCACCTGAAAACGCAGGCCCTGGGACCCCGGCATTACACAGTAATGGTTCCGATTCTCAACCAGCCGCGGGCGATTTGCTCAGTTAGGCGATAGTTAGCGATAGTTAGGCGGTACAGCTTAGATTTAGTTTTACTAAAAAGTTAACGAAATAAAAACTAACCGTAGGTTTTTAGTGATAGATGTAATGTTAGTTTAGTACGATGATCTCGCAAAATGAATTATGCACTGCATTCGATAGCGTTAGGTAGTTGAAATGTCTTGTAGCATCAACATTGAGCCACACTGAGCTTTCCGTCAGGGCCCGTCAGCTAATTCACGTTTCCAACAAAAACGGCCGGAAATTGGATATAAGGATCTGCGCGCTGGGATCCGGCTACGTGACGTTTGTCGAACACGTCACTTCACTATGTGGTAATTTCCGCTCTGTGCTCGCGGAAAATTACTTTAGCCGCATGAAATTTCCGATAGCATAAAAATAAACCGTTAAAAATCTTAGATAATAAGAAAACCTCTGAATGTTTTTCCAAGAAATCCAATAAAGTACGGCCGCTGGCACATGATTAGAGGTGGGGCTGTGTGAGTAATGAAAAGTAAGTTTCCAATGTGAAGTCTATGTTATTATTTATTTAGGACACGAGTGGTAGTGATTAATTATGCATTTGATGTTAAAATAAATTCTAAATTCTATTCTATTCTAAATAATATGACTTTATTACAGAAACAAATAATACCTAATATTATTACAGAATAAACATGAAATTACAAAATATACATGAACCAGTTAAGCCTTCCAAATACCGTTGCAAACAGGTAGGTAGGAAGATAGTTCAACTGATTAAAAAAAACTCATCAACAAAACTAAACTGCATTTAAGTGATATGTGAAATATTTGGTTTTTTGTATGGGCTGAGTCTACCTATGACACCCATATATATATATGACGGAAAAAGTGAAACTACATTATCTTGAAAACCATCAAACTTAAAAAGAAACTACCTATTCAATAATTTACTTAGCTAGTATGATTATCTAACGAATTATATAAAAATAACTGATTAGCTATTCATTGTTTTGATTAAATACGAAACTAGTGTTTTTGAAGAGCCAAATTTGGAAAATAAATCTATCGAGAAAAGTTTCACCAATCGTGTTTCTGTCTATAATTTATCTAGAAGTAATTTTTGTCATAAAAAACAAAACCGTATGTTTTGCGGTTATTAAAAAAAAACGATTCTGCATTCATCAAAAACATTTATTACTCTTCTTAATATTATTTAGGCGCACAAAACTGACTTGTTTTTGTTTATTTTACAACGTGACATTACAAAACTCAACTGTTTTGTAATGCCGGCGCTTGTCTACACAAAAACCTGCAGAGTGTCGAATAACAACACGACAAAATGTCATGTTAGCTAGCACATATAAATCACACAAGTAAAATGGTATTTTCCCCAAACATAAAATTACTTCGAGATAATATTAAAGGTACGTAAATGTACTACTATTATTAATATTATTATTTTTTGTATTGTGCGAGTTCCGTACATCGGATGACGGAGACAGACGGACAACAAAGTGATCCTATAAGGGTTCCGTTTTTTATTAAGAGGCATAAAACCCTAAAAAATGCTAAACTATCCTAATTTTATGACTGACTCTTTAAATTGTGCTAACTTTTTCTCTAATTTCGATTTTAACGTGAACATATTAAGAACGTTTTTGTTTAACGAAGTTTTAGTCAATTTATCAAGACTACTGAATTGCCGCCTCTATCTCAATATTTTATTTAGTTTCGCGTGATGTGACAAGTGCAAAACTCACATAGACGCGACGCGTCGTCGAAACAGCGCGTCAGCAGTGTCACGTTGTTTCGCGCTACATGCCAATGAACATGTCCCATATAACCGTATGTATGTACAATGTAACATGACGTGAGGAAATAGTGTTGCTTTATTTAATTTCGTCGTCTGCCAATCCCAGTTCCGGGTAATGTCTATGTTTATTAAATTTTCGCGGAAAACCGGCGAATCACAGGTTTTGCTAACGAACCCATGTTTCAAACGAGAGTTTTTAACACCAATATTGAGTTTCAAATCGGATTTTTTTTATAAAATGGGAATAGTTTAATAAAACTCAAAACCTAGTTTGCTATATATGATATGCGGGTTGTAAATAAATATTATAAAAGCAGCCCCTAAATTCATATATAATTATTAAAATCGTGCTGATGGTGTCAAGAAGTAGGTTAGTATCAGATGATTTTTGCCTATGATCCTATAAATAAAACACGAAGAGTAATTGATGAGCAGCGCACGCATCTATTTTACCAACCAATAAACAGTAAAGTAGTTTATAGCTCTTCAATCACCGCCTCCGCGTCTATCACTAAATTAATCAATTTTTAGGTTCCCAAAATCAGATTAAACAGGCAGTGAACTTCCTTGAGAACATTAACTTGGACGGACCAGCAACGAGTATTTATTCAGTGACAGAGACATAATGCTTGCTATCAATGCATAATGCATGGAACACATGTTCCCTTGAAGAGCAGTCACGGTGGAATGACGATGAGCTAGCCGGGCAGCCCCGAATGTGCAAAGGCAATACCTATCGGATAGCCACGGGGACACGCGAATGTTTGTTCCTATTAATATTGCCGAAACAGAGCAGGTTTCTCAGATTACCATAATTTGCTTCAATGCATTTGAATAATGAGAACGTGTTCCCTCGCTACTCTATTCGGCCTTTGTATCTATTATGGTTGTTCAATTGTAAAACCTATTATCATTATTTCACTATGAAATCGGATAGAGGGATTAATCTCGTACCCATTTGCGATTGTTATATGGATGAAATGAAATAGAGTTGTTTTTAAGCTGTCGATTCAAAATATCATATACTTAGGTATATCTACCAGTTACAATTAAAAATGGTTGAGTTTTGAAAATCATAAAATATCACATTTTTGTATGTATTTTAGCTTTATTGTATTTTGCTTTGAGCAAATGGAGGGTCTCGTTTAATAAGCTGTGGTAAAAAAAGCAATCAGCGAATGCAAACATACCATTTGTGTTCTGAGTGCCTGAGATACCTTCCAATACCAAATTCACTTTATGGTATATAATATCGCATTATAATAATTTCAATTTGGTTCCATGTCGGCGTATAGTGATGGCATCGCTGCGGGAAGGGTTATTGCGATATTGCGGTGCTCATATTGCGCGCGAGATTTATGTGCGCCCGAACGTGGCCGTCGCTCGGGCGACGCGTCTACGTCTACATGGGACAGTGCCCACTGTTAGATGAAATATATCCAGACCCTTGTTATCTTGTTGCAAAGTTGGTAAATCGAAGACGCGTTTGACATCTCGTAGCGCTGTCACGAACGTGCTGCGAGAGCGCTACCACAGATGACATAATACTTGGTGATACTTGTAGCACAGTATTTGTCGGCAATTAGTCTACTTGACTACTTGAAGATCGTACAAATAACTAAAGTAAAATGAACTAAAGTACATATAAAGCTGAAAGTACTAAATCTGTCTGTAAGTTATTACGTAAATGTTAGCTAATTACGTAATAACATAAGTCGGAAGGACCCTTAAAGTAGGGACTGAATAAATTAACCGACTTGGTATTACATGGATCTCACTACTTTTTACGGTAGAAGAACTGAGTTGCGTTGCGAGACTTTGCTTTTTTTACAAGTTATGTTTTTGATGGCATCTCATTTATTTTTGTAGATAGCCCTCTACTTTTTAGGGTTCCGTACCTAAAGAGTAAAAACGGAACCCTGTTACTAATACTTCACTGTCCGTTCGTCCGTCTGTCCATCCATCTGTATTTCTGTTGCCGCTATAACAACAAATACTAAAAACAGAATAAAATAAATATTTAAGTGGGGCTCCCATACAACAAACGTGATTTATAGATAATGGTACGGAACTCGACGTGCGCGAGTCCGACTCGCACTTGGCAGGTTTTTTTAGGACTTTTACACTAAACACTAATTGTGTTTCAAATTTGAAGCTTCTATGTCTGCTAGAAGTGCCTTAAACTTTTGATGATCGGTCAGTCAGTGAGTGAGCGAGTGACAAAATAGGAAACTTTGACTAGTTATAATTCTTAAACTACTGGTTAAAATTGAATGAAATTTGAAATATACCGTGTTTATATAGTGACTGCTTGGTTACTGAAAATTCAGGCTTCTAGTTTTATCCACAACGAAGTTATAGGGGGTCGAAAATGGCCTGAAATGCTTCGAGAAAAGGATGGTACAGCCGTGCCGCTTTATTGCTTGACTTGGCGGGGGCACTGCCGTGCCCCCAGATAATAGAACCAACTTTAGATTAACGACTTTTTAAATTGGGTTAAAAGGTTTACTGAGTAGAATAAAACCATCAAACAAAATAATTATTTTTTAAAAAGAGTTTTATTTATAATATTCCTAACTACTTAACTTAACATTTTATTAGATTTTATGCCTTTTATTCAAGTGAATGAGACTGAAATGCCAACTGGCAACAGCGTCTACTTTATAATTCAAACTAAAAACTCAATTTGAATTCGATGTAAACAACTTTGTGGTTTTCCAAACCTACTCGCATAAAATCATAATAAGCAAACTTTGTCAATGGCATCGGAAACTGCAGTTGTATAAAAACAGACATCATTAAAATCTAAAACCATGTTTATACGAGTATTTTCCGAACTTTGCTCTGTAAGAACAATAGCTATTAAAAAGTTAAACCTTCATACGATACGAGAATGATTGTATATTTAATTTTTAAATACAACTTCATCCTCTCGCCCCAAACGCATATACCGTCTCAATTTCGTCGGGTTCGGGTAAAAATGAAAATAAGTTATAGCAATTATTAGTTTAAATAGATACTGTTTTAAATGTTAATTAGCCTGCCTCACTAACTTTGACAAACTGCAACATACAAAGACAAGTTCGTTAAGAACACTCCGCACTAGTTTATCCAAGTTGTAGTTGATAAGCAAAATATAGACGGGATGGAGTAATATCGATCTCCGAATAAAAGTTTAATTGCGAAAGTTGTTTATAGTGAGCAGACGACAGGCAACCCAACAAGATGCTCCGTAAATAGAGAAGTCTGACGTCCGGCTTTTAATGTATTAACCGGCTAATACCGGCAGTTGACTTATTTCTGCAACTGTTTCTTACCATTGATCATTCTATGGTAGCTAGTTCCAATGGTAGATCAAAATCGATAAAAAAAAATCTTATCGGAATAAAAAAATAAAAATAAATAGGATCACAACTATAATCCCCAGGTACGGTAGACATCCTCTCAGATCTCCAGACGCTTAGATCCTTTGAAGATGTCTAGTGGGGGTAGTCAGAAGCACGTCCAAACATTACATTTGGCACTTGCCCACACTTTGCAGTAGTTAGCATTCCATACGTGACAGGTTGCAAGTACGACAGTTTTTACGGACTACTCTGTAAAAAAACTGGGCAAGTGCGTGTCGAGCCTCGTGAAATATAAATAATTTTCAACGATATTTGTACAAAAAGTTTACTCCTAGTTTACGAGTGATCGTCGAGCAACTTAGAAAATACATTTTCTTAGTTGGTCGATGATTACTCGTAAGCTTGTAAAGCCTATTTTTAACCAATGATAGTTTTCCTTTTAAATTCGTTATATTTACTACTACCGTGAATTTGTTCACACCTCCAAAACCAATCGTTCCATACATCAAATTCGAATAAAAAAATCATTTTTTAAAAGTCAATATACGTCCCTCTAGACGTACGTCTCTCCTTGTTTTAATAATTGGGCATTCTAGTAGTTTGATGATTGGTCAAACGCGGTTTTGGTGGTTTTCTTCAGTAATACTGGACGGTTCTTTTGATTTGTGATTGGCAACTCTATACAAGTCTACGAGCTTGATCTCAGGAAAGAGCGCTCTGTCACACAATTACTAACTGTTACTCAACTTGGCTATTGAAACCGTACTGCTATAGTATAGCTAATCATTGACTCCTATAGATTACGTAGCTATTCCAAGTGTTATAATATAGCTATTGATAGCTTTGTGAGTAAAGCCTAGACATAAATATTATCTAATAGGGTGCAATTATGTAGATTGGTATACAATAAACAGCTCAAATATTCCGTATCAATTCATACTACCAAATAAAGCTAGTTCATTTCTGCTCTGTGTCATTTCCTATAATACATATACTAACCTTGGTACTCTAACTCGTTACTTATATTTTCCCTACTTCATACTGACATCAGACTGAAGTTATTTTCATGATATATATTATAGTTATTTTTAATACATATATCATTAAAATTGGATTTAGTTAGTCATTTCCATGAGTAATAATTAACTTATCAATAATATTTATTCAACAATATTATTTTAAACTACATATAAGCAATACAATTTCCCTGTTTATTCTTTAAAAAACAATATGTATAATGGCACTTAAAGCAACCGTGACGATAATTCCGTGTAAGATTACCTACCTAAGGGGTCGTGGATCAGATGTGGGCAATGAAATCTGCAGATTTATGTGTCGCGGCGCTGCCGGTGCCGTGAGACAGAGTTTATCTTGTTTACGGACACTGAAATGGTATGTATGAGAATTTGTGAGACATCTTTAAAAGCTGTTTAGCTTTAAAAGCTATTAGTTTTCAAATTAGCCTAGAAGACAAATAAATATAAATCTTTCTTTTCAAAAAATGTTATATTGATAAAGTTGTCAGCTTAGCCAGACAGTATCAAATTCAGCAGCAAACACGTACCTAAGATACCAAATAAGCTGCAAATAAGTTCTTATTCATTAGCTGTTGTTCACGAAAACCACGTACACTGTTATCTTACTCATGCAGGTCACACCTTCGCATTAAAGTTCGCAAAGCCGTAAGTTAGCATAAAAAAGTATTGAAAACATTGACACACCTAAACAAATAAACGAACGGTCGGATATTACCGTTACTGTGGAATTTTGCTAATGTTTATTTCCAGCACGGTGCTTATCTAGTGTTCTCAAAGGCACTAAAATTGTTGGTGCAAAGTAGTTAACCCTTTCGGGCGAGCGGAGAGCATGAGACGCGAGCCGAGCGGGCCCGCGGTAGCCGTAAGCCCCGCAATAGATAAAACAGTGATAGAACATGCACCGCGCCGTTGGCATGAATAATTCATTAGTTTCAGTTGCCACTTTTGTTGGTATCGGTGGATTTTCAGCGCTTCACACCGTCAAAAATATGCGTTTAGGGGGGTCTGTTTATTGTGAGTCTTTACCGTTTCGTTCGTTTTGACTGTGAGGCGGTTGAAATATTTATAAATGCTGTTTGTGGGGCGATTAGGGAATGGTCTTGAGAAACTTTGACACTTGTGATCTCGTCTATCAACGAATTTTGCGGCGGCGAATTTTGGTTTCGTATTTTCTGGCTCTTAGTTTTTAATATAAGTAAAAATGATATTTTTTTTGTAATAAAGCTTTTAGTTGGGACCTAAAGTAAGTCGGTACCATAAAAAGCGTTAAGTCGATATCGGCTCTAAGTATAGCTAGGTGCCGCGTCGCATCGCAGCCGTCGCCCCAGCAGCGAATCCCGTTATAATTTACGATCATCCCGAAAAATCCCAGGATTATTTTTATTCGATAACAATAAAGGTGCCGCAGAGGGTTACCTTTATTATCACTCAGTGCGGGACGACTCTTTTACAACTTTACACATGTTATAGGACGGAATGGGCTGTTTTTATAGTTATGTTGAAACGTTTTTATTTTGTAAGGGTTTCGTGGCTTGCTATGTTGGCTTGACATGGGGGCAAACTATCAAGAACAATATATTTTTACCCGCCTACAGCGAAACACACAGCCCACAGTGAGGGTTAGGTCGTTGTTCAGCTTTTTGTAGCAGTTTTTGAAAGTGAGATACCGATGTACATATGAGTTGTTTTGCAAGCGTATTATGGATTTATGTAGCTCGGAGATCTATTAGGGTAGACGGTTCTCAAGTGGAGAATCAAGCACTGGAAGCATAGCTTAGGGCAGCCTTCCTAGATGCAAAAACTATCTAACAGAATTTGTATGAAAAAATGAATGGGGATTGGGGAAGGCCTATGTTAATGTGAAGGTTAAATTTTGGTAATTTCAATCGTATATTTCTCAATAGTTGCAAAAAGTACAACTCTGATTTTATGGCAAAGATATCTTTAAGTATTTAAAAAACACGATCGATAAAACTTTTCGAGAATGGTTCCTATAAGGTTAAAAACTACTTTATTAAAGCTCCAAATTCAAATATGTTTGACAGAACCTTTTTAGGGTTTCGTAGTCTACAAGAAACCCAAATAGTTTTGCCATGTCCGTCTGTCGGCAGTTAGCTCAGAGAGTTTAAGTGCTAAAAAGCTGTAATTTGGCATGAATATACATAATGGTCACGTCAACAAAGTGGTACAATAATATCTTGAAAAACATTTTTTTAGGGTACCTCCCCTACACCTAAAGTGGGGATGTTATTTTTTTTTCTCGCATACCCTATAGTGTGAGGTGTCGTTGGATATGTCTTTAATAAACATTATGGGTTTGTGAAGACAACTTTTCGATTAAGGGATCCGTTTGAAAAATATTAAGCTTTAAAGTGCAAAATTTTGTCAAGAAGATTGTCTTCGTCGCTTACCAGCTATACGATTGGTTTTGGAGGTGTGAAAAAATTCACGGTAGTAGTACATATAACGAATTTAAAAGGAAAACTATCATGGCTAAGTAGGCTTTACTAGTTTACGAATAATCGATATATGTGTTCTGTGCGAATAATCATCGACCAACTAAGAAAATGTATTTTCGAAGTTACTCGACGTTTACTCGTGAACTAGAAGTAAACTTTTTAGTACAAATATCGTTGAAAATTACTTATATAACGTTGTTTGCTGTGTAAACTACGAAACCCTACTTTACGCGTGGCTTGACACGCACTTGGCCAGTTTTTTACGTAATTAAGTTGTCGATAATAGTAATTAGGTACCTATCTAAATAACGGAGAGTTTCTTTATAACATATTTTAATCGTTTTTATGACAATTTTCATCGTATTTTCCGGCTAAACTGCTGAAATAATGATAATGTATCTCTACAATTGATGTAATCTATATAATAATATAAAAGGTACCTGCGGCACTACTTGCGTACTAACGACTGCACCTAATTAATTGAAACATTACATACATTGTTTACCATATTTCAGTGTCATAATAAAAGCTAGTTAACGATCATAGGTTTGGAAGCTATGTGTCTTCCTGCGTTGGTTATAATTTTGAAACGACTCATGCCGCTTCATCTTGTTCTACTTTGAGTTCTCATTTCCATCTTTTGATTATCCCTCAGTCACCTTATTTCGGTTTACTATAAAAATTTGCATATTAATGAGAATCGCCGTGTGGAAGGCACGTGCGATCGGCGTCACCGGCAGCGGATTAGACGATCCCGAAAGTGATCCGTTATAATTTCGGGGGTGGACAGTGACGGCTGGGTACGCACAGATTAGCCCTCCGATAAACAATAGCATTAGTATGCGAGGCCGCGCTGACCATCGCCGATCACCGCCCGTGCTCGGATTAATTTGCCTCCTGGAAATTATGGAGGCTGGAACGATCGCCCAGTATGTTATTGTTTCGCTTTTCCGCGCTGCTGGCGCCGTTCGTCTACCGCTTTACTTCTGAGTAAAGCCAAGTGATTGGTAACTTTTTGTGTGAGAACTTTTTGTAGGATCTAGGTAACTTTTGTAGTATTGATGAAGATAAATTGATAAACAAATTTAAGTCAGAGAAAATGGTGCTACTTGATTACTTTAATAGTGAGCGTTAGTCAAACGCTTCTAAGTAAGAACTTGAAAGTATTTTACAGCAAAAATATTGGTCGTAAGTAGAGATCTTCTTTATCAGATTAAACAGTTTCCTATAAAACGTAGGTATTCCTCTAAGAATAAAGGTACGAGAAAATCACGTTTAATCCCATAAATTAAACTAAAATGCATAAACGCGCGCTTACGCAAATCTGTTTAGAGGAACAAATAAAAAAGTTCACCTCAAAAAAATTATAAAAGAAAAAAGTGATAGGTAAGAGTAAAATAAAGCAAGACTTTTAGCCGCACGTTTTCACAGGAAGGCAATAAGCGTTAATTTTATTTGTTTGTCTCCCATCGTACGAGTAGGAATGTATCCTGTTTCGACGGAAGCCCACGCCTACACCGCTAAGTAATGAAGCTAATGTTACCATGGTGCACTCGTCAATGGCAATAAATTATCACACACCGCATACTCCATTTTCACTCCTAAACACCTTCACATTAAGTTCATTTTACAATGAGTGTGGTTTTCAATTGCCATCGGACAGTAATTTGTGTTGGATATGAGTATGAAAATTTACATTTATTAGGTCAAAACAAGTACAAAACCGACTTTAAGTAGGCATCAGGAGTTTTGTTGGACATGAGAACCCGATCAAACCTGAGATAATAGCGATTCATCATCAAATCACATAGGCCCTGAATTAAGTATCTCCTCTTTTTGAAGTCGGTTAAAGCAATTGGGCAAAATTGGTGAAAACAATTGAAGATTATTTTTATATTCATCGATCATTATTTTGGTCCTTCGAACGTAGACTTTTTTTCTCTAATAGAATAGAAAGTTGATACGTATACTCAGGTGGAAACAAAACATAATACTATGCTAATTTATTCTCATTCATATTGAACGAAGAACATTCGACCAACTTCTAAGTTGTTTAATGCGGCTAATAAGCTCACACACAGTACCTAAACGCAACAAACTTAAAGTCCTATAAATCAAAAGCTAATTTGGTCCGAGATTTGGTAGTCGAGAAGCGATGCGTACGGTAATGTGTTCTTTACATCAAAAACACATTTAAAAGAAGTTAGATTGGCTTACAGGAGTTGGCGAGCGGCCATACAGAGTTCGGGGCTTCGAGCCTTCTCGGCGCCTGAGCCCTAATCTTGCAAGATCCGCCGCAGATTGTTTGCGCGCACTTTGCTTCATCAAAATATGACGAGGGTGAACTTTCCCACATAAATTAATTTAACAAGTACTTAGGTAAGCTTTTTGGCTAAACGCTGTTCAATTTGATAAGTTGTTAGTTTTTCTAAATAATGGTACCTATAGGAGTGGCCGTAACTATACGGGCTTAAAGCGCCTGCGAGACAGTTTTTCGTTATGAAGATATAACGAGAGTTAGTTTTTTTGGGCATAGGTACCTTCTTTCTCTAATTAGTTTGGGTAGGTACTGATATTTTATCTTGAAAACTAAACATGCTTTCATTCAAAGGATTAAAAAAAATGGATTTCAATTAAAAATATGTAGTTTATTGAAAATTATCAGTGGTTTAAATTTGAAGTGGTTAAATTTTGTTATTTTTGTAATTAGTAAACTTTTAAACGTATAGATTAGTTAGTGAGGCCTAAGTGGCCAACATAATATTTTGAGTGTACTAGTTTGAGTACCTATGTTCTCCATCCTGAATTGTATCTTCATTGGTAAAAAGTATGCCTACCACCTAACGTTTATAGTAAAATATCATATGCAGTTACTGGTATAAGCTATACCAGCATATAATATTTTACCAGTCAATATTTTCGATCAATGTATGAGAGAAAATACTTGTCAAAGTGTCAGTATGATTTGTTTGACTAGCCACATGCATTTGCTATAGATATCTTTTAGAAAAATACCAGGAGTTTACGGACTTTCGTACTTGTAACAATCATAGCGAACGATATCATAGCATACGAAAAAATCAAATGATTCATAGCGGTTTTTCGTAATCCTAAATTATGTATGAAACATTAGCTTCAGGAGTGCAGCTTCATATTATCTACTTTAGTGCAGTTTTATAAAAGAATAAAATATCAATATTTTAAAACAAGCTTTATTTATTTCATATCCTATGTTCTTATACCGATAAACTAGTTACGTAGGTATGTTACATTCGTCCGAACATTCTCGCATGGGTAAAACATTCAATACATTTATGTTAAAACGCACTCCACTGCTTACGGAATATACTAATATATTTACAATATTTCTATCTATTTAGCTTATATTTAGCAATTTGGCAACAAGTTAACATTTACATACAGTTCTATAAGGATAATTGACAGAAGAAACGTTGGATTTATATCATTGATGAAATTTGTAAATAAACATACATTTTGGATTTAATACCTTCATCTTGCCTTTGTCTCAAAAACAATATAGATAACTAGGATATAATTTAGAAGGTTAATTATTATGACGAGTGCAATTACAATTTGAATAGGTGGGTGAATAGGTAAAGTATATTTTAATAATGTGTATTTTTTTCAAAATATACTAATTCAATATGGTAATAAAATATGTATCACAGCAAACATGAGGTTTACAAAAGCACAAAAGTAATATAATTCTCTAAAGACACGATTTAATTCATTCAGTCTTAATCTACCTATCTAAGGTTAACATAAAATAGACTATGTTAATAGTGCACTTTATATTAGTAATAATTTATTGTGCAATTAATTTTCTATAAACTATACACGATTCAGTTAAATAGTTTGTGAAATGATATCAAAACGACACATATTAACTTATGCGCGCATCAATCAAATCGACCTTTAGCTAAGTAATTGGCTAGTGAACGCAGGCGTAGCTTTTAAAGTTTTAGTGAATGTATTGGCAGCAGTGCAAACACCTATTTGATCCGCCAAAAAGCTTTTCACCATCACAATTTCACAATATTGATTTTGTAATGATGTTTCGAGGAATACCGACATCGTATAAAGCATAACCATCTAATGATTCTGATTTTTTTGCATTTCCTGAATCGTGTAGTGGTTCGAGGGACATCGTAATACGATAAACTATAATATAGTGTATATATTTGTAAGTAGTGAATTTATTTAACAAACAACGCTTAAATGTATGATTTATTTTCTATTGTGAATATGTAGCCTTTTAAGTATAGGTTACAATGATGACATCTACATTTTCATACAACAATATTTAATCTAAATTACCTGTTTCCAAGGACATTTTTATATTCTTAATAATAGTTTTGTGTATGTTTAATATGTATATTTCCTTTTATAATGAGTAGCAGATAACTGTCGATCACTTTGGTCGTAAGCTCTAAGCTCTGTTATTTATACAACAATTTATATTTGGATTCAAATTCGTAAAAGGTTATAACAACTTACATCGGAATATGCGTATATGCAACCATATTGGACGCCATATTTTATAGAACGGCAATCCAGATTTAGGTATTATGTTATGTAGTTGGTGCACACGTGTTTATGTATTTCTTTGATTTTTAGGTGGCATTGTCTAGGTTTTGAAAAATATAAATTTTGATGCTTTGAAAGCTTACTGTTTCTAACTGAACAGATAACGGTAATTGTAGTTCGGTATTTTTTTTAATGAGTTTTTGATAAAAGTACCAATTCTATTTTATTTAACACACAGTAGTTATAGTATTATGTGACTAAATAAACAGACTTAAAAGTGGTTTTAAATGATTTTAAAATAATTTACAAACACATGTGATCGTGATAACTCCTAAAATCGACATCCACCATTGGCTTCTCCGCCAACCAGCATTACCTACAACAATAAAATGTGTGTTAGTAATTTTATTTACTTACTTCTAGTAGTTAGTTTATATAAACGTATCCAATAAATCTAGTAAGAGCTCACCTGTAACCTGCGAGGCACCTCCAACCCAGTTGTGTTGCATCTTCCCGCCCCCCTCATCGGTCTTCTGTTTCCCCTTGTCGATTTCGTTCAGATTCGATTGATATTTCGTCCCTAGAAAAACAATATTAGTTGTAATACAATATTTTGCTTTCCTAAAAAATATACGAGGGGCAAAACGACAAAGTGAACTGATCGGGTAAAGGATTCAATATGGCAAGGGATGGGCCGAAGGCGAGCGGTCGGCTAACAGTTATTGAAAAGTTGCGCAATATTGTCGAGTGGTGGGTAGCCGTAAATTCGTAATGGGCGCAAAAAATAAAACAGCGGAGAGCGCGCGCCCGAAGCTCGCGCAAAAACAACCAGCCGCCGAACTTACACCGCCGTCGCAACCTAAATGGATTTTTCAAGTTCATGTGGCCTGAACTGTAATGAAAAGATGGATTCTAAAAAATAGGTAGACGTGACAACGCTATCGGCATTTCGTATTATGTCCGGGTTGCTTCCGAGAATATGTTTTACGAGAGTGCTTTCTTTTATGCGCTCGTAGAGATTAAACTTGCGGCGTTTACAAAGCTTATTAAGAGTTTGCAACAAGAGAGCGGCGAACAGTTGGCCGTAATAGGTTGTCGGGCAAGATGTTGTCCGGCGGCATGTCCGGGGACGGCCAACTTGCCAATATTGCCGGAGTAATGACGCGGAACTAACAACTTATGACGTGCAATTACCAATTTTAATATAGGCATTCCTGTATACTGTCCAAGTTCGCCTATAATATTTTACAGGTTAACTTTGATGTTTTATCTTGTCACCCAAAATCGAAGTGGTTTGTTAGGGAGTTTTCTTTTTATTTTATATTGATTCTACACTGAAGTTAAATATGATCTAGTCATTGAATTAAGAGAAAGGGTTCTTTATAAAACTGTAAAATTGGACCCGTTGAATCTGTTTCTATTTTGTTATAGTTGTTTGTGGATAAACTTCAACATAGTTTTAAATACGACTACAAAGAAAGTACTACCTTAAAACAATTACAGAACAGAGTCAAGGCAGGCAACGTTGGCATCAAAATATCAAAATTAAGATAATTTGTATTTCTCAAAATGTAAGCACAGTTACTAATTTTACGAACCACTTCGGACATTTGTATACTCCCAAACGATTTGTTTATACTTTACGTGCCATCATAACACGCAGCCAGCAAACTAGTCCGACAAGCATCGTAACAGTTTACGATCTATAAACAAATAACTGGCACTAATAATAACTGAAACAGCAGCAAACAATGAAAACGAAACGAACGACCCGCGGGATGACTCGTAAAGGTAATATTATCTCTTAATAAACGGAATTGTCGGTGAAACTGTTGTTACGATGCATTTTATAGCCGTCGTATCGAAAATTAATCGACTTGTTTGGACGCAATTGTCAATGAAGGTTGGAAATGCGAAATAATTATGCGTTATTATTTGATTAGAAAAAAGGATCCCTCCCGCCTATATTTTTGTATTGGTTTGCAAAACCAAGTATCTGACTACACTGATCTATGATCTACACTGATCTAATTCAACTCAACTGAGAAGACAAGTTTTTAATACAAAAGTTGACGCTAAACTTTGAGGTAACATGGAGTAAAAGTTAAACTCATAATTTGATCGCCCAGTTTTTAGATGTGTGTGTGTAAAGTCCGCCAATATTTATTTATTTATTATTTATTTTAGATGAATTGAATTGTAAAACAAAATCGTGTAAGAAAATTAGTTATATTTACCTTTATCAGTCATTGGAGTATCACGTCTTGGAGGTTTCGATGGTGGTGGTAGGTAAGTCACAGCTCGGGGATCTGGCGTCGTGGTCGGTGGTGATGAAGCTGCAAACAAATTAACGGTTCTTTATAGTTTTGAACCACACCTATAACATACTAAGCAAAAAACGTTTACCTATGCTAAAATTTACTTACTATAAAGTCGAATGGTTCCATCCGATTCTCCTCTCGGATTCTTAGCAACACATTTATAAGTTCCGTAGTCTTCATGATCTATGCTTCTGATCAGTAGGTTCATGTGTGTCTTATAAGCTGGTACTCCTACTGTGTTCTCCATGTGGTATTTGGCGGTTTCGTGAATCATATGGCCATCGTCGCGGGTCCAGTAGTTCAAGGAGGTAGGATGGGCTTCCGTATGACATTCAAGGGTAACATTGTATGCCAGAGGGGCTCCAACTAATTGGTGAGGAATCCAAAGCATCGGCGGAACTGTGAAAGAAAAATACAATCATTTAAGAAGATAATATATGAAATCTACATATCCAATATCCAGGCTAGATGGATATTGGATCATCTATCCAATCTAGCTTAATGGCAACTTACAATCAACGCTGACTTTGACCCTCTTAGATACAGTTGGAGGCACTCCATTGCTGGCGATACACAGGTAAGCTCCCATGTCGAGTCTAGAGATCCTAGCCATTTCCAAAACTTCACCTTCCCATTCGGATACTGAAAACAAAATTATCATTCAGGAGTGTCCAGAAATTGCTGATTTTTTATTATAAAACGAGTAAGTAGTTATATTCTTGCTTTAAAATACACCAACCAAACACGCCTTAAGGGGCTCCCAGTCGCTGATTGCTCTTTTTCGAAACGAAAAAAGAAATACTTCTGAACAAGCCACATCTCCTATTTTTATAAGTATATTACTTCAGGTTCCTACCTAGATTTCTATTAAGCTGAAAAAATAATAGCAGAAACTTTTCACGATAAAGATATTATTTCAAAATGATACGTTTTAGAATTTATGATCGAAATATTTTATATACCTACTATTAAAATCAACTTGTGATTTATTGTTAAAGATAGGTAATATGTAGATCTAGATTTATATTAGAATAGATTTTTGATAAGTAATTATAAATAATTTATATCATTAATTTATTCAAAAAGCTAAGGCGGACCACGCGCCGACGTGTGTTTGTCGTCATTGCAGTCGGTCGGTAGGATTATTTATCGAAGTGATTAAAGATAAGTACATCTTTATTCACATATACTATATATTATAAAATAGGAGATGTGGCTTGTTCACAAGTATTTATTTTTTCGTTTCGAACAAAAACAATCGTCGACTGGGAGCGCCTTAAGCAATCAAACCTTCTAATCCGCTAAGTAATGATAGTCTGAAAAAAAATAATTGCCAACGGTCATTAGCAATCGATATCTTACCAGTATGTCCCTTACTGATGGAGATTTTTGAGTTGTCGTCCCGTTTCCACTTGATGGTGGGCTTAGGCGAGCCATTAGCGCGGCACGTCAGAGTGACGTTGGCGCCCTCGCGTACGATAACGTCGCTCGAGCTCAACGAGTCGTCGATCGTTGGCGGCACTGTAAACAAACATCAAGTACAGTTTGGATATACGCGACTATCTAGGTGTTAGTATTTTGTTTCTGACCAGTTATTAATGCAGTCGTCCTTCGAGATTGCAAGTGGGATAAATACGTGTTACTATCTTTATACACTACTTACGAGTATTTAAGTAAAATAAAAATAATACATTTCATACATACCTAAAATTATCAATTTCATACAAACAAGTTATCAAATAAAAACAGACGGACAGACGGACAGCGAAGTCTTAGTAATAGGGTTCCGTTTTTACCCTTTGGGTACGGAACCCTAAAAATGGTCAAGTGCATCTCGGGCTCGCGATATCAGGGTTACACACAAAGCACAACATTTTGAAACTATAACGAGCTCGTTTGATAAAATAGTAGACATTAAGCCCATTTATGCCCAAAACTGACCAGTGATAGTTCTAGTTTCATATCTATGTACGCGTTCTAGAAATTGAAAAAATAATCAAATTGATTGTTCATTCCAAAAACTCAATTAATTTTCAATTATGGGTGGTATTGCCAATAAGGACTTAACTGCACTTGCCAACACGCTGACGGAATCACGAGTAGCTGTAGGAGTGCAGTCGGTTGTCATTAACCGATGCTTTTCGAAAGTGGAAGTTCAAAATTTTTGACGTTTATGACTTTTTGACTAGTGCGTTACTTTTGTCTGTCTATTTCGTGAGGACGGTTTATGAGTTAAGACGAGTAATAAATGTTTTTGATGAATGCAGAATCGTTTTTTCTCAATAACTGCAAAACATACAGTTTTATTTTTTATGACAGAGATAACTTAAGGATATAATCTAGATAAATTATAGACAGAAACACGATTGGGTGAAACTTTTCTTGATAGATTTATTTTCCAAAGTTGGCTCTTCAAAAACACTTGTTTCGTTTTTAATCAAAACTGTTAATAGCTAAACAATTATTTTTTATATAATTCGTTAAATAATCATATTATCTAAGTAAATTATAGCCAGTTTCTTTTGAAGTCTGATGGTTTTCAAGATAATGCAGTTTTGTCACTTTTTCCGTCTTATCCGGGTGATTATTGGCGTGAGTAACAAACAAACTTTCACATTTTATTATAATTAGTGTGATGCTGTGATGCTGGTACACAAATGTATTGTTTGTCAGTCATCAGCTCAGCTATATTTGTTTGGTAATGGTAATGTTTGGACATATTTCATTTAATTTGGTTGGACATTGATAGAGTTTCCTAGTTTCCTACACGAAAGAATCGTTCCGGTACTTGTCGAGTTGTCGAATGATGCTCAGTTTGATATGTCTGACTAGTCTTACCAACAACATGCAAATATCCGAATTGTGTCTTCGCCGTCACAGTGTTGATCTGACACATATATCTGCCACGGTCTTCCTCCCTCACATCGGATATGTGAAGAAACCATGTCCGGTGCTTGTCATGCGTGACGCTGACACGAGGGTTCCGCGTGATGACATGATTGTGTACTGTAAGGATCGCTGACTGCTCGAAGTGCATCCACGCCACCTGTAGAAGGTACATATTTTATAACTCAACAAAAGCGTTTAACTCATTTCAACACAAATAGTAGTAGGTAGGTAAATATTTTATTTTGATACCATCTATCTTCCCCACATAATATTATAACTTTAGACATATTTAGGGTCTGATTGCCAAGATATCTAAAATGAGGTCTACCGTACTTAGGGTTAGGGTTGTGAGCCGTGTAAGTGTGCCTGTCTGTGAGTTGTTAGCTTGTATCCTTAACAGCTTGAACTACTTTACCTCGTACCTACCAATAATGACTCAACAAAAACTTTAAACGTGTTGCTGATTCTAAAGATACCAATTCATAGTTACAATATTTTTTCACCACAGTAAACTTTTGCTAATATTTTCTGATTTGGTAAAATAACCCAGAAAAATATGTCTCGCCAGGAATGAAACATCGCGTGGAGAATTCCTGCTTGAATGATTTCCAATTTCTCCCAATTGGACGAGTGACGTAACGGAAATTAAAGAAACGTCGCTTCTTTTCAAACATACTTAGGTATTTTTTATAAACATTTCGGGAAAATCTATCATGTTTGCGAAGGTTCGATTATTATCTGTTTTGATAACATTTTATGTGATTTCTGTAAAATATCGAGATTGCAAAATGTCACTTTACTAAAAGCAATTCTACTAAAACCCATTGGTTTTAAAATGCTTTCCTTTGTAAGTACACGACGTTATCACGAACAAAGATGGAAAAAGTTCCGATAACGTTATAGAGCGGGAAGCATAAACAGCGATTTTGAGTGAAATTCCGAGGCAGTGGTGCGTCGTCTCTACGACATTTGTGTAATTGCACGGAGCTGCCATTGCTTCCCTCTTCACACCAATTTCCGCGGCGTTAAACGCTCAAAATGCATTTTACACAGATTGTTATACTCACGACGTTCTCACAACATTTATCGTCGTCCAAATGATTTAATCTCATCAAAAGGTAGCGATCTCGATTCCGAAACATTGGATGCACGATTTTCCTTCAAAAATAAAGGGAGTCTGTTTTTAAGTACAGATACTGTCCCAACTTTTTAGCTGTACATCTAAATAACAAAGCCAAAACGTTCTAAAAGCTAACAAAGTTAAAAAAAGATTTTTCAAATAAATAAAATTAATATTCGCCCTAGAACTACATTTATGTGGAACACGAACGTCAAGTTAAATCAAGTAAAGGAGTAAGCCCACCGAAGACTTAGAAGTTGGACGAGCATCCTTTGCCTTATAATCCAGCTTAAAGTTTGAATCATGGGTAGTTAGTTCTTTTTATCAAGATTGAGCAGGCAATATAGGGTAAGTTCGACCAAAACTCGTGTCGGGTCATGCTACCTATCTTAAGTGATGCGGCTCTCCACTGTCTAATTTATAATGGACTTTTGCAAACTTCGGCCATTTTATTATGCAATGGGACGGTAACCCCTCTAATGACGACGACCTGACTTGTCGCCATAACCTGGGGCTCAAGGATATTAAACAGGGTTCTATAATATTTCTTAAGATTTCACAAATTTACTGTTTTTGAACTGAATTTCATTCTTTGTTTTGTTTTACCAAACTATTGGTCTCGGAGACTCTATTTCACCTTAAATCCGTTCTATAAAAATGTACACTACAGGAAATGGCAAAGATTTTTTTTAAAGTACCTACGAGTTTGGTCTCTGTGATGTGTGAAAAAGTGACTATTCCTTGGTTCAAGGTTGAGTGGTCAATAATACAGGTATGTAGGGAGGCGACGACACGGCGGTGATGGCGGATGTAAATCTGATCTGCGTAATTGTGGCCGGCGTCTAATCTAATCGCGGCAGTGTGTCCCTCTGCACCGTACTGATTGAATTACGAGCCAGCCCGATGCCGCCACCGCCCGACGCCAGGTTTCACCGACCAGAACACTAATATTTAAACGGAGAACACTAAAAAAATATATATAAAGAAATGGATTCACTACAATCTCCAAATGCCATAGATACACCGTAGATATTCTCTCAGATCTTCAGCCACTCAGATCCTTGAATGTATTTAAAGGGAGTGGACAGAGGCAAGTCCAAACATTACATTTATTTGCCCACATTTTGCAGTAGTTAGCATTCCCCACGAGACAGGTTGAAAACCCATCGCTGCCGATTAAAAAACTAGTTTTCGTTCTCTACTATAAGCAGGTGTTAATACGCATTTTACGAATAAAATAATGTATTGATGCACAGCACTGAGATTCGAGCCCACAACAGTTGAGGTTTCCCCACTCAGCCAACACGGCTTAGCATATTGATATTTAAATATAAGCTTAAAAATCGGTAACTCCCCGAATACTTTAATATTATTGAGTATAAGAAAATCCTACTATCTTACTCCTACTAATATTATAAATGCGAAAGTTTGTGAGTAGGTGTGTGTGTGTGTATGTGTTTGTTACTTTTTAACGCAAAAACTACTGAACGGATTAAAATGAATCTTTTCAATAATATAGCTTATACATCATAATAAAACATAGGCTACTTTTTAGGGCGAGCAGCTAGTTAAATAATAAACTAAAGAAGTAATTCAACAACTCAAAGAGAATAATCACTTTTCGGAGTCTTTTCTTGAAACGTAATTTTATATATTATAAAGATTAAGTTTAACTACAAGTACAACTACAACCGAAACGAGCAACAGTCGTATTATTATGGAGTCTGTATCTGCACTCGGCAAAGGACACATTATTTTCATCGCAATTTTTTTTTAAGTTTCTTTCATTATTTTGGCTAGGGTTTAAAGTAAGTGAACTACGAGTAAGTGAAAAACAAACAAATACCGCATGAAATAAAGGTTCATTTCTTAATGTAGAAAAAACGAAATGGTAGCTATTTAAATGATCCAATTTCTCTCTCTCAAACTCACAATCGAACAACGAGCGTCGAACTACTTAGAACAATTATAATTTAACCCGGAGCGATAATACTCGAACTTCTCTTTCAAATGAACAATTAAGATAAAATTAAATAGGAATCAAAATTTTATAAGCGGTTAGGAGATAAACGTTGAGTGTTAAACTTGACGAAGTTCGCAAATCGCATTCACAAGATTTGGAGAACTCAGTATTAAAGATAGGTACATTGTACGAGTACGTACCCACTTTGGAATTACATTAAGATTGTGGAAGGACGAAATACTCGTAAACTGAAACAGAAATTTCACCATAATGTTTGTCGAAATTGAGATTTGTAAGACGCAATGTCAAAAGCACTCTGACGCGTTTTGAAATTAACTTCATTGCTTTTCCTATTAATGCAGAATCCTGCAAACAGTTTTACATTTCTTAATTCTTTGCTCGCGTTTTATGAGGAGTATTTTCAATCTCCGCAGTAATGAAGCCAGGAAGTGGCAGATGCAAATATAATATTCGTAATGGCTGCAGTGGCTAACTAATTCGATTCGTCTGCGGATCCTAAACGAGTTAGTTGGGGCGACGTTTTACAAGCGCCAGCCGGCAGCCACCAGCCACCAGGCGCAGCTGGATACACCTTAGCTTGATTTGAATTAATCAACCTACATTTTGCGACTGGACGATTTATATATTACAAGGTGGGCGAAAATCTAAAAGTTCAAAAATATAACTTCAGTTGAACCAGATGAAATGTAGCCATTGAGGATGGTAGAAGGTACAAACTTTCCGCCTATTTTATAATCTGAGTTACCACGGTTCACTGACAAACTTACAAAGGCCTATTAACTCGTTATCTCTTAACCACCTTTAATTTAGGCTCTTCTTTCTTTTTATCTTAATTGTTGAGGCATTATGGAGGCAAAGTTGAAGTTCGGTGGCACGGTGGGAGATGTTTGCGTCCCTCAGGACATGCCTCCGAGGCGTCGTTTGATTTATAATGGACTCGTTGGAAACTTTGGCCATTCTGCCTCTACCGCTCACGACGCCGAACCTCTTTAACGACGGACCCCATCGCCGGAGGAGATGATTCCTAGACGTGTTTAATAATATTACGACAGATTTAATTATGGAACGTTTAACGGGTTTCATCTTACGCTATTACAGCTCACTTTGTTTGTTTCGAGTTTGTTAGACAGTTCTGTTTTTATCGTTTGTTTATTTATATTACCAACCTTTATGATGATGTTTATTCATGTTTTAGTTCGGTTGGTAGGTACCACCTACTTATTGATTTTTAATAACGCGCTCCTTAATACATTTTTGAGAGCAGGGTCCGTATTCACTGTATAAACCACCAATAAAAACTTTTTACTGCTACATTTACACACCATCATAATTTTTTTAAGAATATGAAAAAGATTGTTAAATCTTTTGAATTTGAATACTTTTATATCATGAGAAGGTATAATAATTATGTATTATATATTTCAAACTTTAATAACCTATTTATAGTACCTAAACAGCACCGTACACCACTAGAACAATATATTTATCTAGAAAAAAAACCCAACACACACCTTCTTCCTAGTGTTATTGTCTATAAGTGAACTGGCAAAATGTTGACACACTAATGCAATGGCGTAGACAGAAATGAACATCTTGCACAAGACGGCTTAGCCTACTCTTGCTAAAAGCCCACTTAGAGATCTCTTCGGCATCGGATTTACGCGGAGGGCTCTCGAAGTTTTCGCGAAATCTTTAGCCGATGGATAGTAGATAGTGTTGAGATTTTGGAGTTGATGCGTAACGTGCGAAAAAAATGATCAAAAAGATAAAAAAGATAAGGGGAGTGCAATTCAAAACAATTATATGAGTACCTACTGAAAAACTTGGTAACAGTTCGTATTGTGGCATATTTTTAATTAAATAAATTATCGGCATTCGTATCTGTATGATAGGGGAGCATGATCATTACATTCTCGGGCGCAGCGCGCGGCCGCGGAAACAAGAGCCCTAAGCCCCCGCGTCTTCGGTTCAGTTTGCTAACACAGCATCACTATTAAGACACGAGAAATATGCCAGAATTTGAACAGCCGGCACTCGCATGCAGCGCGAGTGTAACATTGCTACGACTCGTTGTGGCATGTTATTGCAAACCCACATACGTGCTGCTGCCGACTATCAGACATTTCATGCCGATGAACCGTCCACGTGCACATACTTACCAAAATTTCAACGTGCGGAACGAGAAATCTCATAACTGCACATCATGAATAAAATTGTACGTTCACAATATTTGCATGCCCCTTGTTTCGTGAACTACGGCGTGTTTCACGTTCATTTATAATTCAGATAGCTAACTTCACATCTCTACATTGAACATACGACTGTTTGTAAAATACTGTGAAAGCAAAATGACAGAAGGTAAAAAGTATTACGTAAGTATCAATAATAAAACAAACCACGCAGGTAAGCAAATAGATTTTTACATCAATAGAAAGATGAAACGATAGAAGCTTTTTGTCATTTCATCGCAATATTTCGCATGAGACTATAATTCAGAAAAAATGGGACCGAGAAGGCAAATCTTTTTAACCGACGCGGGAAACTAATGGCACAGGCGAGGCTTTCGGGAAAATCCGCTTCTTGTTGTCAATACAGGGCACCCGTGATGGCTCCCTCAGTTAAGCCTTTATATCTAAAGAACACTATCTTGGCTTTTATTGCGCTCGCACCGCCGACAGCCTCCGAAGTAAGTAAATGCAATAAAATGAGGAGAAAAAGTCGGTTAAACGGAAATCGATAGGAGTTCTATCGGAGTACCGTGGTTTACATTCTAACTAAAGTAATGTACCTAAAGTTATGCGTATCTGCAAGATAGAATTTGAATAAGAAATGGATCTTTTATGTTTTCTAAATAAAGGAAAAATTACAACGCAGACCGATAAATTGTATGTATCTAACCCATACTAGAAATACAATGACTGTGACGTCACAACGTAAGGCATATTAGGCAAGGTATTTGCCTAAATCTAGCTTTACTTCAGTAACACTGAAATCCAAAGCTACAGTTACACGACGTTTGACGATTAGTCCTAACTAATCTATGTTTCGGGTAGCTGTAGTGCGTAGCTTGCATGGTTCAGTTACTGGACACCAAATTACATGAAGGCATCATCTTTCAACTACAAAAGGAAAAACCACTACAAGGGGGTAAGAAAACAAAGGCAAACAATTTCAAGAATCGTTTCCATGCTTTTGTAAAAAAACACTCATATTCGTAGTTAGTATAAAAAAGTAGTAGACTCACAGGTGGGTCGCAAAAACGTGTTTTTTTCAAATTGACTACGATCAAAGTCACGGATATAGTAAGCATTCCGACTAATTTGATAATATTTTGTAAAACATGGCGAAAATGCCAAACAGAATAGGTAAATAGAGGGTGTAAAGAGGTGTCAAAGTTTGTATGGAAGAATCTTAACGTGTAATGCGATTGAGTCAAAGTTGGGGAAAACACTCTTCTAAGTAATAAGTAAGTATTGGGTCTTTCAATATGGACGCTCGAAATTTAATAGTTTATAGCGGACATGTTGTTAAAACAAAATATATCTTGTTATCAATATTTAAATAGTGTATGGCAAATCACTATTTAAAAAAAAATTGTTTAACAATGTGTGCAAATAATTAAATGTTCCACGCACTACACATCACATCTGCGCCACAACCTGGCTGCCCATTTTTGGATAAATGGATTTGTTACGAGCAAAATTATCGGATTTAGAGCGAAACCAATCCACATGGTATTCACCAGCATAAAAGGTATCCCCAGAATATGCGATATAACGATTATATCGGGGTGTCAAACTTAAAATTTAGAGAATCGTATTGCCTTTTTGTTGAGAGTTTGTTGAGTTGACTGGAGTTGCAGTGGAGGTTTTTTTCTGTTCTAAAAAAACTTTACACGAACGAAATTGGGGATTTCCACAAGAACGATCGTATCTTAGTAAATTTTAATTTGCGATATCAAACCATAATACCACCTCTAGTAAATTCAAAAATAGAATATCATCGAAGACACATGTTTTTGTATTTAAAGTATGATATGCTAAGCTTTTTAAGAAGCATCAATATGGATAGGTTTGCTACACGTCCCATAGCTAAACAGTTCTCGGTAAGGGGGTTACAACGTAGCCAAATGAACCAGCCTCCCTGCGGTCCCGGTAGTTAGCCGAGCGCGGCGTCACCTTGCGGCTTATCGGTCGTCCGGTCACGCCGGACGCCTTGCCGACTGTCGACAGACTCCACTGCATTATTATGACAGATAAATTGGAAATGCTAAATCGATGTCGCCAAGTTTCAATTACGATGTGCTACGAATATGCTACGGTGCGCTACGAGTTTGCTACGATGCGCTACAAATATGCTACGTGCTTTCAGTACCATTGTTTCTAAAAACAATACCAGTAGTGTTGGTTTGTTCTATAATTAGAAATGTTGGTGGACTTTTGGAACCAAAACAATTAAAAGAAAGTTTTCCTTGAGCAAAATAATGATGTACTATCGAATAAAATTAGTGTATTTTGTACCTTATTTTAAACGTATTTAAGTAAACTTTAAGTTATCCTACAAAATTACATTTGAAACGATCATCGATGACCGTAACTATGATTTGATGATATATTATAATTTTGAAGTCGGTTAAATTTGCAAAATGCTTTGTCTGCAAAATATTTCGGATTTTGAACCTCCTCAACCACAAAAGTGAGGTACAAACTCAGCGTAAAGGCGGTAAATCATATCTTCCTCCATTTATATGGACACTTTATTACGACGGCGCGTTCTAAATCAAATGATAAAATGCTTTTTATATTTTATGTTTCCTTTCACCACTATACGCATATTGTCGTCTTTTCTACCGTCGGCGTCGTCTGCCGTATAGTATAGTGCTCGTAGAAAATGCTGGGGAACTATAGCTCTCCATAATATATAACACTTCGATTATTATTTTTGGACAAAACTACTTGTATTTTATAAGGACATGAAATTGTTTTCAATACTCCATCTAAAATAAAAGATAAGAGCCTTACCTTGTAGGAGCCCAAGTTCTTGACGGAGCAGGCGAGGCGCACGCTCCGACCGGCAGGCACGGTCACGTTTTGAATTACATCTGTGAACTCCGGCTCCTCCACCACTGAAACAATATAAAGCACTACTGAGCAACAACAATCAAAACATGTACTTATAAATATTCTTATTAGCTGATATAACTAAGTCTAACTAAATCCTCGGTCACATTATGGCAAAAGCGAAGCATATTCCGAGGATATAAATTTAGATAAATTGGACCGATTCCTCTTCTTAGCTTTATCAAGAAGCTGGCGAGTATTTTCAGTTATGGTGACATTTTTGTGTCAGAAATACGATTTGTAATTCTCAAATTATCAAAGCAGAACGCTTTTAAACAAATTGAGTGGGCGATAAGGAATAATGTCGTCGTTTATCAAGCGCCGAGATAGATGGCCGTAGCTATGCTCTGCCCATTTTAAATGCGTTTGTCTTCGACTTGCCAAATTGGCGTTCTTTGTTTTCTTCTCACTTTAGTAAATATCTAGTAAGAGATAGTGGATGAAAAGGCCAATATCGATTGATTGCAAAAACGTTAGTGCTTAGAAGTGCTCCGAAGCTGTATTTCAGTAGGAGAAGGGGTTGCGGAGGGGAGTAAGTAAACATTTGTCATTCAACGAGCGAAGTGGCAGTTGGTTGAAAGGGCGAACGGAAGCGTCGCGACTACGACGATGAGGTCGAATAGTAAGAAATAATAAGGGTAAAGGTACTTGTAGCTTTTGGAATTTGACGTGTTTTAAGTCACTAGCGTTAAAGACGCATTGTTTTTAACACACATAATATTTTTAAATAGTATTTCCTTCTTTATTTAATTCAAAAAAGATTTATTAACTATATATAAATAATAATGATAACTGATGAGCTGTTGAAACTATTTTCATATATAATCATAAAATCTTCTTGTAAATATAATATCCAGTCGCTTGGTAATCGCTTGCATGCAAGCGATTACCAATATCTATAGATTGTTGTGTCAGTTTGACCGCTACAACAGCCACTCTGTTTAGTGAATAAACTTACTCAGCAGCGTTAGTTCGTCTGCTTTTTACTTGTTTACGTATCAAAGCCTTGCTCGTACCGACAACAATACATTTATTTTATCCAGATTTTGCACAATCACAATAAACATTTTGTGCTACGGATGTAAAATTCATGTCTCACATGTTATCTAAGAGACATCATAAAAGGAGGCGTGATTTTATTTATTTCCATATTTATTACGTAAAGTAAACATAGGAGCCAAAACACTTCACCAAGCTTGCACGAATTTAAAGTATTTCTCTCTCACTGAACGTACAAAACCAACCATATCAGATTTTGCGTGAAGTGCAACGAAGTTATTGGCCCATGCAAGTCTGATATTGAGATCCTGAAATTACATTATAAGTTATACACAACTTTCCACGTTGTCCAACTGTTTACATATAACGTGAACAAACAATTTTCATTTTCAATAGTTGAGCTATGTTCAACCTAATTTATAAACATTTACATTTTAAACTAGTGGAAGGCCCCGTGACTTCGTTTACGTGGAGTTCAGACAGACTTTTACCCCTGCTGCACCCCCTGAGGAGTTGACTTTCAGGAATTCGTTTCTTAGTGCCCTACACATAATAAAATCACCCTCCAAATATCAAGTTTCTATGACCAGTGGTATAGGCTGAACGTTGATAGATCGGTCAGTAACGCAAGAGTTTAATACATTTGGATTAGAAAACCTCGGTGCCATGGTGTAAATAATAATAATAATAAATATTGGCGGACATTATCACACAGCGCCATCTAGCCCCAAACTAAGCAAAGCTTGTACCATGGGAACCAGATAACTGATAGAATACTTATATACTTTTTTTTTTTGCAAATACATACTTATTATACATATTAACACCCAGACACAGAACAAACATCTATGTTCATCACACAAATGTTTGCCCTGGGTGGGGATCGAACCCACAACCTACAGCGCAGAAGGCAGAGTTACTACCAACTGAGCTGTGAGGCCAGTCAAGCCAGTAAATAAAAGGTGTATAGTGAGTTGTCGCTTCAGTTTTGACCTCGTGTAAGAATTTAACACGTGTATAGTAAATTAATTCAGTATGTCTAATGTTTATTTATCGTTATCGAATCATTTCAACTAAATAAATTATACTTGGACGAATGAACGTCGCATTCACCTGATTGCTAACCTATACCTATGCGAGGAATAGAGTTTTAAACAGCTCTCGTAAACAGTATCCGACTTTTTTCACAGTTTAAATTAAACTATAGAGTTCAAACGAAGGCAACCTAAACCATATTTTTCAATATTATGCAATAAAGTGTTCGATGGCTGTGATACTTGTCAGCAATTTTTACGGCTATTTTTGCAATTTGAAGACAGGTTCGGCTTTTATGACTATTGCTATATCCAGTCTCTATCGCGCGGTTGTATTTGTGTTTGTTTGAGCATGGCTAAGAGATACCCGAGCGAAGATGAAAGCCGTGTTGCGTGTTTGCTCACCTGATCGTATTAGCTCTAAGCACGACGCTCCATTTTCTACCCGGTTGGCCCTGACTTGGATGGAATCGTACATGCCTATTAGCTGTTTATGCGTTTCTATAACCGTGGATGTGACAATCGATTTAACAATTATATATTTATATGCCGATGGATCTTCATCATTTATCAGTCTGCGTTTTCATTGAACCCATTCATTCGGTGCAGCTCTATTTACCTAATTTAGTTTTTCTTCGATTAATAACAGGTTATCTTGGTGCTATAATATATACCAAATTCATGTAGACATACCATGAAGATGCCGTTGTGTTAATAGTGAACTTAGTTAGTATTTTATAAACTAGCTGTCCCGACAGATGTTGTCCTGTCAAATTCGTCTTTTTTTCCATAAGAACCTTCTCCTGATGCAAAAGTTTAGCTGCTCTCGAGATTTGCGGTTAGCGACACATTCAGCGATTCATTTTTATATATAAGAAGATAACTTACCGGCACATTAAATTTATCATTGTATTATTTATGATACAAAATATAGAACCAAACACGTGCCGTGCTCTTATTAAGTAACAGGGAATCCTTTATCACGCGTGAAGACGCTACTCACATGCTAAGAAGTCGTGAAGCGTACTTCTATTTGTTTCAATAATACCGTACATTAAAATTAACAAGGGTAACGTTCGCAATAATCTTACACGCCGCAGCGCGGTTGCAAGGGTATTTAGGGGTTAATTAAGAAACCGCAGACGGCAGAGAGGGAGGTAATCCCTTTGTCACCGGCGGCAAGACGCTCAATGGCTACATGATGTTATTACTATTGTTATTACTACCTTTTGGCTGCAGAACGACTATGCATGTTGCTGTTATTTAAAACAGAGAAGAATAATCTGGCAGTACTTATAATATTATAATAGTTTAACAAAATCATTATGACTTTCGGAGAAAAATAAATGTATAAGCCATGAACATTATTAAGACTGTTTCTATCATTATCTAGATACAAATTGTATACATACGTCTTTATGCAAATAGAAATCCTGCGACAAATAAAAAAACCGGCCAAGTGCGAGTCGGACTCGCGCACGAAGGGTTCCGTACCATTATATAAAAAAATCACGGCACTTAAATGTTTATTTTATTCTGTTTTTATTTTAGTTTTGTTGTTATAGCGGCAAAAGAATTACATCATCTGTGAAATTTTTAACTGTCTAGCTATCACGATTCATGAGATACAACCCTGTGACAGACAGATAGACAACGAAGTCTTAGTAATAGGGTCCCGTTATTACCCTTTGGGTACGGAAACCTAAAAAACAAAACACATAATAGCAATTTTACAAACAAATCGAACAACAATAGTTTAATACAATATAACCATCATTTGGCGACCAAATAATCCAAAACTAATAACGAATGGGTCCCCGTCCTAACACTCCTAACTCGAGAATAATCTCATATTAAAGTTGGCCTTTATGCAAATCAGAAGCGGTCACTCGGAAGTCATCCGAAGAGCGCGGGACGAATGGATTGAACTAGACGGCCGGTGATGGCAGCTAGACCGCTGCAAATTGACAGAGCCCGTACCGCCAAATTGATTGCGTTGCAGACACCTCGTTATGATACAAGTGACACGTATCTGACAAATAGCTTCTCTCACCGATTGCCACCCGTGCCATTTTATTTGGATCCCTATTAAAAGCTTGCTTCGCGACAACAATTTTCCCTGAAAATATTGCCACACCATATGAGCAGTGCGAATAGTAATGGTCCATTCAAGGATTCTATTAAGATAACAAATGATTTACTAGATCAACAATCCCACGTTTAGGCAGCAGACCACTTACTACCCAAAAGTGAATATAGTAAGCAAAGTCAAAGACTTGTTTTAAACTAAACTTTATAATTAATCCGATTAAACTGCTCTACACTTTTCAGTGATGTTTACCAAACCGAGTTTCAAACTAAGTAGCTATGTGTGGTCCCAACTTTAATAAAAATAAAACTTACAAAACTCCAAATGTAAGGAAAGTAATATTGCGTTTCGCCACATCGCGTCGGGTCGATATGTACCTACCACTCTCTGAATTTGCAATTCCGTCTTCGAACTAATGTAAATAGCTACCAGGATATCTAAGGACACAATTTGTAGTATTACGTCTGTTGTATTCGTAAGTAGATATTCGGTGCTAAGGCACTTAACCTTTTAAAACAAATTAGCAAGATGACATCAAATTAAAGATATTTATCATTAGATTTGACTTACGATATACCTAATTGTAAAATTCCATTCTTTCCATTTATTTTTTTAGGTACCTTCTTACATCTGATGAAAAGACGGAACCCCTATAAGATCACTCTCGTGTCTATCTGTGTCTGTAAATCTGTCTGTCTGTAATAAATGTATGTAATTCTAATAGAAAATCAAACAACTAGTGACTATATAACGAGACCCTGACTCGCACTTGGCTGGTTTTTTTATCAATACACATGGTTATTACGGAATATAGTATATTGTAATAAACTTTAAGGATCACATTACAATACTATCCCATTTAAAAATATAATGAATTCACCCATGTTATTGTAAGTTTAGAAAGCGTCATAGCGGCCAACAAGCGAAGTCCCACAAGCGAAATATTTAAGTTTGTATCTTCGTCCCTCTTGTCACAGATGTTGCTCGTAATATTCTCATATACGATCAAATTCTTAAGAGATCCTGAGATAAAGAACATGGCGGCGGGTGTTTGGACGGTTTGGACTTTCACTTATTTGTATGCTACACCCTTCGCTGGCCGCGACGTGACTATTCGAGATACATAAACCCTGAGTGAATACAGAAAATAGAAATAAAGTTACATACGTATTATCTTTTAGTGGACGGATTGTGGTGTAGATAATAGGTTTGTTTTATTGGTATCCAATGTGCGTCTTGTTTTGTGCGATCATATGAATTGTAGTTTATGATATTTTATTATTTAATTTACGTGTATATACAGAGCAGACACGTGTTCAAAAGATGCTAGATTTTGTTTTGCTTCTAGTGAAACTTATGTTTTTGAAGCATTATTCGTTTATTGACTCGGTTAGACTTCGTAACATAAATATTATAACAAAAATATTACACGTACAATATTCTTAAAACATATTTGTAGGGTCACCAGGACCGGGGGCGGGCGATGTCGCGGTCAGTTAGGCGGAAGTGCGGAAGCAGATGTTGACAGGGTTGGTCGCCGGCTTCCCGACTCGCCTGTCAACAGTACTCTCATCAACATTGAAAACCAATTCACTAATATCAAATATCACCACAAGACTTTTAAAAGAAAACGTGTAAATATATTGAGCTTAAAAACATTTAAACAGTTAATATTCAAGTTAAAGCCACGAGTAATAGCTAATTATAGAAACACAGTTTAGCATTCAAACAGTGGCAGTAGAACGGGAACTGTTTGCATAGTAACTTTTTAAGGCTAATCAGTAATTGAACAAGTGTTTTGAGGCTCACGGCGTAAGTCGAGAGATCTAATTAAAGCACCTACAGCGGTGCGCCGCGCCGAACCGCCGAACCCCAGTCGGAGCCTATTAACACGCCTCCGCCTCCTATTAGCATTGTCTCCTCGAGGGCGATACTTATCTTTATTTAAATTCACTTCTTGGTAATTGGGTTGACGAGTCGACAACGTGATTTGCATTGATGAAAATTGGCCAGTACCGAGGCCCTTCTAACTTACTTCGACTAATTTGTTTTATTGCCTTTGTGAAACTATGACGATGATAGGTACTCGCATTGTAAAAAATATTTAATAATTTTCCAAGACACAAATTTAAAATGTTCAGAACATAATTAAACTAATACTGTGTTCGTAGTCGTGAGGAAAAACTCAGGGGAAATTTCAAATGAATTTAAAACATGGTTTTTAGTTTGGTAGGTATATTTACCTTTAATTATCTCAGAAACGTTGGAATATCTGTTGAATAATAGTGTCGAAGATAGTAAAAAAACACTAGAGTACCTAAGTTATTAAAAATTACAACATTATCCGTAGTTTGAAACTACGCGTAGGTACCTACGGCTACGACGTAGACGCGCACGTAGACGTCTACAAAGCCACAAACTCTAACGACATGCGGTAAGCTTGTTAAAAATTCATAGCTTTAGTTTATAAAAGCGCACTCTCATACGAGATAACATTCGCATTTTATTTGCATAGGAAACGCATATAAATTAGGAAGCGTATGTAGTTGTCACTTGTAGCATTTTTGCTGGCACCACTGTGTATTCAAAGAGGATGCGCTTGGTTATTTCTCATTACGGCACACGCGATAAAATCACACAGAGTCGTTGCCTCATTAAAATCTTCTGGTGCGCGCATCTGTAAGCCTTTTGTGAAGGCTGGAGCGCGCCGTTCTCGACGCCTTTCGCGTGTCATTTTGGGCACAATGCCGAGCGGGGACGCCGCGACTAGCAATTTTTGCACTGACATGCTACCCAGTGACGCCAAAGCGGCTCTTTACGAGTCTCATACTTAGATATAATACATATTTATTATAGTTATGTTGTTACGTTATGATGACGAATCGGATATTAAATTTACCAATCAACTATTACAATCATTTAAGAAATTTATAACTAATGCCAATCTGCCTTGCTAAAAGTTTAACTTGATAAACTCGATTTAAATTCAAGCAACAAGGAGACATGAAGTCGCGTAGTGACTTCGGAAGCAACAATGCAGGTCACGAGCGCGGTGACCTCGCACACATTCCATTCCATACCTACAATAACATTCACCACAAAACTACGCTCAGTTCGCCACAACAAATGAATGCACAATATGCACTATACATTTTACATTGTCCGTATTGACTGCCTCCAAATACGAGGAAACACTACCGTAAAATAAACAAATTATTCCCGGCTGTTACAGAGACTATATCATATTTCAGACCTTAAATTTTTTGCCATGTCTCACCTTCTCGCTGAAACCACCGTACATTATAATGCAACGCGCGACTGCATGACGCGGCATCTCTCACGAATCAATGTTCCTCAATGCCACATCTTGTGTATTTTATTGATTTCGTCCAATCGGCGAATATAAAGCTGAAAAATACGTTTACCGAGGTAAACTCGTACCAGAATATTCGATTGTAAAATTTGATTTTACTGGAATAAACGCATGCTCTCCTATACTACACCTACTCGTGGTAAAAAGACAGAGCATTTTCACCTTCTAAAGAATTTGTTTTTATAAAAGTTCGGTTGATAACTTAGCGTAACTTTGGGATGCATGAAGGTAGCTCTATAGTTAGGTATGTATGGCTAGTAAGTGCAGTTACGTATTCTGTCGTCGGCAGCGGATCGTTATCTGTTTCCACTAAAGGAAACTGGCTTTTCTACGAAAGAACCACCCCGACGGTTTCACCGTCCCCCTTTGCGAATCGGCTTCTCCTTTTTACGTTATTTAATTTTTCTTTGCTAACGTTCACCTGCTAGTTAGCTGCCTGTGGCTCTTTCTGCTTCTACGATAGTTAAATTAAAAAATACATTAACTTATACTTACATTGCTTATAGCAATGTGTAAATCTTTCTGTTATGAATTGCTCTCAATAAAATTTCAGTCTTAACATACGACAACAGTCCTACAAAACGCGACGTTGGCGTCGGGTATGAAGTTTAATGTTAGATGTCAGTACAAAAGATAGCGTTCAGAGAAGCACTAGAACATAGTTTCCTTGATACATTTGTATTCCTTACAGACAAGTAATCAATATCCGTTGAAAACCGAGAGCATGGACAGGGCTGTCCTGTGTGAAGCAATTTTTCGTTCTACACCTACAGTAGATTTCTCGATGTTGAAATATGTTTGAATCTTGTTTTGAATAGGTACTTTATTGTCGGGATACCAGATATCGTTTACAATAATAAGTAACTCACTCGCTGGTCTATTTTCTTACAAAAATTATAGATTTATATAGCATTAAAGTCGTTGCGAAATATAGATACTGGTAGCAATGGAACCATATGATATTGTGTGAATAGCAGAAAAATAAAGCTGGTACGCCGTCACGCGTATGAAATAAAATAACAACGGCAACATGGTGCGGATGGAGCTTGATACATATTTGAATACATTACCGAACACGAAGATAATACCGGCGACATGCCATACTTATTCATAACACCAACTCATCGCAGTGAATGAATACGAAAAAATATGTCGCTACATGCATGACGAACAGGCTAATGAGACGGCATTCTAGTGAAGTATCCTATTAAAGACTGGGAGTTCCTTCATAACATATAAACGCATTCCTATCGAGTGCTTTCAAAGAACTCCACGTCTATCGAAGACCACTTTGAGCTCGCAATCATTTTACCGTTCTCGGTACACGTCTCGACTGCGCACGGAAAACGTTTCCAATAACATTGCTCTAAATAAAAACTGACTAATGGTTACTTATAAGAATTGGTTAATAATGCAAAGCAACTCGCTCTTAAATTAATTGTTTATTTATTAAATTTCTTAAATCCTAACTAAGTGACTAACAAAAAACGCATAGCCCAAACAAGAGGTCGTAGAGAGAGTTGAAATTTGAATGGTGTGTGTAATATAAAAGGTACCTATTTTAAAAATTCGTTCCCATAGTAAGGGTAAACCATTTTGCTTTGTATTCGAAAGCGACTAACGAAAAGCCCGTGGAATTTCACATGTAAGTGTGTTTCATGGTTTTGTTCACGATAGTTAATGACTCTTTATCTCTATCTGAGAAACTAATGTTAAATACGGGCCACTTTAGTAGTAAGTGTAAGTAGTTAAAATATTTTTAATCTGAATGGAAAATGGTTCATATTCGAAAATCGATTTAAAAATCCGCCGTATTGTTACTTGTCATTGTGAAAATGAGAATCTGTTTACAAAACGATATAATAATATAACTTCAGCGTTCGCATGATCAATATTTGAATGTGTGTCAATAGCGAGCTAGCCCAAGTTAGGAAGGCGTCCGCTTTGCCCAGATTTCCTGTAAACACATCCATTGTCCCGCTCTCAGCGTGTTGGCAGTTCGCACCCTATCCACACGCAAGAAAAGGTGTATTTCTAACAAAGCCGATATTTTTTTTTTGCCCGGTATGGTAATGCCATATTGGCTCACTATAACATGTCATATCTTAAAAAACGTTTAAACTAAAAAAACTGATGTTATGTACCTACATAGTATTTAATTAACGAAATTATAACCTAGGTAGTTTAATTTAAATTTAGTAATTACAACGAGTAATTGAGTTTAATACTTTAACTAAATTTGGGTAGCCAGTTATCAGAGCAACTCTTTGTATTAAAAAAATAAGTTTTTTTTTAAATATATTTTTAAAATCAAGCATATATACATGCTAGGGCTCTAGTACTTGTCAAGACAAATCCAACGAGCCCAAACACGACGTGGTTATGTTGTGTTGAAGTTAGGGAGTTCCTATGGCTACATTCGAGCTCCATCACAAGACCAGCTCGCTGGTACCATGACTTTATATTGTCATTGGAGATTGAAAAAAACTTTGAGATTTAAAAAAAAATTCAAAGCATGGCAATTTCAATTTAAAAAGTAAAATTTGAATGACGTTTGTATTTTGAATTCGAATTAATAAAGAGTCCGGCCATATCACTTAAAAGTTTTTTCACTGATTGTTCTTATGATACCTACTCATAAAATCATACTACTAACGATAGGTATGCATATTGAATGAGCCTTCTTATGATAATAAAAAAATATTTTTCATTTAAGAGGTTTTTTTTTATTTGGTCGGGTTTTATTAATTTGATTTTACGGCAAGAGGATTTTACCCATGTGAAAACTTTTATCGATTAGTTAGGTATAGCTATTTCTCGAATGATCGTCAAAAATGGTACGTATCAATTATTAACAATACTTGGCAACTACCTCAGCCAAAGTAGTAACCAATTAACAAATCAACAAGTTCCCTATATCGAACAAGAAGTACACTCGAGTACACAAGTGCGTCAATGGATAGAACTTAAGCTCTGGAGATTAGACTGTGGGACGGTGGTGGCTGTCACCTTGTGGCGCACTCGACCCGAGTGGCTCTCGAGACAAGACCCGTCTGCAAACAACTCAAATATGCAGAACACGACCGAAACTTTCGTGTGTGTTCCTAGAACGCATCCTTAAAATAATCTGGAATCATTGCGGATGTGTTTGTTTTATAACGTCTAATAGTGTCTACGTACTAAACTTACATAGGTACCTATTTGCAGACAAAAAAAACTCGTAGTAAAAATTTGATGAATGATCCAAGTACCTGCGGTATACATCCTCTCAGATCTAGTGGTAACTTTTTAAATAGAAAAAAAATCTTATCGAAGTTTTTTTTCTAACGCAATTATAGTGATTCAATAAATTTGTGAAAAGTGATTGATTTTTTGTCTTATTAATTTTTAAATTTGCTATACAGTCGCCATATTTATTACAACCACCGTTTAATAGGTAATTTTATGTCGAGAATCGAGCAATTTATTACGTTTATTTCATTGCCGTGCAACAAATTGAAAGTCAAATATGAACTACCATAAAATTAATTTAATAAATGAATGCTACATTTTTTTAAATGACAATAATTGCGTCAATCGGCTTGCAGATAGAACATAGATAGAAATTATATATTGCAAAATTCGAAAGTGTTAAGTAAGTATTCATCCAGTACAAAGCGAGGCGAATAATTAGAAATGTTCAGAGGCAGAGTCCGCGAGTGATTGATGTAGTGGAAGCCGTGCCGGTGCCGCACCCCGCTGCGACAACTTGGAGACATTAAGAATATTTAAATTGTAAATTGCTCCCTGCACTGAATACCTATTTGCCAAAAGTTTGCCCTTTTATACAATTTCCCGGAAACTTACAAACCGGGTTAAATATGCATATTGTTTTCTTACAGATATTTCCTCTAAGAATTAACGGAAATTTCGAGATTTGATATCACGGTATAATCGAACTTCATCTATATGAAGTCATTCCGAGACTCTTAGCACCAGCTATTATGTTGGTTTATCTAGCGAGTCCGTCACAAGATTAAAGAAAGTGAATTCGACTTCAGTGCTTACGGCTTGGTTAGGTAAAGCGTTTGTACCGGAGTAGATTGCCTCAAATGACCGCTGGTGACTTCCGTGCTTCGGAGAGCACGTTAAGATGTCATACCTCTTGACCTTTGGGTGGCCTAAAAAGTCTTTCACCCGAGTTGCCCGTACGAACGAACAAACTAAACACGAAAATTACGAGTACGTACTACGTAGTATAAAGTGGCCATGATGACTAAACTGTTACTTATTCATAAAATTTCACAGAACAATGGGACATCGGAATTTTATAAAACCGTTTTTACCACGGACGGACAGACAGACAAACTGAAATGGCCAAACGGTTTTTTGTTGTCTAACATTGATGACTCTATGTCATATGAGTCTGGTTAAAATTTATAATATTTTGTTATTTACATAGCTAATTATTAGAAGAACATCATAAACTCATGCTAAAAATCCAGTTGCGAAAAGAAACAGAGTATGAACAAACGGAGCAGAATGACAACATTGCCGATAACAATAAGACTCGCAGATGGTCGACTGTAACATGAATATAACAAACTAAAGAACGGGGCTGATTGAATCATCCGCTGTTCTTTGTCATAAATCCGACAACGGGCGGCCGTCTAACAATGCGTCCTGAAATCGTTCCATTTCTCATTTTGTTACCGTCCCCTTTAATCTCGCATCCGTAGAAAAGTGGATCAGCGTTGCAAAAGGGTATTGCAATGCAGACAGTGCTCGCAGACACGATTCTGATTAATCTATTGTGAGAGTATCTATTAGCTGTTCGTTCTACTAAATAAGCTAAATAAGCAAAGGGCGTTGAAAGTTAAAAAAATGGTAATAAAGTGTCAGTTTTTACCAATTCAAAATTAAAAACATTACAGTTATTATCTATACTAATATTATAAAGAGGAAAGATTTGATTGTTTGTTTGTTTGTTTGTTTGCATCGAATAGGCTCCGAAACTACTGGACCGATTTAAAAAAATCTTTTACCATTAGAATCCAACGTTATCCCTGATGAACATAGGCTATAGAATATTTTCAAAAACGTTAGGGATCCGTATGAAAACTACGATAATGTAACCCAACGTGTGATAAAAATCCAAAAAAATCTTTATATCGCGTATGCTGCGGAAATTATTGACAATAGAGCAAAGTGATGTACTACAGTTTTAAAGAAGACATCAATATCTACAAATAAGTCAACAATACCATATGTCTAACTATTAGGGATCCGTATGAAAACTTCGATAACGTAACCCAATGTGTGATTCAAAAGCATTAAAAAATCCTTATATCGCGTACGCTGCAAAAATTATTGACAATAGAGCAAAGTAATGTACTTCAGTTTTAAAGAAAATATCAATATCTACAAATAAGTCAGCAATACCATATGTCTAACTATTAGGCATCCATATGAAAACTTCCATAATGTAACCCTACATGTGAATAAACAGCAAAATAATATGAGTGTAATAATCTATAGGTACTAATGTTATTATGAGGAAAGATGTTTTGTATATTTGTATGGAATAAATCCAAAAACAACTGGATCGATTTCAAAAAATCATTTACCATTAGAATGCTACATTATCTCTGAGTAACATAGGCTATATTTATTGTTTGAAAAAAATAGGGATCTCTATTAAAACTTCGATAATGTAACCACCTTGGGTAAAAAAATACCCATAAAATCGTTATAATACGTTACTCCCGTGCGGAGCCGGGGCGGACTGCTAGTACTCGATAAAGAGTTGTAAGATAAATATTACAAAAATAGGTATAGAGGTAGGTACTATATAGAAGCAAACATCATCGGTGCAACCTTCAAAAATGTTTAAATATGATGAAATAAACTACCTTCAGCCCAACATGCCTGGCATGGTATCTTAGCAATTACCCACTTCTTACTTACACAGTTTCATCATAAATAGACAATTGATTTAATAACGGCCCTAGTGGGCGAGTGCCCGACTATGACGCATCTTGCGTTGGAAAATATTTGTCCCAAATCTAGGTGTTATGGTACTATGGTACTATACCATAATACCACAACACAGGTAATCCTAGTCAGAACTATGTATGTATGTGTTTGTTGGGTGTTTTTTTATTTTATTATTTTTTTTAATTACTACACATCTTGTGTTAGGTAATTAAAAAAAAGCACAAATATGAGTAAATTATAAAAACCTGTTCTGCTGATTCGGCAGAGCTATAAACTACATAACCGCTTACTGCAAAGAAGTCGTAACAGTCAATAAAAACGCCATTCAGCGCTCGAATGCGTAGTTAAACATTTACAAGTCTCATAAAAATCCGAGCAAGTGTTTTCACGACATAATGAGGGCGGTCGTCGGCCAAAACAGTATTCCCAATGTGGCCACTCCACTCGCACCCCTGTCAACGTCGCTCAGAAAAACAGGGGATTTTATTTTCCCGAACTAATTTGAGGTTACTTTTCGACTGCTCGCCCCGCGCCCTGCCGGAATTCCGACTAGTGTATCTTGGGTAACGATCTTTTGTTGAGCCAACTGCAATGATCTTACGTGTTTTGGCGCGATCTTTACTTTATATTAAAATAATATTATATAGATTATTTTTCTGTTATTGGAGTACTGAAGATCACGCATGAATACTATTTCTTTCTGGTTTATTTTCCATGTCATAGACAAAGTAAACGACTTTATATCCCCTAGCTTTCAGATCCTTGAAAATATCTAAAGGGGTTTAGCAAATGCCCACATTATGCACTTTATCCCATACGTGTTAGGTTGCAAGCCCTTCGTCGCTTATAATAATGTTAACTGGTTTCCTCACAAAAACGTTGAACTGACGACTTCCAGATGAAAAGTCAAGGAACCTCCTACTAGGCCAACACGTCTATTATTGTCTAGGTAATATATTACTAGACCAAGTGATTTTTTTATATATACAAACTTTCAATACTTTATTGGTTGTTTTTCGAAACAAAAAGTTTTCTTTGTGTTCAATCTTGGTTATAATCCATATGTATACCATTCAGCCGTTACGACGTGAGTAACAAACAAACATTCAAACTTTCGCATTTATAATATAATGGTGTTAAATGAATGTAACAACAACAAGAAAATTAAGCATCGACCCATATGATGACGTAAGTAAATTTAAGTATTGTTTTTGATTAAGTTTACGAAGGTTCTAGTTTAATTGTATTGAAAATAATCTCGTTATTTAGATATTATGATAGAAATACGAGTATAGTATACTTAGTTGATCATTATAGTAAACGTATTTATGTGCATAACTAGTGCTTGATTTGAGTTTTCCCAAATAAGTGAATTTTTAAATTCTTATGAAATATAAAGTTATCTAAAATCTGATAGAAGATAATATAAATCCAAGCGTAATCCACTTTGAATTTTTATACCGGAGTCTTAGGGGACAGATATCTCAAAAATCTCACTCATAAATAAAGCTGAACGGAAACAACATGAGAATTCCACATAATTGTATAATTCCTGTTAGGAGAGAGCGGAAAATCCGAGACAGTCGAGATTACAACCGTTAACCGACTGATCCCGGGACGGAAGAAACAGAATGTCTCGCGACTTGGATAATGTTCAATTTATTGCAGCGCTAAAATGTTTACGGATATCGCGCGGAAACGAAACACCCCGAGGACGACCGGCGAGTTCTACTCACCCTTGTAAACACGTTTTATTGGCTTTATAATATGTTTTACGCGTGACGTTTTACAAACGATCCCAGAGGAGCGTCGAATAATTTTTACGGCACGTACTCGCATGGCGCGCGAAAACATCGGAAAATTCAGTACACGAGGGATTTTGTAATTACACCTCTTAAACAAACAGTGCTGTGTTCTCGCAATGGAAACCGAATGTAGGATTAACGCTGTTTTAATTGTGCACCGGTTACGGATTACTCACGTAGATACACCATCAGATACATTTAAATAAATTGTTTGTGCTACCAAATGTGTGCTGATTTGCTAAATCTCGGAGATAAAGTGTTCGTTTAGGTATCGAGTGAGGAATGTGGCGCAGTGGAACAATTGCAGGGCGTAATACCAGTCAACCGCTTGATGAAGGTCCAGCCACCCCGCTCGCACCGCTTCCTGTCAGCCGCTCGGCACACACTGTTACATTACATACCTTATCTGCCATTAGTACTTATACTTACCTATTTATTTTATAAGTAGAGAAGAATAACATTTTCTAAGAAAGAGAAAACACTATCATTAATCAAACTGATACAAACGAAAAGAGTTAACTTGTTATATATCCTTGGTTTTTTGTTTATTTTTTCTGACGACTAGAACTCATTCTTCAAATCAAATCACTGACTCTAGCACGATTACGAGTTGTATTCATACGGAACTTTGATATATCGACAAAAACATGATTTCCGGCGTCGTCGTCGAGGCAGCAAAATCTAATTCACACCAACTCGCCAGAAATGAAAGTGTCTGTCACTTTCATGGAAGCGCACTGGTATTAAGGTAAAGAGCTGTTTATATAAATGCAAAACAGATCAGCAGCTTGTCAGATCGACTCAGTGCAGATTCCGCAGATCGAATATGGATTTAGAGTCGTCCCCATTTCGTCCGCTCCGACTCACACCCTCCCTACCGTCTATCGACAAGGTCGGACAGCCGAAAAATAATCTCTACATTCTAATAAAACAACCGAAATAAAATTGCAGTGGAATTGCTCGTTTCACGTTCAGGTTTCGACATTTTAAAGGTGAAATATTTTATTTGAAACTAATTGTTTGCTTTTATTTATTTACTAAAAATAACGAGTAGTTAAGTGCACACTATAATAATTCTAATATTATGCAAAAACCTTTCACAAATTAGGTACTATGTACCGATTCGTCATAAGGCAAATTATTGCAGTAAAGCAATTTCTAAGAAAATTGTAAGTTCTAAACAAGATAAACGACGGAAGCCGTTGATTTCCTTATCGTCCGATTTTCGTATTAGTGTTCAATGGTGAACATTTCCTTGGAATGTTTGGCCGAAAGTAGATTGGTACTCTTCCTACTTGCGGCTGAATCCAATCGGCGGGATATTAAAACTTTCCAGCGGTCGTGCTCTGGCCCTTTGTACGAGAGCGTGCCTTCAGTCGGCTCAAGTATAATCAGCTTTTTAAAGGCGAAATAACCAAACTGATTCTTATTTTGAATTCCATGATATTATTAGACTAGTCCAAAAGGTTATAGGTACGAAACTAATAGTAACAATGCCAGGCGCTAGAATAAATTCATAGTAATCAAATTAATTTACTTACCTTAAAAAAAAAACCGGCCAAGTGCGAGTCGGACTCGCGCACGAAGGGTTCCGTACTATTATTATCAAAACGGCAAAAAAATCACGTTTGTTGTATGGGAGCCCCCCTTAAATATTTATTTTATTCTGTTTTTAGTATTTGTTGTTCGAGCAGCAATAGAAATACATAATCTGTGAAAATTTCAACTGTCTAGCTATCATGGTTCATGAGATACAGCCCTGTGACAGACAGACAGACGGACAGACGGACAGACGGACAGACGGACAGACGGACAGACGGACAGACGGACAGACGGACAGACGGACAGACGGACAGACGGACAGACGGACAGACGGACAGACGGACAGACAGACGGACAGCGAAGTCTTAGTAATAGGGTTCCGATTTTACCCTTTGGGTACGGAACCGGTGGTATCTCATGAACCGTGATAGACAGTTGAAATTTTCACACATGATATTATTTCTGTTGCCGCTATAATACAAAATAAACAACAAATACCAAAAAACAGAATTAAATAAATATTTAAGGGGGGCTCCCATACAAAAACGTGTTTTTTTTACGTTTTTTATAGATAATGGTACAGAACCCTTTGTGCCTCGCACTTGGTCTTTTTTATTTTATTTAGGTAAATAAAACCTTAAAGTTAATTATGCCATAAAAAACTTGAGAGGTGTCAAGGGACACCCGGATGGAACGAAGTTCTCACAAAATAACGTGGGACAAGGGAAGGGGAATCAACTTTGACTTCGACTTCGACCTCGACCTCGACCTCGACCTCGACCTCGACCTCGACCTCGACCTCGACCTCGACCTCGACCTCGACCTCGACCTCGACCTCGACCTCGACCTCGACCTCGACCTCGACCTCGACCTCGACCTCGACCTCGACCTCGACCTCGACCTCGACCTCGACCTCGACCTCGACCTCGACCTCGACCTCGACCTCGACCTCGACCTCGACCTCGACCTCGACCTCGACCTCGACCTCGACCTCGACCTCGACCTCGACCTCGACCTCGACCTCGACCTCCACTTCCACCTCGACCTCGACCTCGACCTCGACCTCGACCTCGACCTCGACCTCGACCTCCACTTCCACCTCCACTTCCACCTCGACCTCGACCTCGACACAATTAATATATGACTTAATAGATAATAATTATTAATTATATGACAGCCTCACAGCTCAGTTGGTAGTAACTCTGCCTTCAGCGCTGTAGGTTGTGGGTTCGATCCCCACCCAGAGCAAATATTTATGTGATGAACATAGATGTTTGTTCTGTGTCTGGGTGTTAGTATGTATCTTAAGTATTTATTTACAAAAAAAAAGTATTTAAGTATTCTATCAGTTATCTAGTTCCCATAGTACAAGCTTTGCTTAGTTTGGGGCTAGATGGCGATGTGTAAAATGTCCACCAATATTTATTATTTATTATTATTATTATTATTTATATATTAATAGATATACTATAGCAAAAAAGTGTCGTGACAACTTTTCGTGACAACTTTTCGTAAGAATGTTTTCCGTCTAGCCCCCTTTCACAACGCGCGATAAGGAACTTCGTTCCAATAAAAGCTGTTTCTTTTGCAAATATTGAGAAAAATAACCAGATTAACGTCAGAGGAACTATTGACAGCTGTCGCCGTTTTTCTCGTAGACTATTAGTCATATCATGATACTAGTAATCATTATTTAGCCCTTCAGATTTATGATGTAAAAACATTCAAAACAAGTTTTAAAAATTAATACGTATTTTAATTACTTTAGTTGTAGGTACAATGACTGGTACTACCTCATTATCATGTTAAAACAGATATATTTAAGCCGAACTAACTTTAGAAGCATTCACTACGCGACACGCGATTTACCAATTTATTGCTTCTTGGTACGCCCGTCGTTCACGACCCGACGACGGTCGTCCCTATAAACGGTAAAGCAACGGTCGTCACTAGAAAACAGGAGCTTTACCGTTTTGCGCACAGCTGTACCCAGTAGAAGTACCTAGCATGTTTCTTATTCAGCCTGCAGCTGATAAATAATTAAGAAAACGTTCGAAGCAGTTTTCCCAAGCCCAGGAGGAGTAGGTTCGTAATGAAGTGTTTTTTTTTATTCCTAAATTAAACTACAACGGCTACCTAGCTTTTTATTTTTATATTAATTTAACACAAAGTTTTTAATCTGTTTTTGTCAAAACGAAACACGAATCCAACCAATTAAGTAAAAGTGTTAAACAGAAGTATATATAAAACAAGCTGACCCCGCGAACTTCGTATCGCTTTAGAATTAACAAATGTTGTCTTCCGTTCCCGTTCCCGTTCCCGTTCCCGTTCCCGTTCCCGTTCCCGTTCCCGTTTTTGTATAATATAATAGTTTTTGTAGCGCACACGAAGAAAGCAAAATTTTTACCAATTTTTTACACCTTGCTTCAAACTATCGTCATTCTTATAAAGAATTTATTACTTTTTCAAAATAAAAAATAGCCTATGTTACTCAGGGATAATGTAGCTTGGTAATGGTGAAATAATTATTGAAACCGGTTCAGTAGTTTTTGAGTTTATCCATTACAAACATACAAACATACAAAAAAACAAAAAAACAAAAAAATTAAAAAACAAAAAATCAAAACTTTTCTCTTCATAATATTAGTATATATAAATTATGCAATTGAATCTATCAATACCAAACTCACACCCCATACTGAAACCTAATGTAAAATATACTTTAGCCAATATTGGCAGTTGAGCCAGAGCCGTACTACAACGATAAAGTGAATTATTCGATTTCACAAGTAGTCCATTCTGCTTTCAGAACTATCTCAAATCCAGACGTTGCACACATTAACCAGTTTTGTGAGACCCAAGTCTGCCTCTTAATTTGTATTCGGCCCTCGGACAGCCGAGAGAGGCAAGCATGTGCTTCTTTTGTAGCTTCAGAAACCAATTTGTATACCAGTAAGAAAATTAAAAACTTTTGGATGTTTTCGCATTTACCTTTCTAACGTAATAAAAGCTTTTAATCTAGGAGCAATGTTGCGAGATCCTCAACAATTTGGTTTATTTTGTTAGAGGTGAACGGTATAAGTATAGGCAGGTACGTAACCATGTTTCTCTGTGTTTTTATTTCAACTGTTGTAGTTTCGTACAATATCAAGTAAGGATTCCTACTTTCATAATTTGAAGTAAATTTTTAAAAGACACAACACGTGTGTTGTGTGTGAGTGTGTGTACACACCCACGTCTTAGCATATATTTTTCTATAAGAACTGTGTTGTTCTCAGTTAGGTACAATACGCACTTACTTCCTCTAAGGATCACAAATGGCTGCAATTAAGACAAAGGTCGCGTTCAAAGAAATTAACATTTATAACATACCGAAAGACGAAGAATTCGAGAATTAAACGGAAAGTGACATTAAGACAGATGTTAAGAGCCGGAACAATAATTAAGAGGCTGTCGGTTTGAAACCGCGGCGTCGTCGGCGAGATTTAATTAGTGAGGGAACAATTCCTACTCGCCGTCCTGTGTGCCTGCCCGCCACTATGAGTACATTCGCCCATAATATCCACTGCTATTAAATTGAACAAGTTATTAAAATTTGAGGTGGATTGCACTTAATAAAGCATACTAAACAGTTTTACTACTATTTACCATAAAAAAAAGTTGTGCGGATAATTTTTTATTTACTCTATCACGCCGTGATGACTGAATTAAGTTAGATGTTTGATAAAGAGATTGATTACGCAAGTCATAAAAAAAATGTTTAACGCTTCGTAGAAGTTCTACGGAAACAGATTGTTTTGATACATTTGCAAACTACAACATGTTAAAAAACTGACAGAAGAGTGATGTTTTTCGTAATAAAAACACATGCACTCGCCGAATACATATAAATATATTATGATTGACAACGCGGCAATGGTAGGTCGTCTTATTAAAATGTGATATGTTTCACAAAAAGAGTCCGATAATACGACACGTCTGGGACTACTGGCAAATCGGATTTCCCTATCTCCCCATATTTGTATTCGAAGCCCGATCCATCTAATATTTCCTTCCGACTCCGCCGACGCTATCTGCGTTCCTTCCTGACACTGAATCTAATCGGAATAGATATTAAAACTTTTCTTAGAGCTGACTCCTTCTTTCCATTATATTACACGGTAAAAATTATACAGTACGCAATAAAAAAAATGTTATTACATCCATATTTCTTACAACCTAGTAGAGATTGGATTTGGTTGGATGTAACTGTTGTGATTTCGTTTTATCTATAAGTCGTAAGTTACTAGACAGATTGAATTAGTAGCGTCTATACAGGGTGTCCCAAAAAAATGTGTCAAGCGAATAGAGTTTGCTTAGTAAAGATGAAAAATACCATAACGTAAAAAAACCTATTAAAAAACACATTTGGGTACCTCTGAAGGACTACCTCAGGAGTCCTCCTGAGGTAGTCCTTCAGAGGTACCAGGAGGAGGTTTTATTTAGACTACATAATAAAGATAGGTTAGTAAAAATATTTTAAGTTTATACTAGTTTATTCTGTACCAGATCCAAAGAGGATAGGAACTGATTTTGCAGATTATATTATTATGTTTACTATATTTTAACCGACTTCAAAACAAGAAGGACCAAGTAACCAAGTATTATTTTTGTAATTATTAATGCGTAACGGAATGAATGGTTATTTATAATGGTAAATATTTATTTTTTTCTCTTCTTTTTTTCTTTTTTACAAAAAACTCTTGGTACTATAAAAAGCTGGATAATAAGAGAACTTACAATGTAGGTGTTCGAACGAATTGCGAAACGGGATGGTTTACGAATATTGTTAAAGAAAATAAACTTACACCTTGCTCAAACAAATAGCGGAGGCAAAGTCCTGATTAAATGAAGCTTCTAAGGTTAGAAATACGAGGCTTCCGACAATATTTCTACTTTTTCACAGAGCCGTGGCTAAGCTCTGAGAGACTTTCAAAGAGGAAGCGATAAAAAGAAAAACCACTCCTTTGATTTCCTGATTTAAATAAAATATCCCACCTCACGGTAAATTATTTAGTTTGAAGTAGGTAGATAATTACCAGCATTACAAAAATATATATACTACGAAATAATTTTAAGTTGTACAAATATATGTTTGTTCAAATAAAATCATGATAAACATTTTCTCTTCAATCGCAATGTCTTACAAAGAACCTATTTCGAATGAATGGCATACTTTCATAACTATGATTCTTTCACATACCGTAATTGTAATCCCACCAAAAACATTCTGTAAAAAACTAGCCAAGTCTCGATGGAGCTGCTTGTTTATCTCTAAAAAGTAATGAAATCTAGACAAAGTCGTGTCAAGTCTCAGGTTCTTTACTGCGATTTCTTTATTATTATAGAATATTGTGTGACTTGGCCGTTGAACATTCTTTATACGTTAGTGGTTACAAGTCAATTTTGTTTACACGTAATGTTATATCTGTTGTAACTACCTATGTTTGCTATGCGAGATAATAGCCAATACAGGTATTGGTAATTGAACGCTAGTGTCTTATTTTAGGCTGTTGTTGATCGTGCAACACATGCATTCAGCATTGACAATGCTGACTTCTGCTGTCTTCTTTTTGGAGCGTCAAATCGACCACCGATCTAACATAAAATAGACGTATTTTTTATACTGTTTGTTTCAGGCTCGCCTTTACATAAGTATTATTGAAATACGCAGCTTTATCAAGCCTGCAATTGACTGGTTATTGAATCAACGTTTTCTAAGTGGCAATTTCCCATCGTTAATGGGTAGCGGTTCTGGCGACAGATTGGTGCAATGGTGTCATGGAGCACCTGGTTTTGTACCCTTGTGTACTCTTCAACGGCCAAGTCACATAACATTCTATAATAATAAAGAAATCGCAGTAAAGAACCTGAGACTTGACACGACTTTGTCTAGATTTCATTACTTTTTAGAGATAAACAAGCAGCTCCATCGAGACTTGGCTAGTTTTTTACAGCATGTTTTTGGTGGGATTTCACTTCTTTTTGTAGAAACGTGGGCTTATTGATTTATTTTATTAGATTTTCTTATTTGACACAGTTTTTTTTCTTTTTATGAGAAGTTTTTTATTATAAAAACAAATCGTAAGCGCGTTTAAAATACAGTCAGCGCCATCTAGCGACGTGTGCGGGTATCACCGCCACTCTTAGTCCAATGCATTATATTTTGATCAAATTTTGAGCGAAATTAATATTTTAGTTTATTTAATTTGTTAATTTGTTTATTCAATTTGTGTAATGTTCGAGTAGAATAAAGTTAATCGTTCGACTATTTCTTCTTGTAAACTTGTAAGTCTAAGTAAGTATAAAAGCCATTCTGGTCTTATCCAGAGTTTTTCTTTAATTTTATTGCGTACTAGCAGTCCGCCCCGGCGTCGCACAGATGTAATAATGATATTATAGGTAATTTTTTTACACCTTGGGTTACATTATCGAATTTTTCATATGGATCCCTAATAAAACATTTAGTATCGCAGACTTTTTTTGTAGATATTTATGTCCTCTTTAAAACTGTAGTACATCACTTTGCTCTATTGTCAACAATTTCCGCAGAGTACGCGATATAAGGATTTTTTTGGATTTTTTTCACACGTTGGGTTACATTATCGAAGTTTTCATACGGATCCCTAATAGTGAGACATATGGTATTGCATACTTTTTTGTAGATATTGATGTCCTCTTTAAAACTGTAGTACATTACTTTGCTCTATTGTCAATAATTTCCGCAGCAAACGCAATATAAGGATTTTTTTTTATTTTTTCACAATTTGGATTACATTATCGATGTTTTTATACGGATCCCTAATATTTTTGAAAATATACTATAGCCTATGTTCATCAGGGATAATGTAGGATTCTAATGATGAAAGAATTTTTCAAATCGGTCCAGTAGTTGAATGTTTTTTGTAAAGGCGGTATGTCGATCTCTAATAGTTTGGTTAGGCTCTTGTGTTTTCTTATCAGGGTCACCAGGTACTCCAGATCTTCGATTATCCTAGTTTTTATGGTTTTCCCTTTATGTGGCCATTAAACCCTAACTCTGTACCAAATTTCAGCTCTCTGAGTTTATGGGAAGTACTAGTTCTATTCTGATGATCATGAGTGAGTGAGTGAGTGAGTGTCTGTCTAAAATGCGAAACTTTGCTTTCGCTTAACTTCGTAACTAAATGACCTACAGACTTCAAATTTTGGATTTTAAGTATGTGATTATGGCTTACTGGATGACGAAAATTTCAGCGCTCTGGTCTTATCCAGAGGTTCTCAAATAGGGGCCTGAAAATGCGGCGAAATGGTTCCAGTAAAGGATGGTACGGCAGTGTTTGCTTCGCGCTCGACTTGGCGGGGGCACTGCCGTGCCCCCAAATATATAAATCACTTTCGATTAAGTGTTTCAGATATTTTCACAAGGTGTTCTCAGGATAAGCCTGATTCACTCAATACAAAAACAAATGTTGACAACACAGAAAGTTGCTAAGTGCCGCAGTCAGCGTGTAGCCCGCCTTATCTAATTTATTTAACTGTTAGCGGAGCCGCATCGAAAACAAGTTTCTCGTATGTTAGAACATTACTCTATTAGCATTCTATCCTACCGTTCTTTTAGCAGAGTTTCATTACGTAGAGATTTTTCCTCCAATTTTATGTTATGTTGACTAAAGTTGAGTAACTTTGTTGTGAAAAGAACTTTTCATTTATCTACATCGACTTTTCCTTAGCAAATCCCAACTGCACATTTCTTTTATTCGAAATCCTTTCAACGTGACCCTCCAAATTTTGTAATCTCTTTTCCCTTGAAAAAAGTTTGTAAAAAATTACAAGACTCCGTGAGCCGAATAAGTATACTTATTCAATCACAGCGGCACATTCCGGTATAGTTACTGGGTTTGCAAAATACATTTTTACTGAGCTCAGTTTTAGCGATTCCCACTTTATGATAGGACGATTCACAAAGAGAAGCCGTATGAATATCAATGAGGCGCACATAAAAGATAGCAAAAGAAACTATTTTAATCTAAACAAGAAGAAATATCACAAGTTATGTGTATGGAGTCGGGAGGAGCATAAAATATTTATCAAAAGACTCCTGACTGCGTCCGCGTCCCGGGGGAACGCCACGTCTCGACTACACTACGCTCCCCACTACTTAGCACCTTTGAATAACGATTTACTTCACGTCACTTGTGACAAAACTTATACAGAAACATGACAGAAACTGAAGTGCCTCGTAGTTCAATCGAAATTCTATTATTCTTCTGGAAATACGCGGCCTGCTTTGAGCTATATTTGCAAGAAAAATACTTTCCCTGTGGAAGCCTAAAACATAAAAACATACATTTCCAAAGCGAACAAGCGTCTCCAACATTACCAACGCTGTAAAGTATCATAGTACCTATCTACGTGCCAACAAATTATAATTTATTAATTGTCAGTCACCGGTGGGAACCTACACGAGTGGCAATTTGGGCCGCGCGTACGATTTTGTTTCAATTTAAAGGTTGAGAGGCGGAAAAACGGTGCACTGGAGCGATGAATGCCCGGTACTCTTGCTTTGTACGCCTCTGTTCGACTGAGTGAACCGCCCGTGTTCACCCTGTTCAAACACGTATGTGACAACTGTGAAACAAATTATTCAACTTCTATATCTACATTAATATTGTACCTAACCTAAAACAAGCATATCAGTCGATGCGCAGTTTCTCGAAGCTACTCAACAGACTTGTCAAAGAAAGTAACGTCCTATTATTCAGTGGAGGAGTAAAGTTATTGTACGATATCTCGTCGTTAGTTCGATGGGTACAGACGTTTACGTTTGGATGGGTACAGCAGCGGCGCTTTCAACTTGGGAGGAGGCAATCTAACCTAATACCTAACTGACAATTTGAAACAGGTGCTTTCAAATAGGTAGGCAAGTGATAGATTAGTACTTATTAAACATTAAAAGTACAGTTAGGTGTTTAAAAACTAAATCATGACTTAGTAAACCTTTTTAATATAAATGTTTTTATAAGAAAATACATATATCTAAAACAAAATAAAAAAAGATTTATTATTTTTTTAAACTATCGTGATTAGTAGACATTACTATAGATTTTAACAACCCCTGTTTATCACGTAATTACCTTTAATTTGTTTTCTCGACAGGTCTGCCCGCGACCATGGCTATTGTAACATAGCCGAAACGTCGGGAAAATAAATTAAAGGTAATAACGTGATAAACACCCGTGTTAAAATCTGTAGTTAAGTTTTATTAAATCTCTACAGTATATTGAGGTGCTCGATAGGTACCTTCTTTCCCCTCCGCTCGTTGAAGGATCAACTCCAAACTTTTTAATTAGTTCAACGACAATAATCGAACAGTTCCTTTAAAGAATTATCGCTCCCTCAACATTGTCAATGAATTCTACTGTTTTATATTTTGGACTTGAGTGTATTTTTCATGAAGCAAAACTTATTTATGATTTCCATTTGGTTTTTGTGTTTTCATTTGCATTTTAAAAGGGAATCGTATTACATGACCTCTTCATATTTTACAAGTTTTTGTTTCCGTGATGAATGGAACGAGTAAATAATTTAATTATTGTATTTTTATCTCTGATGCTTTGAATTTTACTAATTGGTTAATTTATAAAAGGAGAAATAGGCTGAGTAATCACCAAGCATAGTAAAACATTTTTCAATCTTTAGGCGCTTAGATAAACATCTAAAAGGGCTAGTTAGAATACACACGTATTTAGCATTTGGCACTTGTCCACTTTTTGCAGTAGTTTGACAGATAGCGGCCCCTAGCAGTTTATAAGAATACCAACTGGTATCACGATTATTTCCTTTACCTTTTGGAGCACATGAAAATGCTTACATTATTTCTTGAAATAATTGCAAAGAAAGCACTGCATAATAATTTGCTGTTGGGATAAGCTTATCCTTAATAGATCAAAAGGTAATCACAGACATAAGAAAATACAGGTTAATTGTTTTACGAACACGTTGATAATTACATGAATTTATGGGTGGTGGTGGAGGGTGAACAGTGGCCGGTTGACAGAACTGTAGTCAGGCGTTAAAAAGGGTGGGGGGTCTAATGTTTACCAAAATACCCCAGAACTTACTAGAAATATATAAAACACTGTTCGTGTAATTAATTGTTACTACTGCAATACAAGTCTGAGTATAAATCTGCCCGCGACCATGGCTATTATAACATAATCGAAACTTCGGGAATTTAAATTAACGATGATAAAGACCTGTGTAAAAATCAATAGTTACGTGTACTTATCACAATAGTTAATAAAATGATACTGTAAGACGCTTTACAAATGATAAGACTATACAGATACAGTAAATATAGATTTTTACAAGCTTTTAGTGTACTAAAGATCGGACCTTAGGGGCACCGTACCCAAATTCTGATCCTGAGTACATCTGAAACCAGTGACCGGTAACCGGCGGCGGCGTGTCCGCGAATGAATGGCCATTGAAAAGTCATCAGTTATGTAGGGCGTATCGTCGCGCGCCATGTGGCCGGCTCGCCGCATCTCTGAGTAATTTTTCCGCGGGCAATTTTCCACAATTTTCCGAACAACCACCAGCCGCCCTCGCCCTTTGCTTGAAAGAGCACACACCGATGGATATATGATCGCAGGGATTTATAAACGTACGCTGTTTGTCATGAATTTAAAGCGGAATTGTATAGACTTTTTAACATAATACTCGTTTAAGAGGCAAGTAGAGTAGTCCATTATATTCATAACCATGAGAAATGTCTTTTACAACGAATATCACAGTTTCTTTACACAGAACATTTTAGTGAGCGTTATCTAAACACAACACAACTTAATTTCCACCAGGCATGCATACAAAACTGTATGCGAGTAGTGGATACGTATCTATGTTTCATGCGGAATTGCACTCTCAAACGAGTCTGATATTAATAGATATGAATGGACCTTAAAACGAGAAGGTAGCTACGCATATCTAAATTGGCATGCAACAAACCACGCTAACGTATGGACCATTATGAAAGAGTCATGAAACCGCGGAAACTAAAAGGCTGCAATAAAATTGGTCAAAGCACTCTGCAGTGAGCTAAAATTTATACAAATTGACTGAAATGTATTGATAGTACCGGAAAATATTTTCGTTTCGAAATAGAGTCATTCTCTTTTTATTTCTGGCTTTGCCTATCTAAAACTAACAATTGCTATAAATATATCCAGAAACAACAGTAAGCCAGTTTATAAAGTCTATTCTATATTAAAGCTATTAGCTTATTTTTGCTTAGAATAGACTTTATTACATACATATTCAGTAAGTGGTTAGCAGTTCTATTGCGTAAGCTCATTGATAATCGTAATCGGCTTCAACCGTCAAAACCCTATTGTTATTGACAGTTACACAATGGGAATTTGACATTTAAAACCGATTACTAGCAAGCTTACGCAATAAGGCTGCAGGTCACATAAAAAGTTATTCTCAATTTAGTTTCACACGAGTCAGCCATAGCTTAGGGCGCGGGTGCAAAATATTGTCAAAGAAAATTAATAAATGAAAAACACTCCTGTTATTTATCATTTTTTCATTACTGCGCATGTTATGTTTGTCTGTCATATTTTTTTATCGACAACAAAATAAATAAAGGAAACTGAACAATTTGATTGTTTTTACCGTCCATCCAGCACTCACGAGGCTGGTACGCAATCTATTGTCATGTAATTAATGTTAATAAATTAATCTCCAGTTACGGGAGACAAATTAGACGCAGGCTGCTCGACTAACGACGGACTATTTGGATTAAATGGGGGTTGATGTTTATGATTTACAGGGTGGTGTAATTGTGGCGCCTGGCTGTCGCGGCTTGCACGCCTACTTGATGATAGCAGCTGGATCACTCTTTATAAATAAAAACGCATTCTGTGAGTGTCAAAAAAGTCAACCTAAAAAAAAAGATCACTACTGTAATCCCCAAATACGGTAGACATCCTCTCAGATCTCCAGGCGCTTAAACCCTTGAAGATATCTAGAGGGGGTAATCAGAGGCACATCTAAACATTATATTTGGCACATGCCCTCATTTTGTATTAGTTAGCATTCCATACGTGACAGGTTGCAAGCCCATCGCCGCTTATAAGAATACTGGTTTACTCACAACGTTTTCCTTCACCGTTTTGAGCACGTGTTCAGAGAGTTTTGGAGTTTAAGAATTAACTTATATTAATTTATTTATAAGGAACGCAGAATACATTTATGAGAGTTAGCGCTACAAAGAGTTGTTGGCTACGAAATAAACCGGCTGCTTGATTCATCATGTCAAGTGCCGCCGACCTGCCTGTCTCGCCGACGCTTGCAAATTAACACCATAACTACAATGCTCTCAAGAATAATTAATTTTCGTTTACCACTTCAGATGTTTTAAATTCACAAAGTGAATGTTTCCTTTTCTTTTAAGGTTCCGAACCAAAATGGAAAAACGGAACCTTATAGTAGGAACAACTTCCATCCGCGGCTAATGGGTCAATTGAGGTGTTATTTGAAAAACTTGCATGCACTTTATTAAATAGGGTTTAGTTTAAGTATATTTATGTCGAAACACACGGTGCGCATATCGACTCGCACTTAAACGGTCTTGTGTATTTTTTTATACTTCTATTTGATGTTGAGTGCATATAGTTGATACACCTACTCATAATAAACATAGTCAAGTTTCAATGTAGATACACTTCCCATTCCAGTTTAAACACACATTATTATGGCCCGAACTAGTCCAGGTTTACAAGCCGTAACTTTGTTATGATAGCCGTAATATAACAATGGCAATACACGTCTAGTGCGACGATCCCAGTTGTTGACTATTCATTTAAGCATCTCCCTGTAAGGCAAACAATTATGTTATTATATTAACTGCATAGTTGCTGCAATCCTAATATACCAACACCAAAACAATTTCAACTTTGCCACGAGATAAACGTATGTGTAAATAAACACCTACATACTACCTCATTTAATTATCTTGAAAGATATCAGTATCGATTCATTGTTCAATAAATCAGAAACAATAATTGAGACCGAGTTCTATTTGGAGAGCGAGTGTCTACAAGTATTCCGAACTAAGAGACACAGCTTGTTTGTCCTCGCAGACTAATTAAAAAGTTTCCACCTAGAACTTCCGAGCGGAAGTAGAGACGAAGTAAAACGCGTTGATTTGATGGTGAAATAATTTACGTATGTACCAACTATATCCATTCGTAACTAAAACGAAACGGAAGTTAATAATAACTCCATTGATTTAGCCGGCTAGCGTGTGAGTCGAAGCGCCGTATGAATATGTATGGGCGGATGAGCACGATCCTGCAGATAATGGAATCTGCACACGGAAGCAGATCCGATTAGTCCTGCCACAATTAGCGGACGTCGCTTAGAAAAAAACGTTTAAAAGTCCTTGGTGTAGTGGAAAATGTTCAAACAATTAATTATTTTTAACTGATTTTAAAAAAGGAGAAGGTTTACTATTTGGCTGTATTTTTATTTTTATTACTTACTAGCGACCCGCCCCGGCTTCGCACGGGTAGCATGTTATTATACATATAAACCTTCCTCCTGAATCACTCTATCTATTAAAAAAAACCGCATCAAAATCCGTTGTGTAGTTTTAAAGATATAAGCAAACATACATACATACGCGGGAAGCGGAAAGCGACTTTGCTTTATACTATGTAGTGAAAAGACGTCATCATTTCTTGAAATCACGACTTGCCGCAATATATTTTGCAGTGTAAATATGAATTTAGGAATTTTGGTCGAAAGTCGGTTTTACCTAACATCGGTATCTAATCTACCGATATAAATTAATTTTAGGTATCTACCTAATCTTCTAAAGAAACCAAATTTTTTTGTTAAAAATTTACATAAATTAAATGCAGTCTCATATTGTAAAACTATAAAAAAAATTCAGTTAACTAGTGAAGTTTTTTTTACCTATAACCATACTAAAGCATATCAAACGTTATAATACGAGTATACATTCCAATATGGAGTTTTGCAGTATTGCTAGTATGCATGGGACATGAATAAAGATGCGAATGGATGAATGAGGCTGGAGATGCGCGATAGCAAAACCCTGGCATAAGCACGTGCCGCCCACCCTTGCAAGTGCACCGTAAGTATTGTTTACGTCTCATCATAAAACTCAAACAAAACTAAAACAAACACAGACCGTCTTTTCGTGTTTAACAGGTAAGGTCACATAGAATTTAAAGCAGGTATAGAAAAGCTATTATCCCTGTCTATTTTGATATTGAAGTCGTGGCTTAAAAGGGTATTATCCATGCTAATGTATTTTTATTAGATGGCAGCCGTAGGCAGAGATTCAGAAGAATTGAAATAGAAATAAGCGAGTAGAGCGAGGTTCTCATCTCAAATAAGTCAATCATGTTTTAGAGTTGGTGGTGAGTTATTATGGAATTGTCGGATTCGAAAAGTACCATGGTGGAAAAATTATATTGAAACAATGAAAATTTAATAAAATAGATTTACTTATAAACTTTATTTACAAAAAAAAAAGAAGAAAACAAAACTTTATTGTGAGCCCATATTTGTTTTTTGTTGATGTTGAGTTGGAACACATAATAGCATTGCTTCTTGGTGCGATGCGACGATGCGACGGCTTGGCAGCGATTACTTTGTCGCGGGTTCCGTCGCAGCCGGTGCTAAGCCGCCACTACTACGCCCTAATAAATTGCGATTTAACTTGTCTTCCGGATAACGCCAACTTTTTCGCGTTTGTTCGGAGCCCGACACTTTTTTCCGCCTCTTCATTTCCTATCTCTTACTTTTGTATTTTCCGTTCTCTACTCGCCGAGATAAACAGGCGAGAAACGGTGAAAGGGGCTTTACAAATTCAAATTGAACTTATCACACAACTTTTTACATTTGTTTCTGGTCTCGAGTTCGAGGGAAAAGAACGAAGAGGCATTTAATAGTACAATCTCGGGAAAGATTGATGATTTTGTATCACACCTCGCTTCGGGCGGCTCGTAACGAGTCGGATGACTCTCAACGTGGGTCGTGCTGCGTCTTATCTGGAATGGGATGCCGCTTTATCTCAAATTACATATTTTACTTGAGACGTTCCTGGAATCGCATACTTTTTCCTCGAGATTTTATTAAAACAATCCGATGTATGATTACACGTGTTTTCTTTTAAATGATATATTCTAGGTATGTTAAATTACATGGAAATAAAAAAGGGAAAATACCTTTTTCATTTAGGTTAATAGAAAACAGATTTATACCTTTTTAGGGTTACAAAGTCCAACAAAAAGCCCTTGCAGTTTTGCCAAGTTCATCTTTCTGTTAAACCTTTTCAAACATCAACTAAATTTAAGTTTTATACACGCAGTTCACAATATGTGTCTGTGTAAAGTCACCCACCACTGTAGCCTGTACGGCCTAAACGCAGGTTACCCTGGCAAACATCTTGCGTGTAATAAGCCAGATGTAAAGGTAAACACAATCCAGTTAATCAAGCTGGTAAGGAAGTTTCGCCGCATGCAGTAAATAGCGCTCACTTAATTTGAGGGCCATGTGTGGGCACATAACCGCAGCATATTTATCCCATTATGCACGGCACGCCGGTTAGCCGCGGTGATGCGAGTCACGTCGTCTGAAACGAATCGCATGTGACATTATTTGTGAAGATCGTGCTCTATCTTCGTCGGCGACATGGCTGGGACGTGGAGGGATTACTCACAAAGAAGTACGATTTCAACGGTACGATAAAGAACGCGAAAAGTTACACTGTCTATATTCTCTCTGGGATTAACGCACGGTTACGCGCTTTTGCTGATCTTTTAGTCTCACAGATAGTATATATTTTTCTCCTTAAGATTTATTATATTTAGGAAAATTTGGATAAAATACGTTCGTTAAAATATTTGAATGGTTTACGTTCGCCGATCCCGAGTATGGTATGTTCAGACATGTTGCGTTGTCATCGTGCCAGCCTGGGGTGTAATAACAACGAAGTCATGTGATACAACATACCGCGTCGCATACCGCGCTCGTACCTACACTACAGGCAACGTTATTATTGCAAACAGAAATGCAATGAATTTTTTCAGATAATATCAGATTTTAATATTTGATTAATTAGATACTGTATATCTACTCTACTATTCATTTACGTGATACAAAATCTAAAGTTCATTAAATTTCTAAGTAATCGTGTTGCAGTGGCTAAATTAAAGTATAAATGTTATCGTAATATAATTGTTATACAAGTAAATGTTCCTATGTAAGTCAGCACAATAGACACCTGCAAGGAGTAGTCTGCTTGATATTCGTCGAGCGACGACGCTCGTCCAGTGACTGCCTCGCGCCTCCTATTCCAACATTAGCTGCTGTGTTACCTATACGAAACTACGCTTTACACAAAACGTGATAGTAATCATAATATTATTGGAACGAAGTTCCTTATCGTGCGTTGTGAAAGGGGGCTAGACGGAAAAAATTCTTACGAAAAGTTGTCACGAAAAGTTGTCACGAAAAGTTGTCACGAAAAGTTGTCACGACACTTTTTTGCTATAGTATATCTATTAATATATATGTATATCTATTAATTGTGTCGAGGTCGAGGTCGAGGTGGAAGTGGAGGTCGAGATGGAGGTCGAGGTCGAGGTCGAGGTCGAGGTCGAGGTCGAGGTCGAGGTCGAGGTCGAGGTCGAGGTCGAGGTCGAGGTCGAGGTCGAGGTCGAGGTCGAGGTCGAGGTCGAGGTCGAGGTCGAGGTCGAGGTCGAGGTCGAGGTCGAGGTCGAGGTCGAGGTCGAGGTCGAGGTCGAGGTCGAGGTCGAGGTCGAGGTCGAAGTCGAAGTCGAAGTCAAAGTTGATTCCCCTTCCCTTGTCCCACGTTATTTTGTGAGAACTTCGTTCCATCCGGGTGTCCCTTGACACCTCTCAAGTTTTTATAAATGTGAAAGTTTGTGAGTTTGTATGTATGTTTGTGCCTCAATCAGGCTTAAACGACAAAACGGATTAAGTTGAATTTGATGCTGTAGATGTAGATATAATGCCCAAATAAAACATAGACTACTTTAAAATATGAAAAACATCCTTAAAATGATAAAAAAACGCAAAAGGGATGATTTCGATATAGATGGCGCTGGTGTGCAAAAAATCTGACATCACAGATAAAAAACATTCAGTCTTTTCTATTCGATTATTGAAATTTGACAGGACAACGTCTGTAACGGGTCGTCTAGTCATACATAAGAAAAAATGATACTTTGCAAAAACTTGCCAAAGAGGTTCCTATTGAATACATACATTTTTAAAGATTATGATAGAGTGCGATATGTAGATATTATTCGTCTAAAAAAATGATACTTTGCAAAAACTTGCCAAAGAGGTTCCTATTATACATAAATTTTTAAAGATTATGATAGAGTGCGATATGTAGATATTATTCGTCTAAAAAAATGATACTTTGCAAAAACTTGCCAAAGAGGTTCCTATTATACATAAATTTTTAAAGATTATGATAGAGTGCGATATGTAGATATTATTCGTCTAAAAAAATGATACTTTGCAAAAACTTGCCAAAGAGGTTCCTATTATACATAAATTTTTAAAGATTATGATAGAGTGCGATATGTAGATATTATTCGTCTAAAAAAATGATACTTTGCAAAAACTTGCCAAAGAGGTTCCTATTATACATAAATTTTTAAAGATTATGATAGAGTGCGATATGTAGATATTATTCGTCTGGGTTCGCAATTATACCAAAATACCCATTCAGTTTTCCGGTGGCTCGCGGCGCGCTCATTCATGCGTGATTTTGTTTCTGTGCATTTGTTCAGTGTCTGTGCGTTTCAATGTGGTTATTCAAATAACCCCAAATCTATTTGTATTGGAATAAAACAGAGACCGGGATATTCTAGTATTCAATCATCTTTGTATCACATTATATTTTAAACATTTTTTTCTAGTGAAAACCCTTGCAACTTCGTTCACGTGAAGTTATTTAAAAAAATTAACCTTCGCTGCACCCCTTTAAGAGTTCAATTTACGCTAACAGAAATACATTTTCCAAATTTAAAAGACTAGTGGTTTAGGCTTAGCGTTGCCAGTGACGCAAGAGTTACATATTTAGATTACCTGCTAAAAAAATTAGTTTGTTTGACGAGTACATCAACGATATACCGTAAATCGAACGTTTACAGAACACGGGAGCGATAAAAAGATTGTACGGTTCAATAGATTCAATAGAGCAGATCCCTAAGTCCCAAATTAAATCATGAAACATCTTTGCACCTGGTGGAACCCCCGCGAGACGCGTTAGCCTCGTGCGCTTACTGACGATTTGTTTCATTATTCTTCCTTTGATTTTTATTAAAACTACGTTTATTGCTACCGGGTTTCCTTTGTATTTTGTTCCTGACCTTTTGAGCATCTCATGTAAAAATAAATTACAATGCCTCAGTTTACGTTTTCACTATTTTAATGAGCAAAAACAGATCCCTCGTAAGATTACTCTTATGTCTGTCTGTCCGAGGCGATTTATTCAAAAATAAAGTGATGCACGCAGGAATTAAAGGCACTGTGATAAGTTTCATAGCGCGTATAAATTTAAATAGTGTTTTTTTTTCATTAGATAAAAAACGGTAATTTTTGGAAAAATATAACTACAATTTTTTTTCCATTAATATTAAACTGTAGGTAATAACAATAATAAATGTTTTTATTGCGTTTCCAAAAATTACTGAACAAAATAAGATTTTAGTTCTGCTAAGGAACCCTGATTTTTTAAGACCGACTCGCATTGTTTCAAAGTAGTCTAATAGGTAAAATAAAATAAAATAAATATATAGGATAAGATAGATGTCTAGTGGGGGTAGTCAGAGGCATGTCCAAACATTATATTTGGCACATGCCCACATTTTGCAGTAGTTAGCATTCCATACGTGACAGGTTGCAAGTCCATCGAGGCTTTTAAGAATACTAACTGGTTTCCTCACGATGTTTTCCTTCACCGTTTTGAGCACGTAACGTGTTTTTAATGCGCATAAAAATTGTTACACCAATATTTAAATATCCTACTTATTTGTAATTGGTAATGATATAGGTTCTGATAGAAATCACTATTTGATGTTAAAAGTTTCATCCATACGGCTTTCTTACTATAATACTCGTACTTTATAAACATTGAATGAAAAGGGGAAAGCTGCAGTGAAGTTGAGTGTTAAGGATTTAGTGTGGCTATTCTTCGGAAGGGACCACTATCTCTATCTGTCCATCGGATGTGAGAAAAAAGCCGCGGCTTTAGCGGGACAAATTCGTTTTGATTCAGTCACGTAGCGAAGAGATGGGCTCTTAGCAGATTTGGTAAGCGTATGTTTAGATTCGGCCAAGCTGTTTATTGAATGGGATTGAAAGCACCAGAAAGTTTCGACATTTTGTTTGCTTTGTTTTATTTTTCTGTACTTACTGATTGATAAAATAAAATTTTAGAACTAGATAATGCTACTAGAAAATAGAAACGTTATTATATATCTCATACCATGTCTAATAGATACTCATATCACAAGGTCAAAGACACCAATATAACAACAAAAAGGTACAAGAAGTTTAAAATTATAACGAAAATTGTATAAAAACAGGTTTGTTGCAGCAAAATATGGCGGCATACAAGATTACTAGGCTGTACGTCATTTGGCGTGTAATTGCAACGCACAGCTGACGCGCTGTCTGCACTTGTGCTACAATGGTGCTACGAGGCTACGAGCGTGCTACGTCGATACGTAGCAACGTAGCACGTGGTCAATTCAATAATCTTCTGTTATTATAGTAAACGCTTTTATCTCTGCCATCTTCAGGATTGTACGTAACCATGAGCTAGCATAGTATTAATAAGTACGTAAATTAATATTGATAAGTAGCCAATTAGATTAAGAAAGTCAATAAATTGCCATTGAATTAAAATACGCCCAAAATGATAAGGTTCTCAAAATGGGACAAAAGCTAAGCTTTGCTACAACGTAGGACAGTTCAGATGTTGTGTAAGCGTGTAATGCATAGTGTCCCCTCTGTTATTGTGGCGACCGCGATCAATATCGGCGTCAGTGTTGTACGTTGAGAAACTCTTGAAAAGAAAACAATATATAAAATAACTACTTGAAATGAGCAAAACAAATTACTTCCTTTCATTTTATTAGCTTTTATTTAACTTGCCTTGTTAGTTCGTATGTTAGTATATACGGGTCAAATCTTACAATTGATCTGATAAAAATTGATGAACTTGAAAAATTTGTTTTAAAAAATATATTGATATGTATAAGCAACTTTTTATCCACGAACCATGCGAGTAGGTATGTAAACCATAAAACTTTATCACAGCGTAGAACATTGTGATACATTTTTTTATTGTTTTTATGGGATGCGTCGCGCTCACTACTGCATTATCGTTCAAAGTTTCGTTATTATAACTGTAAAGTCTACCGAAATCTCCCACACATTTGAGTCGTATTACTTTGTAATAAGAACGAAAGTTGAACAAATTATTTTAGCCACTTTTTATAAGTATATCAGTACATCTAAAGCAAATTGCAGCCCCTCTCTCTTGGTTTACTACCAAAGCAAAACTATACAAGTGGAGCTCTGCGACTCTCATCTTTGGCAAACGATTATGCAAACTAACTTTCGTCATAAATTTATTCATTGATACGAATGGCATTAGCTTATTACGATAACCGATCTTTTATACCCAAAGATATATGTAGATATATATGGCGTATGAGAGAAGTGTCGAAAACCATATTTCACAAAACATGTGGAAGTTTTCGTCCACCGCCGACAAACGCAGATAATTAAGGAGCATGAAACCATTTTGAATATTTTATGAATGAACATTTCATATGTATGAGAACATACTACCGTACGGGTAATATGAGGATTTGCATTCCTAATGAATACATTTATTTTGGCACTTAATGTTAACACGAAAAACTTTCGGTTTTTACTAATTGCGAATTTTTGAAAGGATATCATACGAGTAACCAAAAACGTTAATTAGAAAACTTAATTACATAGGTACATTATGGCATTGCATTATACAGTAATTCTTATAGCTGCAAAATTAAATACAAAGAAAGTACAAAGAAAGAAAACTTCAGAATACAGGCCCTCACAACAAAATCTCCATTATTTCCTCCCGTCCCTATTATTACACTCGCTTTAGTCATTTCAGATGAAACAGAGCTGTGCCGCGCGGAACATTGCGGGTGTAATTGCCGCGCGTGCGACACCGCCATTAATCTCGTGAACACTCGATAAAACGCAAGTCATCACACAACGTTCGTGCCCTCGCTCGCCAGCCACCATCCGCCGAACAGACGGGAATGTGCGCAAGTCATAGGCCAAATTATTTTGCGTTTACTAAAATTAGCTGGGATATGCAAAGTTGACTTAAGGTGATACTTGACATTTTTGGATTTTGGTATGGGCTGAGTCTACTCGGATAAGACGGAAAAAGTGATAAAACGTGCGGTTTTATCTTGAAAACCATCAAACTTGAAAAATTAAACTGTTTTTAATTTCGTAGCTAAGCATATTATCTTTTACATTAAAAACAAAACTGTATGTTTTGCGGTTATTGAGAAAAAACTATTCTTTATTTTATTTTATTCGGAAAACAAACAGTTTTACAATCTAAATAAAAAACACTTAATGAAACTAATAACCAATACAGTATGTTTTCGCCTATAGGAATTAAAAAAGAAAAACTTGTTTGAGAGAAAATGTTTATAACTTAAAAATCTAGCTAGAAATTAATATAAAACAAAAATAACCTATAGCAAACAGTTATTGAACCGAATCAAACCAACGATTGGAAATAGCGCGCTTAAAGGAAGAAGGTTTAGAAGTTTCTACATTTATAAAAAAAAAATTCCTCGTCTTAAACTATATGGTTCTTTCGCATTTCACTATAATGCATTTTACAGCTTAGCCTTTTGGCTACACTTGTAAAATGCTCATTTTGTTGTTATCTGACTGAGTTGTCTCGAGCTTACTCAAAATGAGTAGCGACTGAGAATACCAAAGTAGACTTGAGAGCTCTTGTTTTTATGGTAAAATCAGGCTTACGACTGTAATCCCTAAGCCTGTTAGACTGACAGATCCTCTGATAACACAGATTTTTAAAGACCTTAACGTGTAGCACGTCAATATTTTACATTTGTAATTTTTGTTATGTTTTGTTGTCTTTTCATGTTTCTTTTTTATTTATCACATCAAATGACTATTATAAGAAGGATACAACTATTTGAGATTTTTGGGTATTTAAAATATTATACGCATCTTGTGCTTAATAATAATGTCACGTATCACATTTCAGAACAAACGAAACACATAGCAGGACTAAAATAATTACACTTTGGATTACGTTATTGAAGTTTTAGTAGGGATCCCTAATTTAATCTAGTAATAAATATAGCCTATGGGACTCAGAGATATGCGATCAAAAATTCAAATTTGAAATCGGTCTTGTAGTTTTTGAGTTTATTCATTACAAACACACAAAAATACATAAACACAAATCTTTCCTCTTTATAATATTAGTACCTGTAGATAACTCTGACATCTCAGGGTACTTCCAAGTTTTCTCAAATATTTTCAGTTCTGCTCAACTATTTATATTCTTAACAACAACTTTTATGGCCTTAACAACAAACAGATTCCATTTCTTTAATGAAAGAGACAAAACTGCTCCGTATTTGGACTGTTATTTATTTTCAAACCAGGTCAAAAGTTTCGTCTTAAATTGCCAACCGTAGAGTCGACCTCGTTAAAATTGAACTGGACTTTCATAAATCGAACGAGATTTAGAAAACCCGAATCCGATGCGATATTGGATCAGTTTTTTGGCCAACAAACCCAGTCAATAAAACAGGTAACGGTAATTGTAGGCGACATGTAAGGTAGTGACCGGCTGCCGGTTGCCGTGCGCTACTCTACTCAGAGCATTCGAGACAAATTCAATTTGCGCGAACGCCGACGACGAGCCAGTTTGCGCTGCTAACTAGCTGCGACGTGAATGCTTCCACCCTTGTCTTTTATTACGAGTACTTTTATATAAAGGATTTGTGATTTAATATTTATTTTTTCACTATTTATTTGGTTGTGTACTTGAACCCCGGCCTAATCCTCATCATGTTTTAACCGACGTCTCAAAAAAGTTCTCAATACTCGATTCTGTTACCAGGTTTAGTCATAGAACATAACAATCTTTTAAATACTGTAGCAATTTCGCTAATACGGAACACTTTAAACTGACAATTGAATTAATAAAATCTGCACTACTTTGCCTTTAAATCTCAATAATAAGCTATAGTTTTCAATCAAGATCCAGGGGGCGCATGAGAGAGCCAGCAGAAAGTTGCTATTAAGCAAGCGAGAGAAAACACATTTGTCTTGTCCCGGGCCGTTAGCGTATATTACGTTGGGCTGAGACATCGCTCGCTGCGTGCTTTCTACTCAGTTTCCACGCTGTAGTTTGTTCACTATTTTACGACAACTGACTGATAGGTGTGATTTTTAGGAAAATCTATAAAAAATAGAAATTGTCGCCAAGTTGAATGGGCGAAGCCAAAGATTACCTTTTCTCGAAATAACTATCAGGAACTTTTCAAGCCTCGATAACTTCGATAAGGTTTAGAGCAATTTACTAAAAATTCTGTAACGAACCAAACGACCATAATTTATTACATGTATGAAGATGTAATATATTTAAATAAAATATTAGAGCATTTAAAATAAATAAAAACTTTTTAACAAAAAATTAAACTGCCAAAAAATACTGAAAAAGATAAAATAATAAACCTTTTTTATTTAACTTGAATACCTAGTTCCTAAACTATTGTAAGAGTATACTTATGTATACATTTTTGTGAGTATTTTGAGTTTAAAGTAAAAAGTAACCTTATTATCTAAGTTCTTAAATTAATCCAAGTATACCAAAGTAATTTTGATTCGGCGTCAAACAATTAATGAACAAAGATTAGTTAGCATGTTAATACATAAAAAAAATCGGCGACTTGTTTTTCATCGGTTAAAAAACAATAATACGCTACTCATCACGATCACGTGATAGCCATGTGAAAAATGGTTTAAGGCCCGGCTCACACCACACACGTATTTCAATGATTTTCAGGTACCGATTTAAAAACCAGGAATCACAATTGTGAGGATATAATGATACAAAATTACTGATAATATATTCATCTTTAATAGTAGATAATAAAAACTGGCCAGTTCTATACAACATTTTCAAAAAAATACGTTTTTACCGTCGCAAGAACCGCTGAAAATGTCGAAAAATGGGGTCTGGTTAGGTACCAATATCTTTAGACCCACAGCATATTTTTATTTGAAAATAATACGAAATTGTAGATTTTATATTTCTCTATACCGCGTGGCATTATCTTGTTTTCAAATAATTTACTTTTTCATTTATGAACAATATAAAATGCAATAAAACTTATCCATACATTTTTTCCATACAAAACTCACATTCACCTCAAGTCGGCACGTCAGTCAGCGCTCAGACGCGCTCGGGGAAGCACGTCCACGTCACATTTTTCTTCGAATTTAGGGGAAGTCTGACATAACCGGATACTGGGGTAAAATAGTGGACATGCAAAACTAATGATAACATTTGTATAATATATTGCCTTGACGAATTTGGTGCAAGCCACACAGATGAAGGTTAGGTACAATGCATGAGTTGTAAGGGCTGGGCTCATGTACACTGTACAGACTATGAAAGAGTTGGATGATTTTTTTGTAGAAGATGCGTTACATCGAGTTACGTTTCGAAACAGTATGATAATACATAGTTTACGGTTTTACTTTTTGCATACGTCGCGTTGGAGCAAAATCGAAATAAGCAGATGTTTCGTATTTGATTGTTATTTTAATAAAAATATTAAATTTCAGAAAAATGTGAACCTGTTTGTGTCCCTAATTAGTCCTACTAAATAAATATAAATAATGATTTGATACATTTCTGTTTTGAAATGAAAGTTCTAAAAAGGTACCATGACCCTTAGTACGGTTTTAACCCGGCCTCCCCTATATTACCAAGCGTGTTTTTTTATACATGGATGGAAAAAATTGATACTTTATCTGAACAAAATGCGAAAAATTACCTGAATTTTCGATTACGAATATAATTTATATTTATTATCTATCTACATTTAATATTATAAATCTGATTTGTTTGTGCGGATGTTAGGTATGTTTGGATGTTTGTACCTCAATCAGACTTAAACGACTAAACGGATGAAATTGAAATTTGCTGTCGATGTAAATATACCCCTAGCTTATAAATATGCTATTTTTAATTTAAAAACATCCCTAAAACTATAAAAAGACTCCGAGTGCTGGTGTGCAACAAATCTAGCATTAATCAATTTTGACGACTGATGAATGACTGACGAATGATACGATACGCATTGAACCAAAAATGTTGAACCTTCTAAAAAGGTCGGTATTTGTTATTATCAAGGCAAGGTTTATCTGGGGGCACGGTAGTGCCCCCGCCAAGTTAAGCAAAAAAGCGGCACAGTCGTACCATCCTTTTCTCGAAACAGTTCAGGTCATTTTTTGGACAGACAGACAGACATTGAAATCTCACAACTTTTTACGATAGAAGAACTGAGTTGCGTTGCGAGAATTGGCTTTTCATTTTAATTTTTACAAGTTGTTTTTGATGGCATATACTTAAGTTGTACATGATGCAAATAATTAAATATTAAAAAAATAATAAAGTGTCCTGAAAAATTGTTTAATTCGAAATACTGAAAGTGCTCTTTAGTGTTTCGTAGTTTACAAAAAACCCTTATAGTTTTGCCATTTCCGTCCATTCGTCCGCAGCTTAGCTCAGATAATACTAGAAAGCTGTAATTTGGTATGAATATACTAGTCACGCCGACAATGTGGTAGAAATAAATATATATTTTCAGATGTTTTTTTTTTCTCGCATACTCTCTCCATGTCTTTGGATAGGTCTTAAAAAGTATTGCGGGTTTGTGATGTCATTTAGTATAAATACAATGGAAAATATGAATTTGTAAAAAGAGCAGCTGGTCATCTCTTTTTCTGGAAAGAAAATATTATGGAAGATTATTTAGTAAAATTTTACAATAACTGTTTAATTCCAGAACTTGTTGACCCTCGCTACGCGCTGTCTATGGATCTTCGAGATCATAGCTCGCACACAATATTCAAAAGCATACCTACATATTTTATCAGTATTTCACTTTCAAAACTTTCTGTGAGTGGTACTCGAAACGTTGACGGTGCCGTCATCGATTTTAGATGACAATAAGTTTTTTTATTAAAAATATATTTTTTAAATCAAGCTTTTGTAAATTCTTGTGCTCTAGTTCTCGTCAAGATAAAAATAACGAGCCCAAACGCGACGTGGTTATGTTGTGTAGTTGAGGAGTTCCGATGGCTACATCCGACCTCCATCATCAGACCAGGTATATAGATGCAAAGTTTTGCCTCAATTCGACTATTTAGTGAAGAGTTCCGTTGAACAGCTCCTGACTCCATCATCAGATCAGCTCGCTGTCACCATATTATGTATGCAAAATTTCAGCTCAATCGATTGGGGATAACTGCTTAAAATTAAGTTGCAAGATTACACCTTATCAAACATAGATACATAAATATGTACATAAACTGCAAGTTAAATAAGAGCTTATAAAAAAACGATACTTACCGTTTTGTCATAATGTATTTTATTAGTAGGTATAGGTACCTAACAAATATTTTTTGCACAGTCAAATATTAGTAACTGTGTAGTAGCACTTTACGATTTGTAACCTGTCTTATAATATATATTAATTTTTTCTATATTTATTTTCTTTTTGTCAAGTGCAACCTATAAAATTATTAAGTACATACCTACCTATACAAATATGACATACCTATTGCACCAAATATTTTCAAGTATCAAGACTAGTTATTTAGTCTTGGTAAATGAAGTGTGAAGTAGCTTCAATGTGTGCGTTTGCACTATTCGTAGTGTGCGGCCACAGAATACGGAAAAGTACAAAAAATGCGAGCTGTCATATTTGAAACAGCCGCCTTATAACAAAAATTCTTCGAGAATTTTTGTGTGCTTAGAGAAGCGAGAAATGGAATAATGTTTACCTTTTTTTTTTATTTGTTTAATAGTGTTGACTTAAATCCTTATGCCATCAAAAACATAACTTGTAAAAAAAAAGCCAAATCTCGCAACGCAACTCAGTTCTTCTACCGTAAAAAGTTGTGAGATCCATGTAATACCAAGTCGGTTAATTTATTCAGTCCCTACTTTAAGGGTCCTTCTGGCTTATGTTATTACGTAATTAGTTGTTATTTTTATCTTAAAAATACGAATTAAAACTTTTATAAATATTGACATCAAAATATACTATACCCATTGCACCTACATACACATAACTGATCCGTCTTTTCCTTTTAATGTATGAAGCCCTTAAAACTACTATGTACAAGTACCATGAGTGTGTGGCACTTCAAAATATTGTTGTCAGCAAATTAAGCTTGTTCTATAAGCGTGGCTCCGCGAAATAGTTTATTTGCTCAAAAACGAACGAGAATCAGTAAACTTAGTCTGAGCATCTTTGTAGTCATATTATGTCGAACAACACATTCAAAAGCAGACCAATTCCGTCTTACGCGACGCCACCGTTATATTATTCTGAACTTTGTTATTGTTACGCTCCTTTCTACATAAACTTTTACCTGAATCAATAAATAACAAAGGTACTTAGTATTTTTTAAACGTTTGCGATCTGTAAGTTGGTAGTACATCGACACTCATTCATACATCATTTACGAGTATAGTCTAGTGATATACATAATTTGGAGTCTAACTTAGCCCACGATTACTCTATGATAGTTGTAACGCCGTAAATATATGTAAATATACGATAAACAACAATTTGAGTTCTTTAAATTATTATTAGATATATATTTTTTTCATATCTCAAAAAACTAGATATATGATATATATAAATAAACTAAGTCTAGGTTCACTATAACATAGACAGAAAGGACTGTATAATTGTATATGTATAGCTAAGCGGATTGAATGGATTATAGACTATGAGAACACACTTCCACGTTAGGTAGGTAAGTATAGTAGTTATGACGAAGGCTCTGGCGCCACAATGTCTCCTCACTTTTGTCCCCTCTAAATCTTATAGTACCTCGGTGTCATAATGCAAGCAAGACGCAAACATGTCTACGTGCGCCAAGCTTGTTAAGTGGTTTGGAAGAAAAACATCAGAGAAACTTTTTTATTGTCGTAAGCCATTTAAGGCATATTTCTTTTGTATAGGTGAGTACCATTTGTATGGCTGGAACTCGAGCGTGTAATAATGAACTATTTCTTTGTGTGTGAGCTTTTATATTATGGGGATGTTATGTTTTCCATATAATGGTAAAAAGATTTAGATAATAACGAATGTTTTAGACTTTTTTGGTTTGTACATTTGTTATGATAAGTTGTGAATAACTCAAAATAATTGTACCTATATTAATTACCTAGTTAAAACGGACAAACTTTTTTTTTTCTTGAGACTGTTTTTAAATAGTCAAGTGTATTACGCATTTTATAGGAACAGGGTTATGACTGTAATGCCCAAGCGTAGTAGACATCCCCACAGATATCCACGCATTTGTTTTCGGATAGGCGATATCTATAAAATTTTACAACTGTCAGATACTCGTAAAAGGGATCAACGTATAAAGAATCACACTCGAATTCTTCAACTCTACCATAGAACAACGTTATATTTTGGTTGATAGCATTGTAATTCTGAATAATTGTCTGGGAGAAAACCTATTAGCCTATAAAATTATTGTCAGACTAGTAAATACTGACTTTTTGTTTTATTAGATAATTAAACATCAGATTATTAAAATCTTTCATCATAAGATTTCAAAAATCGCTAAGACAATTATTTGAATGTGTCATAAGTTATGAATTTGAAAATAGAAGTAAGCTAACTATGCTTCATGTATTGCAGATTCATTTGAGTATGAAAATAACGATATTGGATTCACAGTGCAATGTCGAAAAGTCGTCAACTTTTTGTGAATGCAGCAAGCATGGCAGCTATTAGCTTCATAGTTCGGTGAGTGAATAGCAGACGGCTTGTTCGCCCCTTGCCCTCGTGCCCCGCCGACCCTGGCCCTTTATACGACGAATATTTTTTGTGGGGACATCATAATAATAGCTCTGTATTACTTTAGGAGAAATTCCAAGAAGTTTATAACTCGAGATGAGTTTCGTGTTCCTTGTCATAAATAATAAAGCGGTCGTCGACTACAGGGTGCAGATTTTAAGTGAAGTAAAAATTCAAGAAGTAATTTTTCATTTCCAGGTCCCCCTGTCAAAAGGACATTGTTGGAGTTTCATAAAATGAACGAAGGTTTTTTGAACAAAGAACAATAACTTATGAGATTACTTTTGATTGCTAATCAGGTACCTACGATTCTTAATGGTTTTACTTATAAGTTTTTATATTAACCTACGTATACACATCAAAATACTAGTAATATGAGTAATTATAATTATTTTAGACCCGTAAATAAATTAAGGGCCGGGTTTTCAATCATCAGATAAATGCTAATAGAGGAATTAATTATACAACTTTATTTAACAGCAAGTAAGTCTTGAAAGAAGGTGTCAGTTTTAACTCTGCCGTTTTTGTTTCGTTCTTCCGTATAATAAAAAACCGGCCAAGTGCGAGTTGGACTCGCGCACGGAGGGCTCCGTACCATTATATATATAAACGGCAATAAAATCACGTTTGTTGTATGGGAGCCCCCCTTAAATATTGATTTTATTCTGTTTTTAGTATTTGTCGTTATACGAGTATATTCTGTGAAAATTTCAACTGTCTAGCTATAACGGACAGACAGACAGACAGACAGACAGACAGATAGACAGACAGACAGACAGACAGACAGACAGACAGACAGACAGACAGACAGACAGACAGACAGACAGACAGACAGACAGACAGACGGACAACGAAGTCTTAGTAATAGGATCCCGTTTTTGCCCTTTGAGTACGGAACCCTAAAAACTATGACGTTGCTTAAGTTCTAAAAGTAAGCATTTATCTTACAAGTGAAACAAAGGAAGGCTATCGCTAGTACATTACCAATCAATCTGATATCATAAATTTCGTTTAACGCTCAAACTAACTCCTGAGACGACGGTGGAGGCACTATTCTCTCCTTGCTGTCTACAGATTCTACTTAAGTTAATGGATAAGTTGCGAACCGAGTTTACTTTGTGTTTTCAGGTAGAGAGACTTGATCGAGAAGTTTTCTTTGCTAATTTGAACAAGACAAGGCTTTGCAAGACTGTCAGGATAGTTTTAGAAAGCCATTTTACAGTTCCGGTTTTTAAAACTCGATTTTGACGTTTGGACGTTTCTATCAAACTCCATGAAATAAATGTTGACATCGACTTCAACAAGAAATAAACATGATTCCACGACGGTGATGTATAGGGTAGGTATTTTAATCAACTCTCCATATTTTATAGAAATTGACAGACAGATGTTTCAAATGAGAGTTATATAGGTAGAGTTATAATAGGTTATAGTAGGTTCTGTTTTCTAAATCTGGCGCTGTTAAAATCCCGCACAACACTACCAAAACCTGTCTATGGAAAGGTGGGCCTTTCCATACTCAGTAGGTACGCATTTCCAAATGGTTTATTTTAAGATTTTCTATACTCTATTTAATGTGAAGTTATTTCAAGTACCAAACGTGATTTGCGTTGAAGGTGAAACTCAATATATTTATGCAAGGACGTGTTGATCCACGCGTGTTCCGGGGTTTCGCCTGCGTCGTCGCTATGTTTTGCGAAAAGTTATCACATGAAAATGCAAGATTGTTTTCAACATTTTAAAAGCAACACAATGTTTATTTTTAAGAAAACAATACCTCATTATTGGTAGCCTTTTCAATAACATGAAATTATCAATGTAATTGTTTTTTTTTTATTTTTGTGATATTATATGTTTTGATTTGGGTACGGAACACTAAAACAGTAAAATGAAGAGTTATTCGACTGTGATAATAACAGCTTCCTTTTATACGTGTGCGTGAACATTCAACGACGTAACAAATTACGACCGAATTACAACTTATTTTGAAAAAAGTAACTTTACGAAACTTCCTCCGCCTGGAGAATTATGAAGATTAGCATAACAAAGTAAGCTGTAACTGTGTTCAGAGAATGCGTCGCCTTTCACAACTTTTAAATCTGCGTGTATTTTTTTTTACTTGGTTTTGTAAAACTGTTTGATATTTTATGTTATAAGGTAATAAAATTCAGCTATTTTGGCCATATGCGAGCGCATGATGACACACTGCACAGCTCGTATAGCCACTAAACGAGACGGCTTCAATAACTCGCTTTTGGGTCCAATTACGCTAATGGAATTTATTTCATTTCAAACCCCTGCTGCTGACTGGTTCACTCTGCACCACGAGTGTATATTTTTGTTGCTACAAAAATGATAACCAATTATCGATTACAGTACTCTTACCCTCGTATTCAAGAACGACACTATGAGAACACGCACCCACAGTGGACGAAATCTTTTTTCATAAAAATCACTTTATGTGTTGTGCGACACTGCATAATGTGACTAGAGGCACATTGTCGTGTGCCTCTGGCCAAAGTTGAGCTCTAAAGGCACACGGTAGCGTGCGACATAGTGCCGCTAAACACACAGCGTGTTCTCATAGTGTCGTTCTTGAATACGAGCCTTAGCCTAAAAAGTGCGACGTAAAATGGGTTAATATTTTTCACTGTTAAATGATAGAAAATATTTGAGATAGTTGATAATTTTGTAGTAATTGTCAGGCACTTCCTATCAGTGGCATATCTACATATCTGTAAGTAAATTATGGTTAGTTAGAAGTAATTCCGAAAAATATAATTATCTATATATATAAAAATCAATTGCTGTTCCTTAGTCTCGCTAAAACTCGAGAACGGCTGAACGGATTTATCTTATCTGGGTCTTGAAATATTTGTGGAGGTCTAGGGAAGGTTTAAACGGTGAGAAAAATTCGAATAATTGCCGGAAAAACCCTAAAAACAGCCCTTTTTTTCCCATACAAAAGTTTTCTAACTAAAACGTAGAGTCAATTTGAGCTTTATTGCTATTGTATAAAGTTCACTGTTGTCTAAGCAATGTAGGTGTGTTCCTAAGAACGGGAACGGGAACGGGAACTTCAAACAACATTTGTCAATTGCGATACGAAGTTCGCCGGGTCAGCTTGTCTTACATAAAAACAACATCACTAAGTTATAAATTTTGCGCATTACGCGTAATTGTTATTTATTACCATACTTTTCAATGATACTGACCTTTCAAGCTCGAGCCCTTTTGTACTTATCCGACTTATCCGGCTTTGATAATATTAATCTGCCAACAAAATTGATTACTCGGAAGCTTTGAAAACTACTTTGGTAATTAAACCAAAAGTTAATATTAACGGATAGAGGGCGTCGCTTCGTCCAAGTTCGCGTTTTAAAAGTTAAAAGTAGCCCTTGCAAAGCTCGTACGTGTTCTTTGTCTCAAGTTTGCGCTCACCTATAAGGAAGTTCCCCCTCCGCAACTAATATTAGTCAATTAGGTATTCAGGACGCGAACGCGCCCGCTCGTTGCGTCGAACTAGCTGCTGCGCCTTGCCTCGCTCACCCCACCGCATCGCATTGCCAATTAAAGACACGCTTTGTATGTACAAGCTGCTGAATAAAGATATTAGAATGTCGGTAGTATCGTTATTGAATATATAAAGCATGCTGGCGATTTATAACCAAACAGCTTGTCTATTACAAATATATTTTGTGGCTTTGTTGGTCGTCAACAATATTATAGAAAGTCAGAGATAAGCTAATAAATGGGATAAGCATTAAGCATCCCATTTAATTTAATACCGATACAATTAATGAAAACTGATGAGTTAATAGAGATCAATAAAATTGTTTAAGGATCATTTACAAAAAAAAATGTTTGTATTTCTTGACTGCGAATAACAAGCATAAACAGTTTTAAGTTTACTTTTGATTGATTTAAGCCGACTGCCACTTAAGGGGCTCCCAGTCGACGATTGCTCTTTTTCGAAACGAAAAAAGAAATACTTCTGAACAAGCCACATCTCCTATTTTTATAAGTATACTAGCTGTCCCGACAGACGTTGTCCTGTCAAATGTCAATAATCCCACAGAAAAAAGCACTTTTCGTTTTTCCCGATCTTTACGCCATCCTTATCACTTAGGGGTATGAAAAATAGATGTTGGCCGATTCTCAGACCTACTCAATATGCTCACAAAATTTCATGAGAATCGGTCAAGCCGTTTCGGAGGAGTACGGGAACAAACATTGTGACACGAGAATTTTATATATAAGATTACTTCAGGTTCCTACCTAGATTTCTATTAAGCTGAAAACATAATAGCAGAAACTTTTCACGATAAAGATATTATTTCAAAATGATACGTTTTAGAATTTATGATCGAAATATTATATATACCTACTATTAAAATCAACTTGTGATTTATTGTTAAAGATAGGTAATATGTAGATCTAGATTTTTATTAGAATAGATTTTTGATAAGTAATTATACATAATTTATATCATTAATTTATTCGAAAAGCTAAGGCGGACCACGCTCCGACGTGTGTTTGTCGTCATTGCAGCGGTCGGTAGAATTATTTGTCGAAGTGATTAAAGATGGGTACATCTTTATTCACATATACTATCACTACATAGTATAAAGCAAAGTCGCTTTCCGCTTCCCGCGTCTGTATGTAATATGTATGTATGTATGTATGTATGTTTGCTTATATCTTTAAAACTACACAACGGATTTTGATGCGGTTTTTTTTAATAGATAGAGTAATTCAGGAGGAAGGTTTATATGTATAATACATGCATAATATAGTAGAGAAACACTGATAATTTTAGAGGTTTCTAATGTGATGTCGTAAATAAACACATTTTTTTGCGCTTACATTGCAAATGCTGGCTGAACCCCACGAGATATATCAAAATAATGTACTACAGTATTGTACACCTTAAAAACGTCTACAAAAAAATCCACGATGGTATTAGAAATGTCTTACGCACAGCGAAGCGGGCACGGGTCAGCTAGTACATTATAAAATAGGAGATGTGGCTTGTTCAGAAGTATTTCTTTTTTCGTTTCGAACAAAAATAATCGTCGACTGGGAGCGCCTTAAGACGAGTAATATTTTTTTTAATGAATGCAGAATCGTTTTTGCTCAATAACCGCAAAACATACTGTTTGTATTTTATGACAAAGATAATTTAAGGATTTAATTTAGATAAATTATAGACAGAAACACTATTAGTGAAACTTTTCTCGATAGATTTATTTTCCAAAGTTGCCTCTTCGAAAACACTAATTTTGTTTTTACTCAAAACTTTGAATAGCTAAGCAGTTCATTTTGATATAATTCGTTAGATAATCATACTAACTACCTAAATTAAAGACAGTTTCTTTTTAAGTTTGATGGTTTTCAAGCTAATGCGATTTTATCACTTTTTCCGTCTTATCCGGGTAGTTCAGCCTATACAAATAAACAAAAATTTCAAGCATCACCTTAAATAACACCAAAAATGTGATTGAAATGTGATCAATGCAAATGGGTAAAATGTCTTACTGGTACAAACACATGATCAGTATGCTTTTATAAATAATTCAACCATTTCTTGTGTATTTAGCAAATAGCGCTGTATAATTATATGTATACATTGTAACATCATAGTCCCTCTGAAAAACTCCTTTAGAACGTTTATTTAAAAAAAAAAACTGTGGAGTTACGTAACTTTACATGAAAATATATCTAAACAAAGAATACCATATTCGTAAGCTATACGTTTAAAGATACTGACTGGTTTCCCTATCATATCCTAAGAGCTCTTTTTAGAACACTCTTGGGTGTTACGACTTTTATCGTAGGAAATCTCTCTGTTCTCTGAATAATTCATCGCTATGAAGTTGAAACCGAAGTCGTAAAAGAAATCGTTCTATGATTTCATGTCTTCGGCGGGGAACTTTCTACTTGTCTTTCTTTTGAATCGATGGCCGCCCGCCCGCATCGCATGTTACTTATCTATTACTTATCATGGATTGCAGTTTATAAACATTTTCTGATAGCTCTTGAACTTTAATTTGTTTTAAGAATCTGCGCTAATACATAAGCTAATGGAAAACGAATCTACGTTATTCTTATATCAAAGTCAAAGTCAAAGTCAAAAATCATTTATTTCAATAAAATCACAAGGATCACTTTGAAACGTCTTAGGAACTAGGTGAAGCTACGCCGATTCCACGCGACCAAGCCTAGAAGATCGTACTAATCCTACTATCCTAATCACTACATAGTATAAAGCAAAGTCGCTTTCCGCTTCCCGCGTCTGTATGTAATATGTATGTATGTATGTATGTTTGCTTATATCTTTAAAACTACACAACGGATTTTGATGCGGTTTTTTTTAATAAATAGAGTGATTCAAGAGGAAGGTTTATATGTATAATACATGCATAATATAGTAGAGAAACACTGATAATTTTAGAGGTTTCTAATGTGATGTCGTAAATAAACACATTTTTTGCGCTTACATTGCAAATGCTGGCTGAACCCCACGAGATATATCAAAATAATGTACTACAGTATTGTACACCTTAAAAACGTCTACAAAAAAGTCAACGATGGTATTAGAAATGTCTTACGCACAGCGAAGCGGGCACGGGTCAGCTAGTAATATTATAAATGTGAAAGTTTGTGAGTTTGTATGTATGTTTGTTCCTCAATCAGGCTTAAACGACAAAACGGATTAAGTTGAAATTTGCTGTAGATGTGCTGTGACGAATAAATAATAGACTACTTTAAAATATGAAAAACATCCCCAAAACGATAAAAAACGCAAAAGGGATGATTTCTGTATAGATGGCACTGGTGTGCAACAAATCTGACATCACTGATTAAAAACATTCAGTCTTTTCTATTCGATTATTGAAATTTGACAGGACAACGTCTGTCACGGGTCGGCTAGTAATATTATAAATGCGAAAGTTTGTGAGTCTTTGTATGTGTTTGTTACACTTTCACGCAAAAACTACTGAACGGATTAAAATTAACCACCCGTATGAAGCCGGGGCAAGCAGCTAGTACCATCTATAAATCTATAAGAACGAGTTGATACTTTTCCACTTAGTTACCTACTCATTGTTGACGACAAAGCTTGTCATGCCTTTTCTAGTTTCACCCAGACCTCGCTGACCCTGTCTGGTTAGGAGACTGAGGCAAGTTGTTCGTAGACGTACACTTGTATTTTACTTTTTACATATTTTTATATGAACTGCCTAACTCCGAGCAACGTCGGAAGCTTCTTTGCAAGAAATGCTTTAAAATAAATTCCGAAAATTTCCCCTCAACAACGCTGCGATTCAAAGAAACAAACTTGTATTAAAGTAATTTAAATGGCGTCTTTGTTATTCTTTGGTCGAATTTAGAATTGTATATGTTTGCTTCAGTAAAAGAGTGATGAAATGTTATGATTCAACCATCAAATTTCTTAGATAATGAATGAAGTCCAATTCAAAATTGTGTTTCAAATCGTTTTAATGAATATTAAATACTAATTATTACTTTGTGTTTTATCAAATTCAAAACTATTAATTGAATGCATCACAATTTTGTGATAGACAGCATTTAAAGAACTTGGAAAAAAAATCGATCCACAATGAAGTTGTTATTATACCGAGATTGTAGTCATAGATTTACCTGCAGTCCAAACCATTCATATTATAATTTGATTGGATTTGTCTTGGCACAACAGGGAGATGTCTTTTGGATTTTTATTTACCCTCTTCAATAACCAACACAAAGGAGAAGACCTCTTATTTGAAACCACAATTTTTTCGTCAAATCATAATTTGATTATCTCGAGCTTAAAATTATGATAACGAAAAAAGTATCCGTCCATTTAAACAAGCTGCTGCCAATATTAAATTCTTAAATCTTGGTCAGAGGGTAACATTAAATTACCAAGGTTTTAAAAATACCGACTGGCATTTGTAAAGTGCTTATCCAGTAACAACTTCCTACTTAATTATTCATTTCTAAATAACACATGAACTAAAAAAATTAATAAATAGGAACGCGACTGTAATCCCCAAGTATGATAGACATCCCTTCCGATCTCCAGATGTATGAAAGGCGTAGCGTCAGACGTTTGGCACATGCCTATATTTTGCAGTTGTTAGCATAAAATATGAACGTGACGGATTAGAAGCCCATAGCCGCTTATAAAAATGGAAAAATGTCACATGGTGCCTCTAGATTTTTCCCTCCACCGTTTTGAGCACGTGTTAATGCGCATAGCTATAATAATATTTTTTATGAATAAAATAATGTTTTGATGCATGGCCAGGATTCTAACACGACCTTTGAATTCAAAGTCAGTTGAGGTTAAATCTCACATTTGGTTTATTTTAATCTGAATTTACGAGTAGACTTAGGTATATTTGTAAAACTAAAATACGGTTGTCAGAGAAATCGTTAGCACTACAAGTACCTAACGCTTAAAAAGTATCGACTTTCCCATTTTTCTAAGCTCGGTTAAAATGTATAATTTCTTATCTATCAGAAGTGCGGATGGTCTTTATTATTATAAATAAATCCCACATCCCCACAAAATGGACCGCATGCCGTCGGCTAATCCTGTAATAAATCATAATTTAGATGGAATAATCATCATAAACCTTACGTCGTCGTCGCGTCGGTGAGAGTGGCTTGCCACGACACGATAGCGACCGTCCGCCACCGCCGCGCCGATCGCTTCCATACATCATGTGGCGATTACATGTATCAAATAAACATTACGGCGGACTTGCCTTCTCATATTATACCGAGGGAGCGTGTGCGGTTTTACCAATATCGATATCGCCTTTTTCGTCCACAAAATTGATTTACGATTGGATTCATCGCCGCGTATACAATATTTTTATACGTCAGTTACATTATAGAGGATCAGCAAACAAAGCATATTTTTATTAGATAATCAACTTGATATTAGGAACACAGGTGTGTTGTATTAATACGTTTCCATTTACTGTAATCTGAACATTATTCAGTAATGGGAAATAATTTACATTGCTATAACAGCATGGTGAGTGGGGTTCGCTACTAGTAGCCCGGCGGTGTTGCTTGAGGCGCCATAGCGTCCATAAACCTAATCAACGATGCTGATTAAAAAATCGAAATAGGGCCGCACTCACATCAAAAAATATAATCGATTCTTTTTTTCAAATAAGCCTAAGGATGGTAGTGACGCTGACGTGGGGAACACCCCTAATACTCGCAAATTAAAAGGCGCGGTAGTCCCGGGGGCCTTCTATTTTGCGTCGGTAAAGATTTGCGGAGGGTTTCGTTCTCCTGCTCATTCTCTATGGTCGGCAAGCTACAATCGATCATTAATTACGTTTAGTCACATTTACACGCCACATGTTACTGTAGGCAGAACACTAAACCCTCGTAACTTGCTGACATCACGTGATAATAAATCTGTTTAAAGTGTTAGAACATGTAATGCAAAATTAATCATATGTTATACCTCTTGCAGATTCTCATAAAATATCATACGCAGTAACATACGCAGCTACTAATAATATGGTAAGTAAGATAATAAGCAGCTATTGACATTGGCACGTAAGAGCAGAAGCGCTGGTTGGATTGGAGGCGAGCGTGTGTGCCGATAAGCATCTGCTGAGTGGTCCCCTTGTGTTTTCGATCGACACACGCTCAACCTCGCTATTAATTTCTCCACCCTGTGACAAAGCTAGGACATAATGTGATTATATTTGCAAGTAAAATGCGTATTATAATATAATTTTATGCAGTCTCATTATCATGGTCTGAGGAAAATCCCTGTGTGAATGTTGATGATCACTTCTGATAGGTATGTTATAAAAATCAGTAGGTATTGGAAATATTATGGCATAAGTAAAATCTATATAACATACTTTCATAGATTCATCATTTTAAGTAGAGTTTTATCACACTAGTTACTTCACCAGAGCGTTGAATCGAATGAGAAGATCAAACAAAAGAAATCGAAAATAAAATTTAAATATTTATTTTACATACAACAACACCGTTTGTATCTTGAATTAAACTAAATATTGAATGAAAATAGTTTTTTTATGATTTTTTTAAGTTTGTGGAACAAAGTCTTATCACGTGAGCGCCGGCTTTAAACAATCCATAAAATAACCGTGTATGCATATAAAAATAAAATCAATGACTTGACCGATTGACTGATAAACTGTTTGACAGACAACGCCGAGTCATAACCGCTTGTCGTAAATTATAATTATTTGGGGTGAGTTTTTTTTTAGAAAGTGTAATGTAAAGTAATAACTACTGTTTTTAGGGTTTCGAAGTCTACAAGAAACCCTTATAGTATCGCCATGTTCGTCCGTCCGTCCGTCTGTCCGTCTGTGTCCGCAGCCTAGCTCAGAGACTTCATAGTCTATGGACTATGAAGTCTCTGAGCTAGGCTGCGGACACAGACTCATGTGCTAGAAAGCAGTTATCAAAAGCATGAATATACCTATAAATCAAGCCAACAAAGTGGTAAAATA